>OY992892.1:77087528-77417528 GCA_963921405.1 Cepaea hortensis
AAATGTCCAATATTACTGGGTTCAGTATGGCCACATAAGAAGAAACGTTTTCAATGGGTGATTATTGGTCATACGTCTAAGTACATTTGCTCTGTTAGCGAGGGGTTGTTTAGAACGCCACGTACAGAAAGAAAAAAAAGAGGGTCCTACAAGAAACAAAGGAAAACCGTAAGCTGAGTAGAGAACAAAATAGGCGTAGGCAGTCACAATTTTTGGCCACATTGTGTGGAGAAATATTCTGGAACACTTTGTGGCAACTTGCAAGATTAACGAGGAAACATAATAGGGAGGGCAGAGAGATAAATACAAGGAAGGCATGGCCACATTCACATAGCATAATCGAGACAGGAATACAGAGCTTATCCAAGACTCAGGTGATCAAGTGAATTGGCGAACCATGACCGTCCGCGTTTATCGGCTTAGCACATGATGATGGTGTGGTCGTTTGAAAGCGGCAGGTTCGAATCCCAGTGTGGCCATTGAATAATTGTCAATACTTATATTATTTAGTGTGTCATCTACATCACCGAGCTCCAGTCAATACCCGTGAACTTATCTCTCATATATTAGTTATTACGATTATTACAAGACGGTAAGATGCCAATATAATATACTAATTACCTAACAAATGACCCAACCATTACTACCTGGAGACTTCCGGGAAGGGCAGTAACTAAGAGAATGTTGCCTGCAGACATGAAAGTAGGAATTTCCTGGGAAGCATCCAGTATGAACTCCTACAACACCTGACCCAGCTGGCCACCGATAACCGGGCAGGATTTCAACGTTCAGGGTGCAGTTATGAGCAGGCTGTTGTCTCAGGTCGGCGATGAGGGTTCTACAGTTTTTTGTTCTGTTTTATTGTGCATTTGGTAAGTCACAGCGGCAGTTTGCAGGCAGGAGTTGTGTTGCGGTTTAATAAAAAAAAAAATGTGTGACTCCCTTCTCTCTCCCACCTCCCACTTGTCTTTTTTCTGTTATCTAGATTATCTAGATACATTACTACTTTTGGTAATTTAAATTTTAACTTATCAGGCGATCTTTTATTTATTTATTTATTGTTTTTTCTTTACAAAGACAACATACCAAACAGTCACCCAACAGCATAGAGTTTCAGTTATCAGTTAGTTTCATGTCCTTTACTTTCTTTACGTTACCTGATTCACAGCAGTTGATCTTCACTGTGACAACGACACTGATGAAATTTTTTTTTTTTTTTTTTTTTTTTGCGTTGCTGCTACTACTTTTAGTGCTCTGGACTGATTTATGTGTGTGTATTAGCTTTCCCTATTACCAGTGTCCATCACCATCAGGCGAACTCACTCCAACTTCAGAGGTAACTGATGAAAATAAATGGAAATATTCGTAAGACAAGTAGTCTGCAGTAACACTTTTGTCTTCATAGACTTGGATTATTTTCCAGTTTATTGTGAATCAACTGGTTGTTTTGGAACTGGTTATATTGGAACTATAGTTATTGGAACTGCGCCAGCGTAAAACAATGGGGCCCTATTCTAGAAAACCTGGTTTACAGGAATGATATTGTAGCGCTCCAGGAGACGAAACTGGGTGATCAGCTACTCCGAATTGCCGGCTTCAAATGTTTCTACAATAGGCGAGATCTGGGAATAGCGATTCTCATTCACGACAGCATGGTGGTGTCAGAGCTAGACATGTCCAGTTGGGACAGTGGTGATATACAAATACAGGTGGTAAGAGTTCAATCCAGTCTACCATTCATGTTGGTTAATGTTTATGCTCGCAATGCGAGTATGGATTCCCAGAAGTGGCAGTGCTTAAGTGACATATTAGGTCATGAGAGACATTTTATATTCTGTGGCAATTTCAACGCTAAAGGTAGATCATGGGGAAATATTTCCTCCAACACACAGGGGGAGGAACTCGAGACTGCACTTTAAATAATTGACCTGGTTTGTATCAACAGTGGCTGTGTCACTAAGACAGCAAGCCGTCCAGGTGATGAGGACAGTGTTATTGATCTGGCGCTGGTTTCTCCTTCACTCACCACTAGGACACCACGGCAGTAACCACCACCCTTGCAGCATATTGGTGGAGAAAGGCAGAACCAGGCAGCACAAGTTAACGGTCAAGACTTTCCACTATGACAGTACAGGGCAAGATTTGGAGAGTAAAATAAGACGTGACAAGCGCAGAAAGCTTCAGGGCAGGAAAAAAAGCTGGGAGCAGCCACCTTGGTGGAATTTTGAGGTGGAGAAGGCTTGAGTGGATAAGCGTAGTGCTGTAAGGAGATGGCAAAATGCCAAGAAGAACAGAGCTAGCCATACTAGTCCCTGCATGCACTTAGAAAGAGAGATGCACACAAAAGTAAGCTATTTCAAAAATCTGGTCAAGGTGGTTAAAAGTGAAAAATGGGCAGAGGTGTGTCAAAGAGTAAGCACAGACAAGTCACTGAAATTGTTCTGGCGGCTACATAAAAGCATGAGTGGGGTAGTCAAGAATAAGAGCATTTCTGACTTCCAAGGTGCTGACCTCATCTGGCAGAGGACTGATGAGGACAAGGGCAAAGCCCTCTTTGAACGCTGTGTAGAGCAGAGCAACCAGGCAGACATGGGAGGCCAAAATCTTGCCAAAGAGGTCACCTCAGACAGGTGCAAGGCCCAGAACACTTTGGATGAAGACACAGTGACAGTGAAAGAAATCAAGGCTGTGCTTCGACGATAGAAAAACAGCACACCAGGGCCAGATGGCATAAGATATGACGACATCAATAGGTGTACCAACAACGAGCTAGAGAAACTAGCAGACATGTACAATAACAGTATAGGGAGTGCTAGCATCGAGGAGGAGTGGTTACACAGCTATATGATTCCCTTACCGAAGCCTGGCAAAGACCACACAAAAATTCAGGGATACCGAGTATTAACCATATAGAATACAACAGGCAAGTTGCTGGAGAAGTTAATTGCCAGAAAAATATCAAGCCAGCTAGAGAGGCAAGGTGTTTTCCCACCTACCCTGGGAGGGTACCGTCCAAAAAGTGAAACCTGGGCCAATGCAGCAGTTTTTGCTCATGACGTCTATGAAGATTTCCACTCAGGTATTGAAACATGTGCTGCAGCGATTGATCTTGAGGACGCATACAACAGAGTACCACTGGATTTTTTAATGCTTCAGCTTCTTGAACTCAAGATAAAGTCCTTCCCTCTTTAACTGGATCGCTGCAGCCCTCTTCCAACGTAAAGTAGTTTTTAGATGTGGCAGTTGGACTTCAGAACCAACAACAATTTATCCTGGCCTACCACAGAGATTACCATTATCTCCGGTACTGTTCAACGCCTACACTGTGAGAATCACCAGCGAGCAAATAATAGGACCGGAGAGGACATTGTTGTATGAAGACGATGTTTTAGTGTATCGATAGGGTAAGGATAAAGATCAGGTTGCTGTGGAACTACAAACCGAACTCAATCGCATAAGTACTTGGTGTGTTGAAGCTGGGGCAATGGTCAACCCAACAAAGGCAACAGTGACTTGGTTCTCGTTGAATAATCATATTGTCAACACTTCAACACCAACTGTAAAGCTGTGTTCAGAGATGATGGAAAGATCGCAGGCAATGAATTACCTGGGGATACGGTTTGATTGAAGCCTTGCTTATTATGAGCACATAGACCAGGTGATAACAAAGGCCAAGCAGGGTTTGGCTGCGATGCGGGTGATGGCGGCAGCAAACTGAGAGCAGCGCCATCTATATCTTCTGTACGAGGGGCTGGTCATGTCTGTTTTTGAGTATGCAATGGCAATCCTGACTCTCAGCCGTAAGCAGATAGAAAGCATGGAAAGAGTACAGAATGAAGCTATGAGCATTATTCTTGGATGTACAAGAGATACAGCATGCGGGGTGATGCGCTACCTTCTTGATTTTCCAACCATTGAAGACACAATACAAGTTTGCAGAGCACGCGCCTACGTCAGAGTTAACGCAAACACACAACATCCACTGCATAGTGAAATTATGAAGGTGAAGGGCAGCAGGTTAAAAAGAGGACGGTCGTGGATGGGTCAAGCCGAAGACATTCTTCAACAGGTGTGTTCGCTTGAGGACTTAGAACCTGGCGAGGAGTGGGTACAAGTGCCAACAGATTTCTGCACATCCTTTTCAGTTTGCATCCAACTAGATAGAACATGCAGATAAGAAAATCCGGCTGCTGTGGAGGTGGAAGTACAAGCATTGATTTTCAAGAATTCGCTAGACGGTGATGCTGTCATTTACACAGATGGGTCGGTAGTTCGACATATGAGAAGCTCATGGGCCTTTACGACTCAGGCCAGAGGGAGAATTGTGTAGGAGGACTCTGGTGCTTTTACTGAAACCACAAGTAGCCTGACCATAGAAGTCATGGCAGTAAGTAAATCAATAACATGGCTCGAGACACAGACATTCACTAGGGCTTGTTTCCTTAGCGACTCAATGAACATGATCAAGAGGATAGAGGAGGGGTCGATCCGAAGAGAATGGTTGCTGCCTCTGGAACGTTCTCGGATGGCAAAGATTAGTTTCATCTTCGTGCCAGGGCATGCGAGAGTACAAGGAAATGAGCGGGCTGACAAGCTTGCAGGTAAGGCTACGGTGGAGGGCGGACGCGCCATGGACCAGGCTGACATTCTGAATGCTCTACGAGAAGTAAGACTTGCAAGAACCAAGTGATGACTGTGAATCTACAACCATGGCCAGACTGCGAGAGCAGCAAATTAAAAGAGGGGTGGCCTAACAAGAACACTATGCAGGAAGCCAAAGAAGATTGATAAACCAACACAGAACTGGCGTCGTTAGCCGCTACACGTTGCGGCATTTGCTGAGGAGGGGATCCGAGCACTTATGGACTGAATGGTTCAATGTGCAATGAGGATGGTCTGTCAACTGACTAACTCAACTGGTTGTATGTCACTGGAAGTAAGTGTATTTAGATAAGCATAAACATGTCAGGTAAATGACCCCTTTTTAGACTATGAGATGCATTGCATGTGTGTGTGTGTGTGCACATGTGTGTGTGTGTGTGCACATGTGTGTGTGTGCAATCGCTCGCTTTGAACTCAAACTTAGTCCACACACTACTTCTAGTAGCACTTGATTTAATTTTGCGTGTGGATTAGCTTTCCTTATTACCAGTGTCTGCGCCTTCAGGCGGACCCACTCTGACTTCAGAGGTACTTGTAATTTATGTCCCCAAGTCAAGAACGAGAAGTCAACATTTTAGTCCAACTGTCCGGTGTAGGGGTTGAACCGCTTACCTCAGCATCAGCACACCGGATGTTTAAGAACATGCGTTCTTATCCATTCGACCATGCTGACCATGGGTATGTTTTATTTGGATAAGTGTAAAAGCATTAGGTAAAGGATCCCAGTTTAGACTATGAGGTGCATGGATATATTATGCTTGGCCCATATCATTAGACACATTGGCAGTTGAGGGGTCATGTGATCAGTATCACCTCCATTACTTCTCGGGACATTTCCTAGTACTATTTTAGTCTGGCTCGACCTGAAAGCCCAGGCCGATTTAAAACACTCATGTCTGCCTTATCATGCACCAGTATTGCACTGAGTGGTGTAGATCCAGTCAACGCCCGAGAGGTGCAGATGTCCTGGGGAAAACATCCAACAGATGCTAAAAAAGTTGTTGCATGTCCTTTGCAGGACGTAGCAATCAACCCTAGCATTTTTTGGCTGTTTGTGATTTCTGGGCAAGTTTACGTTCAGTAGTTTGCCATTGCTTTCTGAATGACTGACACTTATACCATTTCATGAAAAACCAACGCAAAGCAGTCGGCTGCCAAATCACCTGCAGTTGTGTTTCGAACACAGATATGTCGGATTACAGACTGCGCCTGTAACCCCTTCGCCATGGAGCAGATGCTAGATGATAGAATAGGAGAGTATGATTTTTCGCAGATTATAGCACACATTTAGTTGGTTTTATTGTAAGTGATTAAGCTAACATATGTCTTTTTGGGAGTCTCTGTGGCGAAGTGGTCAAGCTGTTTGACTCAGGCTCCGAAGGTTGTGGGTTCGATTCTGGGCCGCGTCCTTCGGTTCACGAGTTAAATTTTTCAGGAAACTCCTGTGGGTCGTCGCTATAGCTACGGAGTTTGTGCTTGGTGCGACGCTTTCCACGCTGCGGAAAGAGACCGAGCCATATGGGATAAAACCCGGTGCGATGAAGTCGACCCTGTTGAAGAAAGAAAGAAAGAAAACAGATAATTAATTTCTTTTACAGGAAAGTGCCAAGTAATTTAGTGCTGTTATTGAAGAAGAGAAAATTATATTTTCAGCGGAGCTCAATGATCAACTGCACTACTTTGAAACTCTTCACCATGTAGATGTGAAAGTTAGAAGGAAGAGGAGTGTTGATGGACATGATTCCCATTCAAAGGATGTCAGTTTCTCTGCTTTTGGAAGGCAAGTTGTAAGATTAGTATTGTTATTGTGTGCAGTATGTGTCTACCGTAAGCAACTCATTAGATGCCCATTATTGTAGGTAAATAAGATGAAGGATTCTTGTGTACACACCTTGAGGGATATTGAGTATCTGGTGCTAGCCCTATATTTGTATAGACCACTTGATACTCAAGGGGTTATGTGGTTAATATCATGCCAGCGGCCTTTACTTTCCAGGGCATTTCCTGGTACTCATTTTATTCTGGGTTGAACTGGAAACCCAGGTCAATTTTAATAATTTGTTTTGATGTGAATTTGAACCCATAACCACTGGGCTGAAAGGTAACATACAGGCCACTGTGCTGCTGCGGCGGCGCCACCGCCTCATTGTAGCGTAGGCCCTCAGCCATCTAACACCAAGCCATTTGTAGACTTGTTCATGACTGATTATGTTTTGCAGCTACATTTTCTATGATATAAGGTAGCAGGTCTCATACCAACCCTCCTTAGTTGCCTCTTATGACATGCATGGTGGGTTACAGTGGTACTATTCTTTGCTTCTCTTACGGGTCCTAGTAACACATGTCATGTATGTGTTTTAATCCAGTAGATATTTTCTCATTCATTTTTCTCCCTTATCCTAAAGGCTGTCATACACTGGTCAAAGAACCATGTACATGCTCCTTAGACAGAGCACAAGCATATCTTGGCTATGTATGCCGATGCCATATGGACATATTCCAAAGGACATTCTCTCTGTGTAGCTGGCAAATGGTAATAGAAAAACTGGATGTGCACAGCTATGGTTCAGAGATACATGTACAGTATACATGAAAATGTTGGGCATAGACTCAGCTATCTAGAAGGCGAAGGCTTCAGACTGTAGTTCATGGGGATGCATTGTAAGGAATCATCTTGAGTTGAGTTGAGCTAAGAACCAATATCACTGCACTCAGGACATTCCCACACTCACTCTGTCTCCTTGTTCAACAGCCAGCAAAGAGTTATACTGCTAATCGTTCCAACTGCCATCTGATTAAAAGTACTCCTGGTCTTCCCTCTCAGTTTTGATACTCGTCCAGAACTCCTGCCTATCTTAGCTCGGCAAGGCTAGCTCTCATACCCGCAATCAATACACTCGCTCCTCGAACACATGCAGGAGTGATTGCCTATACCCATTGGGAAGTTACTTATAGATGATGATAATTATGATAGGTTTTACAATATTTGTGTATAAGCCATAATAATTGTTGTTTTATTTCAGAGACTTTAATCTGGTGTTAATGCCAGGTTCTCCTGCTCTCAGTGCTGATTTCACTGTTAAACTCATGTATGGTGATGGACAGTCAGTGCCCCTGCACATAAATCAAAATGATTTTTTCACAGGCCACCTCTCAGGTGAGATGACTACCTTAGGATTCCACATTTAAGTGATCATATATTATGTAAATATTATTCTATACTAGCTGTTGTGTAAAGAATAGAAGGACAGAAATGGTATGACAGAATCACCCATATGAAGCTTAGGGAGAGAACTTCACAGATTCATGTGAATCACGATGTGAGGAAATAGATAAAAGATCAGAGATTAAAACATTTCAAAAGTGTCATGATTTGTCATTCAACACTTAGGCCAAAGAACTCAGGGCTTGCGTAAGTTTCTCACAAAAGATGTTGAAGAGAAAGGATACTTATAGTTCCAGTGACCAGTTGGTTAGGCATACATTTACTCCATCCTATACCATGTTCTTTCCTGCTAGTAGATACCTGATTCTGTCAGTCATAGGTACATGTGCTCATCGATTTATGATTCCTCATGCAATAGGTAGTCATTTATAGACAGTATTGTATCTCCTTTGTTGAACATCTATGCTACCTCGTGTTGTGCCCATGAGCTCTTTCATTTCCACACACACTGACATGGTGTAAACAGTAGAGCCACTTCAGCTCTTCTAGGTGTTATGACTGTGTGTTTGTCAACCGTTCAAGTCAGAAAATCCAGACTAAACCTTTCACTGCATTGACTGAATCAGCTAAGAGGACCATCTTATTAAATGGAATCTTGGAAATCCATCTCAGAGCTGCAATGACCACCTCCACCTCCATTCTCATGCTGGAAGTCCAGCTTGAATATGCGTCACTCTGCTTTTCAGTGATCTAGCCCTTCCTCCTAGCTGTAAATAATAATAATGTTTGCATATCCTTTACAGGACATCGCTGTCAACATCAGCATCTTTCAGCTGATTGTTGTTTTCTTGGCAAGATTACGCTCAGTAGTTTGCCATTGCTTTCTGAGCGGCTACTCACATACCCCGTAAGTTACAGACGCGATTCGAACCACTGCCGATTCTCACCGTCGTTACGTTACTTACGAGAGTATACGAGATTACGGAGAAAAGTCGCTAACCTCTAGGCCAGGAAGCCGGCCCTAGCTGTAAAGCCTCATCCAAATGAGTCACCTTGAAGCACCAGTATATTAGTATATACCATTATATCATCCTGCCAAATGTGTCCTCTATCAATTGCCTTATTTAGTTGAGTTCACTGATCATAGAGAAGTCTGTTACAATCATGGAAGTCTGTTACAATCATGGAAGTCTGTTACAATCATGACATGCACGTACTGTTTGTCCTCCAGTCATCGTAAAGCCACTGTGACTGCCTCCAGCTCCATTCTCAGACTAGATGTTGTGGTATCATATGCCAGACTCTCCTGCACCAACCTTCACCACAAACCCCCAGGCACCTCTTTCACCACTTGGCACAGCCATCGTGTAGGTGATTACATCACCTGGCTGCAGGTTATCATGAATCAATTGTTGCACCTCCCATTCAGAGCAGCCTGCTGGCATATATATAAGGCAAGAGAGAGAGGAGGGAAATACTTAAATATCCGGCAAAAAATCAAACAAACTTCATCAAAATATCAAATAGGAGGTAGAAATGGAGAAACAAGGGCATCAATGTCTGCTCCAGACTAGGCACCTGTTTCATAATTGTAGTAATTCTTTTGAATAACAAAAACACCAGAAATACATTGGATAATTTATTGCTTGGCATATTTTGCTGTACCTCATCAGGACCATACTGGAAAAATAAATGAACATAGGATGAAGCAACGCAATGAATCTATATGGTTCTATGTTTCTTTGCAAGTGTTACCACTTTAGTTTTAAATTGTTACAATAATTGTTTTTGTTATTAATAATGTCATTAATCAAAGATGCGTTTTTGCATTTCGTTTCAGGTGATCAAAATGTTAAAGCGGATGCCTACACAGAGGATGGCTTGTGGACTGCTAGCATTTATGGCAAAGATGATGTATATTCGCTGGAGGTACTTGCAAGCATTTATTAATTACACTTGTGTTATTGTGGTAACACAATTTTGTTTCTGCTTCACATGAATCTCATGGTTGTGTGACAGCATGTGTACCTTCTGATATGAAAGTCGAGGTGAAATCCACATGAGGTATCTCTCCAGTTTCAGTTTGGCACACAACTGTTTCACCCACAGGGTATCTCATGGACTAGTCTGGTAATCTTACTCACATGCTAGATAACAGGCTCCCTAAATGAATTTTTTACGATGAGTTGTGCTTTGGTAAATGCTGTCATGATGGCTAGAGGAAATGCTTTAAAGACACTCTGAAGACCTCAATAAAAGCTTTTGGAATTCATCACAACACTTGAGAGACTGCTGCCAAAGATTGAAATTCATGGCATACATCATTACACAAGGGTGTAGTCACTTGCGAAGCAAACATAACTGCAAGAGCTGTGAAAAAAAGACTGGAAAAAAAAAACCCAGAGCAGGAGATCCTCCTGGAACGTCATGTATTCTTTGCCCCACATTGTCAAAGAACATTTTAAGTCTTAACCCTTTACAGGGCAGACGCTTGTCCGTTTTGTAGCCCTGAACGGGCAAGATTTTTTCAGGTTCTGTAAAAATTTTGGGTCGCGTTAGTAAAAACATCACAAATAAGGTGTTAGTCAACCGATTTTAGTTAAATAAACAACACAATGAAGGGAAAAGCATGCAGAATATGTTACTCATGTGATTGTTGCCGGTAATCCATATATGAACACAAATATTTACGAAATACGGCATGTTGTTTGTGATTTTCCGTCATCTATACGGCAATTTACAAACACATTTTCAGAATCATAATCACTTTCTTTAAAGTCCGACTCACGACTGCTAATGCAAAGTAACGCTTTGCACTGATATCTAGCTCCGATTAATAATCAACTTCGTGCCCTTTAATGTCATTTAAATTGAACAGAGCGAAATCTCGGCTATCACTTGAAGAATCGCCGAAATCCATTTTGAAAAACAGCGTAAAACTCCCAAAAACTATCAAAACAAGTCCGTAAAAGTCTGTTCAAAGTCATTGTAGCGCGTTTACAAATGGCGGCCACGTTGTCAAGCTATCGGCGAAAGTGAAAGTAGCGGACGGAAGTGTCGGAAAGCCAAGAGATCGCGTTTTTACAATGCATAATAGTATCAGCCGGAATCGGACGCTACGCTCGTATTTAGAGATCGGCCGGAATCGGACGATATGCCTTGTAAAGGGTTAATAGCCCTTACCAGCTATCTTAGAACTCACGGCTCTAAACTTTCAACCCCACTGGATGAACTGAACAGTCATCATCATTCTTGATGGACAAACTTCTATAAGACCATCTCATGGTAGTGTGAAAGCATGCATACCTTCTGATGTGAAAGTCTAGGGGTTAAATCTACGTGAGGTATCTCTTCAGTCTCAGTTTGGCACTTAAAACTGTGTTTGTTTCTGAGGTGGTTCCTCTATATCAGCCTTTTAACTCTCAGTAATATGGGCCCTATATATGCCATGCCAGTTCTTCCAGTTCTTTGATTCTTGTGGCGCTGTGTCTGTATTATATCACTAATTATAGTCAGCATTGTTTACATTGTTTTCTTACGTTATCCTTTGATTAAAAAGTCAGTTCTTGTTTTCACATTATCTGTATTATAACTTAGCCTTTGATTACTGAAGTCAGTATCAGATTTTCTGAACAATATTATAAATGTTTTGTGTTTTATGCGAAGATTTTAGTGCTATCAATCAATCAAAAAAGTCGCTTAAAAGTCGACAGGGTCAACTTCATTGCACCGGGTGTTATCCCATATGGCTCGGTCTCTTTCCGCAGCGCGGAAAGCGTCGCACAAAGCACGAACTCCGTAGCTTTTAGCGACGACCCAATCAATCAATCATGTGCTGTGCCGGAAAGCGTGGGCGGTCATGACTCGCCATTTCACTCGATCATCAGCGTCGTGGATCAGCTCAGTGTTCCTGTCTCGTCCATGCCATGTGGCCAAGCCATCCAGGTATTTTCCTCTTGGCCTTCCTCTTGGTCTGTTCCCTTCGATCTTGCCAGTTGTTACTAAGTTCTCCAATCCATTTCTTCTCATAACATGTCCAAAAATTTTTTGACTGTCTACGACTAATTTCTCTAATCAATTTAGTGCTATAGTTCTGTCAAATTAGCAGACAAGCTGAGAAACATTTAATGGCAGTGGAAATGTGGTTTCTGAGGAAAATACAAAGAATACCATGGAGGGACAGAAAAAGTTATGAGAGAGTTCTTCACGAAACAGATTAAAACTGTAAATTGATTAGAGAAATTAGATGTAGACAGTCAAGATTTATTTGGCATATTCTAAGGAGAAATAAACTAGAAAACAGAAATATTCGGCAACATTTATGGGAAAAAAAGCAAAGCAGAGATGTAAATATTGTGGGTGGATAAGAGAGTTAATAAATCTTCAGGAATCCCTGTGCAGTCGACAGGTCAGAAAACGTTGAAGTCAGCCATAGAGTTAACAAAGAAAAGGCATTTGATGTATTGCAATCGGCGAACAATAACTTATTGCTCAAATATATCTAAGCATTATCGATTAGGCGATTCCAGCAGTTTTTATGCAAACGGAAGGACTTCCTTTTGAATCTTAGACTACTGTGGGTATAACCCCACAATCAAACAATATCAGTGAGTGTGTTTAGGATTTTGACTAAAGTATCATTTATTAATTCAATTTATATGATTTATAATTCTGTGGTGTGCAGCTGATGAGATGCAGCAAAATATACCAGGCAAGAAATCATGCAATATATTGTTTGTGGCTTCTTTTTTTTTAGAGAGACTTGAAAAAAAAAAGATAAAAAATAAAGACAGAGATTAATAATATGGGGAGGATTTGAAGAGGGTAGCAGAAAACTACATTGCAAAGATCAGTTTGTTGAAGAAGCATAGGCAGACCGAGGGAAATTATGTTTGATGGTCTACAGTGGTGGCCTGAGGGAATGTCAGCTTTAGAATTGATCCAGAATTGAACACCAAGAACCGAGATTTGGGGAGAACCATCAGCATCTACACCAATTGGCAGAGTAATTGATGAGGGTGGTGATGATGAGGCAGAATAGACTGATGCCCTATAAACATTTCAAAATGTGCAAACTTGCCCTCAGAAGGAGTGTTTATCATCATCATGTGCCATGTCGATAGTAAAGGGCTGTGTTCTTGTCTTGACCATGCCATGTGACCAAGCCATTAAAATATTTACTTCTGTCTTGCCCTTGTTTTTTTCCTCTCAATCTTGCCTGTATTGATAGCTTGTCTGTTTCTGGTTGACACTTATTGAGATTCTTAACAGTGCTACAGAATTCATGCACTGTGTTGAGATTCTCCTTGCGTGGTCTGTTGGTGGAGACTGAAACACACAGGTGTATGTGTTGGCAATGAACATGATCCTTTGCCAACAACAACAAAGATAATGTTATGTCATGTTAGGTTAATCGGACTGAAGAGCGGGTTAAAGGTTTTAAACATACCACAAGCTTTGTGAATGTCCATTAACTTATTCTTGTGAAAATAACATGATGGTTTCTTTATGAATTCCACACCCACATAAAGGGGTTACATGCAAATGGGATCTAATACAATACACTACTATGTCCTCAGCCCTCATGGCGCCATCTGCCTCCATCCAAAAATTACAGTATGATCGTATATCGCCATTCAGATATCAAGTGGGACAACATATTTCCACATTTGGACAAAGCCCCAAACAAAAGGTAAGCTGGCAGCACTGCTATTAAATGTTGGGATTCTTCTACTTCTGCCCTCTATGTCCCACTGAAGCTTAGGTCTTCAGTGAACTCATGCCGAGCTGTCTTATCCTTTTCTATCTCCTGAGTTCCCTCCATACCCTCCCCATGCCATTCATCTCTGTCTCCAGTTCCCATTCCCATGTGCTTGCTGGTCTTCCTAGACTTTATTTGCCCTGTGCATTCCAGAAGGACTTTCTAGTCATACTATTATCAGGTTTTCTCAATGTGTGTATTATTCATGTCAGTGTTTTTCCTCTCTTCCTGATTCACTGGAATCTGTCATGTTTTTTCCTTATGTTCTGCACTGGTGATTCTGCTACACCATTTTTGTCCCTCTATTCTGTAGAGAATGGTCTCATCTGCAATTACCCCAGTTGATCTCCATCACACAGCAGCACTGACCTAACATGTGTCAAACATTCCCACCCTGGCACTAGCTTAATCTCTCTTGTCTTCCACAGACTTCCTAGTGCTAGAAAGTTCTTGACCTTTGTAATCTCATTGTAATATCTTCTCTGTTCCCTAACCCCTGTCCACACTACCAGCCAAATAGATACACAATTCCACCTCTTAAAGTAGAGCTCCACCATGGAGATCAAACCATCATTTTTCTGATCCATTCTCACTATCCTAACTGTTGAGGTATCTGCTACATGTCTGTCAAAATGTGTACCCAGCATGCAGAGGCAGTGATGTGCCAGGGTTGGGGTTTATACTGACGAAGAGAGCACCTCCACATGAGGTGTCCCAACACTAGTCTAGCTAACAAAGGAAAAATTGACCATGGTCTCCACTGTGATGAAGCCTCCAAGAACTCAGCCTTTATATAGAAGTAGGGAGTGGTCAAGCCGTTTAACTCGGGCTCCGAAGGTTGTGGGTTCGATTCCGGGCCGCGTCCTTCGGTTCACGAGTTAACTTTTTCAGAGACTCCTGTGGGTCGTCACTAGAGCTACGTAGTTCGTGCTTTGTGTGACGCTTTCCGCGCTGCAGAAAGAGGCCGAGCCATATGGGATAAAACCCGGTGCAATGAAGTCGACCCTGTCGACTTTTAAGCGACTTTATTTAGAAGTAACCTAGCATGCAGAGACAGTGGTGTGCCAGGGTTGGGGTTTATACTGACCAAGACCTCTGTTCACCTGCACATGCGGTGTCCTAAGACTAGTCTGGCTAACGAAGGAAGAACTGACCATGGTCTCCACTGTGATGAAGCCTCCAAGGACTCAAGTCTTTGCACACTGTGAGGCTGCAAGACAGTCTCATCAATTCCCAGTAATGATGGTAGACGTTCAGCACAGCTTGGGGAGCTCATGAGCATGTTCAGGATGAATGTGTTGCTTGCCTGCTGGTAATAAAAGCAAGTCATCACAGTGGCAAAATTACAAGTACCTCAGAAATCGAAGTGGCTTTACCTGATGGCAAGGGGCACTGGTAATTTGGAAAGCCAATCCACATGCAATAATCAGTCAAGTGCACTAGAAGTAGTAGCATCTGTATTGACTATGCTTGACTTGAAAGCGAGAGAGCGCCCACACACAAAAAACATGTAAGAGTTACCATCTCAAATAAGCGAGGTTTGAAAACAATAGTTTCATGGCCATTTGACATGCCTTTGACTCTTTATGTCCATAGCATCACACTCTTATGTGATTATGTATTCTTCATGTTTACCAATTAACATGTCACGCGTGATTTATGTTTACCAATCAACTGTCATGTGTGATTTTTGTATTATTCATGTTTACCATTCAACATGTCATGTGTGACTGTATTCTTCATGTCTTCACTGCTGCTTCCTCTGCTTCTCTTGCTAGGTCATCTGTACATTACCTGTTATCTGTCTTTATCTGCTTCTCTATTTTCTTATGTTTTTTTTTTTGGTGTATTTTTACTAGGCTTGGGCTTTCGAAGCTCTGGTTTTGCTATTGTTTAAATCTGTTTCTTGCTTCTCCTTTCTTGTGTCTTTATAAGTGTTTCCAGCATTGTCCTAGCTTTATGGTTTCTTTCTCTTATGCCAAGTGCTTCTAAACATGATGTGCTTCAAATGTCTTTAGCCTGTTGCTAACAGTCTTCCATGCTCACTTCATCTACTAACTTGTAGGGCCTGGAATTTATTAGAAACTGTAACCATAAATTGTTCCTTAGTTTCTTGATTTCTGAGATATCCTGCATTATATTTGCCATCATCTGGTTAAGTAAAGTCTGGTTTAGTAAATTACTGTAGAACAACGGTAGGATAAATTGTCATGGGTGGTCAGAGGAAAAGGAGACACCGGTAGATGGCTGATGAGAGTAACCAATAATATACCAAGGCTGAGACCACATGATCAGAAGGGTGGAGAAGGGCCACGAACAAGGAGATTCAGTGGGAGTTCGGACGCCATCACAGAGAGATCAAGAAAGCAGAGAATTGTGTCGGCCGGGAACCACAGCAAGGTTCACATCGTAGAAATCTGTATAATATGAAGATGTGGACAGTGAGTCAAAGGTGAATAGGAAACCTACGAGTCGAACGGCATGGACAGCGTTAAAGCGTTGTAGAATCCGTGTTACAGCAAGAGCGATGGCCAGTACACTCCAGGCCGGTAAACACGCTACATTACAGAGCACAAGGTGAGCTGCGTCACCCGCTTGAGGGGCTTAGGGCCGATAACGACGCAGGACAATAATTGTAAGTAGGTCAATTGTTAGAAGTTAGAATTGACTATATGACATTGTGGTGAAGTAAATAAAGAGATTTGTGCGGCACGTTCTGCCCAGGGAAAGCCGTTGTGATTCAGTGTATTCGAGTAGGTGTTTAAGGTAGTTTGCCAGTGGAGCGACAGCATACCCCGATCAGCACATTGGCATTTTCATGTTTTTAAGATGTGGACTTTATTTTAATTGTAGTTATCAGCAGGTGGTGATCTGCATGTTTTTCTGCACCTCTAAAAACATTTACATCATGAAATGATGATCTAAACACAGACGTCATAAATAAAATATTGCACAATTTCTTGTCTGGCATATTTCGCTGTATCTCGTCAGTTGCATACTGCATAGTTATATTAAAGGTATGTGGAAAAATTGAATGATACTTTGACTGAAATATGATGTACATTGTTGCTGATATTGTAGGAATGTGTAGAACATTATATCCACAGAAGTGTAACACTTAGCAGGAAGTCTTTCTGTTTTCATAGTAACAGCTTGAAATCAACTAATGTTTAATGCTTCAATATGTTTGAGCAATCAATTATTGTTCGTCGAATACAGTAAATGAAATGTGACCTGCTTATAATTCTGTAATTGCTAATCAGCAAATATTTCATGATGGCTGAATGTGACATATGACCTGTCGACTACACAGAGATTCCTTATGAATGAATAACTCTTCTTTTCCACTCATATTGGTACATGTTCAGCTACTCGATTTGCTAATTGTCTTTCCGTTCTACTTATGTAAGTCACTTGATAATTACACTGGAATTGATAAATGCAGTTTTTGATTTGGTGTATGGAGACAATGGTTCTGTCACAGATGGAGTAGATATCGAGGTATCTGATTATTGATTCAGCAGCAAAGAATGTGCGGTTTACAGCTGTGTTAAGTCAATCATGTATTTGTTTCATTACATCGTCTCCTTGAAAGGCAAGCCGAAGAAACACTTCAAGTTTGGGATCCGTTGATTCTGTGGTGGTAGGTTTGGGTTGCTGGTAGTGACGCTTGATGAAACCATTTGGATATCCATTAGCTTTAAGAGTCTGGTTAAGAGTGTATAGTTCTTCCTTTGAGCAGAGGATACGATCAGACAGGTGTGCCCCTTGGAGAACATTAGGCGTGGAGAGGAGTGGGTCAGAGTGCCAGCGAAGCAGTCAGACTTGTGCAGAGTTATAATCACATTAAGCCGGGAGTGCAGGGAGTGGCCAGCAGGGGCCACGGAAGTAGAAATTCAGCAACTAATTCAGGACAATGCTCACTCGGGTGATGTGATTGTCTACACAGATGGTTTGTGGTCAAGAGGTGAGAAAAGTGGCTGGGGGTTCATAGCCAAAGCCAATGGTCGACGTTTGGGGCAGGAGAGCCTGGCATATGATACCACAACATCCAGCTTAAGAATGGAGGTGGAGGTGGTCACTGCGGCTCTCCGCTGGATGGAAAATATGACACACACACACACATCGTGATTGTAACTGACTCAGAAAGCATGCTGACGAGGGTGAGGACGGGCAGGCTTCGTGCGGAGTGGCTTGCTTCACTTCGGAGGTCACGGGTGACAAGCATCGCCTGGATCTTTTCTCCGGGGCATGCCGGTGTGTTGGGAAATGAACAGGCGGACAGATTGGCTGGCTCTGCAGAACTTGGTGGAGTATTGACACATGACAAGGCAGACGTGGTTGCGGCCTTGTGGGAGCACGTGCACACCTCGGAGGAGGAAATGGATTACCATGGTCTGGCAAGAATGAGACAGCGAGGAGTGACGAGGGGATCTGGCCGACGCTCAACGCTCAGAGGAAAGGCGAGACGGACATATAATCAGATTGCTACTGGTACTATTAGTGTTGGAACTTTTTGCTGGCTGCTGAGGATGGGGACGGTGCACATGCGGTGTCCTAAGACTAGTCTGGCTAACGAAGGAAGAACTGACCATGGTCTCCACTGTGATGAAGCCTCCAAGGACTCAAGTCTTTGCACACTGTGAGGCTGCAAGACAGTCTCATCAATTCCCAGTAATGATGGTAGACGTTCAGCACAGCTTGGGGAGCTCATGAGCATGTTCAGGATGAATGTGTTGCTTGCCTGCTGGTAATAAAAGCAAGTCATCACAGTGGCAAAATTACAAGTACCTCAGAAATCGAAGTGGCTTTACCTGATGGCAAGGGGCACTGGTAATTTGGAAAGCCAATCCACATGCAATAATCAGTCAAGTGCACTAGAAGTAGTAGCATCTGTATTGACTATGCTTGACTTGAAAGCGAGAGAGCGCCCACACACAAAAAAACATGTAAGAGTTACCATCTCAAATAAGCGAGGTTTGAAAACAATAGTTTCATGGCCATTTGACATGCCTTTGACTCTTTATGTCCATAGCATCACACTCTTATGTGATTATGTATTCTTCATGTTTACCAATTAACATGTCACGCGTGATTTATGTTTACCAATCAACTGTCATGTGTGATTTTTGTATTATTCATGTTTACCATTCAACATGTCATGTGTGACTGTATTCTTCATGTCTTCACTGCTGCTTCCTCTGCTTCTCTTGCTAGGTCATCTGTACATTACCTGTTATCTGTCTTTATCTGCTTCTCTATTTTCTTATGTTTTTTTTTTTGGTGTATTTTTACTAGGCTTGGGCTTTCGAAGCTCTGGTTTTGCTATTGTTTAAATCTGTTTCTTGCTTCTCCTTTCTTGTGTCTTTATAAGTGTTTCCAGCATTGTCCTAGCTTTATGGTTTCTTTCTCTTATGCCAAGTGCTTCTAAACATGATGTGCTTCAAATGTCTTTAGCCTGTTGCTAACAGTCTTCCATGCTCACTTCATCTACTAACTTGTAGGGCCTGGAATTTATTAGAAACTGTAACCATAAATTGTTCCTTAGTTTCTTGATTTCTGAGATATCCTGCATTATATTTGCCATCATCTGGTTAAGTAAAGTCTGGTTTAGTAAATTACTGTAGAACAACGGTAGGATAAATTGTCATGGGTGGTCAGAGGAAAAGGAGACACCGGTAGATGGCTGATGAGAGTAACCAATAATATACCAAGGCTGAGACCACATGATCAGAAGGGTGGAGAAGGGCCACGAACAAGGAGATTCAGTGGGAGTTCGGACGCCATCACAGAGAGATCAAGAAAGCAGAGAATTGTGTCGGCCGGGAACCACAGCAAGGTTCACATCGTAGAAATCTGTATAATATGAAGATGTGGACAGTGAGTCAAAGGTGAATAGGAAACCTACGAGTCGAACGGCATGGACAGCGTTAAAGCGTTGTAGAATCCGTGTTACAGCAAGAGCGATGGCCAGTACACTCCAGGCCGGTAAACACGCTACATTACAGAGCACAAGGTGAGCTGCGTCACCCGCTTGAGGGGCTTAGGGCCGATAACGACGCAGGACAATAATTGTAAGTAGGTCAATTGTTAGAAGTTAGAATTGACTATATGACATTGTGGTGAAGTAAATAAAGAGATTTGTGCGGCACGTTCTGCCCAGGGAAAGCCGTTGTGATTCAGTGTATTCGAGTAGGTGTTTAAGGTAGTTTGCCAGTGGAGCGACAGCATACCCCGATCAGCACATTGGCATTTTCATGTTTTTAAGATGTGGACTTTATTTTAATTGTAGTTATCAGCAGGTGGTGATCTGCATGTTTTTCTGCACCTCTAAAAACATTTACATCATGAAATGATGATCTAAACACAGACGTCATAAATAAAATATTGCACAATTTCTTGTCTGGCATATTTCGCTGTATCTCGTCAGTTGCATACTGCATAGTTATATTAAAGGTATGTGGAAAAATTGAATGATACTTTGACTGAAATATGATGTACATTGTTGCTGATATTGTAGGAATGTGTAGAACATTATATCCACAGAAGTGTAACACTTAGCAGGAAGTCTTTCTGTTTTCATAGTAACAGCTTGAAATCAACTAATGTTTAATGCTTCAATATGTTTGAGCAATCAATTATTGTTCGTCGAATACAGTAAATGAAATGTGACCTGCTTATAATTCTGTAATTGCTAATCAGCAAATATTTCATGATGGCTGAATGTGACATATGACCTGTCGACTACACAGAGATTCCTTATGAATGAATAACTCTTCTTTTCCACTCATATTGGTACATGTTCAGCTACTCGATTTGCTAATTGTCTTTCCGTTCTACTTATGTAAGTCACTTGATAATTACACTGGAATTGATAAATGCAGTTTTTGATTTGGTGTATGGAGACAATGGTTCTGTCACAGATGGAGTAGATATCGAGGTATCTGATTATTGATTCAGCAGCAAAGAATGTGCGGTTTACAGCTGTGTTAAGTCAATCATGTATTTGTTTCATTACATCGTCTCCTTGAAAGGCAAGCCGAAGAAACACTTCAAGTTTGGGATCCGTTGATTCTGTGGTGGTAGGTTTGGGTTGCTGGTAGTGACGCTTGATGAAACCATTTGGATATCCATTAGCTTTAAGAGTCTGGTTAAGAGTGTATAGTTCTTCCTTTGAGCAGAGGATACGATCAGACAGGTGTGCCCCTTGGAGAACATTAGGCGTGGAGAGGAGTGGGTCAGAGTGCCAGCGAAGCAGTCAGACTTGTGCAGAGTTATAATCACATTAAGCCGGGAGTGCAGGGAGTGGCCAGCAGGGGCCACGGAAGTAGAAATTCAGCAACTAATTCAGGACAATGCTCACTCGGGTGATGTGATTGTCTACACAGATGGTTTGTGGTCAAGAGGTGAGAAAAGTGGCTGGGGGTTCATAGCCAAAGCCAATGGTCGACGTTTGGGGCAGGAGAGCCTGGCATATGATACCACAACATCCAGCTTAAGAATGGAGGTGGAGGTGGTCACTGCGGCTCTCCGCTGGATGGAAAATATGACACACACACACACATCGTGATTGTAACTGACTCAGAAAGCATGCTGACGAGGGTGAGGACGGGCAGGCTTCGTGCGGAGTGGCTTGCTTCACTTCGGAGGTCACGGGTGACAAGCATCGCCTGGATCTTTTCTCCGGGGCATGCCGGTGTGTTGGGAAATGAACAGGCGGACAGATTGGCTGGCTCTGCAGAACTTGGTGGAGTATTGACACATGACAAGGCAGACGTGGTTGCGGCCTTGTGGGAGCACGTGCACACCTCGGAGGAGGAAATGGATTACCATGGTCTGGCAAGAATGAGACAGCGAGGAGTGACGAGGGGATCTGGCCGACGCTCAACGCTCAGAGGAAAGGCGAGACGGACATATAATCAGATTGCTACTGGTACTATTAGTGTTGGAACTTTTTGCTGGCTGCTGAGGATGGGGACGGAGCGCTTATGGGAATGCCCCGAATGCTGTGATGTCGATTCCTAAATCAATCAATCAATCAATCAATCAGTTCTTCCTTTGGAGGCTTTGTTGGAGCAAATCTTCCTAGCTCGATTAAATATGATCCGCACCAACCCACATTTATAATGGATGGGTGCAAAGCTACAGTTACTAGCCTGTCTATGATGATCTAAGTTTCTAAAAACTATTATGGGGCTAACATTATCAATCCAATAAGCCTCAAGGCATGTAAAAAGTTTCTTTGTTTCTTTTTTGTAAATGTCAGGTTCAGTGTATAGGTCACTTATTCTTACAAAATAACAGATTTTTATAATTTGATAGTACTATATCTAGAAGAATAACAACTGACCTTAAGTTGTTTTTTTTTTCGCCTATCCTTTGCAGGACATTGCTGTCAACACCAGCATTTTACCGCTGTTGTTGATTACGCTCAGTAGTTTGCCATTGCTTTCTGAGCGGCCGGCTCACGTATCCCGTAAGTCACCAACGTGGCAAGAACCTCTACCAATTCTCGCACGCTGCAGACCTTAAGTGTAGAGGTCACTTATTCTTACCAACTAACATTGTTATAATTTATCCAGAAAAATAACAACTGACCTGAACTTGTTATTTATTGACTGATTGAAAGAAAGAAGTTGTGCAGTGCTATACATCCAGAAGATGAACCCGACTACAATCCTGAATGGGAGGAACAAATACAGGAGCAGATTGCAACGGAGAAAGGCATGAGTAAGTGTTATATTTTGTTACTCGGTTTGATAATCAGCTTCTTTGCATTTCTTTAAGTTGTTTGCTGACTGGCAGATGCATATAATACTGTAATTCCTGATTACTTGTGTTGACTGGGCTACCACATGATAGTAGAAGGTACTGCCTGCTTACTCTTAGCGCCGAATGTTGGGTGGCACTCACCAAAACTGACACTCCACATTGTGCCAATGGCTTCAGGTGGAGGAGTGCAATTGGGAAGGTACAAGCCTTACCCTAGTGTGTGAAGAAATGCAACCAAAAAACTAAATGGCAGGGCAGACCAGGCCCTAAGCTTTGGTCGGCAACTGGTATAGGATGGAAGCTTTAATAGGGGAACAGTTAGAGTATTGCTTTGCTCATCCGGCAGCTTCTGCAGCTTGTTCCAGACGTATTAGTGTTACCTTTCCTCTGGAGTCAACTAAACAGGCTGAGAGAGGAAGCATGCTGCATGGGCAACACATGGTCTGTAAATTCAGCCCAAACTTTGTGTTATGGAGAGGTATAACTCCATTTTACACACTATCGTCTGTCAAGACATCAAGGTTCCAGTCAGGTATTGTTTTGGTGATAAACTTAATTCTTCTCCTTCTGTAGTATTGGTACTCTTTGCTGGCTGTTGGAGATGAGGACGGAGCATGTATGGGAATGTCCTGAGTGCTTTGATATTGGTTCTTGAACTCGGAGCTCTTCTTCGTCTGTTTTCTGAATTGTAATATATTTATATAAATGTTTATTATCACTTTGGTCGGCTCTGTGGCTAAGGGGTTATGGGCCCAGCTCATAATCCCGTATACTGCGTTCGAAACACAGCTGCAGGCGATTTGGCAGCTGACTGCCTTTCATTGGTTTTTTATGAAATGGTATGGCGGGCCAATCGTTCAGCAAATTGTGGCAACCTACAAAACGTAAACTTGCTCAATAATCACGAACAGCCAAACAAAAAATGCTGGGGTTGACTACTATGTCCTGTGAAGGTTATGAAACAAACCTGTATATTTGCAATATGAATGGTGAGAAGGGTAGAAAGTCACAGATATATTACTATATTCTCAACCCATTGAAAATAATGTTCATTCTCTCTCTCTCTCTCTCTCTCTCTCTCTCTCTCTCTCTCTCTCTCTCTCTCTCTCTCTCTCTCTCTCTCTCTCTCCCCCCCCCCCCCCCCCCCCTCTGTTTGTGTTTATTCATGTGAGCAAGAGGGACATTGTAGGACATTTTTTTAAAAATGTATGTTAACTTAGACAACTTACTCATAACAAGAATATCTGTAACATGCTTGTAGAGAAATTGGGGACCGCTAACTAGATCTTTTGCCCCCGAAAAAATTATTATGACCTTACGGTGTTGATTATATGCAAAAATCCTGGGACTCTTCCATTTTATATGTAAACACTGCTTGCCTATATAGTAACAATGAACAATTAGTGGAGCAGTGAAGTGAGTGGTTGTTTCCTTATTTTGTGTGATATATTTATTGTTGTATATGATTCTCGGAACCTGAAGGCTGAAGTAGGAAAGCTGTCGAAACATGGATATAGTTGAATTATTTCTTGTGATTGTGAAGGACAGATTATTCTTTACATATAAAACGGAGTGAGTGTTATGCTACCTACACCTCTCATTATTACTGTGTAGGTAAATTGGAAGTCTCTGTGGCGATGGTGTTGCGGACACAATTCGTAATGCCACTTACCCGCGTTTGAAACATAGCGGCGATCGATTTAGCAGCAGACCGTTTTGCGCTGGTGTTAATGTGTAGCCGGTCGTTCAGAAAGTAATGGCAAACCACTGAACGTAAAATCTTGCCAAGACATCAACAATGGCAGTAAAATACTGGTGTTGACTGCAACGTCCTGTAAGGGATATGCAACTTTAAAAAAAAAAAGAAATTGGAAGTTCCTTTTTCCTCTCTATGTCTCTTAGAATGGGGAGTGACAAACAGTGGAAGAAAAGAAACTATGAATAGGAGAGTATGGCTGACCCCACTGATTTATTTCAGACTCCAGCAGGTCTAGACGGGATGTGTCCGAAACCAACACCTGCCAGATTATTGCTGTAGCTGATTACACATTTTTCACTGGCCCAGGAGGGGGCTTCCCCCATAGGACAGCCAATTACGTGGTAAGACCTGTTTGTCTGGTGTCATGTGCGTTCAATTTGTTTTTTAAAAAGTTAGTTGCATGCCCTTTACAGGACATTGCAGTCGTCCCCAGTATTTTTTGGATGTTTGTGATTTTTTAAGGCAATTTTACATTCAGTCGTCTGCCAATGCTTTTTGAAGAACCAATGCTCATCCCATTGTTAAAATCAGCACAGTTATGTCGTCTTCCAAATCACTTGCGGCCGATTCCGAATCTGTTATATGTGATTGTGAATATGTATTCACTGCCCGTAAGCCACAGATGCTGACCCTTCCAGCCTGTATCACATGACATATCTTGGTTAAACCGCTGATTAAACATGGGTAAGACAACAGCTCTATGCAGGGTACCAGACGTTGGTGTCAAATAGCGAGCTGCCAGACTTGAAAGTTTTGTAAGTCAAATAAAAATATACACACATACATTATGACTAAAAACTCAATGAAAGAAAGAAAAACACACCCATATACTGGTGAAGATTTTGACCAAAGTCTTTAGCAGTGAGACAACAAAAATATGGCCGAATGGATAAGACACTCTTAAACATCAGTGTGCTGATGTTGTGGTAGCGCTCAATCCCTACATTGGTCAGATAGACTAAAATGTTGACTTCTCATACTTGACTTGAGCACGTAAATGACAAGTACCTTAGAAATCAGAGTGGGTTCGCCTATTGGCGAGGGACACTGGTAATAGGGAAAGCAAATCCCTACACAGAGATCGGTTCAGTGCACGAGTCGAAATAGCACATGTATAGACTAAGTTTGAGTTTGAAGCGAGCGAGCTCACAACAAAACAAAATAACACAAAGGAATACTTATCTGTTCAGAGGTAGTCCAATCAACAAACCTGGAAATGGTAAACTGGTTTTGTTTTTGAGTCTCTTAGTCCCATAGAGGGGGTTTGTCAGATGAATAGGAAGACTGGTGAGCCTACACCAAACTGGTGTGATTGGTCGTTACATGCTAGAGATTCTGAGTAGAGGTCTGAACATGGGCTTGTCTGATGTGCATTGATGATAGTTCATTTTAATTATTTGAACCTTTATCTCATTAACTGCCAGATTAAATTTATATTTTAATTATTTGAGCATTTATCTCATTAACTGCCAGATTAAATTTGTATTTTAATTATTTGAACCTTTATCTCATTAACTGCCAGATTAAATTTGTATTTTAATTATTTGAACCTTTATCTCATTAACTGCGAGATTAAATTTATGTTTTAATACTTTGAACTTTTATCTCATTAACTTCCAGATTAAATTTATGGGCTATGGCAGGTTAACTTTATTTATACTTATTAACCGAAAGTGTGCTGATATTTTCAGCCGTAGTTTGTCAGATTTTCAATACAATTATATGTTTGAATCATTTTTGATAATTTACCAGCTGCAGACAGGAAAGATTTCAAGTGTTTTGAAGTATGCCAGCTGCTTGTATTTTCTTATTTATGTACATTTGCAGTGAAGTAGTAGGTAAAAGGCAGTGTCGAACTATTCAATTTGTTGCAGATTCAAACCATGCAGAAAGTGAATAGAATCTACAGGGAGACAGCGTGGGGCAGTGATCCTCCACTGATGGGCATGGGATTTCAGATCAAGGAGGTTTGTTTATTTATTCTCTTTACCACCCTGAGGTTAAACAGTGTTAAGAACCTGTGGCACAGCACCAGCTGGCAAGTTACAGGAACATTTTTGAGAACATACATCTTTATGTATGGCACCATATGGATCTGAGTCATGGATCATTTTACAATCACTCAAGCAAGTAGAAAACCGTAGCTTTTGAACTTAAATGCTGCAGAAATGTTTTTAGAATGTCATGAGCCAAGATGATAAAAAAAATACTGATATTCTACAAAAACAGTATCATGTCTTGGAAACTGAAATACTGTGGCTATATGAAATGTCCAGTGGTTTGAAAAGAACAGTATTTGAAAGCATTGATATGGATGAAGAGGCAAGGGTCAACCAGCAAGATGATGGACACAGGAAATTTAGTGCACTGTGGATATGACTGCATGGGGCAGGAGAAATGGCAGAAGATCAAGAAATGTGTTGGCGTGTCTGCAAAGGACCTGCTGCATTATAATCCTGATGATATATGTGCCCAGGATAGATTTATTTCAACATGTATGGTAGAACATATACAGAAGTGATCATAGATATATTGAGTCTGTATCATCTTAATGAATATCATGATTGTATTATTTGTTGTGATTGAGGGGGAGCAAGGAGTTTGAATCCCCTGTAAAGCAAATCAAGCTGGAGGGAAAAGTTGAATGCAGGTGAGCAGGAGGTAGTCAGCAGTACAAGTAGAAAGATAACGTCAAGATGTGGAACAGTAGCATCTGTCACAGTGTACCACCAGAGCAATACGCAGAAAGTGTTGGTAAATTGTTGCAGTGGCATTTGACTGATTGATTGGTTCCATATTACTGTCATAGCCTGGGGTGCATAATCGAGGATGAGCTCTCAGCTATGCAACATACCTCTATGGCATGTAAATTCATCACTTCTGGCAGCAAAAGTCCAACTCCTGGTTGTCATGTAGCTGAACTGTTTGAACTAACAGGAGAAGGAGCGACAGTGAGTTTCTGGCACCTTAGACTGCTCTATAAACTATGTACGTACACATGTTAGTAGATACATGTGTATATACATATCTAAACTCGAGTAAGATCACAGTCTACCCCAGCAAAAAATTTTTTTAAATGCTGAAGTTGGAGGCAACCAGCCTGGAGGCACATCCTAGCAATCAGGATGCCTGGCACAAACCCAAGGGAAATATGTCTATAATAACTGTATGAACCACTGAGTGAACTAAAAAAGACAGTGAAGTTTATACTAGAGACAACATAGCAGATGTAGACAATAAATTTCAAGCAAACTAAAGGAGAAGAAGAAGACTGATTGATTAATGAAGATAAAGGATTTGTGTCTACGGAAGATAAAAATAAAGTTTGTGTGAACAGTATTTGGTGACTCCTAGGGAATAGCTGTTTATCCCTCAGCCTTTAACAAAATTCTCCTAGGCACCAGCAAGTGTACAGAAGTGCCATTGTAAAATCTGTTATTTTTAGTGTGATAAATGACTGAAAGGTTGTGTGTGATCTGTTCTTCTGTATGAATGCAAATGCTGGATAGTGAGTAATGAAATGGTGAAGAAACTGAGGGGAAGATACTAAAAACTGGAGATTAAGAAACTAGATGTGAAGAAACTGGAAACTGGAGGGGAAGAAACTAGAAACTGGGAGTGAAGAATCTGAAGGAGAAGAAACTAGAAGAAAAGAAATTAGAAACTGGAGGTGAAGAAACTAGAGGAGAAGAAGAAATTGGAGGTGAAGAAACTAGAAACTGGAAGAAACTGGAGGTGAAGAAATTGGAGGTGAAGTAACTAGAAACTGGAGGTGAAGAAACTAGAAACTGAAGGCGAAGAAACTGGAAACTGGAGGTGAAGAAACTAGACACTGGAGGTGAAGAAACTAGACACTGGAGGTGAAGAAGCTTTGGGTGAAGCAACTGGAGGTGAAACAACTGAGGGGAAAGAACTAGAAACTAAAGGTGAAGGAACTAGAAACTGGAGGTGAAGAAACCAGAAATGAAGTGAATTGTGAAAACAAAACGCTGATGTATTTAGAGCTCTAAAAGATCACTCATCATATACTTGTAGCTAACTGGATCTTTCCCTTCCACAGCTGAGAATTCATCCAGAAAAAACAGCTGCAGTTAACTACCACAGAAATGGCAGACATTATAATATGTTTGATGATCAGAACAGCTGGCCTGATAATGAGTTACTGAGGGTATGCATGTTTTTTCTTGTGATTGTACTTTTAGGCAATACAGACTGGTACAGTTATATTTGTTATACAACAAATTTAGTCAGCAGGTGTCGTAGAGATCCTTTAAAATTTTAAGTTAAAAATGGGAACAACTTGGGACTGGAAATTGAAAGTTAAAAATGGAACAAATCGGGTCTGGCAAATTAAAGTCTCATGGTTGTGTGAAAAATTAGGAAAATGAGAAGGAAACAAAATCTAAACAACTAGTTTGGAATCTCATTTAGTTAGTTAGTTAGTCGCGGTTCCAACTTCACAGCAACAGGTCGTCCCCATTATGCTCCATTCCTGTGCCAGTGAATATCGCACAAAATGCTCTTCACTGCCCTATGTAAAAAGTGTAATAGACAGGAGTTTTGACAAGCCAACAGCCCGCACAGGTACACTGTGCATAATGCCGCCGTCAGAATGCCAACACAATAGTCCTCCACGGAAAATACAGTTCATTGTCGATGGAAGCCGCAGTCACTAGAAAAGCCAGCAGCCACACATTTCTGCATTAAAAGTCAAGAGGATTGACATCATTGCCCCGGGATTTATCCCATATAGCTCAGTCCCCTACGGCAGGGCAGCCCGCTAGTTTGTTTGATCTTGGTCCCCAACATGGCGGATAGGCATTTAAACAGTTAAGGCCTCTGGAGTGTTTATGCTTCTGGCTACGGTTTGCAGTCACATTTTCCTCATGTCGGACTGGTAATGCATGGTTCCGTCGCCCTGCTACTGAATTTAGTGCGTGGCGCGACACTGTGATCTGTGAATTCATTTAGAATGTTCACAATTGTTGTAGCATAAACTGTATGTTCGGAAATGTGGCGGTCGGCCTGTTGCTTGGAATAGTTCAAAGAGAACTAACAGTGAGATGATAAACATTAAATTTCCGGATATTGGGAATATTTTTAGCCGTTATAGGCCATACAAATGTAGTAAATAAGAATAAATATGGCCAGCTGTTTACACTAAAGTGTGAGTATTCCAATTTAATGATCAGACAAGATGCATGTCCACCAAATCTTAAATTTTAAGACTATCATTTTAATCCTTCTGTTCTGCGCATGCACCAATTAATGAATGTTTGTAGTTTACTGGTAATTGTTTTAGTCGTTCTACATGTTCCTGATCCATATAGTTGTACTAATTTAACATTAGTTTAATATTTTAAGCTGGCTTAGCCACTGGCTTATGTATGGTAATAAGTTACTTCAAGGTTAATAAATATTGATGTATAGATTGTATTTTTCACTTTCTTTTTGTGCAAACATTTACTTTACAATGTAATATATTTTTCAGCAATTTGGAGAGGATCCGGCTGTGGGCAAATTTTGCCTGGCTCATCTGTTCACTCATAGAAGATTTGCTGGGGGAGTTCTTGGTCTGGCATACATTGCTTCTCCGCGGAAATATGCTGTTGGCGGAATCTGTTCACTTCAGAGTATGTACATCAGGGAGGTTTGCAGTGGTTCATAGACTACAGGGTGTCCCATTAGTGTGTCATCAGTTTGTAGCATGTCTGCTTAGTGACTTTGTTGTAGTATGTGACAGCTCAAGACATACGAATCGTTACCATGAGCCAGGCCAAAAATTATGTGAGGACATGTTTTGCCATCTCACATGATTTTCCAGAGTCGTGGATCAGCTCATGAATTGATGAAACATGATTTTCTAAGCATCTGTAAAGACGGTAATTTGCCATTGCTTTCCTTCTTAGCAGTGACCTTACTGGTCACTGATCATAGCTATTGTCTTAAAAATAGATCCTCTGCTTACCCTTGTGAAATTGGAGACCATAACCAACTATCTTCGGCTGCTCTTCAACTCTTTGGCTGCATCCATGGCTTCACCTTACCCTGATCAGAGGGGGTGAACAGGCATTCCACCTTATCCAAGGGTTTCATGTAGGCTAGCAGAGGGAAAGAGACACTTGACTTTTCTTTTCATAGTGGATACCCCTATTCCGTCACCCAAAAGATTAGTAAATATAACATTAAGTATTAATTCTTAAAGGTCAAGATGACTGTCGCCACCAAACATTCCGTGACATTGAGAAATTAGTTAGTTGGTCAGAAAAAAACTGAAAAAGAAGATTTATTTAAAACAATCAGTAATTGTATGTTGTAGTAAGATTTATATTGTTATTTGTAACTAATAGCTTTCTTTTTGTGAACTAAGGAGACAATGAGAGGGCATTCAACACTGGGTTTAGCTCCACCAAGAATACTAAGGGAAACAATTTATTGACCCAAGAAGCAATGCTAGTTACAGCCCATGGTGAGTTTTTGTTTTCTAGACATATTTACATTCTTAAAAGATAAGAAGTCAGTATTTGAGGTCTGTATTTCTAAATGTTTTTAATGGGAAGCCTGTGTTATATTTATTGAATTTTGTATTTATTATAGTCTTTATTATCAATATCATTATTATAGTCTTTATTATCAAAGTCATTTTACAGTCTTTATTATCAATATCATTAATATAGTCTTTATTATCAAAGTCATTTTACATTCTTTATTATCAATATCATTATTATTTATAGTCTTTATTATCACTATCTATATAGTCTTTATTTTTTAAAGTCTTTATCTTAATGAGACTTTATCTTCAATAAATTTTATCTTCGTGAGATAAATTTTCATGAGACTCTATCTTCATTAGACTTTCTTCAGCGGTGAATGAGTATAACACTGCTAGTGTCAAAGATTTAACCAAATCACAACACAATCATGAGTTGAAGAGTTACATGATGGAAACATAAATATCTTTTTAACCCTTTGAACCCTGCCGCTACCTAAGGGTAAATAACCCGTTTTTTGGCATACTAATAATATTTCAATATTTCAACCTGAAAAAGATATTATTTCTCTGGAAAAAAATTATTGGTGAACAACAACAAGAAACATAGGAAATGTTTCTAAGTGTGAAAAAGAAATGTTTCTAAGTGATTTTTAAAACAAATCATATTTGTGCAGTTTTGGGGGAAAGTGTAAATTTGCCATCGTTTTTGCATATTTTTCCAAAAATTCACTCAAAAAAAATATGCCGGTCCTCACCGGGGCCTGATCCCGGGACCTCTAGCACTCGAGGCGGACACTATATCTCGAGACCACTCAGCCCCCTATCTTTCTGTTAGTGTCCGTAATGTATATATTGCATTGTTTGTACCTTTTCCTTCCACAAATCCATACCAATCTTCACCAGTTTCCATTGTCACAGGTCATTTTAACCAACAACCCCGTCAACTATCAACAACTTTTTGAATCTTCAGCAGGAGAGTGATCTAAAACATGTTAGCCATGTCTAGATGTAAGCTGGATGCTTATTGGTCAGCTGGTTGCCGATTAACAGTGAGATGTAAACAGAAAACATGTGGAAGCTATTAGACCGGCTCGTAGGGTCCCTGATACACAGTACGTCAAGCCGGTATACCGGCGCATCGGGTTCAAAGGGTTAAGCTAACCATCATAGTATTTCATGGGACAAGCAATCTTCTTTATGGTGGCCATCTTCTCTCTCCATGTTTTCTATGAGCATGAGGGAAGTGGAAGAGAATGTGTTATAACATATTACGGTCCCTTGTCGTCTTCAAGAACAATAGTTTATTACATTGTGCTTGAGAAAAAGGCATAATTACAACCCATGGCAGGGACCAGGGATGGAGTTATACCTCTAAATACCACAAAGCCTGGGCTGAATTGTAGAGACCATGTGTTACCCATGCAACATGATCCCTCTCTCTGCCTGCCAAGTTTACTCCAGAGGAAAGGTAACACCAATACATCTGGAAAAGGACAAGCTGCAGAAGCTGCCATATTAGCAAAGCAATGCTATTACTGTCTACCTATCGGAACTTCGATTCTCGACAGTTTGCCTTCCAAGGCTTTGGGCCTGGTCTGCCCTGCCATGACATTTAGTCCTTAGATTGCATTTCTTTGCACTAGAATAAGGCTTTTACCCTCCCAATTGCTCTCCTCTGCCCGAAGCTGTTGGCACAATGTGGGGTGTCGGGTTTAGTGTGCACCGCCCAACATTCTGCACTAACAGAATGCAGATACTACCATCTACTGATATACAGTAGCTCATTCATATCTGACTAAGACCTTACAGTATATAACATATAGTATCCTAATTTTGTTGTACACATTTTCTAGAACTAGATGTAAACTAGGTACCTGTTTTATTCAGAGGTAGATAATTTAACTCTTTCTAGAACTAGATGTAAACTAGGTACCTGTTTTATTCAGAGGTAGATAATTTAACTCTTTCTAGAACTAGATGTAAACTAGGTACCTGTTTTATTCAGAGGTAGATAATTTAACTCTTTCTAGAACTAGATGTAAACTAGGTACCTGTTTTATTCAGAGGTAGATAATTTAACTCTTTCTAGAACTAGATGTAAACTAGGTACCTGTTTTATTCAGAGGTAGATAATTTAACTCTTTCTAGAACTAGATGTAAACTAGGTACCTGTTTTATTCAGAGGTAGATAATTTAACTCTTTCTAGAACTAGATGTAAACTAGGTACCTGTTTTATTCAGAGGTAGATAATTTAACTCTTTCTAGAACTAGATGTAAACTAGGTACCTGTTTTATTCAGAGGTAGATAATTTAACTCTTTCTAGAACTAGATGTAAACTAGGTACCTGTTTTATTCAGAGGTAGATAATTTAACTCTTTCTAGAACTAGATGTAAACTAGGTACTTGTTTTATTCAGAGGTAGATAATTTAACTCTAAACCTCACTGCACTGAAGGAGCCACAGCAGTAAAGGGACTAGCATGCTTGCCTGCCAGCCTAATGGTCACGTCTTCAAATCTCCTTTGTAGCATGGATTTTTTTTTCAGTGACCTATGCACCAAGATCAGTCCAGCCTTAAAATGTGTTTCAGGAAATGTCCTGGGAAGTAAAGGCAGCCAGCAGGATATTGACCACATCACCCATTCAGTGTCAATTAGTCAAAAATATGGGGTTAGAAAACTATAGCCTATATGACCCATGAAGTGATCAGAGGTACTCTACTTTTTTACATACACTAACAGACTAACTGTTTCCCCCCTCCACTCAGTTCTAGTGTTAATTTCTCTAGTTATAATTTCATAGTTTTATAATTTTATAGATTGATTGTTTATTTGTTTGGGTATTTTTTGGGGGGTTTACCATACACGTTTTCTGTCGTCCAGCTTTATAAACTAATTTTTTTGTTTTCCTTTTTCTTTCCACATATACTATTTGACTTCCAAAGAATTTGGTAAGTAAATTTTGTCAGTGTGAAACATGATTTTTGTCCAGTACTATGATTTTCCATTGCTGTTGTTGTTACGAGGAGCGGGTGGCCGAGTGGCTAAGAATGCTGAGTTTGACTCCTTGGTAAGATGTGGATTTTTCTCTGTTAGGGGGGAAAAATAAAACCCTAACCTGCACAGTTTGTGGCGACTGCACTAGCCAGGCTGCCTTAATTCCTCAGGCTCAAGACCTCCCTGTCCTACACCGCAAGGTACTATTGGCAGATGATAGTTGTCGTTACATAGTTTCTGATTTGATCAGTAGTATTACTGCGATTGTTTTCCTTTCTGAAATGGTCACAAAAGTCTTGAATCAAATCTGTGTCCTTTTCTGATTTGTGTTATTTGACCAAACTGAAGGTTTACTCTTTTCCCATCAAATTTGCCAGGTGTTATTAAGTTCTTAAGGTTGTCTGTCCTTACGACATGCTTGACTATTTACAATCAATGTCTTGTATGAATTTGTGGCTGTCATCTGTTTTTTGAAGGACTGCCTCATTTGTCTGTCCATCCAATGCATTCTTTGCATTGTCCTGACAAACCACATTTCTGCTGATATCTGATGTTTCTCAGTTTGGATTGAAGATCAGAGCAAAAGGATTAGCATGCCTAGCTTCCAAGGAACACCAAACAAGCACAGTTAGCCACTATACGCTGGTGAATTTGTCATGAAGGACATGAAGCATCAGTGGACATGTCCAGAGTACAAGGGGTGAAAAGGTAGAGGACCCTGTTTAATGCTTTGAGATGTATCGGGTATATTCTGCTAGTCTTTACTGTGGCGAAGGGGTTAAGGACGTAATTTTTAATCCTGCATACCACACTCAAAACACAGTTGCGGGCGATTTGGCACTATACCACCTTGCATTGGTTTTCATACAATGGTATGAGTGCTGGTTGTTCAGAAAGCAATGGCAAACTACTGAATGTAAGCTTGCCAAGAATTCACAAATGCTCAAAAAATGCTGGGGTTGACAGTGAGATCCTCTACTAACGGATATGCAGCTAACTTTACTTTCATAGATCAACATGTACTCAATGGGAAATGTTGTCAGTATCACACTGGCTGTCTGTACATCCCATGACCTGTCCTTGTACCCATTAAAGACTGGGTTAATGTGGAGGTCGTGGTAAGTGTTTTGCAAATCTAGCCAGGGTACAGTGTTGATAATCCAAACCAAACTGAAACTGTGAGTGAATAAATGAGACACTGCACTTATCATACACAGGTCACAACTGGGGTGCTGAGCATGATGCAGAGACTTCTGAGTGTTCACCCGATGCCTTCAACAAAGGCAGGTTTATCATGTACCCATATGCTGTCAGCGGCTATGATGAAAATAATGATGTGAGTGGTACTGACTTCTTCGTTTACTAAATTAATCACTATCAGGACAACCTCTTATTTTTTCAGTTGGGGGTCTCTTGTTGCATGATAAGTGTCGCTGATGTGGGAAATCAGTATGTCTAGCAAATGAGGGAAAAGAGAATGAAGATTTCCCTCAAGTTTTCCAGTTAAAGAAAGATTTAGACTGAAAATACACTAAGAAAACATTGCTGTCATAAGACTCTCTGTGGTAAAGAAAAGGGACTTCCTAAACAAACAGTATAATAAGGAAATCACATCCAATGAACTTCAACTGAAGAGTCTTTAAACAGGGTTTAATAGGCAAGATGATTGGCTTCATTGCACTGGGTATTATCTCATATGGGTCGTCTCTTCTCCGTCAGTGACTGCAGCAGTGGAGGGGCTGAAGAGGACGGGCTTCAGACATTTCTCTATCCTGGTGTCCTCCCCTCTGAGGTGTCCATGTTTAAGATAACATTCTCCAGACATTGTGCAGACATTTTCAAGACATTTAGGACAGAAGAAGCTTGGCTAGACAGAAATATGCATTCATTGTCATCTTGTGTCATGCTGATTCACACAGACAATCATGTTTCTCCGCTAGAAGCACAGCATTATACCAACATGTGTGTACTAAGTGATTCAATGAGCATCTTTCGGAAGGTCAAAGCTGGATCTGTACGTAGACAGTGGACTGAGTCGCTGCAGAAGTCTGTTGTCCGTAAAGTCACCTTCATCTTTGTCCCGGGACATGCAGAAGTCGAAGGAATTGAACGAGCTGATAAACTGGCTGGCTCTGCACCCCCTGCAGATGGTCAGCCCATGGATCGTGCCGATGTTATTAACGTCCTTAAAGACATGTCGAGAACAGAAGACTTTGACATCAGTGAATCCACATCGCTATCCAGGATGAAAGACTTGGGAGTAAGAAATGGCACAGCCAGACATGAGAGGTACATCGGGAAAACGAGGTGCCTCGTTAACCAACACAGAACTGGCACTATTAGCCACCGAACGCTGATGCTTATGCTGGGGGGAGGATCTGAGCACCTATGGACCTGTCAGGAGTGCAATGAAGATACTCTAACTGATAACTGATAACTGAATCATGTTTCTCCACAAACATCTGTCCTCTGTGTTCCTGATAAGTTCATCTTCTGTGTCACTATGCCAAACCATTCAGCATTTTCTCTTTCTTTTGACTTCTGTCTCTATCCCGCTCAATCTTCCTTCGTGTCACAACTTTTTCAGAAAGTGACCAGAAGCAATGTTTGTAGTGTTCTGATGTGGGTAATCAAAATTCTTCATGGATTGACCTCTTGAAGTGCTTGGATATTATTAAGATCAAGTTCAGAACCTCATTTCCATATCATTATGGCATATTAATATATGGTGATAAGTCAATATTTTTTTTGAAAACTAAAATGACAGTTTGTAAGGCTGGGTCAGCGTCAAGGCTTATACGGTTAAAAAAGATTTCAGTTTGAGGCAGATGTTAAAAACAAAAACATTATTTCTGATCAACAAAAAAAAAAAAAAGAAGAAATACAACTTACATATCAAATAACTGCACAACTTCCATAAAAATAACTATCGCAACTTCAACGTAAAAATAGTTCTAACAACTTCCTTATAAAATAGCCATAACAACTTTCGCATTAAATTACTATAACAGCTTTCACATACAATATCAGTAATAACTTCAACATAAAATAACAGTAATAACATAAAATAACTGTCACAGCTTCCACATAAAATAGCTGCCACAACTTCCACATAAATAACTCACAACTTCCACATAAAATAACTGCAACAACCCCACATATAATAACTGTCACAACTTCCACATAAAATAACTGCAACAACTTCCACATAAAATAACTGCAACAACTCCATGTATAATAACTGTCACAACTTCCACATAAAATAGCTGCCACAACTTCCACATAAAATAACAGTCACAACTTCCGCATAAAATAACTGCAACAACTTTCACATAAAATAACTGCAACAACTTCCACATAAAATAACTGTCATAACTTCCACATAAAATAACTGCAACAACTTCCACATAAAATAACTGTCATAACTTCCACATAAAATAAATGCAACATCCACATAAAATAACTGCAACAAATTCCACATAAAATAAATGCTGCAACATCCACATAAAATAACTGCAACAAATTCCACATAGAACAATTTTTACTTTTATCTAAAATAATTGCAACATAAAATAATTATGCTGATTTTGTTCTTGTTTTGCTCCATGTTAATTATTTTATACAACAAAATCTGTTTATTGTAAACGTCATGTATTTGTTCATTTTTTCCCAAGGACAACTGAGACGGTGGTATTTTAAACTTCAAAGTATAGTTCATAAATTGTTCTCTTGTTTCTAAAGGATTTTTCTCCCTGTAGCAAGCGTTACATTTCTGCTGTACTGGCAACAAGGTCAGGGTCCTGTTTCAAAGGTGAGGGTTTAAAGTTCACTGTTAAATAGTCAACTGCTGGATAGAAATGAATTTCCTTGTAAAAGCACTGTCACCTTAACATCTTATCAGTGTCTGAAGCTTTACATGTTTTATGGCGTAAAATTTAGTTGTGTAATTTTAAAACCTTATTTGAAAGCTCATGTGATATTGTGGTTTCAACCATGACTAACAAACAAGCATGAGTCAGCAGTTTGTTTAGTCTGTGTTGTTTTAAACTGATGCAGTTGTAAAGATAGATGTTTTTTTGTTATTATGTAGAAGTTTAGATCTTCAGTGTTCTGGTAACTTTATTGTTAATTGTTTATTATGTCAGGTTAATATTTGTTCACATTATCAAGCAACCTTTGAAAAATACCCTGTCATATTGTCATGCTTCTTGTATGCTTATTTAAATCCATGTCATTATTTAACATCTGTCTTCCATTTACAGTAAATGAAACAGTGTATGTTCCTCTGGTAATTATTCCAATATCTACACGTGTTGACACTGCACTGCTGGCTTTTTCTTGTGTATTTATTGTTTTTTCCCTAGACTTACAAATACATTTACACAGAATACAGAATTAGTTCTTATAATTTTAAAATGCCTTTAATATATCAGTAAATATTACCACTGGGCATAGTAAATTTCCTGTTTATAAATTGCTCATTTGCCTTTTATTACACAGCTGAAATTAGCATGATGAAGGATTCTTGGTATTATAAAACATTTATTCCAGTTTGCAAAGTTGATGTTTCCTTGATTTTTTGTTTGTTATCCAGTTGCTTGTTTTGAATAACAGATAATGATTTGAAGAATAAGTACAAGTCAGAATAAGTCAGAATGCAAGGTGTTTGGTTGGTTGGTTCTGACTTCTCTTGAACACTTAGTTTTTACTCTTAAGTCTGATGGCTCAGTGCTAAGAGGAAAAGAAGTGCCTGGGGGTTCATGGCAAAGCTTGGTGCACGGTGTCTGGGACAGGAGAGCCTGGCATATGATAACACAGCATCTTGTCTGAGAATGGAGGTAGAGGCAGTCAGTTGTTGATCAATACAAACTCAACACTGGGACACAAGGAATTCAAGTAACAATTGAGATAGGGTCTGGGGTGATGTTTGCTTTTTATTCTTGGATCTCTAAGAAGGGCAGAGTAAATAATGCTGAAGTGCTCTCACACACTTATCAATGTATACCCTTCTCAGACAGCTAGGATGCAATGGCTTGGTTGTGTATACCACATGGTAGATGGATGTTTCCAAAGGACATTCTCTGTGGGCAGCTGGCAAACAGTAGCAGAAAATTTAGCATCCACAGCTACAGTTAAAGGATTGGTGTAAGCCAGACATGAAAATGTTGAGGATAGTCACCACATCCTGGGAGGAAAAGACTGTAAGGAATCCTCTTGAACCGGGTCACAGAAGGCTGCTTCAGTGGGCAGAAAAGACAAGAACCCATCAAAAGGAAAATCAGGCTGTGTGGCTGAAGGCTGACTGCTTACATGGCACATCAACCCATAGTTAGACAAGACTGAATGAGGCTACAATGGGATAGAGTGGGTGAGTACAACAATGGAAGGAGCAAAGGGATTGCAGAAAAGCATACCATGTAACCCAGTTGACCCAGCCTTAAATGGGTGCTAGGAAATGTCTTTGGAAGTAAAGATGGCCGGCATTATGTTGACAACATGACCCACTTAGTGCTGATTGGTCATAAACATACGGGTCTAGCACCATGTACCTTGTGTGGCTTCAGGCATGTAAAAAGGTCTTTATCTTTCTCTAGTTATACCATATAAGGAGTGGCCAACAAAAGCATCGCATAGTATGAAAAGGGCGAAGATATTGTACATCATTCAGATTTTTTTTATCTTTATTTCCTATGTTTTTTGTTTCTTTTGTTAATCTTATAATTTACTTTTAAAAGCAGGTTATCTTTAGGGAGACTGTTCACTATTTTCACTTGATTTCCACTTTTTTACTGTTCCATGCCAGTCTCCCTGGCATAGGGGTTAAGGACATTGTTTCTAATCCCGTATACTCTCGTACGAAACACAGCTGCTTGAGATTCGGCAGCGGATCACGTCGCGTTGGTTACTTATGGGGGTATGTGAGCCGGTCGTTCAGAAAGCAAAGGCAGACTACAGAATGTAAAACTTGCCTAGTACATCAACAGCAGCTGAAAAATGCTGGTGTTGACTGCAATGTCCTGTAAGGGATATTCTTCTTCTTCTTCTTCTTCAGCGTTCCGAGCCATTGAGGTTCTTTGCTGCAGATACAATCCGTCTCCATTCGTCTCTCTGGTGGACCTTCTCTTGCCAGTCGTAAGGCATATGTAAGGGATATGCAACATTTAAAAAAAAATTGTTCCATACTTTCTGTCAGTATTCTTTCCTATTTAACTTTAACTTCAGAAAGATAATTCGGTTTGATACCATCTGTTGTAATGCTGATATGTTAGTTTACGTGTTTTTTAAAAATTCTTTAGTATTTAAAATAAAAAGTATTTCTATTTATTTTATTAACCATTGGACTGTGGTCAGTTTATTTTAGTGCCTGAAAATATTTTTACATTTATGACACTATTTTGAAATCTGCCTTTTATTATTAGAGACCCATTTGATTTATTATTGATTGGAAATGGTCGTTTTATTTTGCTCAAATATTGAATCTATTTCTTATGCCATTGCTCTTATAAAGTTCAAATTGACATATATTTTTATGTGTCCCTTTACCTATTCTGTGCAGTCATGTTTCCTATAACTATTAGCTCAGCTGTACTTTTCACAGATTCAAGATCATCAGTTAACCACAAAGTTCACATCAATATATCATTATCCTAAGAAATATGTATGCTTCCTCCAGATAAAGGATTGTAAGTTTACTGTCAAGTTTCAATTGATTGTAATATTATCCCAAGGATTATATAAGCTATCATAACTAGGTAAAAGATCATTAGCTTTCTATAAATTTTCTTTGATTATAACAGTTATCCAGACATATAATCTGTCATAGCTAAATGCAAGATCACTAATTAATCATAAGCTTTCTATGATTACAACAATAACCGAAGGAAAATCTAGAATATCCATTCTACATACTAGATCATGAATTAACTATAAGCTTTCCATGATTACAGCAATAACCCAAAGAAAATCTAGAGTATCCTTTCTATATACAAGATCATGATCATGTGTGATTTCTGTAGTATGTACCTGATGAGATGCGGTGAAATATGCCAGGCAATAAATCATGCAATCTATTGTTTATGTCTTCTTTATTAAAATTTGACTATCAGCCTCTCATGATTATAACAGTATTCCAATGTAAACTGTCCTACCCATTTTAAAAAAAAATCATTAGTTTTGTATCCAAATTTCATAGATTGTAAAATTATCCTATTGATATATCTAAAAATTATATTAGACATATGATCATCTTAGAATGTTTATGTTTGCTTCAAACATGTCCAAATATTTTAATATAACAAGAATCCATAATTTATTGTGTGCACATTTTAAATGTACTTTTCATGACTTTAAGAAAATTATCACAGAATCTGAAAATTGAGTCAGACAAAGCTTGGTTTCCCGAATATATCGGTGCTGCTTTTACATCTAACCATTGTATTGCCTTTCTGTTTGTTATCTTGTACTGTCCATGTTTTCTACAGACGAAGACGCTAGAACAGATCGTAAGTTTTTTATTATTTTCAGTGTATCCTCACTGCCATAACTACTATAATTAATGTTCATGGTAGCCCTTTAAGTGCAAACGTTTTGTTAACTGTTGCAGAATAAATTGTTATACTTTTAACATGATGAAATTTAATGTAGCCAGTGTAAATGGTTATCCTAGTGTAGATTTTACATCTAGCTGAAGTAGTAATTTGTTAAATATCATATACACACACACCATAATGTCCACATCTACAAATACACACGGACATTAGTTTAGTTGTTTTTTTTTTAAATTTAAAACGGTGTTTACGTAAATGTGAACTTCTCACAGAAACTTCTAGCTAGCTTACAGGGCTGCCCTCTAGAAGAACTGTAACTTAGTTTTTGGCTTGGTACTTGAAAATATTTAGTCAAATTCAATTATGAATAACTTTTTAGATGCTGCTTCAACCATACATTGATCTTACTGGATGGTTCTAATATAACATAGGTAAAAAATAAGTAATAATATAAGCAGCTTCAACTTCATCAAAATATCAGTTGATAGAGAGGACTGGAGAGTCACGTCAGTCTTTGTCTGCCCCAGACCCCCAGACTGTGTTGTGGAGTAAGTCAATGGACAACCAAGATTTTCTGTCCTTTAAAAAAAAAGGGTTAGATAATTCAAGTCTGACAAGTTTGGATTCTTGATCTTCCTTCGGGAATAATTGTGGAAAAATACTTTATGTCAGGTCTTATTATAACTTCTTAGATTAAGCATCGCCGCCTCACCTGGCCTAGGGGTGTAACGTCTTTTTCCGTGACCCTGTGTACTCTCGTGAGTGGCGTGACGTACGTCGAGAATCTGTAGGGGTTCTGGCTGCGGCTGTGACTTACGGGGTATTTGAGCCGGTCTCTCAGAAAGCAATGGCAAACTACTGAGCGTAATCTTGCCAAGAAATCAACAATCAGCTGAAAGATGCTGATGTTGACAGCGATGTCCTGTAAAGAATATGCGGGGGAAAACAAAAAAGATTAAGCATCAACAATGGTCTAATGACCGACTCCGTGGCGAAGGGATACAGATGCAGTTCATGATCCTGCATACCCATGTTCAAAACACAGCTGCGCGCAATTTGGCAGACCGTGTTTCATTGGTTTTTTTACAAAATGGTATGGGTGCCGGTTGTTCAGAAAGCAATGGCAAACTACTGAACCTAAACTTGCCAAGAGATTGCAACAGCAAATAATGCTGGTGTTGATTGCAACGTCCTGTAAAGGATATTCAATATCCAAAAATGGTCCAATATTCCCTATCTTGTCTGTCTAGTAAAAAAAACAACATGATTAGGTGTTTCAAGTCTGTGAAGTTTGTGTACTGGATCTTTCTTTGGGAATAATTTTGGAAAATAGTTAAGGTCAGATCTAATTATGACCTTTTAGATTTTGCATCAACCATGGATTGATCTCATAGAATGGGTTTAATTTATAGAATGGACATCTTGTCTGTCTAGTGAAAACAGGATTGGGTATTTCAAGTCTTTCAAGTTTGTATACTGGATCTTCCTTCAGGAATAATTTTCACACAGTAAAGGAGACAGTCATGTCAGCAGTTGTAGTCACTTCTCAGCTGTGAATGTTTAGTCGACGGAACAACATCACGGCACACGGGTGTAACCCATAAGTACCCCGTTTTACTCCTAACTCAAGCCTGAGTCTGGAGAATCTCGGCTCAGTGCACAAACTCTGTAGCACCTGTGAGGATTCTGAAATACTTTGGGTAGATTTTTAACTCAAAATTTTGCCCGGGCAGCGCCAAAGGGTTCTATTTTTCGATTTCCAACTGCCAAAAGATTTTGTACGTGCACAACAATACACACGGGTGTCCGATTTCACTACCCAGAGACCAGGAGAAATTTTTGTTACTAGATGTCCACGTGAAAAAATCCCGGCCCTCACTGTGGCTTGAACCTGGGACCTCCAGCACTCGAGGCAGACGCCATACCTTGAGACCACTCAGTCCCCCAAAACTATGAATGTGGTGTTAATGAACAGTTGTCACTTCTCAGCTATGAATGTGGTGTTAGTGAACAGTTATAGTCACTTCTCAGCTTTGAATGTGTAGTCACTTCTCAGCTATGAATATGGTGTTAGTGAACAGTTGTCACTTCTCAGCTATGAATGTGGTGTTAATGAACAGTTGTAGTACTTCTCAGTTATGAATGTGGTGTTAGTGAACAGTTGTAGTCACTTCTCAGCTATGAATGTGGTGTTAGGGAACATTTGTCACTTCTCAGTTGTGAATGTGGTGTTAATGAACAGTTGTCACTTCTCAGCTATGAATATGGTGTTAGTGAACAGTTGTCACTTCTCAGCTATGAATATGGTGTTAGTGAACAGTTGTCACTTCTCAGCTATGAATATGGTGTTAGTGAACAGTTGTCACTTCTCAGCTATGAATATGGTGTTAGTGAACAGTTGTCACTTCTCAGCTATGAATGTGGTGTTAATGAACAGTTGTAGTCACTTCTCAGCTATGAATGTGGTGTTAATTAACAGTTGTAGTCACTTCTCAGCTATGAATATGGTGTTAGTGAACAGTTGTCACTTCTCAGCTATGAATGTGGTGTTAATGAACTGTTGTAGTCATTTCTCAGTTTTGAATATGGTGTTAGTGCACAGTTGTCACTTCTCAGCCATGAATGTGGTGTTAATGAACTGTTGTAGTCATTTCTCAGTTTTGAATATGGTGTTAGTGAACAGTTGTCACTTCTCAGCTATGAATGTGGTGTTAGTGAACAGTTGTAGTCACTTCTCAGCTATGAATATGGTGTTACTGAACAATTGTCACTTCTCAGCTATGAATGTGGTGTTAATGAACAGTTGTAGTCACTTCTCAGCTATGAATGTGGTGTTAATGAACAGTTGTAGTCATTTCTTAGTTTTGAATATGGTGTTAGTGACTACTGAATTTAAGAATTAACATTGCTGCACTATTAGAATTCCCACATATGTTCCATCCCCTCTTTTAAAAAGCCACTAAAGAGATTCCGAGCTGATTATTCCAGTAGCAATGTGATTAAAAGTCCACCGTTATTTTCTCCATGCTTTGAGTATTGTCCAGACCTTCTACTCACCTTTTTGTGAGCCATTCTTTCCAAATACAGATACTCTGTTCAGTTGCACTGTTTAACTGATCCCAGAGAACCTTCACCATGTCACCTTTACAATCAAGTAGTTCATCACCCTAGAGACACAGCAGCAGCTAATCTGTCAGCAGATTCATTGCCCCTGCCATGATGTTACATTGGTTGTTGATAAATAATATTGTCCAAGGGATATATTGATGGCAGGTGCTATAACTGTGAACACTTTCTCACTCTCATGGCTCGCTAATAAATCCCATCTGGCAGATGCTCTTGATGAATTCGACTTAACATACAGTGGCAGCTTGACATAAACTTTATTTCACAATGGTACACACCCAATAATGAACCTTCACAGCCACCCGAGTCACTCTCACACTTATTTTCTGGCGCTCGTTCACTGATCACTGCTTGGTGGACATCTATGTCCTGTACAGTCACTGTAACATGTGTGATGTCATCGATATTACACTCTAACTTTCTACCTGTCACAAAACCTATGCGATGCCATGTGTCGTTCACTGCTGTGCTTTCAACCAGTCTAAGTGGAAACTCACTACCTAGATGTAATGTTGTGGTGAAAACTAGTTGTTGAATGAATCTACTTTGAATTTTGGTTTTGAAAACTCTGTGTGTATGGTGGACGAATTGTGTTGTGTCTGGTTGAATGAAGCTGTGTGTGGTTGCTAAGCTGTCCAGTGCATTAAAGACCCAAGACCAGCTAGTTCCCTGTCAATTAGTTGCTTTTGACCTCTGTGTTTCCCATGAAATGCCGAGCTCACTGACTATAATTAACAGTCTCTCTCTTCTACTGTTTTCCCCAACTAACACTTGTTGATTATATCTCTCTGGTCATATTTTATGAGTAGTGGTCTTGATAAACTATTTCTGTGCATGACACCCCTCACACCTTTCTCACATGAGTTTGGTGTTTGTCCATCAGTTTTCTTGTGTCCTCTCAAAGCCTTCAAGTTTCACTACCCCTTTCTTACCGCAGTGTCACTCATCCTCAGAAAGCCCACTGTTTCACTCATGTCATTGAAGTAAGCAATTTCACAGAGAATAGCGAAAAGCAGGGAATAGCAGAGTCCATGGGAATATCGATACATGAAGCCCATAATTTGGCACTCTCCCGCTGTTTATACTTCACCTCGACTCCGCAAGGTACAAGAGGAACATGATGAGATGAGATGAGGTTATCTATGTGTGCTCAGTCTGTTGATGGACCCTCCACCCTCTAATGATATCTGTTTTAGACCATCTAGCTGATCTCATATTCTAATTCACATATTTTCTTCATTAAGACAAATAAAGCTAGTTGAAGTTAACGTCTTGTGATATCTGTTTTAGACCATCTAGCTGATCTAGTAGTCTAATTCACATATTTTCTTCATTAAGACAAATAAAGCTAGTTGAAGTTAACGTCTTGTGATATCTGTTTTAGACCATCTAGCTGATCTAGTAGTCTAATTTACATATTTTCTTCATTAAGACAAATAAAGCTAGTTGAAGTTAACATCTTGTGATATCTGTTTTAGACCATCTAGCTGATCTAGTAGTCTCATTCACATATTTTCTTCATTAAGACAAATAAAGCTAGTTGAAGTTAACGTCTTGTGATATCTGTTTTAGACCATCTAGCTGATCTAGTAGTCTAATTCACATATTTTCTTCATTAAGACAAATAAAGCTAGTTGAAGTTAACGTCTTGTGATATCTGTTTTAGACCATCTAGCTGATCTAGTAGTCTAATTCACATATTTTCTTCATTAAGACAAATAAAGCTAGTTGAAGTTAACGTCTTGTGATATCTGTTTTAGACCATCTAGCTGATCTAGTAGTCTAATTCACATATTTTCTTCATTAAGACAAATAAAGCTAGTTGAAGTTAACGTCTTGTGATATCTGTTTTAGACCATCTAGGTGATAAAGTAGTCTAATTCACATATTTTCTTCATTAAGACAAATAAAGCTAGTTGAAGTTAACGTCTTGTGATATCTGTTTTAGACCATCTAGGTGATAAAGTAGTCTAATTCACATATTTTCTTCATTAAGACAAATAAAGCTAGTTGAAGTTAACATCTTGTGATATATGTTTTAGACCATTTAGCTGATCTAGTATTCTAATTCACATATTTTCTTCATTAAGACAAATAAAGCTAGTTGAAGTTAACATCTTGTGATATCTGTTTTAGACCATCTAGCTGATCTAGTAGTCTAATTCACATATTTTCTTCATTAAGACAAATAAAGCTAGTTGAAGTTTTAACATCTTGTGATATATGTTTTAGACCATCTAGCTGATCTAGTATTCTAATTCACATATTTTCTTCACCAAGACAAACAAAACTGTTTGAAGTTAGTGATATCTGTTTTGACTGTCTAGTTGACCTTGTATTTAATTCACATACTTTCTTCAACAAGATAGGCAAAGCTATTTGAAACTAGCGACTAGTAATATCTTTTTTAGACTGTAAACTGATCCTATGTTGTCATTTGTGGATTTTCTTCAAGAAGGCCATATCATCATTTGGAGTTCTGGTCTAGTGATTGCTGCTTTAGGCTCTCTAGCTGATGCAGTGTTGTAATTCATACATGTATTTTTACCAACACCAATTAAGTTGTTTGTAGTTTCCCTCTAGTGATTTGTGTTTTAGAATGTTGAGCTGATCCAGCAATTTAATACACTTGATGTGTATGTAATTACCACTGGCACCTTGCCGTCTTGACAGACGATAGTTTGTGCTCTAAAAAGGCATAATAACTTTTAACTATGGCGGTAGCGAGTGTGACTGATAAGGCCAATTTGCGCTGTAAATGTCCGTTCACAGTGGGTGCATGTGAAAACGTGGTCATTTCCACCATCATGCACCATCTTACGTCTCAAACGCTTGGTGTGTGACTTTTCTGCAATAATTTTCTCCTTTGACTTTATTCCATTTCTGATATTTGCCCTCCACGCAACACGTTCAGCGGCGACTTGCTCCCAATGTGCATTATCAATGCCTGTATCAATCATGTCCCGCTTACACACATCTTTGTATCGTAGTAGAGGCCGACCCTGAGATCTCTTACCCATCTGTAATTCACCAAAAAAGATATCCTTTGGTATTCTACCATCATCCATCCTCCTAAGATGTCCTATCCATCTAAGTCTACGAAGACTGAGCATGGAATAAACTGTCACACAACCTGATCTTTCCAATACTTCAGTATTTGTGATTTTGTCTTGCCACTTAATACCAAGAATTCTTCGCAGACACAGCATATGAAAGCTGTTTAAATTGTTCTCTTGGTGTGAGTAAGTTGTCCAGGTTTCACTGCCATAGAGAAGAGTACTAAGGACACAGGCTTGATAGACAAGGACTTTTGTTTTGGCAGTAAGCTTCCTGTTCTCCCAGACTCTTTTTCTTAACCTGTTCATTGTTGTTGCTGCCTTACCAATCGGGATGTTGATTTCCTGATCTAGGGATAATTTGCTATTTACCACTGATCCTAGATATGTAAAATGGTCTACTATCTCTAGTTCGGCGTCGTCAATAAAGATTGATGGTACCCCATGTGCACCTTGTGACATAATCTGTGTCTTCTTTTTGCTAATTGTTTAACCAAATTCATAACAAGCATATACCCCTATAGTTGTTACAGTCGCTCCGATCACCCTTGTTCTTGTACAGCGTTATGATGTTTGAATCTTTGAAATCCTGTGGGACTTGTCCTTCACGCCAGCATAGCTCTATTAGCTGGTGGATCTGTAGAGTGAGTGTGTCTTGCCCACTCCTGATAACCTCTATTGGAATCCCATCCTTACCTGGAGCCTTGCCAGATGCAAGTTCATTTATAGCACACTTAACTTCTGTTATGGTGGGAAGTGTGTCCAGGTGGTCAAGAGTTGGTAGAGCCTCTATGGCGTTAAGGGCATCATCCGCTAGTTTGGTCTCACTTGAGTAAAGCTCCAAATAGTGCTCTACCCATCTTATGTAATTATGTATAATATAAAACAAGACGATACATTACCTGTGGATTATCAAGGAAATTTTTGATAATGACATTGTAACCTGGGAGAAACAGTGGTGTACTGACTAGACACCTGCTGGTGCGAATCCATATGAAGCCTATTTTTAACAGTTGTCCTGGACTTACAGGTTGACTGTTGTTATATTGACCACATCACCTGTGGATTGCCGACTGGTCTAGAAAAATATGGATCTGGTACCATGTGCCCATGTGGTGATGTAATGGTTAGGACATTACACAGACATGTGAGCATGGTCGGTTGAGGGTTGTGTGCCAGCTCTAATTTTTCGCTGTGGTGTGGGATTGGCCACCTATCTTTCTGTGCATTTAGGCCTACAAAATGTGATGGTCCTCACACTTCACATAGCCGCAGTAGGTTCTTGCTAAGGGATTTGTTTGTTATTTTACCTTATGCCCAATACACCTTCAGGCATGTAAAATGGTGCTTGACTATTGGTTAGTTAATCGTTAGTCACAGTTCCAACTTCACGGCAATGGTTCATCCCATAATGCTGCATTTCTGTGAATATCACACAAAATGATCCCCACTGTCCGATATGAAAAGTGCAGTAGACAACAGTCCCTACAAACCAACAGTATGCACAGGTATACATATAAAAGGCCACTGCCAGAATGCCAATACAACAGTCTACCACTAAAATTACAGTTCATCGTCGATGGAAGTCGCAGTCACTAGAGAAACAGCGGTTGCACACACATTACTGCACAAGGTGAAACCAGCTAATTCAGCAACCAGCCGTCGGTAATTTTTCTGACCTTGCAGTTCACATTACAAACAGCCGCAGATAGATGTAAAAGCATTCCACAACTCACAGTGTCGCAACACGCACTTAACTCAGTAGTTGGACGACGGAACCTTGCACTACCAGTCCAACATGAGGAAAATTCATAAGCAAACTGTTGCCAGAAGCAAACACACTCCATAGACCTTTATAGCTCAATATGCTGTATTGAACTGAAAGTCCTCACACACTGATGCCATCATGTGTCATTTATCTATCACATCTTCTTAGGGTTCTTTACTATCTAACATTGTATCCAAACTAGTGTGCTGAAAGAAGGAACTGTGGATGGTTGGAATGGGGATTGCATGGAAAACTCCAGTTGCAAGTCTAACTAATCTTGAACAAGTCTTAAGGAGGGCTTGGTATGGGACGGTCAAGGACTTGTGCTTCATTGGAGGATTAAAAACAGGATATTAAAAAGCTGAGAGGATTGACTTCATTGGGTTTTATCCCACATGGCTTGGTCTCTTTCTGCAAGGTGTCCTGCCGAAAGTGTCGCACAAAGCATGAACTCCATAGCTCTGGCAACGACCCTGAGAAGTCTCTGAGAAAATTGCACTCGTGAACCGAACACGTGGCCTGGAATTGAATCTACAGCCTTTGGAGTGCAGCAGACGACGTAATCACTTTGCCATGGAGACTCCCCATTGGAGAATAAAGGACAGCCAAAGAATAATGCTCTTGAAAAGGAGGAGACAGACTATGAATGAGCGCATAGCCAAAAGAGCATTGATTTAATCTGGTTGTAGACTGATTAAGCAGAAGGGTTAATCTGAGCAATAACTGAACTTAACTCTGTCTATTTTAATTGCTTTGAGTTATGTAGAACAAATCACCCATGTAGTTTCTCATTCTCTGATACTCATCTGAATCACTATTAGTCTTTTTTTTAAAGCAAATTAATTATATGCTATAATTATGTTTTTTTCTTTCTGTTAATGCATTTGCTTTTTCTTCAACATACCCCAGGTGTTACTAATGATCTAATCGCATGTTTATTTTAATTCTCCATCACGTTGAGTAGGTAACATCTGTGAGTCAGCATAGTATTGCTTGCTGTGAATGTTCTATGACTTTGTTTTGGTTTTACACCAACCATTACTAAAACTTTTCGAATATTCACATCTGTCTACTGTGTAAAGAGCTGTGGGATATCGTGGCTAGTGTCAGAGTAAGTGTCCCTTCTACATGCTTCAAGGCTCATTGGACATGTGGTTCTAGATCTGTGTTTGTATAGACCAATCAGCACTCAATGGGTGATGAGATCAGTATCATGTCGGATGCCTTCCAGAGATATTTTTGTTATCCATTTTAAGCTGGGTGACAGGGAGTCGAGGTTTTAAACATTCAAAACTGACCCAATATGGATCGAACCCTTGACTACTGGGCTGGCAGGCAAGAGTCTTGTCACTACGCTATCGCAGCTCTCTGGTGGTTGGTGTGCTGGCTTATTAAGTTAATGGTACTTGTTAAAACCCCAACAGATACTGGATTCTTTTTTACAACCAACCAGTACTGTAGTAGTAGTAGTAGTAGTAGTAGTAGTAGTAGTAGTAGTAGTAGTAGTAGTAGTAGTAGTAGTAGTAGTAGTAGTAGTAGTAGTAAGTAGTAGTGGTAGTAGTAAGTAGTAGTAGTGTTAGCAATCACGGGGTAGTGTGGGTGGAGAAGGAGTTAGCCTACCTCCTTAAAAATGGGCCCCAGACAAATCTGAGAATGTTCTGGGGATGAAAAATAAAGAGTAAGGGAACAAGGCATCCCTATTCATATGTCATGGCCTAGAAAATATGAAGGCCTACTACATCACACGCCACTAGCGGTATTTGCTATGCTCCAATTTTGGCATCTGCTGTATCCCAATGATGGTATCTTCTGTGCCCCAATGATGGTATCTTCTGTGCCCCAATTATTGTATTTTCTATGCCCCAGTGCTGATATTTTCTATGCCCCAGTGCTGATGTCTTCTATGCCCCAGTGCTGATGTCTTCTATGCCCCAGTGCTGATGTCTTCTATGCCCCAGTGCTGATGTCTTCTACGCTCCAATGGTGATATCTTCTATGCCCCAGTGCTGATGTCTTCTATGCCCCAGTGCTGATGTCTTCTATGCCCCAGTGCTGATGTCTTCTATGCCCCAGTGCTGATGTCTTCTACGCCCCAGTGCTGATGTTTTCTATGCCCCAGTGCTGATGTCTTCTATGCTCCAATGGTGATGTCTTCTATGCCCCAGTGCTGATGTCTTCTATGCCCCAGTGCTGATGTCTTCTATGCCCCAGTGCTGATGTCTTCTATGCCCCAGTGCTGATGTCTTCTATGCCCCAGTGCTGATGTCTTCTATGCCCCAGTGCTGATATCTTCTACGCTCCAATGGTGATGTCTTCTACGCCCCAGTGCTGATGTCTTCTACGCCCCAGTGCTGATGTCTTCTATGCCCCAGTGCTGATGTCTTCTATGCCTCAGTGCTGATGTCTTCTATGCCCCAGTGCTGATGTCTTCTATGCCCCAGTGCTGATGTCTTCTATGCCCCAGTGCTGATGTCTTCTATGCCCCAGTGCTGATGTCTTCTATGCCCCAGTGCTGATGTCTTCTATGTCCCAGTGCTGATGTCTTCTACGCTCCAATGGTGATGTCTTCTATGCCCCAGTGCTGTCTTCTATGCCCCAGTGCTGATGTCTTCTACGCTCCAATGGTGATATCTTCTATGCCCCAGTGCTGATGTCTTCTATGCTCCAATGGTGATGTCTTCTATGCCCCAGTGCTGATGTCTTCTATGCCCCAGTGCTGATGTCTTCTATGCCCCAGTGCTGATGTCTTCTATGCCCCAGTGCTGATGTCTTCCATGCCCCAGTGCTGATGTCTTCTATGCCCCAGTGCTGATGTCTTCTATGCCCCAGTGCTGATGTCTTCTACGCTCCAATGGTGATATCTTCTATGCCCCAGTGCTGATGTCATCTACGCTCCAATGGTGATGTCTTCTATGCCCCAGTGCTGATGTCTTCTATGCCCCAGTGCTGATGTCTTCTATGCCCCAGTGCTGATATCTTCTATGCCCCAGTGCTGATGTCTTCTACGCTCCAATGGTGATATCTTCTATGCCCCAGTGCTGATGTCTTCTACGCTCCAGTGCTGATAACTTCTATGCCCCAGTGCTGATGTCTTCTATGCCCCAGTGCTGATGTCTTCTATGATCCAGTGCTGATGTCTTTCTATCCCCCAGTGCTGATGTATTCTATGCCCCAATGGTGATATCTTCTATGCCCCAGTGCTGATGTCTTCTATGCCCCATTGGTGATATCTTCTATGCCCCAATGGTAATATCTTCTATGCCCCAATGATGATATCTGCTATGCCCCAGTGGTGATATCTGCTATGTTTTTATGTTGGTATCTGCGATGGGTCTATCTTTACCTGGGGATCAATAACCAAAAAATTTAAAATTCCTCAAACTGTGATTATCTTGGCTCCATATTGGCAACAACATGGACTCTACAAAGGAAGTTAGAAGGGGACTGACTGTCACCGTCCTAGATATCTAGGGGAATGAAACTTGGGCTCATACAGGCAACAAACTCCGTTCATATGCAATCTAACATAATTTATTTACAGTAAGCTGGCGAAGAGAGTTTTCGCAAGCCAGCACTCTACAAGTTGCATATCACAGGAGCTTACATTAAACATGATTATTATAACAACTCTATCAGCTATCTAACATATGCATAAGACCCCTAAATACACTTGGGTTTTAACTATCAAGTCCCCCTTAAGGTAAGCCCTGTTGCTTCCTCGATGCCCAGTCCGTGTCTCCCTTTCCACACGTGTCGCAATCCGACACGGGTGGTAACTCTCTCCGAGTTTCTCGTGGACCCCGCAATCGGCGGGCCCCATCGGTGTCCACGGGGCTGTGGACACACTGACCGGTCCTTCGAGAAGGCTCTGGATTATTCGAGCCTTCGAGTGACTCGGTTCTTTCCCTTGAGCTGGAGTTCTATCCCTTCTCCACTTCCTCTTAATTCTCTGTTGGTACCGCCCTTATGTGAGGCTGTGACACTGACCATAGCAAGAATGTAATGCATGATTTCTGGAAGCAGAGACAAGGGTTGGCTACCATGAGAGGTGGGCACAGGATGTTGAAGACATCCTTGGCATGGGCATGCTTGAGGCCAGGGAACAGGTGAAAGATCAAGTCATTCCACTGGGTAGTGATAAGAACAGTATTCTGAGAAATACCTGGTACAGAGGTCAGCATGGCTGAATAGATAAGAGCACTTGCTCTTAAACATTCGGTGTGTTGATGTCAAGGTAGCGGGTTCAACCCTTACATCGGACAGTTGGACTAAAATGTTGACTTCTCATCCTTGACTTGGGGACATAATTTACAAGTACCTCAGAAATTGGAGTGGGTTCACCTGATGGGAAGGGACATTGATATAGGGAAAGCTTGTCCACATGCAAGAATGAGTCCAGTGCACTAGAAGTAGTATCACTTGTATGGACTACGCTTGAGTTCAGAGCTAGTGAATGCTAAAAACAAGTCTTTCAATTGAGTTGTGATGTGAACAGTGTTGGAGGTTCTCGCGTCAACACACCCTCATAAAATGGGTACTGCATTCTGCAGAAGTCACACAGCACTTTTTAAACAAATGACAAATCTTTCATGCTTAAATATACAGCATATATATAACCACAATAATTTAATGCCAAATAAAAACACAAAAATATGCCATGCCATAAATTGCATAACCTGTTATTTGTGTCTTCTTTATTCAAATTTACAACAGAAAAACATTGTTTGAAATGCCAAGATTACTTTTAAGTGAATATTCTTTTGCTATGTAATGACAGAACTAGCCTAAATAATTGCTAACACTATTTTTAATTGTATGCGTTTATTTATTACTAACAGCTCAACTTCTTTATCTTGAATGTTCTGTTCTTGTTTATTATGTTTGTCCATTTAGACAAGCTATATGCAACCTGTAATGCATTTAATTAGGGTTTATAGGTGATGTGGTTGTAAGTTCTTGTTAAGTAGTAATTAATTAAACAAAACACAATAATTAATTAGTGTAAATTCTATGGTATATGCCTGACGAGTACAGTAAAATATGTCAGATAATGAATAATGCAACATATTTTTAATGTCTCCATTGTTCAAAATAATTAATTAAACAAAATACTCTATTTTGATGGTCAAAATAGTCTTTTCAAGAAGAATTGTTAAGGTGGGAATAATAGATGTTCCACATTCAAACAAAACCTATGACAATGTGTTTTAATTGTTTCAGCTTAAGTATTATTCATTTATTCACTTCACAAGACATATAACCCAACAGTATGCACCTGACGAGATGCAGCAAAATATTCCAGGCAATAAATCGTGCAACATACTGTTTGTGGCTTCTGTGTTTGAATTCACTATAGGAATGCATTATTTTAAACCAATGGTCATTGTTTGAATCCTCTTGGGTGGGTTTCTGTCATGGACCTGGGCTGCTATCTCATGCCAGCCTAAAATAGGTGCAGGGAAAATACCTGGGAGGTAAAGGTGATCTGTGTGATATTGACCACATCACTCATCGAGTGCTGATTGGTTTAAAAACTGGGGTTAGCACCATATACCCCTACAACTTATGGTGTCAAAGGGTATCTTTAACATTAATGATGTTCTTTGTTTTTCTCTCACATAGCGTTTACCAAATGATGTTCTTGATAGAATAGGGCGCCTGCACTCTTTATGTGTATTTGTTCACATATTCAAATTATCAGAGTTGCATCTATATCCCCATATTAGAGTTGTATCCCCATATTAGAGTTGCATCAGGATCCCCATATTAGAGTTGCATCTATATCCCCATATTAGAGTTGCATCCATATCCCCATATTAGAGTTGCATCTATATCCCCATATCAGAATTCTATAATAAGAAAGACCGGCGCTGTGGTGAAGGGGTTATCAATGCAATTTGCAAACCCGCATACCACATTCAAATCACAGCTGTGGGTGACTTGGAAGTAGAGCACCTTGCACTGATTTTCATACAATGGTATGAGTGCCGGTCATCCAGACAGCAATGGCAAGCTACTGAATGTAAACTTGCCAAGATGTCAGAAACAGCCAAAACTGCTGGGGTTGACTGAGACGTCCTGTAAAGGATATGCAACATATTTATAATAAGAAAGAGACAGTTGACATTTTTAGGCCACATTATGAAAGCGAAAACATTACACATTTTGCAACAGCTAGAAAGATTTATGGACAAATAGATGGAAGAAGACAAGATTCTTAAGAGCCTCTCATTATGACATGGAAAGATTCATTATACAAATTGATAGTCTGTTTGAGAATAATGAACTGTGGAAAAGTATGATCACCCATTTCAATTAGCTAGGCACTTGAAAATGATGATTAACATAATCGTTGTGTTAAATTGTATATTTTCCATTGTCTTTTTCAATACTAGAACTAACAGCCAATGTGCCACTGTGTGGCAATGGAATTATTGACAAAGGGGAAGACTGTGATGGTGGTGGAATGGGTCTCAGTGGATTAGACAGATGTTGCTCACGGGACTGCAAGTTTGTTGGCAATGCCACCTGCAGGTACGAACGTCAAGACATTAGTATACATTGAGGTGTTAGTGGTTAAGTTGTTAGAATGCAGACCTCTCATGTCTGAAGACACGGGTATTCTATCTGAGTAGGAGAAGGGTTTGATCTGTTGGCAGTTAAGCAACAAAACTAAGTCTGCACAAGAAATGCTGGCATCATCATAATTTGGCAGGTCCTTTGCAGAACCAGCCCTTGGCAAAGGGGTAACAAACATGATTCACAATCCACATTACACGCTCTAAATCAGCTGCAGACGATTTGGAAGAAGGTCGCCTTGTGTTGATTTTTAACAGTGGTATGAGCGCCAGTCATTAATAAAGCAATGGTAAACTACTGAACATAAATATGTCTGGTAAATCACTAGCAGCCAAAACAATGCTGGGGTTGATTGTGACGTTCTGTAAAGGACGTGCAGCTAACTAACTTTGCATTATCTTGCTGTCATTACAGCCTGCCCAGAAAACTTCTCCATTCGACAGTTTGGACTCAAACATAGTCCATAGACATGATACTACTTGTAGTGCACCGGACAGATTTGTGTGTGTGGATTAGGTTTCCCTATTACCAGTGTCCCTCGCCATGAGGCGAACCTCTCCAGCTTCTGAGGTACTTGTGAGGTGCAGTTCTGAGGTACAAACTAAACTAAACTAAACTTGTAATTTACGTTTCCAAAGCAAGAATGAGAATTCAACATTTTAGTTCATTTTACCGGTGTAGGGGTTGAACCCGCTACATTGGCATGAGCATATCTTTCTATTGCTACTTGTAGTTTTCAGTTAATAAGGCAGAGGTTATTTTTTCATGTTAAAACAAAATGTTGATCTTCATTATGTATTTTGCCAGGAATATTTATTCGGCAAGGGGAACTCTTCTGATGATCAAAATCTCCTGTCATGCTTGCTCTGTAACAGAGCTTTTACCGCATTAAACACTGTGTTTGAATATTTGGTTTGGCCTGAAGCATGAATGAGAACAATATACATCCCTCTCCCAAAGAAAAAGAAATGTAAAATTGTACACCAACTATCGTATTATCGCACTATGATGTCGTGCTAGCAAACTCCTCTTGCGAATCATCATGAAGAGTATTAAAAAGAAGTTAGAATATAAATTAAAAGAAGTAAGGCAGGTTTCAAATAGGACAAAGGAACAAAGAGCCATAATTTAAAATGAGCCATCTTTCGGAAATGCAGAGAGTACAGCTAAGATCTGCATATATGTTTCATAGATTATAGGAAGGCCTTAGCCTTTGTTCACCAAAAGCAATTGTGGAAATCCTGAGAGATATGGAGTTCTCAACTCATTTAATCTGGTGATTTGAAACATTATGAACAATAAGCAGATGTCAGATTAGTTGGTGAAACATCAAAATGGTTTAAGGTGCATTGGAGAATAATGCAAGGTTGCATTTGTTTATCCACCAACAGTAGTTCAGGTTACATTATGAACAATAAGCAGACGTCAGATTAGTTGGTGAAACATCAAAATGGTTTAAGGTGCATTGGGGAATAATGCAAGGTTGCATTTGCTTATCCACCAACAGTAGTCCAAGTTCAAACCCAGTAGTCGTCAGATTATTTTTCTCCCACTATTATGGCATGTTTCTTCACCACCCATTGACAGTGTTTACCTTGGTACTACCCTTACCTTTACATATTTGTTTTATTTTTTAGTGCCACCAACTCTGAATGTTGCAAGAATTGCCAGATGGCACCACAAAATACCCTGTGCCGTGGAGCCAGTAGAGAACTGTGTGAAGAGGCAGCATATTGCTCGTATCCTTGTAGATGGTATTGGCTACCAGTATCTGGACATTCATGACTCTACATTGTAACCATTGTGTGTACATGGGTAACTGATATATATATATATATATATATATATGATACATGATACATGGCACCTTGCCGTCTTGACAGACGATAGTTTGTGCTTTAAAAAGGCATAATAACTTTTAACTATGGCGGTAGCGAGTGTGACTGATAAGGCCAATTTGCGCTGTAAATGTCCGTTCACAGTGGGTGCATGTGAACACGTGGTCATTTCCACCATCATGCACCATCTTACGTCTCAAACGCTTGGTGTGTGACTTTTCTGCAATAATTTTCTCCTTTGACTTTATTCCATTTCTGATATTTGCCCTCCATGCAACACGTTCAGCGGCGACTTGCTCCCAATGTGCATTATCAATGCCTGTATCAATCATGTCCCGCTTACACACATCTTTGTATCGTAGTAGAGGCCGACCCTGAGATCTCTTACCCATCTGTAATTCACCAAAAAAGATATCCTTTGGTATTCTACCATCATCCATCCTCCTAAGATGTCCTATCCATCTAAGTCTACGAAGACTGAGCATGGAATAAACTGTCACACAACCTGATCTTTCCAATACTTCAGTATTTGTGATTTTGTCTTGCCACTTAATACCAAGAATTCTTCGCAGACACCGCATATGAAAGCTGTTTAAATTGTTCTCTTGGTGTGAGTAAGTTGTCCAGGTTTCACTGCCATAGAGAAGAGTACTAAGGACACAGGCTTGATAGACAAGGACTTTTGTTTTGGCAGTAAGCTTCCTGTTCTCCCAGACTCTTTTTCTTAACCTGTTCATTGTTGTTGCTGCCTTACCAATCCGGATGTTGATTTCCTGATCTAGGGATAATTTGCTATTTACCACTGATCCTAAATATGTAAAATGGTCTACTATCTCTAGTTCGGCGTCGTCAATAAAGATTGATGGTACCCCATGTGCACCCTGTGACATAATCTGTGTCTTCTTTTTGCTAATTGTTAAACCAAATTCAGAACAAGCATTGGAGAATGCAGATAGTAGACATTGCAATTCTTCCTCAGAGTGGGTCGTAACTGCAGCATCATCTGCAAAAAGCAATATATATATACAAATGAATATTTTGACCAAAATCTTTATCAACATAAAAAAAAAGAAACACGGATACTTAGCTGGAAAACTGAAGTATCACAATCACAGTTAAGAAATCCACATCTTGCAATGAATATACAAAACAAAAGTGTATGTCTTGGACATGAAAATATGTAGCAGAGGAAAGCAACTGGGGTGTTGACAAACAAAAAGAACACAATTCGGCTGAGTTCACGCAGCTGCGTAAGTCAACCTTAGTTCATGACCTTTTTATTATTATTATTATTATTATGATAAACCGAACGTTGGGCGGCGCTTACCAAACCCGACACCCCACATTGTGCCAACGGCTTCGGGCGGAAGAGCGCAATTGGGAGGGTACAAGCCTTACCCTGGTGCGAGGAATTGCAAGCTAAAGACAAAATTGTCATGGCAGGGCAGACCAGGCCCTAAGCCTTGGTTGGCGACTGGTCTAGGATCGAAGCTCCGACAGGCGGACAGTTAGAGCATTGCTTTGCTGATCCGGCAGCTTCTGCAGCTTGTCTTGTTCCAGATGTAGGGGTGTTACCTTTCCTCTGGAGTGAACTAGGCAGGCCGAGAGAGGGATCATGCTGCATGGGCAACACATGATCTCTATATTTTAGCCCAGGCTTTGTGCTATGGAGAGGCAATAACTCCATCCCTGGTCTTAACTGGTCTCGGAATCAAAGCGAGAGGCAACTGTTACGGGTTATAAGTCCTTGTCAGTTGGCGTAGACATGGGGCGCCACGCGTTGCCTCTGGCGGTGGGAGACACCTATAGGTGTCACTGATCAGCTACCGCCCGCCTCAAGCTGGGCAGCCCCCAGCCAATTGGGTGCTGATCCGCCACAGCCTGCCTGCTTCAATGGGTGCTTGGGGCTAGGACAAAATCTGAATCGCAGGCTGTAAAACCAATGCACCAGGTACAAACAAAAATATAAATAGAAACCTCAAGCTACGGCTTGCAACCTGGAACGTGAGAACCATGTGTCCAGGATTTTCCACTGACTTGACCAATATTGACGATGTGAGAAAAACGGCTGTGATTGATGCCAAACTCAATCGTCTTAACATTGATATTGCTGGCCTGCAGGAGACTCGCCTCGCTGAGGAAGGGTCACTCAGGGAAAACAACTACACCTTTTTCTGGAAGGGTAAAGGGCAGGCAGAAAAAAGGCAACACGTTGTGGGCTTTGCAGTAAAGAATTCGCTACTGGGAATGATTGAAATTCCAGCAGGAGGAAATCAAAAGACTATTATCCCTGCGCTTGGCAACCTCTTGTGGGTTTGCCACCATTATTACTGCATATGCACCGACACTCGATTCCTCTGATGATGTGAAGGATTTGTTCTATGAGGAGTTAGACTCTGTGATCAAGGCAGTTCCAAAATTCGACTACATTTATATGCTCGGTGATTTCAATGCTCGTGTGGGCAAGGACTCGAGTTCATGGCCAGTGTGCCTTGGAAAATACAACATCGGTCGCATGAATGAAAATGGGCAAAGGCTGCTGGAGCATTGCACCAGTAATGACCTATGTATTACAAACTCTTTTTTTAAAACAAAAGAGATGCATAAGGTCACATGGAAACATCCAAGATCCGGCCATTGGCACCAGCTGGACTTCATCATCACACGGAGACAACATCTGAACCATATATCATTGACTCGTAGTTACCACAGTGCTGACTGTGATACGGATCATTCTTTGGTTGTTGCAAGGGTTAGACTGAGACCAAAGAGAATCTACACAGCTAAACACAAATCTAGCCCCAGGATTAATATTATTAACACTCATGATCCTGAAAAGTGCTTTCAGTTTCAACAGCAACTTGAAGACGCTTTCACTGATACACCAGAAAATTTTACAGTAAATGATAAATGGAATAAACTTAAGGAAACTCTTTGTAAAACTGCCGTAAAGGTTTACGGCACTGTGGATCATAAGAGGCAGGACTGGTTTGCGGCCAACAGCGAGACTCTGCAGCCCTTGATTGATAAGAAGAAGAAAGCTCTCTTAAGAAACAAGGAAAGACCAACGCGTAACACTCTGAGTGAGCTAAGGCAAGCTAGGAAGGATGTGCAAAAGGCTGCCAGGCAGTGTGCAAATGATTATTGGATCAAGTTATGTGAGTCCATTCAAATCGCAAGTGATAAGGGAGACATAAGAAGCATGTATGAAGGAATAAAGAAAGCCTGTGGTCCAGTGATCAAAAGAAGTGCACCATTGAAAACCTTGACTGGAGAAGTCATCACTGATAAGAAACAGCAGATGGGTAGAGCACTATTTGGAGCTTTACTCAAGTGAGACCAAACTAGCGGATAATGCCCTCAACGCCATAGAAGCTCTACCAACTCTTGACCACCTGGACACACTTCCCACCATAACAGAAGTTAAGTGTGCTATAAATGAACTTGCATCTGGCAAGGCTCCAGGTAAGGATGGGATTCCAATAGAGGTTATCAGGAGTGGGCAAGACACACTCACTATACAGATCCACCAGCTAATAGAGCTATGCTGGCGTGAAGGACAGGTCCCACAGGATTTCAAAGATTCAAGCATCATAACACTGTACAAGAACAAGGGCGATCGGAGCGACTGCAACAACTATAGGGGTATCTCACTTCTGTGTATTGTTGGAAAAGTATTTGCCAGAATTGTTCTGCGCAGACTTCAAGTCCTAGGAGATCAAGTCTACCCCGAATCACAGTGTGGCTTTCGACAGAACCGGTCTACCACTGATATGATATTCTCATTGCGACAAATGCAAGAAAAATGCCATGAACAGAATCAACCACTGTTTATTGCCTTCATCGACCTCACAAAGGCATTTGATTTGGTCAGTCGTGAGGGTCTGTTCAAGGCACTAAAGAAGATTGGCTGCCCACCAACTCTTCTGTCTATTGTGGAATCGTTCCACACAGGCATGAAGGGTATAATCAAGTTTGATGGTGCAACTTCTGAAGAATTTGAAATCAAGAGTGGAGTTAAGCAAGGTTGTGTACTAGCTCCCACCCTCTTTGGAATATACTTTTCACTTCTACTGAAATATGCATTTCGTGATCAGGATGGTGGTATATACATTCACTCACGCTCAGATGGCGGCCTCTACAATGCTCAGAGATTGAAGGCTAAGACCAAAATTAGGAGGGTACTGATCAGAGAGTTGCTTTTTGCAGATGATGCTGCAGTTACGACCCACTCTGAGGAAGAATTGCAATGTCTACTATCTGCATTCTCCAATGCTTGTTCTGAATTTGGTTTAACAATTAGCAAAAAGAAGACACAGATTATGTCACAAGGTGCACATGGGGTACCATCAATCTTTATTGACGACGCCGAACTAGAGATAGTAGATCATTTTACATATCTAGGATCGGTGGTAAATAGCAAATTATCCCTAGATCAGGAAATCAACATCCGGATTGGTAAGGCAGCAACAACAATGAACAGGTTAAGAAAAAGAGTCTGGGAGAACAGGAAGCTTACTGCCAAAACAAAAGTCCTTGTCTATCAAGCCTGTGTCCTTAGTACTCTTCTCTATGGCAGTGAAACCTGGACAACTTACTCACACCAAGAGAACAATTTAAACAGCTTTCATATGCGGTGTCTGCGAAGAATTCTTGGTATTAAGTGGCAAGACAAAATCACAAATACTGAAGTATTGGAAAGATCAGGTTGTGTGACAGTTTATTCCATGCTCAGTCTTCGTAGACTTAGATGGATAGGACATCTTAGGCGGATGGATGATGGTAGAATACCAAAGGATATCTTTTTTGGTGAATTACAGATGGGTAAGAGATCTCAGGGTCGGCCTCTACTACGATACAAAGATGTGTGTAAGCGGGACATGATTGATACAGGCATTGATAATGCACATTGGGAGCAAGTCGCCACTGAACGTGTTGCATGGAGGGCAAATATCAGAAATGGAATAAAGTCAAAGGAGAAAATTATTGCAGAAAAGTCACACACCAAGCGTTTGAGACGTAAGATGGTGCATGATGGTGGAAATGACCACGTGTTCACATGCACCCACTGTGAACGGACATTTACAGCGCAAATTGGCCTTATCAGTCACACTCGCTACCGCCATAGTTAAAAGTTATTATGCCTTTTTAAAGCACAAACTATCGTCTGTCAAGACGGCAAGGTGCCAATGTATTATTATGAGGAATAGTAGTAGCTTTTGTTGTTATTGTAGAATAGTAGCAGTTGTTGTAATAGTATTCGTTATTGTTGTAATAATAGTTATTGTAGTTGTTGTAATAGTAACATTTGCAGCAAGAATTGGCCTTACCAGCCACACTCGCCACCGCCATGGATCTTAGTTATTAAGCCTTTTTGAAGCACAATGTACCAAACTATCGTCTGTCAAGACGGAAAGGTGCCAATGTAAATGTAATAGTAGTAATTGTAGTTGTTGTAATAGTAGTATTTGTAGTTGTTGTAATAGTAGTATTTGTAGTTGTTGTAATTGTAGTTGTTGTAATAGTAGTAATTGTAGTTGTTGTAATTGTAGTTGTTGTAATAGTAGTAATTGTAGTTGTTGTAATAGTAGCAGCAGCATAATAAAATACTCCCTAACTTACATCCAGTGGTCTGAGTTTAGACTGCCCCCCATCCAATCATATGAAGGATGATACTTCTTGCATTGATGAGTAAGTATTATGTGTTGTCCACAACTGTTAGAGCAGCTTCAAACAACTGGTGCTGTAGATTCTTCCACAACTGCCCCATCAGTTCTCACAATATAGTAAATAAATCTGTGAATGACCATTGTAACATTGAATCTTGTTGGGTCAGTTAGTTGACTGTTTATTCTTATCGTCCTTTATTTTGTTCTAAAATGTATGATTAATCTACTGCTTGCTTTACCTAAAGTTGTTATAATTTGACAGAAATCAATTACTCTGTTCTAGATCATAAATTCGTTATCTCTTTGCTCTTTAATTTCAGTTGTTTTCTTTTCTTGCCATTTCATTTAATATCAGCAGATGGAAGATGTATTAAGGAAGTTAAACATAGTATAGCCCAAGCACAGGCAGCATTTCACAAGATGAAGAAGATCATTCTCTGCATCTTATATTTGTTAATCGAGTTGAGGGAAAGAGTTCTTAAGAACTATATTGAGGAAATCCTGATGTATGGAAGCAAATCAGGGCAATTATACGGAGATGTGGTTTTATAGAAGAATGATGAGAACACTGTTGATGGATAAAAAGAGCAATGAAGATAGTTTGAAAAAAGTGAACTCACAAAGAGAACTGGTTACATGCAGTGGGATAAGACAATCCACATTCTTTGGGCATGTCATGAGAAGGAGAAAGTTGGAGTGTGTCGTCACAACTGGGAAGTTGGAGGGGGGTGAAGAGAGGTGGGGGAAACCAAAAGAGAAAATGCTTAACAGTATGGCATAGAGGAACATTGGTATCAGAAATGACAATAACATATAACACACAAACTAAGGAAATCATAGATCACAGACGTTGAAGGATGCAAAATACAGTAGAACGTCTCTTAAAAGTCGACAGTGTCGACTTCATTGCACCAGATTTTTTATCCCATTTGGCTCAGTCTCTTTCTGCAGCAAACTGCTGAAAGTTTTGCCCAAAGCACGAACTCTGTAGCTCCAGTGATGACCCCCAGGAGTCTCCTAAAACAATACATTCGTTATCCAAATGACGCAGCCTGGAATTGAACCCACAACCTTTGGAGCCCGAGTCAGAAAGTTTCGTGACTTATGATTTGCTTAATTTGTATGACATATTTTACTGTCATGTATAAAACTCAGAGCTTGAAGGTGATAGTAGGAAATCGCTCGAAATGTTTCTATTTTTTATTGTTATCAATGTAACTGCATAGCCCAGTAGTTTCTTTACACACATATGTGTGTTTGAGTGCTGCGATATCGATTACTGCCAGTCATTTAATTATTGCATTATCTATTTCTCCACAGAGGAAAATGCATCAGTGGAACATGTTTAGACTACTGTGCTTACGAAGGTCATATACTCAAACAAGTATTACAACCGTGTCGCTGTGAGGATGCAGGTAGGTTGTAGGTGTTTATTCTTGGCAATTGCAAGCATGTGGTGGTCTTGTTAAGCTAGACAGAAGAAATGTGGCAAGACTGAAAATCAGGATATTCTCATGGTATGTGTTTGGGGCCGGTCTCCCTAGCAAAGGAGTTAAGGATGCTGTTCACAATCCTGTATACCCACGTATGAAACACAGCTGCGTAAGATTCGGCAGCGGATCATGTCGCATTGGTTTCTTACGGAAAGTTATGTGAGCCTGTCGTTCAGAAAGCAATGGGAAACTAACTAATTGGTGTAGTGAAGGCAGTTATGTACTTATCTCCTGGTTTCTGTTGATGATACTCCTGCATGCCACCCCTCGTTTTGTTAACTAATTGGTGGAGTGAAGGCAGTTATGTACTTATCTCCTGGTTTCTGTTGATGATACTCCTCCATGCCACCCCTCATTTTGTTAACTAATTGGTGGAGTGAAGGCAGTTGTGTACTTATCTCCTGGTTTCTGTTGATGATACTCCTCCATGCCACCCCTCGTTTTGTTAACTAATTGGTGGAGTGAAGGCAGTTGTGTACTTATCTCCTGGTTTCATCTGTTGATGATATTCCTCCATGCCACCCCTTGTTTTGTTAACTAATTGGTGGAGTGAAGGCAGTTATGTACTTACCTCCTGGTTTCTGTTGATGATACTCCTCCATGCCACCCCTCGTTTTGTTAACTAATTGGTGGAGTGAAGGCAGTTGTGTACTTATCTCCTGGTTTCTGTTGATAATACTCCTCCATGCCACCCCTCATTTTGTTAACTAATTGGTGTGGTGAAGGCAGTTGTGTACTTATCTCCTGGTTTCATCTGTTGATGATATTCCTCCATGCCACCCCTCGTTTTGTTAACTAATTGGTGGAGTGAAGGCAATTATGTACTTATCTCCTGGTTTCTGTTGATGATACTCCTCCATGCCACCCCTCATTTTGTTAACTAATTGGTGGAGTGAAGGCAGTTGTGTACTTATCTCCTGGTTTCATCTGTTGATGATATTCCTCCATGCCACCCCTCGTTTTGTTAACTAATTGGTGGAGTGAAGGCAGTTATGTACTTATCTCCTGGTTTCTGTTGATGATACTCCTCCATGCCACCCCTCATTTTGTTAACTAATTGGTGTGGTGAAGGCAGTTGTGTACTTATCTCCTGGTTTCTGTTGATGATACTCCTCCATGCCACCCCTCATTTTGTTAACTAATTGGTGGAGTGAAGGCAGTTGTGTACTTATCTCCTGGTTTCTGTTGATGATACTCCTCCATGCCACCCCTCATTTTGTTAACTAATTGGTGGAGTGAAGGCAGTTGTGTACTTATCTCCTGGTTTCTGTTGATGATACTCCTCCATGCCACCCCTCATTTTGTTAACTAATTGGTGGAGTGAAGGCAGTTGTGTACTTATCTCCTGGTTTCATCTGTTGATGATATTCCTCCATGCCACCCCTCGTTTTGTTAACTAATTGGTGGAGTGAAGGCAGTTATGTACTTATCTCCTGGTTTCTGTTGATGATACTCCTCCATGCCACCCCTCATTTTATTAACTAATTGGTGGAGTGAAGGCAGTTGTGTACTTATCTACTGGTTTCTGTTAATGATACTCCTCCATGCCACCCCTCGTTTTGTTAACTATTTGGTGGAGTGAAGGCAGTTATATACTTATCTCCTGGTTTCTGTTGATGATACTCCTCCATGCCACCCCTCGTTTTGTTAACTAATTGGTGGAGTGAAGGCAGTTATGTACTTATCTCCTGGTTTCTGTTGATGATACTCCTCCATGCCACCCCTCATTTTGTTAACTAATTGGTGGAGTGAAGGCAGTTGTGTACTTACCTCCTGGTTTCTGTTGATGATACTCCTCCATGCCACCCCTCGTTTTGTTAACTAATTGGTGGAGTGAAGGCAGTTAAGTACTTATCTCCTGGTTTCTGTTGATGATACTCCTCCATGCCACCCCTCGTGTTGTTAACTAAATGGTGGAGTGAAGGCAGTTATGTACTTATCTCCTGGTTTCTGTGGATGATACTCCTCCATGCCACCCCTCGTTTTGTTAACTAATTGGTGGAGTGAAGGCAGTTATGTACTTATCTCCTGGTTTCTGTTGATGATACTCCTTCATGCCACCCCTCATTTTGTTAACTAATTGGTGGAGTGAAGGCAGTTGTGTACTTACCTCCTGGTTTCTGTTGATGATACTCCTCCATGCCACCCCTCGTTTTGTTAACTAATTGGTGGAGTGAAGGCAGTTAAGTACTTATCTCCTGGTTTCTGTTGATGATACTCCTCCATGCCACCCCTCGTGTTGTTAACTAAATGGTGGAGTGAAGGCAGTTATGTACTTATCTCCTGGTTTCTGTTGATGATACTCCTCCATGCCACCACTCGTTTTGTTAACTAATTGGTGGAGTGAAGGCAGTTATGTACTTATCTCCTGGTTTCTGTTGATGATACTCCTCCATGCCACCCCTCGTTTTGTTAACTAATTGATGGAGTGAAGGCAGTTATGTACTTATCTCCTGGTTTCTGTTGATGATACTCCTCCATGCCACCCCTCGTGTTGTTAACTAATTGGTGGAGTGAAGGCAGTTGTGTACTTACCTCCTGGTTTCTGTTGATGATACTCCTCCATGCCACCCCTCGTTTTGTTAACTAATTGGTGGAGTGAAGGCAGTTAAGTACTTATCTCCTGGTTTCTGTTGATGATACTCCTCCATGCCACCCCTCGTGTTGTTAACAAATTGGTGGAGTGAAGGCAGTTGTGTACTTATCTCCTGGTTTCTGTTGATGATACTCCTCCATGCCACCCCTCGTTTTGTTAACTAATTGGTGGAGTGAAGGCAGTTAAGTACTTATCTCCTGGTTTCTGTTGATGATACCCCTCCATGCCACCCCTCGTTTTGTTAACTAATTGGTGGAGTGAAGGCAGTTAAGTACTTATCTCCTGGTTTCATTTGTTGATGATATTCCTCCATGCCACCGTCCGTCTAGCATAATTTCCCTTGTTCTGCCTCTGCCTCTTTTCCCATATATACATGTAAACAAAAACATATAAATCCATCCACGTGCCAGATCATGGTTTTTTAGCTGTTTGCGACAAAACAGTTTACTTGTCAGACAAAGGCTAACTTCATAAGTTCACATGGCAAAACCTCACTTTCCTTCCTTTTCTTTTGCACCTGCAATTTGCCGTGTTTATTCGAAAATAAGCTTGGGTCTTATATTCATTTTTCCTTTTAAAAATGCATTAGGACTTATTTTAGGGGAATATTTTTTTTTTTTTTTCAGATACAAAAATCTACATTTATTCAAAATATAGTCATGTCATCTTATTCTGGAACATCGTCATAACTTTCTAAATCCCGTCAACAAGTCTCTCATTCTAGCTGACAATTTTAACTAGGGCTTATTTTTGGGGTGGGGCTTATATTAAAAGCACCCTGAAAAATCTTGCTAGGGCTTATTTTTGGGGCAGGTCTTAATTTCGGGGAAACACGGTATTGAGAAAGCATGTTCATTTACTTACAGAAAGCTCATGTCTGCGCTGCTGTAGATCTTCACAGGAACCCTGCAGACCACTGAACAAATCCAGCAGCTATAACAGTTTCTTACAGGATGGGAGACCATGCCATAACGGATATTGTGAGGTAATTCTGTGTAAATAAAATATAATAATTTGTCCTGTAGCAATTTCCTGCTAGGGTCTGTGATGTGATAGTACCATCACATGCTGTAGGCGTAGAGCAAGGGGGAAGAGGCAGCCAGTCTTTCCCTGACTGAACGAATGAACGAACTTTATTTTAAAAGGGTAACAAATTGGGCACGCAGGCTCTTCTTACATTCGACCCCTTTCGATCACTCATCTTTCATTCATCAAATGTGCATGTTACATTTACATAGGGAAAAAAAACATTGTCAAATGGATTTTGTAAGCATAAACAATGCATATTACACATGGTACATTCACATGGGGAAAAAAACATTGTCAAATGAAAGTTGTAAACATAAACAGTGCATATTGCAATGTTGTGAGACACATCCCCCATCCACCCTCACACCCCACAGCCACCCACACATCCCGCAGCCACCCACACATCCCGCAGCCACCCACACATCCCCAACCCTCCACACCCCCCATCCACCCACACATACCTCCACACACTCACACAGACTCAGGCAAACATACATGCCGCCACCCACCCACTGATTCCCCCACCCACACACATTTCCCCACCCATACAAACATCCCCCACCCATCCCATAACCAACACGTACACACCCACCCACATATTCTCCACACACCTGCAACCACCCAGCAAAACACACATCACAAAACTACACACATACCCCCTTCAACCCACACATCCCGCACCTATCCACACAAACATCCCGCACCCTCACAATTTTCCCCACCCACCCACACACACATCAGCCAACCTACAATGACAAGCAATGAGCCTGGCATTGAATCTGTGTCCGACTGTGCTCATGAAATCATCAGTTCACTGTCATGCCCATCAACTTATGTACTCAGTTCAGTTGTACTTGTCATCTTATGTACTCAGTTCAGTTGTACTTGTCATCTTATGTACTCAGTTCAGTTGTACTTGTCATCTTATGTACTCAGTTCAGTTGTACTTGTCATCTTATGTACTCAGTTCAGTTGTACTTGTCATCTTATGTACTCACTTCAGTTGTACTTGTCATCTTATGTACTCAGTTCAGTTGTACTTGTCATTTATCAGGCATGACAGGGAAAATATATGGAAAGAACAGCAAGAGACAGCAAATGGTTGAATAGTGTTAGAAACATACGACACAACACCAGCAAGAGTAACATTGTTGAGGACATGCATCATTTCTGTGGCAACATATGAACAACAACAACAACAAAACTTTTTTATTTTTAAAGGGTTAAGAATTGGACACGCAGGCCCGTCTTACATTCTGCCCTTCTATGACTCTCTTTCATACATTATTTCATTCACACATCATTCAAGGCTAACTGAAAACGGCAACAATATAAAAGATATGCATTATAAAGGCATGAGAAAAATGGAAAATCAAAACTACACGACTCAGTAATAGTAATGACTGGTGTCGCTGCACTTGTTATTAGCTATGATGAATATACTGGCCTACCAAAAGGGGACTGGCTGTTACACTAGGGTTTTATTATTATTATTATTATTATTATTATGAATGTGAGCCAAGGATAATTTTGCACTCACTAAAGAAGACAACCGGGCCTTTGGGCTTACATGTTACAGACTGTCTTCTACTGTCTATGGTACCTGGCGGTGTAGGATGGGGAGTCAGAGCCTGAGGAATTAAGGTCGCCTGGCTGGTGCAGGGTTTTCTTTTTGCCGCCGACAGAAAAACAATCCACACCTTACTTAGGATTTGAACCCGGGTCTCATGAAGGAGAACCTGGCATTCTAGCCACTCAGCCAGCTGCTCCTCCTACATGTTACAGACAAGTTCTTTAAATATTGTGGACCAAGAAGAAGATAAAAATACGGCATTCTGCAAGATGTGAACAATGAAGAAAACTGGCTTGTGAACAGCACGAAGTTGCAGAAGTTGGAATACTTTGTCTATATGAAACATCAGTGTGGCTTGGAAAGAATGATTTTGAAAGGTATTGTATAATGGAATCGGGGGGTACGGGGTGTCAGGCATTGGTAGCACCTTTGGTAAGGATGACTCTCATGTCCTTTCAGGACCCATCCCCCACTGGTCCAAGCCTGACACCCAGCTCGTGCCTGTGGCTCCTAGTAGCTGTCAGCATGCGACAGCGGCCACCCCCCGGGCAACAGCTGTGAGAGGCTGGCTAAACCAGGCATGGGTATCCGATTTGGTGTCAAACCAAGAGGTAAACTAGGGTATGCCTACCCAGCATGTGAAGACAGGATTCGGCAGACTGCGCGGAAGAAATCATTCCTGATTCAACGGGCAAGACGGCGTTTACCTGCAAAGCGTTGTGGAACGTAATGAGCACGGCAAGGCACGTAGAGCGCCCTGGTCATCCACTGCACCTGTATTCGTCTCCAATCGTCTTGACTTGTCTTGCCACTGGACTCAGATGGACTCAGGCGAGAGAGTGAGGTCGACGAATTGCGCAACTCTTCCTCACTTTAATCCAAGTCATCGCGCAAGTCATTCTTCATCCAACGTCACATATCACAGAGACGGCGCGTCGGGTCCAGAGAGACGAACAGCACTGATTGGGAGAGAGCTGGGCAGGTACAACATCGACATTGCAGCCTTGAGCGAGACACGACTTGCAGAAGAAGGCCAAATCTGTGAAATTGGTGCCGGCTACACATTTTTCTGGAGTGGAAGGAAAAGCGTGGAAAGACGCCAATCCGGTGTGGGATTTGCCATTAAGTCGACCCTGGTCGGCAAATTAGCTGGATTTCCAAAGGCTATAAACGACAGGCTCATGACCATGAAGTTGCCTCTGCTGAATGGAAGGAAGCACGCAACCATTGTGAGTGTCTACGCACCAACTATGACCAACGAAGATGATGTCAAGAACAAGTTCTATGAGGACCTGCACAGTGTATTAACATCTGTTCCCAAAGGAGACAAACTTATACTCCTTGGGGATTTCAATGCCAGAGTAGGCACGGACACCACCTCTTGGAGTGGCATTATTGGAAAGCATGGAGTCGGAAATTGTAACAGCAATGGACTCCGCCTCCTTCAGACATGTGCCAAACATGATCTCGTGATTACGAACACAATTTTCCGTCTCCCCATGAGAAATAGGACATCGTGGATGCACCCTCGCTCGAAACACTGGCACCTCATTGACTATGTCATCGTCAGGAGGAGTGACAGACAAGACGTTCGAGTGACAAAATCCATGTGTGGTGCCGAATGTTGGACAGACCATCGTCTCATTGTCTCGAAAATGAACATCCACATCAGGCCACCACGGCGTCCTCAAGGGGCGAAAATGCAAACAAAGCTAAATGTCACCCGCCTAAACAGCAAGAAAATGCAGCAGTCGTTTGAAAATATGCTGGAAGACCGCCTCAAGCCCAATGCTGAAGCTAAACAGGATACAGAAACAGAATGGAGAGCCCTAAAGGACACAATTTACAACACTGCTATGGAAATCCTGGGGCCAGCCCCCCGAAAGCATAAAGACTGGTTTGATGAAAATTCCGAAGACATCAACCAATTGCTGGCCGAGAAACATCTTCTCCTCAAGGCACATTTGAATGACCCAAAGTCAACATCAAAAAAAGATGCTTTCAAGAACATTCAGAGAGTAGTGCAGCAGAAACTTCGGCACATGCGGGACTCCTGGCTGAGCAGCAAAGCTGATGAAATTCAGGGCTTTGCTGACAGACATGATATGAAAAACTTCTACGACTCACTGAAAGCGGTCTATGGTCCTTCATCACCAGGCATAGTTCCCCTCCTCAGTGCAGACGGGGGAACATTGGTCACCGATAAGAAAGAAATCCTCCAACGCTGGGCAGAGCATTTCAGCAAAATCTTAAATGCAACTTCCTTCTTCGATGATGAAACCATCAACTGCCTTCCTCAAGTTCCCACCAATGAGACACTTGGTGACCTGCCAACCATAGTGGAAATAAACAAAGCCATCCAGCAACTCTCCAGCGGCAAGGCACCTGGTCCTGACTCCATCCCAGCAGAGATATACAAGGCAGGTGGGCCGGTCCTAACAGAGCAGCTTCACCAAGTCTTCACAAACATATGGATGAACGAGACCGTGCCACAAGATTTTAAGGATGCGTCAATATTACACCTTTACAAACGTAAAGGAAACCGCCAATCCTGTGACAACCACCAAGGCATCTCCTTGCTTTCAATTGCAGGGAAGATACTCGCCAGAATTCTTCTCATTCGCCTCACAGCCCATCTCGATCAAGGTCTTCTTCCTGAGAGTCAATGTGGCTTCAGAAAAGAACGTGGAACTGTTGACATGATTTTCGCTGCAAGGCAGCTGCAAGAGAAATGTCAGGAACAGAACTGCGAAATGTTCTCCACTTTCATTGACCTTACCAAGGCTTTTGATACAGTCAGCAGAGATGGATTGTGGAAGATTATGGCAAAATATGGCTGTCCACGAAAGTTTGTCCAAATAGTGCGGCTATTTCATGACGGCATGCAGGCAAGAGTACAGGAAAATGGTGAACTGTCTGAACCCTTTCCTGTCACCAATGGAGTGAAGCAAGGATGTGTCCTGGCACCAACACTGTTCAGCCTCATGTTTTCAGCCATGCTGATGAATGCCTTCGAGAACGACGACATTGGAATAGACATCAACTACCGTTTGGATGGAAAGTTATTCAATCTCAGAAGGCTGAAAGCTAAAACCAAAATTGACAGCGGCACCGTCAGAGAGCTCCTGTTTGCTGATGATTGCGCTTTATACGCCAACTCAGAGGCGGACATGCAACATAATGTTTCAGCTTTCTCACATGCCTGTGCCAAATTTGGGCTCAATATCAACTTGGAGAAGACTGTAGTTATGTACCAGCCAGCTCCAGGGAATAATCACACTGTGCCAAATATTAAAGTGAATGATCATAGACTAAGTGTTGTGGACAAATTCACCTATCTTGGCAGCACTGTGTCACAAGCTGCCACAATCGATGACGAAGTGAATGCAAGAATCTCCAAGGCCAGTGCAGCCTTTGGCAGACTGTAGTATGGGACAGAACTGGAATAAGCCGGCAAACAAGGCTAAAAGTCTACAAAGCAGTTGTATTATCCACACTGCTATATGCTTGTGAAACCTGGACTGTTTATCAGCGACACGCTAGGAAATTAAACCACTTCCACACAGTCTGCCTAAGGAAGCTACTGAAGATTAAATGGCAAGACAAGATTCCAGACACTGAAGTCCTAGAAAGAGCATCCATGCCCAGTATCCACACTCTACTGATGAAGAATCAGATTCGCTGGGCTGGTCACTTGACCCGCATGCCAGATCACAGGCTCCCTAAACGAATTTTCTACAGCGAACTGCGTTGTGGTAAACGCTCCCAAGGTGGCCAGAGGAAACGTTTTAAAGACACTCTGAAAATTTCACTGAATGCTTTTGGAATTCATCATGACACCTGGGAGGCTGCAGCCAGAGACCGAAATTCGTGGCGTGCATCATTGCGCAAAGGTGCAGTCATATGTGAGGCAACCAGGACTGCAAGAGCTGTGAAGAAAAGGCAGGACAGAAAAACCACTGCAGGAAATCCTCCTCCAGAGACGTTAAGCATTCTTTGCCCACATTGTCAAAGAACATTTCGAGCCAAAATAGGCCTTATCAGCCATCTTAGAACCCACGGCTCCACACCTTCAACCCCACTGGATGAAATGAATGGTCATCATCATTCTTGATGGACAAACAACATAATGGAAGAAGAGGAAGGGGTCAACTAGGATGAAGATGGACACAGGACACTCGATGAGTGATGTGGGCAGTGCCATGCCCACCACTTTACTTCCCAGAACATGTTCTTGTACCCTTCTTATGAGGATGTGTAGAAAGCAATGTGTCACATGATCATGAAAAGTCCCACTGCAGGTTGGATATACGAGGGCGAGTCAATACGTAAGTCAAACAGTTCTGTGCGATGGCAGGTAAATGTTTTCCACAGGTGTCATTAGGTGACAGCAACATCAAACTTTATATTCCTGTTGGTCAGGTGGCGCTAGGTGTCTTATGCGCATGCGCAGCACATAAACAAAATGGCGATTGTACTTAAGAGTGGACAACCAAAGAGCAACATGCTGCTGTGCGTTTTTTGTGGGCAAAAGGACTGCTTGCAAAGGACATTCATAAGGAAATGCTTCCTGTTTATGCTGACAAATGTTTGTCCTGTAAAGTGGTGCATAGCTGGGTAGACAAATTTTCTCATGGATGCTCTAAAATTGTTGATGAAATCCAATCTGGTTGTCCTGTTGACATTGCAACAGAAGCATCCATGCAGTGGTTGGAGGAGATGATTAGTGGTGACAAGTAAGTAACAATAGACTCTGTAGCATCTGCAATAGGGTGCTCACATGGTTCAGCATACAGCATAATGCATGATCAATTGAAATTTCCAGGACTGCTGATTAGAGAAGTGTTGCTTCTTCATGACAATGCCAGACCACATATGGCTTGATTAACTCAGGAGAAAATTAACCAACTAAGGTGGGAAGTTCTGGAACATCCACCTTACAGCCCGACTTAGCCCCTAACGATTTCCACCGTTTGGTCCACTGAAAACTCACCTTGGTGAGAGACATTTCGCGAATGATGCCGAAGTTGAATGTGAAGTGAAAACATGGTTTAGAAAACAGAGCACACAGTTCTATGCAGCCGGTTTGGGAGGACTGATAAAACGATGGGATAAGTGCATCAATGTTGGTGGAAGTTATGTTGAGAAATAATGAGACAGTGTATCTGTAAAAATAAACTGGTTTCAAGTTATTATGTTTAGTGATTTTTCTACAGACATTTGTGACTTACTTATTGACTCCCCCTCGTAGAATGGGAAAGTGATATATAGTATGAGGAGATGATGTCATAAATATTATAAGGAGAAGGTGTGATAAGTATTATTGAGAGAATATATAAATATGAGAAATGTGTCTCAAATAACAGTGTGGGAAGGAGAAGTAATAAATGCATTGAGCTGAAGATAAAAATTGGGAGAATCTGTTATAAATATCTTAATAAGAGAAGTGGAAAACATTATGTAGAGAAGTTTATGGGGGAGGACACGAAAACAAATATGGAGAGGATGAGATATGTAGTATATGTTCTGACACTCAATCATCTTACAGTGGCTTGTCCTCTGCCTAACTTTGCCTCCTTAACAGTCTTTCTCCATAATTTCATTTACTGCTCAAATTTTCTGGGCATCTGTTAAGAAGGTAGCCTGCAATTACTTTCCTTCTTGGCAGTGACCATACTGGTCCGTGGCCGTAGCCATTTTTTCTTTCAATAAAGAGATCCACTGCAAACCATCATGAACTTGAGACTATAACCAACAACTACCTGTTGACTGTTTTCAAGCTCAATCTGCCACTTGCTTCCATGATTTCACATTACCTTATTTTGGGGGACTGATCAGGAGGTACTCCATCTTGCCCAAGGGGTCATGTAGACTAGTGGAGATGCCTTACTTCTCCTTTGATAGAGGATACCCTATACCCTACTTTTTCTGATCTAATCCAATTTGTAGAAAAACATCAAAACTTTCCACCTCATTCAACCTGTTTCTTCAGCATGTGTTATAATTGAGGTAGTTCATAGTGTGGTTTTAATCTTTTCATGGCCCTTTGTAAGTTAGACAACTTCCACTGTTGCATGCCTGGTAGGGTTCCTCTTTACCTTTGTCATTCATCTCTTCCTTCGCTGATAATATCTTTAATGCTTGCTCAGTTGCAACTGGCTATTCCTTTCACTACAGTGGTTTTATTAAGCTTATTTTTATTATTTTAATTATATTGATATTTATTTTTCCTGTTTATCCCCTGTGACATCCGGTTGCTCTAAATCGACAGAAATCATTGATAAAGCTATTTGTATATCTTTGTTGTCTAGCACACATCCAGGATGAATGATAGCCTGTATCTATGTGTGTATCATTGCAGGCTGGGAAGTGCCAGAAAGCTAGTGCCAACATGATCCAGAGATTGTTTGACTTTATAGAGCACTTGGATTCTAGCACCTTTGGTTTGTGGATCATGTTTTACTGCTTGCTTAGTTATGTCATGGCTGTAATGATCACTGGGCAAATTGATATTTGAACATAGGTTATCTTTTGGGGAGGTTGGGGAGGGGATAGGTTATCTTTTGGGGAGGTTGGGGAGGGGATAGGTTATCTGTTGGGGAGGGGGGAGTTTGCGCACTTTGAACTCAAACGTAGTCATATATATATATGTGCTACCACTTCTAGTGCACTGGACTGATTTTTGCTTGTGGGTTAGCTTTCCTTATTACCAGTGTCCCTCGCCATCAGACGAACCCACTCTGACTTCTTAGGTGCTTGTAGTTTACGTCCTCAAGTCAAGAATGAAAAGTCTAAATTTTAGTCCAGCTGACCAGTGTAGGGGTTGAACCCACTATCTCATCATCAGCACACCGGAAGTTTAAGAGCGAACACTCTTACCCATTCAGCCATGCTGACCTGGCATAGGGGACCATATGTTAGTTCCTTCACCATATGGTAAAGTAAGTCAGTTTTCTCGGATAATTTAACTCACTCAGTATATAATTATTTATGGCCACATATGATATGTGTGAACCAATAGTTGAAGAAGAGATGGTGGTTCTGGATAAGACATAAAGTTAGTTGCATATCCTTTAAAGGACACTGCAGTCGACCCCAGCATATTTTGGCTGTTTGTGATTTCTTTGCAAATTTATGTTCAGTAATTTGCCAGTTTTCTGAATGAGTAGTACTTATAACATTGTCTGAAAACCATGACACGGTGGTGTGCTTCCAAATTGCCATCAAATGTGTTTTAAATGCAATATGTGGGATTGCAAAATGTGCTCGTAAACCCTTCGCCACAACGTCAGCTGGATAAGACACACATTGAAAAAACAATTTAACTAGAAAGCCCTTTTTCTGGAATTCACAGGGCAAATCAAATAGAGATATATAACTAGAAAGCCCTTTTTCTGGAATTCACAGGGCAAATCAAATAGAGATATATAACTAGAAAGCCATTTTTCTGGAATTCACAGGGCAAATACAAATAGAGATATAGAACTAGAAAGCCCTTTTTCTGGAATTCACAGGGCAAATACAAATAGAGATATAGAACTAGAAAGCCCTTTTTCTGGAATTCACAGGGCAAATACAAATAGAGATATAGAACTAGAAAGCCCTTTTTCTGGAATTCACAGGGCAAATACAAATAGAGATATAGAACTAGAAAGCCCTTTTTCTGGAATTCACAGGGCAAATCAAATAGAGATATGGAACTAGAAAGCCCTTTTTCTGGAATTCACAGGGCAAAAACAAATAGAGATATAGTACTAGAAAGCCCTTTTTCTGGAATTCACAGGGCAAATCAATTAGAGATATAAACTAGAAAGCCCTTTTTCTGGAATTCACAGGGCAAAAACAAATAGAGGAAGACGTAAAAACGCACAGAGAAGAGTAGAGACAGAAATGAATAAAATGGGGAGGACATAGACGGAGCTGCATGGGATTAGCTAAGGATAGCACAGCTTAGAATGACTTGGTTAAAGACATAAGCCCCATTTGGCGAAAGAGGGAGTTGGGTTCAATTATTCACAAAAGTATTCACCAGTTTAATCTTTTGCATTTTCCCCTTGCATTTATAACCCACATTTTTGTTGATTAACCTGGTAAGTGAGGCGTGATTGACAAAATGTACAAAAGGAGAGAGAAACAAATTGCTGAATCTTAGATGGGCCTGCTTGCCCAGTTCATAACCTATTGAAAATAAAGTTCTTTATTCGTATGTTTGTCCATTCTTCATCTTATACCACTACTTCTTCTGCTTCTTCTTCTTCTTCCTTTTCATTTCTTCTTCTCCAGGAAAGTTAACCCGGTCAACAAATGCCTGAAGTAGTTGGATGTGTCAGCCAGAAGACAGAAATATTGCAGCTCTGCTGTAAACAGGCACAACACAATTATGTCTAAAACAAACATTACGGACATACAAAAAAGAAGAATTTCCTCCTCCTCCTACTTTTCTTCTTCTTCTTCTTCTTCTTCTTCTTCTTCTTCTTCTTCTTCTTCTTCTTCTTCTTCTTCTTCTTCTTCTTCTTCTTCTTCTTCTTCTTCTTCTTCTTCTTCTTCTTCTTCCTCTTCTTCTTTATTTCTTTGTTTCTTTCTTCTCCTTCATCTTCTTCTCCTTCTCTTCTTTGCCTCCCCCCTCCCCTCCAGTCACCTCCTGTTTTAATAACCAGCCCTTGAAGGCAGAGTCTGGTCTAGGTAATCTGTGATCCACAGAGACCAATGGTAGCAGTCTGGCTGTGAGTGCCTCTCCAGTCCCCCCCCCCCCCCCCCCCACCAGGATCATTTAATGACAGTTACATCATTTGCGCTGTCCGGTGGAAAGTCTGCACTGCCACTGAAGACCATGTTCTCAGGAGTGTAGAGTGGACAGAACAAGGTCAAGGACACTTCTACCTGCCTTGAGCCATGCTGGGTATGTGGTGCTTGCCCCATATTGGTATGGACCAGAAAACTTGACCTGAATCATCATCATCAAGTGTTGTGTGGAAGAATAGTTGATGTTCCAGTGCCTTACAGGTGGCACAGGGTAGTGTCATGCTATTTGATCGTACAATGCCATTGGTGTCATCAATCCATTTTCTTCTTGCTCTTATATCAGTTCTTCTTTTATGTAGTGCCAGTGCTGGTAGTTGATGATGTTGCATTCTCTCAAATTCCGAACACTTGACCATCAACAAATTCAAAGAATTCTCTTGCTTTGTCGAGGAATCAAACCTGGATTACATAATACGTCAGACTGGTGTCATAACTCCTCATTTGACCCACTCCTCAAACAAAAATAATCACAATTTTTTGCAAACAATATTGTAAAAATAATCACATAATTGCCTTCATTTCTTCAGTTTTAAAATTAGCGGTTATTCATTATCATAAACTATAAGATTTGGCTTCAGGCTATCCAATGAATGAAAAGAAACAGATACACTGAAACAAATAAGGCAGATAACAATAGTCAATATGGTAAAATAAAGTGGCTTTTGTTGCATTCCCCAGTGGCCTTCATGAAGAGCAACATTGTTGGAACTGTCATCGTGTTTTCTCTTGTTGTGTGGATCCCTTTAAGCTGGACAATTAGCTGTATAGTATGTATATGGGTTGTTTTGTGTTCTGAATGTGTGAGTTAGGTATTAGTTGGTTGGTAAGTTAGTTGAGTAGATGGTTGGCTAGTTAACTCATTGGTTGATTGGTTAGTTATTTAATTGGTTATTTGATTTAGTTAGGTAGTTAGTGTATTTGTTCATTTGTTAATTTAATGGTTCATTGATTATTTAGTTAGTTAGTTAGTTCTTTGGTTTGTTAACTAGTTTTAGTTAGTTAGCTTAGTTTAGTTTGGTTTAGTTATCTAGTTAGCTTTGTTTAGTTAGGTAGGCAGCTTATTTGTTGGATTGTTAATTTATTGATTAATTGATTATTTTAGTTTTAGTTAGTTTGTTTAGTTTAGTTAGTTAGTTGTTTAGTTTAGTTAATTGTTTAGTTTAGTTAGTTGTTTTGTTTAGTTTAGTTAGTTGTTTAGTTTAGTTAGTTGTTTTATTTAGCTTAGTTGTTTCATTTAGTTTAGTTAGATAGTTAGAAATAGTGAATTATTTTTAATCTGTGCTGTAATTATTATAGTTTTAAAACAATCTTGTCCATATTTTGAAACTCTGGACCTGCTCTCCCCCCCCCCCCTCGCTCGCTCTCTCTCTCTCTCTCTCCTCTGTGTCTCTGTCTGTCTCTCATTCTCTCTGCATGAGGCATTAATGTCTTTAGTTTCATATTGGAACAGTCACAGAATTTTCAGAAACAATCATGTTCTCATTGTGGCAGTACATTATAAGATTGTTGGTATGGCTATAGAACATTATAAAACTGTTAGTGTGGCTATAGTACATTATTACATTTTAACGTGGCTATGGTACATTATGAAACTCTTAATGGCTATAGTATATTATAAAACTTAGTGGCTATATTACATTATTACATTTTAATATGGATATAGTACATTACAAAATTTAAAAGAAGCTATATTTTTTTTAATAACAGAAAGGAACCTTTTATACATACTGAGGTGTATTGGGTGTAGTACATTATACAGTTGTTAATATGCTAGCTATGCTATATTATATAATGTTAATGTGGTTATACTAACTGGGAGCGGTGGTAGTGCAGTGACTAGCATGCTGGCCCGATGATCATGTGTTCAAATCCCCCTCGAGGTGCAGATTTAAAAAAAAAAATTAAATGTATCAAGGTTCCCAGGTCGACTCAGCATCAAATGGGCACGAGGAGATGTTCTGGGAAGTAAAGGCAGCCAGCGTGATGTTGACAATATGACTGATCACGTAGGGATTCATCTGTAGATTGTAAGGCTAGCACCATATACCTAGTACACCTCAGGGCGTAGGGTCCTTGACTTGACTTGTTACTTACAATAATAACTATGATATTTGCATTCATACCAACAAAGGACAAACGCAACGAGAGGAAATCCAGAGAGCTGGATCTTCGCTGGGTCAGTAATGATGCACTTCTGTTTCACTCCTTGCAGGTTTGCACGCTTTGTGTGTGGTGTGTTGCGTTCACTTAACTTTGTGTGTTGTGTTCATTTAGCTTTGTGTGTAATGTGTTATCTTCAGTTAGCTTTGGGTGGTGTGTTCAGTTCATTTAGCTTTGTGTGTTGTGTTGCATTCAGTTAGCTGTGTATGTAATGTGTTATGTTTAATTAGCTTTGTGTGGTGTGTTCCGTTCATTTAGCTTTGTGTGTAGTGTGTTGTGCTTAGTTCATTACCCCTTATCTAAATACTGTACCTGCTAGACTTACACTATTTCTCTTTACTGGCTGGTACTTTGGGCTGTATTATCAATATAAAATTAAAAGTTATTATTTATGACGCAAGCGAAAAAGTGTAAAAATAACAATGATGATAATAACTAAAAATAATGAAAATATAAGTTACACCACAGCACAATAAATCGATGTTTTGATCTTAGTAATCTTCATCAGGAACAACACAAATTGATCTAAAGAAAAACATGAAATTAGAACATTTAATTAAAATTAAAATGTAAACAGACCAACAAGATAGGACGCACACTGGGAAAACCTGAGGACAATATAACTAGACACTCTCTTGTCAACCCACAAGATAGGACGCACACTGGGAAAACCCGAGGACAATATAACTAGACACTCTCTTGTCTGGACCCCACAAGATAGGACGCACACTGGGAAAACCTGAGGACAATGGAACTAGACACTCTCTTGTCTGGAACCACAAGATTGGACACACGCTGAGACAACCTGAGGACAATATAACTAGACACTCTCTTGTCTGGAGCCCACAAGATAGGACACACACTGGGAAAACCTGAGGACAATATAACTAGACACTCTCTTGTCTGGAACCACAAGATAGGACACACGCTGAGACAACCTGAGGACAATATAACTAGACACTCTCTTGTCTGGAGCCAACAAGATAGGACACACATTGGGAAAAACCTGAGGACAATATAACTAGACTCCATCTTGTCTTGAACCCACAAGGCAATTAAAATAGACAGAGACGTAAAAGCACATGGGAAGAGAATTACAAACAAACTTTGTTTTCAGTGGGTCAATATTTGGCCACACAGGTCTGTCTTAACCCTTTAGCAGGCATAGCGTCCGGGAACGTTTCTACCCCCGAACGGGCAAACTGTCTGAAAGTGCCCGTAAAATTATGCATTGTAAGAATTCGATCTCTCGGCTTTCCGACACTTCCGATAGTCTAGTTTCAGTTTCATCGACAACGTGGCCGCCATTTGCAAGCTTGTACTTTGAATTTGAACGGATATTTTAAAATAGTTTTTGTGGGTTTTACGCTTTATATTACAAAATGGATTTCGATGATTCTTCAAGTGCTAAAGGAGATTTCGCTGGGTTCAAGTTAAGTGGCATTGAAAGGCACAAAATTGACTATTAATCGGAGCTATATATCATTGACCAGTGTTACTTTGCGTTAGCACTCGTGAGTCGGACTTTAAAGGAAGTGATTATGATTCAGAAAATGTGTTTGTAAATTGCCGTATAGATGACTGACAATCACAAACAATATGTAAAGCGTTACCCCCCCCCCCCCCCCCCCCCCACAAACTATTTTTTAAAATCCTTTCAAATTCGAAGTACATGCATGCAAATGGCGGCCACGTTGTCAAGCTATCGGTGAAACCAAAAGTAGACAATCGGAAGTCTCGGAAAGCCACAAGATCGCGTTTTTACAATGCTATCAGTAGCGCAGACGCTTTTGGGCGCATTGTCTGTTCCGGGGTAATGATGCATTCGGACGCTACGACCGGTAAAGGGTTAATATCTACAGATATTGAAGGATGTATATACGCTAATCAGACTTAGAACACACTAATTGGTGTTGACGTGTGTTTTTTCTGCCCAGTAACTTGTGTTTCTTTTCTTCTCGTTAATTCAGTTTGCAATGTCGTTATTCAAGATTTAGTCATCTGTTGTCTGTTTTTTATCTTTTCATATTTGGTGTACCCCTATAATCTGTTGTTGTCAAATGTTTATATGTTTTCACATTTGATGTATCTCTATAATCTGTTGTGGTCAATTGTTTATTTGTTTTAATATTTGGTGTGCCCAGTACATATGTTGTACAGAAATCTCATGATATACTTTACAATCAAGATAATACCTGCAGTGAATTAATTCAGTAAATCAGTTTTTCATAAATCACATGATACACTTTACCTTCTAGAACACTTCTGTTCCAAGGACTTGTGCTTTCACGCATCGAATATGCCCTAGCCATCCTCACTGTCAGCCCTACACAGATTGGAAGACTTGAAAAGGTACAAAACGAAGCCATGCGCATCATTTTGGGATGCACGAGAGACACCAGCTGTGTAGCAATGAGATACCTCCTTGACTTCCCGACAATGGAACACAGGATCAAGATCTGGAGAGCTCGTGCATACTTAAAAATAAGTGCAGATGAGCAGCACCCTCTGCATGACGCTATATTCAGAGAAAAGGGTGACAGGCTAAAGAGGGGCAAATCATGGATGGGTCGGGCGGAAGATGTCGTCAGACAGGTCTGCAGTCTTACCAGTATCAACCCCGGCAAGGAATGGGTGCCGGTGCCTCCAGCTTTTAAGTGCACTTTCTCCTGCATTATCACACTCGACAAACGGTGCAGAGAGCAGAACCCTGCCGCTGTCAATGCAGAGGTTAACGCGCTCATCTATGAACACTCAGATAGCCCCGAAGTGCTCATCTATACAGATGGATCTGTTGTAAAGCAGCAGAGAAGTGCGTGGGCATTTACAGCCCGTTCGGCGGGCCGAACCGTTCAAGAATCCAGTGGTGCCCACTCTATGACCACGAGCAGCATGACGATGGAGGTGATGGCAGTTACGCAGGCTTTCATATGGCTGGAATCACAGCATTATACCAACGTGTGTGTACTAAGTGATTCAATGAGCATGATTCAGAAGGTCGAAGCTGGTTCTGTACGTGGACAGTGGACTGAATCGCTGCGGAAGTCTGTTGTCCGTAAAGTCACCTTCATCTTCGTCCCGGGACATGCAGGAGTCGAGGGAAATGAACGAGCTGACAAACTGGCTGGCTCTGCACCCCCTGTAGATGGCCAGCCCATGGATCGTGCCGATGTTATTAACGTCCTTAAAGATATGGCGAGAACGGAGGACTTTGACGTCAGTGATTCCACATCGCTGTCCAGGATGAAAGACCTGGGAGTAAGAATTGGCACAGCCAGACGCGAGAGGTACATCAGGAAAACAAAGCGCCTCGTCAACCAACACAGAACTGGCACTATTAGCCACCGGACGCTGATGAATATGCTGGGGGGAGGATCTGAGCACCTATGGACATGTCCGGAGTGCAACGAAGATACCCCAACTGATAACTGATAACTGATAACATGAATGCAGTGAAGCAGTTTTTTAAATCAACATTTTGAATATGTTTGATCAATCAGATGAAACTATTATATCATGATACACCTAACACTGGTTTAGCAGTTTCTGAAAATCATAAAATGAATTTCTAGGTCAAATCACTCAGTAGGATTGAGTTACTTATTAAAGAGCTCTGCTGTGACCACTATGTAATTAATGCTACTTTATTTTTGGTTGCTCATTTTAAACTCAAGCGTAGTCCACACATGTGCTGCCACTTCTAGTGCACTGGACTGATTTTTGTGTGTGGATGAGCTTTCCCTAGTACTTGTGTTCCTCACCATCAGACAGAACCACTCTGACTTCTGAGGTACTTGTAATATACATCCTCAAATCAAAAATGAGAAGTCATCATTTAAGTCCAACCTACTGGTGTAGGGGTTAAACCCACTAGCTTGGCATCAGCACACCGGAAGTTTAAGAGCGAGTGATCTTATCTATTCAGCCATGCTGACCTCACATAGGTGATCAGATGTTATTTCCTACACCATATGATAAAGTGAGTCTCAGTTTTCGATAATGCGGACTGCTTACTTAATGGTACTATCACCTTGATCTTCTAGAATTTCCAGGCAGGTCACATTATGCCTGATGTTCCCATTCTAACAATTATGCATTTTATTTGTATTTAAGAACTATTGGTGTGCTGTGATCTTATTTAGATGTCAAATCTCTACAGAGCAACCTACTTGCCAACCGACTGAAGGACTACAGTGTCAAAGATTCAAAGTTTCACCAGACAGGCAGACTTCAGTACCAGGGGAATGCAAATTCAGGAAAGCCTGGCCATCGTGAGTACTCACCCCCAGTTAGTACAGCACCTGATACTGACAACGACACCGCTGAAAAGAAATACAGGTTTTACAATGAGGCAGATGGTCCTGTGGAAATGGAAACGGTCATTTAAGAGAGGTAAGTTAGGTTGTGAACAAGTAAAAGTTGTGAGAAAAGTAAGTTGTCTGTTGATCATTTTCATCTTCTTACTTTGTTACAAATTATATTGGCTAAGAGCAGAATTATCATTATATGCCATGCCGAAAAGCATAGGGGTCATGTTTCACCATTTTACATGATCGCCAGAGTCGTGGATCAGCTCTATGTTCTTGTCTCAACTATGCCATGTTGTCAGGCCATCCAGATATTAACTTCTCTGGCTTCCCCTTGTTTTTTTCTCCTCAATCTTGCCAGGTGTCACCAAGTAGTCCAGTTTATGTCTTCTCATAGAATATGAGCAGAGTAGGACAAACAAAAGCTGCATTTTGGAAAATGTCAATTATCTTATATAATAAGTCATTTGCATTAAATGTAAGTGAATACTGAAATGTTGTTTTTAACCGTTCGCTCGATTTGAACTCAAGAGTAATCCATACAGGTTACTACTTCTAGTGCGCTGGACTGATTTTTGTGTATGAGCAGCTTTCCCTATTACCAGTGTCCCTGGCCATTAGACGTGGCTTCAGAGGTACTTGCAATTTATGTTCCCAAGTAAAGGACAAGAAGTCAACATTTTAGTCTAACTGACCGGTGTAGGGGTTGAACTCGCAATAGCACACCGGAAGTTTAAGAGCAAGCTCTCTTATTCATTCAGCCCTCCTAACCTCTAATGAAATGTTATATGTGAACTTGTTCTGCTGTTTGTCAGTGAATCATTGAATGTAAGTGAACAAATCAGGAGGAGCTTGGAAGCAGTAGAGACGTGCTTTCTGAAATAATGTTGTGAATACCTTAGACTGCCAGAGTAATTAAAAACAGTTGCCTGGTAGAGGCTAATGAATAGTTGCCTGGTAGAGGCAAATGAATAGTTGCCTGGTAGAGGCTAATGAATAGTTGCCTGGTAGAGGCTAATGAATAGTTGCCTGGTAGAGGCAAATGAATAGTTGCCTGGTAGAGGCTAATGAATAGTTGCCTGGTAGAGGCTAATGAATAGTTGCCTGGTAGAGGCTAATGAATAGTTGCCTGGTAGAGGCTAATGAATAGTTGCCTGGTAGAGGCTAATGAATAGTTGCCTGGTAGAGGCTAATGAATAGTTGCCTGGTAGAGGCTAATGAATAGTTGCCTGGTAGAGGCTAATGAATAGTTGCCTGGTAGAGGCTAATGAATAGTTGCCTGGTAGAAGCTAATGAATAGTTGCCTGGTAGAAGCTATTGAATAGTTGCCTGGTAGAAGCTAATGACAGTAGAACACTATATAAACTATCAGAAGGAGATAAACAGTGTTCTTTGATCATATAATGAGAAGAGAGGCATAGAAGAACATCATGATGATTGGACAGATTAGTGGGAGAAGTGGTAGACTGAGCAATTTATGCTGGATGGGCTGAGATGGTGGCATTGAGGGATATCATCAGCTGATCCAGAACACCAAAGACTGAGATCTGTGGACAGACATGATTGCTTATGCAGTTGGCAGGGCATGTGATGATGATGATGATGATAGTTTTCAGTAGAGAGAGATATAGACAATAACAATCTACTTACTAAAGGGTTGCATGTGGGCTTATCATGAATTTTTTTGTGTGTGCACGCTCACTTTGAACTCAAGCATAATCATACACACTACTTCTAGTAGTGCTGGACTGAATTTTGCATGTGGATTAGCTTTCCCTATTACCAGTGTCCCTCACCAACAGGCGAATCCATTCCAACTTCAGAGGTACTTGTAATTTATGTCCCCAAGTCAAGGACGATAGATCAACATTTTAGTCCAACTGTCCGGTGTAAGGGTTGAACCCTTTACCTCAACATCAGCACACCGGATGTTTAAAAACACACGTTCTTATCCATTTGGCCATGCTGACCTATTATTATGAACGGGATTGCCTGGCAGTGATTAATGAATTGATGATTAACTTGGAGGCAGTGGAGATGTTTTTTTTTTTTTAAAGAAGAATGTTGAGGGGGGAAAAAAACTATATATACATATACACACACATTAGCACCTTGCCGTCTTGACAGACGATAGTTTGTGCTTTAAAAAGGCATAATAACTTTTACCTATGGCGGTAGCGAATGTGACTGATAAGGCCAATTCGCGCTGTAAATGTCCATTCACAGTGGGTGCATGTGAACACGTGGTCATTTCCACCATCATGCACCATCTTACGTCTCACACGCTCAGTGTGTGACTTATCTGCAATAATTTTCTCCTTTGTCTTTATTCCATTTCTGATGTTTACCCTCCATGCAACACGTTCAGCGACGACTTGCTCCCAATGTGCATTATCAATGCCTGTATCAATCATGTCCCGCTTACACACATCTTTGTATCATAGTAAAGGCCGACCCTGAGATCTCTTACCCATCTGTAATTCACCAAAAAAGATGTCCTTTGGTATTCTACCATCATCCATCCTCCTAACATGTCCTATCCATCTAAGTCTATGAAGACTGAGCATGGAATAAACCGTCACACAACCTTATCTTTCCAATACTTCAGTATTTGGATTTTGTCTTGCCACTTAATACCAAGAATTCTTCGCAGACACTGCATATGAAAGCTGTTTAAATGTTTCTCTTGGTGTGAGTACGTTGTCCAGGTTTCACTGCCATAAAGAAGAGTACTAAGGACACAGGCTTGATAGACAAGGAGTTGGCAGTAAGCTTCCTGTTCTCCCAGACTTTTTTTTCTTAACCTGTTCATTGTTGTTGCTGCCTTACCAATCCGGATGTTGATTTCCTGATCTAGGGATAATTTGCTATTTACCACTGATCCTAGATATGTAAAATGGTCTACCATCTCTAGTTCGGCGTCGTTAATGAGGATTGATGGTACCCCATGTGCACCTTGTGACATAATAATATGTATATATATATATAATATGTTAATATTTATATATTTAGAATATAATAGATAGATCAAATGCTTTGTCTTTGTGTCACCGACCGTTAGGGTGTTTCTATTGAAATATACAGAAATCCCTATCCAAGAGTTTGCCGACAGTCTCTAGAAAGTATGGCTCGTTACCAGAATGTCTAAAGGGATGGTCCCGATAGGAGAGACTGGGATTCACTTGGTAGACAAAGGCAGAAGGTGAAGAACACTCGTGTATGTAGGAAGACCTAACATGAATGTCTAGTTTATCTGTTGGTGATCCTTCGTCATTTGATGAAGCCCCCTGTTTTAAATACTTTCACGCACTCACGCGCACGCCTTGCGTTCAAATGATCACGAAGGGAGTACGTGGGTACAAGTATAAAACAATAATACTCTTTAATAGTAAAAGAGATAATGAAAATTGTCGTTCAAGTGGTGAACTATGACAGTTACAATTATGTTACAGGTACAAAAATAAAACAGTTTTCTGATGCTTAGCTAGATCGCATATCATCATTCACACCATCCAGACAGTGACACACTCAGAACACATGTAGACACAGAGTCACCTGAGATAATCTGATCTCGTTTAGGAATAGTGCTGGCTTTCGTTTGGATTATGTCTTGGAGTCGACCCTGGCATTCGACAGGTGTACGAGGCTCCTCCGGATTCCAGGTTCCGTCTCCACTAGTTGGTGGCTCAAAGTTTCGGTAACCGGACCAGTTAGGTGTCAGCAGTATCAGCAGCGAAGCTCCTTAAATCAAACAAACAGTTACAGACTCCTTAGTGTCTTGACAATAACAATGTGTCTGAGTGTTGGTGTTGTGTGTCTGTTGTGTATGTGTCAGATGCAGAACAGGAACAAAACATAATTCCTCTCTGCTATTCTGTATCAAAAGCAAAGGGCCAATATCTCCTATTAGCTTGGCTATACATTGTATGACATGGTGATACAAGGTGAAAAAGGGTCCAGAAGTGGACACCTAAGACCACATGGTCCACTGGAGTAGAACATGTAGACAAATCTTTGTTTGAAAAAGGCATTACAAAATGTACATGGTTGTAAAACCTGAAGTGACTCATATGCAATAATTACTGGTGTATTCCTTAACACCATGGTGAGGAAGTCCTGGGCAGCCAGGATGTTTCCCTAGATAGCTAAGGAAGGGCCAACAATAATTCAACCTAATCCCACATCAGTCATTAGGCATAAAGCAATCAAGTGTCGCCATGAAGTCGTGAGGTATACCCCACAGAATATATGAGCTAAAAGATAAGAAGAAGGCCAGCAGGCAAGCAAGGGGGCTGAGATATTCCAGGCATTGGGCTTTAGGATGTCTCAGTTATCCCTTGTTGAGTTATTTACTCCCCAAATTCTGATTCCTCACCACATGGTATTTGCTTTGAACTTATGACCGTCAGTGTCGTGTAGTTCGGCATGGCGGTGAATCAGGGGTAAGCAAATTTATGTTTGTATATATATCGCCTAGTAATATTGCTGGCATGTGAGAATCATGTTCCACATGTCTCTTCTACTTCTGCCCACATGGCAAAATCATGTTATCATATTTTCAACAAAATATACATGTAAATACATTCACAAAATGCATATAAAAATAATCAGTAAGGTTCATACATTATATCTATATATATTTTTATCTATAAATATATCTAGGCCTCACATGTTTTCTCTCAATGTCTCCCCTTTCAACTACCACGTTTCATAAATATACATGGTCGGGAAAGTTTTGGGTTTTCCCAATATCAGAATATAAATGTGTACACACTTCTTACTATAATCATAATTATTATGTTACTACACTCACCCCCAGTCTTAGTGCAGCACTTAAGATAGGTTTTGGTATAATCTACCAAGGATGCAATTGGATATGGCAGCTCACTTCATATAAGGTCTGCTTAGCACAGCAGCTATGGTGTTGTGAACCGGAAGGAAGTTGTTTAGTCACAGGTGCAGCCTACTAATAGCATATCACCGTATTCCCGTTGCTAGGGAGTGACGGACCTATATCCCAGTCATTAGACTTGATATTAATAAGGGTTGAAGACAGGGGATTTCCCTTGTGACATCATTTGATGATGATGGAAATGTGCTGTCCCCAATAGTACAGTGTGTAGTTTTAGTGCAGCAAATCTGTGTTGCCAATATGATGTCATTATTAGTAATTTAGCTGCCTACTGAATCCAGAATGTAAATAGTAATTCCACTAAGCAGTAGTGGTGGGGTTTGCATAGTGATCTAGACTCATCCCGTCACACTTTGACAGCTGCAGGTGTTACTAAATTTCTCTTTAAAACCGTAAGAACAAGACAAATGAAATGTATAGGTTATCATCATAATTAAATGTCTGACTGATTGGCGTGAGTGATCATGTTTCTCCACATCTTACGGCGTCCAACAGCAGTATCAGTTTTATGCTAATACGCTTCCATGCCATGGCACAAATCTGTCAAGAATCTTCTCTCACTGTCTTCTTCTATCTCTGTCTACAATCAGTCAGTCACGTGCCGTCTCCACAATGAAGGTTGGCTGCAATGGATCTTCAACAGTCTGTCTCTCGCCTTAAGTGTACATTCTGTCAGGCTGATGTTAGTCCATCTTTTGATATCTTCCCACTTGTATCGTTGTCAACCTCTTGCTCTCTTGCCCTCAACCTTGCCTTCCAGTATGGTATTTATAAGAGTATCATGTCCCCTTTTAACGTGGCCAAAATATTTAACTTGCCTCCTTTTTATTTCTTTCATCACCTCTCTCTTCATTCCCAGTTTTTCTAGAACCTCTGCTTTTGATTGTTTTTGTTTCCATGAAATACGACATATTCTTCTGTATATCCACATCTCCAGGGCTTCTATGCGACTTTCTAGTTGCTTGCTCAATGTCCAGGCTTCCGCGCCATACCGTAGCGTTGAATATACGTAGCATTTGACAAGTCTCATTTTTAATGCGTTATTAATCTCTCTGAGCCGGCTCCCTGGCCGAGGGGTTAGCAGCTTTCTCCGTTAATCCCGAATACTCTCGTGGTTGACGTGAGCGCAAGAGAATTAGAAGTGGTTCGAGTTGCGCCAGTGACGTATGAGAGTATGGAGCCGGTCGCTCAGAAAGTCGTGGCGTGCTGATGAGCGTTGTCTAGCCTAGGGATCAACATACAGCTGAAAGATGCTGATGTTGACCGCAATATCCTGAAACAGGATGGAAACGGGTTTAAAATTTTTTTTTTCATTTCTCTAGATGTTAATACTGATTTCATGCCATTGACAGCATTTTTGGCCATTCCTATTCTCTTTTTGATTTCTATTTCACTTCTGCCATCATCTGTTATTATATGTCCAAGATAGGAGAAACTTGTTACTTATTCTAGTATCTGCCCATTTACTGTGATGTTCATTGATGACCTTTCCTTTTCACTGCTAATTATCATAGTTTTATTTTTTTTAGATGTTAATATCTAAGCCACGTTCTGCACGGTGTCTGTTAACTTGTTCCACTAGGTCTCGTAACTCTTGCTCACTTTCTGCTAGTAATACAGTATCGTCAGCATACCTAAGATGTTTTATGATTCTTCCATTGATGATATCTCTGTCTACAAATCTCTCCTATTCCAGTTTTTCTCTTCTCATAAAAACTAATTACTGCATATAATACCTTGCAGTGTAGGACAGGGGGTGTCTTGAGCCTGAGGATTTAAGGCCGCTAGCTAGTGCAGTCACCATGGACTGTACAGGTAAGTTCTCCTTCTCTCTCCCTCTCCTCCCCCCCCCCCCCCCTAACAGAAAAAAAATTCATCACCTCACCAGGAACCTGGATATCCCGAATGGGAGTGCTGTATTATAGCCACTTGGCGGGACGCTCTCTTGTCACAATATGGCTAAAAGAAAGACAACTGCCTTTTTCTGATTTGTATTATAAGTTGTCTGTGTGTCTTGGTCTCATTCAGAACTGTTAAATTGAATATAGGACATAAGTCCTCGTTAAGTGTAGTGTTCAATTTACATTTCAAATAACATTGTCATTTTATTTAACAGGTACCCGAGCACAAGCAGCATGCTGGCTACATGTAACTATTCTGTTTGCCCATACAGACAAGTAATGTATACAGGAAAAACATACAGCACAAAAGGACAGTTTTACAAGATCACAAATTTCAGAGTTGGCACTTTGGCTACACAGCCCACATAAAAAAAAACAGGGATAATAAGATGACAACAGATTTGTCTTTTTGTTCATTTGTTGCTATTTCACATCTTTATTACATTGAATTCACTTTCATTTTTTATGTAAATTAAAGTACAACCTATTCAGTCAGAATACAATTGTAACTGTTTCAGTCCCACACAACATGTCACTGGTTTCTTAATGTTTACATTTTGTCAAAACACACTAACTAAATCTGGCTACTTCAGTGGCAGCTTCATTCTATTGAGGTTCCTATAACAAATGAAACATGCACATCACCTTTCATGAAAATGTGAACATTTCTGTGCAAAGCATACTGGAACTCAAATGGTTCATAGATTATTTAATAAAACTGTGAAGATTTGTGTGCAAAATGAACTCTGGCTAAAATCATTAGCAAATTATTTAATGAAAATATGAAGATAAAAACAAATGGGGACTGAAATCTTCTTCTTCTTCTTCTTCGTTCATCCGGAGTTTTTTTTCCAGACGTGATTGCGTTGTGCCTGTTTACAGCAGAGCTGCGTTCTTGCGCCGTTAGGCCGACACATCCGACTTCTGCAGGCATTTGTTGACCAGGTTAACCTTCCCGGGGGTTTCTTAGGACGTTAGACTCTCACTGTTGTGGTGTTATCTCCCATCCCAGCTGGCCCATATAGAACAGCCAAAGGCATCCTGGTCAGCCCTCAAGGGAAGGCAGGGGCAGACCATGGGCATTCCCCGCCATCCAAGGAGGCTTCCATAATTGCAGAGCCATCACACACCGCTCTGGTACTGGGCTCACCCAAGGAATCGTCACGTCCTGCACATGGCTGCTTAGCCTCACTTCCGTATATTGGGCCTTCCGTTCACCATAGGCTGTTCTTCCAGAAGCCAGAAGAATGCAGTTTGCAGATAACATCCACACAGTGAGCTTTCGATTCGGACTTTCCACGTAATGGATTTGCTATCCAAGCAATATTCCATTTTGTGCCACTAAGACACTTTTTCCACCTTTTTTGAAGCCCACACAGTGAGCTTTCGATTCAGACTTTCCACGTAATGGATTTGCTATCCTAGCAATATTCCATTTCATGCCTCTGGGAGTCTTGTGTAACCGACATGCCTGTGGTAATGAAGTGTGGCAGTCTAAATACTTCTTCATGTACATTTAAATGTCAACCTGAATACAGTTAAAGTAAGCTGCAGTCGACTTGAGCTTGTTGATATCTCCATAGAGCTTGTCCTCGAATGAAGCAGGTGTGGGCCAAAATATCTTTCTCTGTTCTGCATATATTGGGCACTCTTGCAGCAAATGTTTAGCTGTCATTTTACCAGTTCCACAATTACATTCATCTGTATCTCCTATCTTTAGTTTGTTGAACAAGTGGTATTTCAACCTGTTGTGTCCTGTGCGGAGTCTGAAGATTGCTACTTGTTCTCTTCGGTCGAGTTTGTAATATGCATCATCCTTCTGGTGGCCTGGATGCTCTGATTCCCATTTGGTTCTATAAGTGCTTTTTATCAACCTCTTTGCCTCATTATAGGTTATGTCTATGTCAGGCTGTGGTAGTCGTCCGCCCTCTTTTGCCAGTCTGTCAGCCTCTTCATTTCCAGGTATACTGCAATGTGATGGTATCCACTGTATTACAACTTTTTTGGATTTCTGGCATAGACCATGGAGTGCTGCTCTTAGGTCAGCTATTTCTGTGCTGTTATTGCTCTTCAGTATTGAGACAGCTGACTTTGCATCTGTAAAGATAGCTATTTGCGTCTCTTTATTTTCCTCCATCAAGAGCATTTCTGCTGCAGTTTTCAGAGCCTCTACCTCCGCTTTGAAGTTACTTGAAAACTTTCCAGTTGCCACTGAATGTGTTTTTTTCACTACATTTTTTAAATTTAGGAGAATTCCTCCTCCTCCATTTTCTACTGAATTTTTGGCTGATCCATCTGTATATGCATGGGTCCAATTGCTGCTTGGGTAATGTTCTTTTATGTAGTTTAGGGTTATTTCTCTTCTTTCGGTTTCATGCTGAGTGTTCTTTTTCTCAATACCAGGAATGTTTTCTATCATCTCAGGCAGTAGCTGCTGTCTCCAAGCTGGGAACTTGTCTGCATTGTAAATGGGTTTGACTGTTGATATGTTAAGTATAGGATCTGCCCTAATCTTTCGTTTTGCAGTTTCTACAAAGTTGCTACGCTTCAGTCTTCCCTTTCCAAAACCACTAAACCTTTTATACATAGGGTGGTCTGTCAATCTTCTAAATTTTTCAGCTTGTTGCTGGGCTCTGCTATCTCTTCTATCCTGCATTGGTTGTAAACAAGTGATCTTTTCTAGTTCATTAATAGGCGTTGTCTTCAGGCTTCCAGTTATGATTCGCATTCCTTGATTTTGGACTCTGCTTATTTTGTTAAAGTTTGACTTAGCTGCTGTTGCCCAAGCTGCAATGCCATATTCCAGTACTGGCCTCACCCGTCCAGTATATAACTTCTTGAGAACTTTCTCATCTGCTCCCCACGTTGTACCAGCAAGCTTTTTCATGATTGCCATTCTCTGCCTTCCTCTTGTTCGATTTTTCTCAACCTGTGTCTTCCATGTCAGGCGACGATCAAAGGTGACTCCTAGATAGTTTGGATTTTCTTCATGGCGCAATATTTTTCCATTCAATACCAGCTTAGGTTGCTGAGTTTTAGTTGAGAGGGAGAATACTGTGCATGTTGTTTTCTCCTCACTTATCTTCACTAGCCATGATTTTGACCAGTCCTCTAGCGCTAATAGGGCTTGCTGTATTCTGCTGTTAGCTGTACTAATATATTCTTCAGATGTCCATATGGCTAGGTCATCTGCAAAGGATGATGTGTGTACTCTGGCTGGAAAATTTTCCGTGATGTCGTTTATATATGCTAGGAATAATGTTGGTGAAAGAACTCCTCCTTGGGGGACACCTTGCTCCAACAGCATCATTTTGCTGGTTTGTCCTTGTACTTTTGTCCTGGCAGTTCTGTTCTCAAGGTAGTGGCTGATCCATTTGTACATTTTCCCACAAACATGCATTTTTTGCAGTTTTACTTTCAGTCCTTCCTTCCATACTTTATCAAATGCTTTTTCTAAATCTATCCAGACCGTTAGTGTGTGCTTTTTCTCTTGGAAGGCATCCTCTATTTCCTGAGCTATATAGGTTATTTGATCTTCAGTGGATCTGTACTTTCTGAATCCTGCTTGGTGAGGTGTTAAGAGTTGGTTTTCTTCCAGATGCCATGTTAGCCTGCCATTGATAATGCGTTCCATTAACTTTCCTACACAGCTAAGAAGACTGATAGGTCGATAGCCATTTGGTTCTTCCAGGTCTTTTCCTTTCTTTGGGACTGGTATTAGTATAGCTTCCTTCCATGCCTGTGGGACTATTCCCCTCTTCCAGCTGTAATTTAGGACTGCTAGTAGTTTCTTTTTTGCCTTAGTGCCTAGTCCTATTAGCATTTCATTTGTGATTCCATCCTTTCCTGGTGATGTCTTCTTTTTTAGGGTATTCATTGCCTGTTCCATTTCTTCCATTGTTAGATTTGCCATCATATATTCTGCTGCTGTCTTTGTATATCTATGATGTATCTGTTTGTCTTTGATTGCTTTCTTCTGTTCGGCTGTAATATCAATGTGGTTTGCACTGGCATAGTGTTCCATTAGTGCATTTGCAGCCTTTTTTCCTGTAAGCAAGGCATTTCCTTGTTTAATTGTTATTTGTTTGTTTCTAGGTCCTTCATTGTTCATGGCTTTCACTAGTTTCCATAGTTTGTTTCCATCCCTGTCAAGATTCAGGTTTTCTGTTTTTTCCCTCCAACAATCTCTTGTTGTTTGATTTACTGTTCTTTTATATTTTGCTGAGATGGCTTTGAGAGAGATGTTCGCTTCAATTGTTTGTTCTCTCTCTGCTGTCTTCCTGGCATCTTCAACTTTGTCCTCCAAACTTTGTAGTTCTTCAGTCCAGTATGGTTTGTAATTTTTCCTCGCTCCTCTTGGAATAGACTCAGTGGCCGCCTGTATTATCGCTCTGTTTAGACTTTCCACCATTTGCTTTATGTTGCCATATCGTGTATTTATGTTTTCACAATATTTGTCTGTTAGTATGGAAAATCTGTCCCAATCTGCTCGTTTGTAATTCCAGCGGGGCAAAGGCTTTTGCTCCTGTGGAACATACTCCATATTCATTACAAGCTTGATTGGTCTGTGGTCACTACCTGCTAATTGGTCCAGCACATGGCGATCGATTTTGTGGAGGATGTCTCCTGTGCAGAAAGCTAAGTCTGGAGTAGAAGTGGTAAGCCATCTTCTGGAGTAGAAGCTCGGTGTGTCATCCGCTTTGTTGAGTAGATGGAGATTTGAGTCTATTTCCCAGTCCTCCACTTCATCTCCTCTTTTGTCAGTATCTGGGTATCCCCATCTTTCTGAACGGCTATTAAAGTCTCCGACGACAATGCAATTTGTGTCAGTTATTTTCATGTTTGAGAGTGTAAGATCCTTATCTGCCGGGCTATACAGATTGTAAATTCTTATTTTCACGTCCTTTATCATTATATCAACACCTATAATTTCCGTTTGGTTGTCAGAGATAACAGATACTTCGCTGCAAGGTATTGTATTTCGTGTAAGTATTACAACTCCTCCTTTGTGTCCTTCGCGGTCAAAACGTGTGGCCTGATATCCCTCGACTGAAAATGTGCGATTGGCGTTGAGGTGTGTCTCTTGAATGCATGCCACATCTATTCTATCTTTATGAAGACGCTGTGTTAGGGAGGCTTTCTTGTTATAAACTCCTTTGGCATTCCATTGTAGTATGTTGAGAGTCCGGGGTGTTTGGTCAATAGCTCTTAACCTACTCCTCTGTGCCTTGACTCCACAGCACAGGGGAAGGTGACCACCAGTAGTCATGGGTGGACCCCCTCGAGGCAGGGGGCCCGGCACTATCACCGCCTGATGGGACTTCACGGGATTAGCACCATAACGATTAATTTTCATCTGTGGCATCATGAAATGATAAAGTTACGTTGCACTTCTTTGTCAAGCCTGTGGCTCAGTACATCCGATTTCGACAAGCATTTGTTCGGGATGCTTTCCCTAGCCTTTGACTGTCCCCAGTCTACCTACAAGGCAGCAGGTTTGTGCGTCACTTCGTCTGGTCCCTTTCCCTTGACCTGTCCGACATGGGTGACCCTACCAGTAGCTGTGCTACCGTCGGCATAGCTCTTGGGGTCATTGGAACGCGGAAGCCCCTCTACCTCGTCAAGGTGGTCGCACGGCAGAGGGGGGGACTGAAATCATTAACAAATAGTTTAATGAAAAGCTGCAGATGCAGCATATTTTGTGGATTCATGTCATCTTCATTGGTCATGGTATACATTGCTTTGATTTGCTGTGTTCATGTGTCAAGGGTTGTAAATTTGAAGCTATTTTATGTATTATGCAAATATAAATACAAAAGGTGAGAGGAGTTTTCATAGCACTGAAAGATTTGTGGAAATCAATCAAAATTAAACCAAGCATCAAGTTTAGGGTATTTCACTCTAATGTTACATCAGTATTGCTGTAAGGATCAGAAACATGGAGAATGACTAAAACAGTTACAAAAAACTACAAATATTTATTAATTTGTGCCTTTGCAGAATACAACGACAAACATGTTACTAAAGAATCATCAATTTGGAGTTCATGGAGAGAACTAAACACATACAGTCAATCAAGTGGTGAGAAAAAGATTACAGTGCTGGAGTGGGCATACATTGAGGATAATATAACTAGTAAGGTGTTTGTCTCAACTCATGGAGCAGAAGAAAGAGGGGGAGACTTAAAATACATGGAGATAAACATTAGAGACAGAGATGAATAATGTGGGGAGAACATGGGTGGAGCTGCGTGGGATATCATAAGATAGGACAGGTTGAAGTGAACTGGTAGAGGATCTTTCCTCCATTGGGGGGAATAAAGGGAAGAGAAGAGAGAGTCCAGTTAACAGTTTATTCCATTACAACGGAAAGGCCTGTAGAAAGCAGTGTTATACTCCAAGTTAGCGTGAGAAGAAATATATACATTGTTCACTGATTGTTCCTGAAAGAGTGCATTTCCTCGTATTCGTCTAGAATTAATAAATATATTTTGTGTGTGCAAATCAGTGTTTTCTAGTGACTACCAGTTGTAGATAAGTAGTTCACGTAGCTAATAAACGCTCTTCAGATCTATGGTTGATCCAGTATGCACTCCTAACTATCGACATACCCTAAACACATAATCACAGCTGTTTCTAAATTGTTACAAAAGATTGTAACAGGATTCACTGAAGAAATCTGATGATGATGATAAGAACTGCATTAAAAACCTGACATGTTTATAACATTTGGTTATAATTATATTGTGACTGAATAGTGTGGAATTTCCCAAAGATATGTAAATAGGGTTCAGTTTTATTTGTTTGTTTTGAAGAGGAGGAAGGGTGTGAGTATAACAAACCACACAAAGTGTTCATACTAAACCCAGTAACTTAATAATCAAATGTTCACATAGGTTGAATATGTTTCCTCTCTTTCTGGGCAATATTTGAACAATTGTCACCAGGGGACGGAATACATACAATTGAGACAGTAGATAATTATTACAGTAATATAGCTAAAACATCACATAATAATACAGTAGAATATGTACAGTTAAAACATTGGATAGTATTACAGTAAAACAAATATAGTTAAAACATCAGATTGTAATACAGTAAAAACATATACAGTTATATCTGCAGGTAGTATTACAGTAAAATATATACAGTTATAACAGCAGATAGTATTGCAGTAAAACAATACAGTTATAACATTAGATAGTTTTACAGTAAAACACATACAGTTATAACATTAGATAGTTTTACAGTAAAACACATACAGTTATAACATTAAATAGTTTTTCAGTAAAACATGTACAATTATAACATTAGATAGTTTTACAGTAAAGCACATAGTTACAACGTTAGATAGTTTTCAGTGAAACACATACAATTATAACAGCATGAAACTTTATATCCACATGGTACATACACATGAGAAAGTTATAGTGCACTACACGTAGACATCAAGCAAAATGGAAATGCCTCTTGATGACACCTTTATAAACTACCAATAACAATTTGTCTACTGTCTTATATCATTGTATGACTTAGTAACTTACCCTCGTACTTCACCAATCTGATGATGTATTTGTATTTTCACTAGATGTGTGTATTTGGCCCCTGTGAAAGTAACCATCATCCAGTTCCTGTGCAGAAAAGATCATGTTCCTTTTACAGTAGAATGCATGCTTTAAAATATAAGATGATGACATTATGTGTTCAATGTGAAGAAACACTGTTGTAGGAACTGTGTGTGTGTGCTTGAATGTCTAGCTTAATCATGCTGCTTTATTGTGTAAATACCAAAAGATCCATAGTAACCTTAATTTATACTGGGTGTGAGGTTCTTTGTATATATTATCTGAATTTTGCGTCTTGGGGTATCTAGAGGGTCCTTGATTCGAGATATAAGAAATGATGAAATGATACATGGTGCTCTTCCTTGCTGAATTCTCCAGGAACTAGACTTATGGCTCTTTTCTCATAAGAATGAGACTAGGTAGAGTTGATCACAGTCTAATTCACCTTAAGAAGACTAATCACCTGGAGAAGATATTGAGAGTCAGGTCAGTTGCCTTAGCCTTCAAGGGAATAAGATCCTCTATCTGAAGTAATAGGCCAAGTGCCTTCGACCTCCCCACATTAACTCTCACTCCTTAAATAAACCAGTGACATATATCACCACAATAACATTACGTTATAACAATCTTTACGAGACAGTAAGACCAACAGTAAGACCAACTTCTAGTCTAATTATAGCTTTTAATGTAGATGTCATATTGAGTTATGTGAACCCAAAATCTCTGCATTTCTAAATCAACAAACATAAGAACAAATAAACCATCTTCTGTGTAGCACACCCTGTGCTCCCACAGATCCAACAACAACACACAGATCCCACAACCAATTTTCCACCATAATATTAACACCAATATCTGGAATGGTTTTGTCTTAAGAATAACCATTTTTAGCCAATACCGTAACATATGTCATCACATAAACCATATTACATGTATTAAACCTTCTTAACTACGGAAAACAGTCAATTTCTTGGTGTATGATTGTGGCCTAGGTCGTTCTTCTAATTAAAACCTTTGTAGTTGGAAAATCCTGTACTCAAGAACGAGGTACTGTCAACCCAACTCAGAGCTTGATAAATCCACTGAACTTAAGCTCCATTATACGAACACAATAGGATGATACTAAACAGTCTCTTCCCCAATCTTTCCATCTAGGAGGGGGGGGGGGGGGGGGGGGGGGGGTTCTTGATGGACTTGATACATAGATATCGCACTGTCTTATAGTTTCTCTGACTGACTATATATCTGAAATGAGGATGTTGGAATATTGGGATGTAATCCAATTGCGGGTGGAACATAACACATAGACGTAGGCACTGTCTAAGATTTCTTTTCCTGCTATGCGATGATGATACACGATGATGAATGATGTCGGCATCTTCCTTTGGGGCCCTCTTCTCTTGTAGAGGTCTTGAGATTTACGTGAATCTGCATCAAAAATGGTATGTCTACCAATGGCGGCTTAGCTCTTATGACTTGAGCTCATGGAGCCAGGACTTAGGTAAAGGTCGGTCTGTAATGCTGGTTGTAGTTAGTCGAGCGGCAAATCAAATTACATGTGCGGTCTTTCTCTTCGTTTTTCGGCAAAGGTCGGATCCGAAACATGTTTTGTATGACGTGGATACAATTATAAGAGTGCCGTCTTGGTTCCAACCACATATAGAAGCTGATCTTGCAACCACTTACATATATTTTTGAGTATTACCCGTCCGGAGCTTTGCAGATGAAATGAGTGGTTTAAGAATATCCACTTTTCTGTACTAGCTTTGTTTTAAGCTGCACAGCACACGTAATCTCTTCCAAAGGCATTTTGTGGTAGGTAGGATCCACTGTCGAAAACATCTCACTGATATATTCTTGCTGGACAAAATGCTAGAAATGCGGAACTGCAAAAGGAGGTAACTGAGAACTGCCTTCCCGTCTGTCGTGGGAAATTATAAGATGAGTTACTTCCCTAGTTATAGTCGGGCGTTGTTTCTCTAGATCTGTTCAAACATTGTAGGCCTGGTTTTACCATATTTTATATATAGATGCCATTGTTTTCCCATCGCAAAACTATGCTTTTCTTCAGTGCCTTTAAGATGAAAAAAATGAACAAACGATATACATATTTGCCATCGTATCAATTGTCGTTGGAACAACACACACAGAGAACACAACAATACAGGAATGGGAAAGAGGGGGGCGGGTTTTTTTTTGGTTCGAGTGCTTGTCTGTAACCTAGCCGTATATTGATCTGGGGCCTCGTGACTATAGAATCCAACTGACGTTACAACCTGTCACGATCAGACACCACGATCACTTACAAGACAAAACATCACGAAATATACATACTCTCATGGCACCCGGGAAACATGCATCCATGAGAGAACACCTATATCTTGCTCCAGAATAATGTAGTAATCACCCACAGAATATGGATCTACCCTCTACCCATGTCCCTCTGGTAGCTAGGGGGAGGGGGGGAGGTTTGTCTCATATCTTCTTCTTCCTGCATCAACACTGCACTATTTAGCTGAACATAAAATCAGGTCACTTAGGCAGTCAAACGAATTAGCCTTGCTGATACTGCTATGCAGATGCAGCACATTTCCTGGAGACACAGAGTGTCCACTTCTCGTTCCCTATGAGATCATACTCATAGACAAAACCACCACACCAATTTCCCTGTCTTTTCTTTAAACAGGTTACCACATGATTCACACACGATATATGTTTACATGTATGAATTATAAGTATGCACTCTCGAGTACACAAGCATTCACTTAATGCCTAGTAAAGATAAGTTCTCTAATTAGAGAATCTTGGTTCAGATATAAAACTAGAGTGAACAGAGTTTTCTGCTTCCAAATGCAGATGATAAGTTTTCCCTACAGAGATTAGCATCATAGCAGGATAATAATGTAAGCATAGAAACCAGTAGGAGTGGTAGAGACATTTCTCTCTGCAGAAACGAAAGTCAGGCTATCTTTTCAAGAAGTAACTTTGTCGTTATCATCTTCAACAAAATTTACATCAAATACATATTTTCTATTTATCATAAAATACAGGTATTACATTCAAAAAGACTTATTAGCTTACCATAGCACTGAGAAAGCACAGTTAGTAAAAATCTTCCCTTAACGAACTACATTTTGACTTGATGGAGATTTAAAATTCAAGTGCCGATAGCTAGTTTAGCCCTGGGTTAAATAGCCCCGCTAATTTATCTATTTTTAGCTAACGGAGGTACATTTTCCTTTGTTCCAGGCGGTAAGACATTATGCGTCGCCTTTTAAGGTAATACTTAACAACCGAGTGGAACATCATTTCTTAGAAATGCCCGCTTCACCGTTGTATGCAAATGTCTGCAACTGTTCGAGAATGTCAGTTATATTACACTGGGGTTAGGGTGGCTTAGAGGTATGGCACCCACCTCTATGTAGGAAAGTTCTGGATTTGAATTCAGTTATGTTTGATTTGGACAAATAGTGTCTGGCAAGGTTATCATTAACATGATCCAAGAGGTAGTAGTGGATCTAATATTTCACTTCTTCAGCCTTTCATCTCTCAATGGAACATAGTTCCTCAAGCAACTTGGCACACCAAGCCCATTGTAGACTTCTATGGGATTGTGCAGCACAAGTTTTCAACATGATCATGTGGCTGGTCCTGCCCCAAGATCTCCTGACAGCCTCTTATGACATGCTTGGCAAGTTACAGTATTACTCTTCTTTGCTTCTCTTATAGGCCTCAGTAACACACTGGCGAATAAGGCATCTGGCAAGATTATACTCCCCTAGGGGAAATTACTCAAAACAATGTTTGTCAGTGAATTAGTAGACAAAAGGGTAGCAAGTTTTGTGACGATATTGCAATACTAGGTAAATGTTGCAGTTGCATTTTTGTCACAGTCGATACAAATTCTCATCTAGCTGAGGCAGCCATGAAGTCAATTTATGATGGAGTTGCATTTTAAATCAAATTTTACACCAGTCTTTGGACTATCCTAAACGAAAAATGAAATGATATTAACAGTGATAATTATGACTATTCACATTTGTGGCAATACATATTGCTTCAGCATCAATAGTGGCATTAGTTGTTAATGTATTTATGTTTAGCACAGATTATTCATCATCATAACTCTATATTTCTTGTGGAATATAAGAATGCAATGGTTGCTGTACGTCGCGTTCAGTTTTTAACTGTCTTTTTGTTTTCATATTATCCTTGTAATTGTGAGCCGGTCTCCCTGGCCTAGGTGTTAACGTCTTTCTCTGTAATCCTGTGTTTTCTTGTGAGTAACGTAACCTGCGCAAGAATCGGTAGAGGTTCTATACTGTGAGCGTAATCTTGCCTAGTACATCAACAGCAGTTGAAAAATGCTGATGTTGACTGCAACGTCCTGTGAGGGATATGCAAAAAAAAAAATGTAATTGTGATCTCTCCAGCTTTAGTAGTGCCAGTTTTCATCTCATTGGAGAGATACTACCTTAGCCTGTTGTAAATTATTATTGGTTTGTAAATTATTGCTTGATCTCTTCTGAAGAGTACATGACATGAATATTTCTATATGTATTCATTTACCAATGTTAATGTGCTTTTTGTCAGATTGTGTTGCTTGTTAACTATTTATAGTTTTCTTCAAGCATATATATTTTATCAGTAGTATCATATTTGTACCATTTGTTGTGCCTTGTTGTATTTTTTAATATTTTTATACCTGCGTTTGTCTTACAGGTTATTTTTGTGAACTGACGTAAACTTTACAACTGTATTTAATTATGATGTTTTTATACGTGTTCCAATGCGAGTTTCACATATTTCTGGTGGAATACAAAAAGTGTTGACTGCAGATGCAATCGCACACACATTCGTAAATATATTGACATGTAAATTATTTTTTTAGGAAACTTAAGCTCAACTAAATGGTTGTGTGTGTACTTGTTTGTTCGTCTTTTTTTCACTTTTGGTAAAATTATAAAGTATATTTAGCTTTACAGGACCTTGGCCACAAAACAAAATCAATTCTTTGACTAAAGAACAAATGAAGGAACAAACTTTATTTTCAAAACGTTAAGAATTGGGCATGCAGGCTCGACTTGACATTCTGCCTTTCTTATGACTCTGCTGTCATTCTTGATTTCATTCTGCTGTCATTCATGATTTCATTCATACATCACTTATGATGCTAATCTTAGATGACAACAACAGAAACAATATATGCATTATAAATGGATGGAAAATGTGCAATAATCAAAAATACCAGAATCACTCAAACAAATTTTTGACATGGCATTTATAATTAGCTACGGTAACTGTATTGTACCACAGTTAGGAGAATATAAAGAGTCATCACCAAATAACAAAAATGCAGGGTGAGCCATATAGGAGAATTATGGCCTATTAAGCCACACTAAAATAAACTAAATTGTGGCTCAGGAAGCCTGAATTCGCAATTAGACATTAAATGCCTGTTTTTGAATATAGTTTTTCTCTGTTTTTCATATTAATACTTATGTGTCTATGTGACACTAATATGTGTGGCGAAGAGGCAGGGGCATTGTAGTAGCTGTAGGGAAAAACCAACATATTATGACCCCATCATGATAAGGAGCAAATTAGAACATATATTAAGATCTTATTCTGCCTCTCTTTATCTCCTTTTGGAGTATAGGTAGTCAACCAACTCAACAAAGCCGTCCTGTCCTTCCTATCTCCTGCTGCTGCCTCCATGTCCTCCCATGTTATTCACCTCTGTCTAATTGTCTTCTCTGTCTGTTTCCCTATCTCCTGCTGCTGCCTCCATGTTATTCACCTCTGTCTAATTGTCTTCTCTGTCTGTTTCCCTATCTCCTGCTGCTCTCTCCATGTCCTCCCATGTTATTCACCTCTGTCTAATTGTCTTCTCTGTCTGTTTCCCTGTCTCCTGCTGCTGCCTCCATGTTATTCACCTCTGTCTAATTGTCTTCTCTGTCTGTTTCCCTGTCTCCTGCTGCTGCCTCCATGTTATTCACCTCTGTCTAATTGTCTTCTCTGTCTGTTTCCCTATCTCCTGCTGCTGCCTCCATGTTATTCACCTCTGTCTAATTGTCTTCTCTGTGTGTTTCCCTGTCTCCTGCTGCTCCCCCCATGTTATTCACCTCTGTCTAATTGTCTTCTCTGTGTGTTTCCCTGTCTCTGCTGCTGCCTCCATGTCCTCCCATGTCATTTAACTCTGTCTAATTGTCTTCTCTGTGTGTTTTAGGTCTCTCTCTAATTCTGCATCATTTCTATCTCCTGCTGGAGTAAAACTATTGTATATAAACCCATGGCAATTATGGGAAGTAGTTTGAGATGATTAATCAATCCCATGGCACTTAACAAATTAATCAGTTAATAGTATGTGCTATTTTTATCATGCTATTTGGTGTATCGATTCTTTTTAAGAGATTTTGAGATGGCCTTTGTTTGTATAACATGTATTTCTTGAAAAACAACCTGCATGTGCATCAAACATTCCTTTTGTGGCACCATTTATATTGTTTGAATTCATTTGTTAGTGACATCTTTTTAAAAGTGTGTTTTAATTTAATATTTGTAAATATATGTTGCAATTATATCACTGATTAAAGACATGATTTCTTATTCACTGTATACATTTATTTATTAGAGTTTGTATTATCATGCTTGTTTTCGCCTGCTACTTAATTGTTCTAACTAGGATTTTAGCTAGAAAAATGAAAACTAACATATTAACCCTTTACTGGGCAGACGTTTGTCTGTTTTGTAGCCCTGAACGGGCAAGAAGAATTTTCAGGTTCAGTAAAATTTTGGGTTTCGTTAGTAAAAACATTACGTATAAGTTGTTATTCAACAGATTTTAGTCAAACAGCAAAAGGAAGGGAAAAGCATGCAGAATATTTTACTCACGTGAATGTTGCCGCTAATCCACACATGAACACAAATATTTACAAAATACAGCATATTGTTTGTGAGTGTCAATCATCTATACGGCAATTTACAAACACATTTTCAGAATTAGAATCACTTTCTTCAAAGTCTTCAAAGTGTGTATGTACACTGCCCACGTTGGTATCACTGATATCTAGCTGCAATTCAGTCATCTTCGTGCACTTAAATTGAACCCAGCGAAATCTCTGCTATCACTTGAAGAATCATCGAAATCCAGTTTGAAATCCAAAGCGTAAAACCCCCCAAAACTATTTTTTAAATCCATTCAAATTCAAAGTACGCACTCGCAAATGGCGGCTACGTTGTCAAGCTATTGACGAAACCGAAAGTAGACGATTGGAAGCCTCGGAAAGCCGCGAGATCGCGTTTTTACAATGCATAATAGTCACGGGCGCTTTGAGACGGTTTGCCCGTACCGGGTTAAGGACGGAGTCGGACGATTTGCCCGCTAAAGGGTTAATGGATAAGAAAGGTCTTGACAGCAGCTGTATATTACACTATGCAATAAAAATTTAAAAAACAAGGTATTTTTTATTTTTATTTTGCAGAGAAACAATGTTGTGTTGTTTGTCCATCAAGAATGATGATGCCATTCATTTCATCCAGTGAGCTTGAAAGTTTGGAGCCGTGCGTTCTACGATGGAGAAACAATAGATACAAACACATGTGGATACATGACTTTGGCGTCTGCTATTTCTCACTATGACTTCATTCACATCTTCCTTTATCCCCTATTGAGGCATAGGCCCACAACTAAACCAGGCCAAGTCATCCTATCTGTTGCTATCTCCTGCAGCTCCCTCCATATCTTCCCAGTATTATTCATTACTGTCTGTAGTTCTCTTCTCCATGTATTTTTAGGTCTCCTGTTATTTTATTTGCCTTGGTTCCAGACAAGAGAGTGTCTAGTTATATTGTCCTCAGGTTTTCTCAGTGTATGTCCCATCCAGCACCAGCATTGTTTCCTCACATCTTGGTTCATTGGAATGTGTTTAGTTCTCTCCATGAGCTCCACATTGGTGATTCTGTCATACCGTTTTATTCCCACTATTCTATGCAGGTACCAATTATTGAATGTTTGTGGTTTATTAATAACTCTTTTAGTTGCTCTCCGTGTTTCTGCCCCACACAGAAGTACTGACTTCACATTGGAGTTGAACATTCTTCCTCTGACTTCCACAAATGTCCTAGTGTTATGAAATCTCCTCTTGCCTTTTGTATTCTTATTTCAATATATATCTGTCACCCATTTTTGTCTACATTGCTTCCCAAGTAGGTAATGAATGAATCACCAAACAATGAGATGTAGATTGTAAGCTTTACTAGAACACGATTACAAGAAGAAAATGGACATTGCGGATAAAGTCTACGTGAGCACAAATAAACAAACACAGACACAAAACACCAAGTAGGTGTATGTTTGTGCTTCTTAAAGTGAGGTTTCAGCACAGAAGATTGGGCTGTAGTCTACTTAATACACTTATATGTATTATATTTATGTTCATGACATTGCATTATATATATATATATATATATATATATATATATATATATATATATATATATATATATATATGCTATTTCTCCCCATGACATTTTATTCTGGTAACTGTACCTCTTTGATTTATTATATTTTCATCCTTATTTTTCTTTGTTTAGCTGGCAGTATTCTCTGAGTGAACTAAAAACCTGTATAGATTGCCTTTTGGCTGCTATTTTTTCCCACTTTTATTGTTGTTTCCAGTTTTAATTCAGTTTAAAATTATTGTAATTTGTGATTTTTCAACTTGGAAAGTTAGCTAGTTATTTATGTTACATGTGTAGACTTGTCATTGACATATGGAGTCAGTACTGGATGGTATGATCAGGGATCTCACTGGCCAAGTGGTCTAACCAGCTGCCTGGGGGGTGGAGGGGGGGGGGGTCTTTGCTGGAGCTATGGGGTTAAAGCTGTGTGTGATGCTCTCAGAAAGCTGCTTGCCATTCTGCAGACAGAGGCTGAGCCAAATGGAGTAAAACCTGGTGGAATGAAGTTGATCCTCTCACTTTGAAGATTTTACCTTGATTAACTGGCACTGGGCCGTCTTGACAGGCAATAGTTTGTAAAATGGAGTTATATGTGTTGCCCATGTAGTGTGATCCATCTCTCGACCTGCCTTGTTTACTCCAGAGGAAAGGGAACACTAATGTCTGGAATAAGACAAGCTGCAGAAGCTGCCGATCAGCACAGCAATGCTCTAACTTTCCACATGTCAGAGCTTCCTTGCATTTCCTCGCACTTTAAATCTGGTGCGGGTAATCACACTTCTTCACAAAACTCACTCTCTAGCACTGTTTATCAGTTCATGTGCATAACAAGAACAAGATTGATAAACCAACAAAGAACTGTTGTCGTGAGCCGCTACACGCTGCGGGATTTGCTGAGGAGGGGATCCGAGCACTTATGGACTGAATGGTTCGATGTGCAATGAGGATGATCTGTCAACTAACTAACTAACAAGAACAATTCAGTGTACAGAAGAGAGCTATGCAAGTGTCCTGTTTTCTTCTACCACATCTAGGACTGTGATAGGAACATCATGGCTGGAGGAGAAGACAGAGAGGCCTTACACTCACTGGGATAGAAGAACATATTATTGAATGAGATCAAGATCAGAAATCCAAGTACTCTGGGCATTTAAAGAGACAGTCAAATAAAACAAAGTTGTGTGTCCTTTACAGGATGTCACAGTCAACCCCAGCATTTATTGGCTGTTTGTTATTTGGCAAGTTTACATTCAGTAGTGTGCCATTGCTTTTTGAACGACCGGCACTCATACCATTTTATAAAAACCAACACAAGGTGGTCTGCTGCCAATTGCCTGCAGCTGTGTTTCCAGTGCTTTAGGCAGGATTACGAACTGCATCCGTAACCACTTCACCATGGATTATTTTCGGTATATAGTATAGTGTTAGGCCTATATTTTTCATGGCATTTATGGTAATGTAGTGGCTTGTAGCACTTGTCTGGCATTTATGGTAATGTAGTGGCTTGTAGCACTTGTCTGGCGGCCCCAGTAGGTTATATTATATTTTAATTGACCTATACTGCCAGATTAATCTAGCATAAAATGGTTACAAGGGAAGTCATGGAAAATTAAAAGGGTGTTAGAAACTCATTACAACTCAACCTCAACGTGGAGATGGCACTTGATTATGAGATTTATGTTAGCCTCTCAGGTTTTCAGCAGGTGTGCTGGTGTAACGGTTAAAAGGTTACATCCACAAACACATGAGCATAATCTCTGAATGTGATGTTTCGAACACTTCACAAAACCATAGCAGATTCCTGATATGGGAGTTGTTTTTGTGTGTCTCAGGTTTGCAGTTTCTGCTATATTCATGGAATTTTTTTAACATAGATATATATATATATATATATATATATATATATATATATATATATATATATATATATACCATGCCTAAACTTGCAATTTCAATTCCAACTCTTGAGACGAATGGCCACTGACTATATTGATTTTGTTGCATTTGGGGCCTTTATAGTGTATCTAATACTTCTTCTTTCGAAAATATAGATGCGTATATCTGCTTCCTTGAAAAAAGTTGAGTGGCTGCAATTGTGTTCACTTCATCCTTGTGGTCTTACATGTCTGTACAGAGACACTTGTTAAAGCCTGGAGTAATTGTGTACCTGCTTCATCATATGGTGTTTCCTTCAGGGATGATTACCAGTCGCTATCCTTCCTCCAGCTATGTCTTGGGTTTTTGTGTCTTCTCGGTCTTCTTTGGTATCTTGTGTCGTGGTTGACTCGATGGTTCGATCTTTGTGGAGAGTAATACTGATTCATGACCTACCTACACACTTTGTCTTGGTCTGGATCGCCGTTGTATTCTTCCTCCACTATTATTTCTTCATCTTTTGCTTCCTCTTCTGTCTGGGCTTTGTGCTTTCTGGTTGAGAAGTTTCTTTCTTTAACTTGAGCAATTCTCTAAACTTGCATTAGGTCATTTGCTCATATAGACTTGAGGGAGGCACATTTTCATTTGTTTAGTCTCAAGCAACATGTCATGTGTATTGGCTCTTTCCTGTGTTATTCCCAATCATCACAGCATGTGTCTTTGTGGTTTTTTTTTTTTTACATTTGGTCAAAGTGTCCTTAAGAATCTGGCTATCCTGTGACAACTTCCATCTTTATATTCTTACAACACATAAAGTGTGCTGGATTACCTTAAAAATGAAAAATGAACATGTTTCTGCAAAACTTTCTAAGACTGAAAAGGTCAAACAGATGTTTAGATATGTCTAGTTTTTCATATCCACATTTTCACTTGTGGAAACATGTTTTTGTTTTTTCATATCTACATTTTCACTTGTGGAAACATGTTTTTTTTTTTTTTTCATATCCACATTTTCACTTCTCAAAATATGCCTTTGTCTTTCTTGTCTAAATCTTGAGTCTACATGTCCATATTTTCATATTTTTAGAACTGTCCTAGTTATCAATGTCTTCATATTTTCTGAGTTTCCATGTTTATATGCGCTCATGTATCTAAAAATGTGTTTAGTCATCATGAATCTAAATCTACCTATAGTGCTCATGTGCCTAAATCTACCTATTGTGTTCATGTGCCTAAATCTAACTATAATGCTCGTGTGTCTACATCTACTTATTGTGTTGATGCTAAATCTATTTATATTGTATCTAAATCTACTTATTGTGTTCATGTGCCTAAATCTATCTATTATGTTCATGTGCCTAAATCTACCTATTGTGTTCATGTATCTACATCTATTTGTGTTGATGTGTCTAAATCTACTTATTGTGTTGATGTATCTAAATCTACTTGTTGTGTTGATGTGTCTAAATCAACTTATATTGTTTAAATCTACCTATTGTGTTCATGTACCTAAATCTACCTTTTTAGTTTAGTTTAGTTGATGGATCAACTTCACGGCACACGGGTGTAACCCATAAGTGCTCCGTTCTCCTCCTAACTCAACCCTGAGTCTGGAGAGACTCAGCTCAGTGTATGAACTCCGTAGCATGGCGAGAATCCTGAAATACTTCGGGTAGATTTTTAACTCGAAATTTTGCCCAGGCAGCGCCGTTAGGCTACTCTGTTTCGATTTCCAACTGCCAAGGGATTTTTTACGTGCACAACAATACACACGGGCGTCCGATCTCATTACCCAAAGACCAGGGGAAATTTTATTACTAGAAGTCCATGTGAAAAAATCCCGGTCCTCACCAGGGCTTGAACCCGGGACTTCCAGCACTCGAGGCATCACCATCTGCCTATTGTGTTCGTATGTCTAAATCTACTTATTGTGTTGATGTGTCTAAATCTACTTATTGTGTTGATGTGTCTAAATCTACTTATATTCTAAATCTACTTATTTGGTCATGTGTCTAAATCTACTTATTGTGTTGATGTATCTAAATCTATTTATTGTGTTGATGTATCTAAATCTATTTATTGTGTTGATGTATCTAAATCTATTTATTGTGTTGATGTGTCTAAATCTACTTATTGTGTTGATGTGTCTAAATCTACTTATATTCTAGATCTACTTATTTGGTCATGTGTCTAAATCTACTTATTGTGTTCACGTGTCTAAATCTACTTATTGTGTTGATGTGTCAAAATCTACTTATTGTGTTGATGTGTCAAAATCTACTTATTGTGTTGTGTCAAAATCTACTTATTTTGTTGATGTGTCTAAATCTAGCTATAGTGTTCATGTGCCTAAATCTACCTTGTATGTTCCTGTGTCTAAATTGTACTTGTAGTACTTGTGTGTCTAAATCAACGTATAGTACTCATGTATATTTCTCTACCTATATTACTCATGTGCCTAAATCTACCTGTCCACATAGTAGCATTTTCCCAGCTTGACTATCAGTATTACAATCTTTTACAGCTCATAAATAAAATCACACATACTGGTTGGTGCTCATAGAAGCTGAAAGAAATAGATATTAGAGGACACGCTAGACAACATAAAGGTTAAAAGCTATAGTTACCACACTGGGATTCAAACTCATCACCTCCAGTGCCATGCTGCGGAGCAAGTGTGCTTCGACACATGACCAACTAGACACCCCTAATTGAATTTGAAATAGACACCCTTAATTGGTGAATTAATTTATGAGCTGCCTTAGCGATCTCAAGGGTTCCCAAATTGATATTTCTGTGTATTACAATATTTTAACTTTCTTGTGAACTAATTATGAATGAAGTGTAATTAATTAAATTGGTTGATGTGATTGTGTAAATGTAATCATGAATTAAGCGGCTTTATTGAGGAACTTCAAAGGCAATTATCAATTAATCCACTTATCGTCACTATAAATGTAATCATCAGTTAGGTGAATTGGTATGACTCTAAATGTAATCAATGAAGACAGTTGTTATTACTGTACATGTAATTATCAGTTAATCATTTATTATGATTGAAATGTAATCATCAATGAAGCTAATTGCTGTGAGTGTAAATGACATCAGTTTTATTGGTTTTTGTGACTGTAAATATAAATAAAATTGGTTGTCGTGAGTATAAGTGTGTTCATCAATGTCAGTCTCTCTATCTCTCTCTCTCACACACACACACACTCACTCTGTCACTCACACTGTCTCTCTCTCCCCTCCTCTTTTCCTCCCTCCCCTTCCCCATTCTTTTTATATCCTCTCTCTTATACTCATACATATGCACTTTTTCTCTCTCTCTCTCTCACACACAGACACAGACAATCACTCACACACTCTCTCTCTCATCTCACTCACTCACACACACACTCTCTCTCTCTCACTCCCCCATTATCTTCATCAAGTATCTTGCCGACAGGCTTGGCCATCATGCTTCTCCACATCCAGCAGTCTCCAACAGTCCATATCAAAATGTGTGTGCGCCGATAACATTCTGTGCCATGGCAAGCCTGCCTAGAGTCCTCTTTCACTGTTTATATGTGTGTGTGTTAGCACATGCATGCATGACTGCGTGCCTGCAATATATAATTACATCATTATCAAGTGTCTGGCTGATTGGTACGGGCGATCATGCTTCTCTGCTGATCTACATCTCATGATGCCCAACACCACATATCAATTTGTGTGATGATACTCTTCTGTGCCATAACAAAAGGTGATCAAGAATCTTTCTGTCTTTCTCTGTCTCTACTTCCACAAATCTGTCACAGCATATTCCAGTTCTTCTCTTCTCATGATGTGGCCAAATAATGACTATCATTCTGTGCTTGTGATAGATCATCTGTGTCTCTTAACCTCTTTCAAAACAGTTAGATTACTCAATTTGGCCATCCAAGGAGTTTTCAGCATTTGTCAATAAGTAGAACCACAGAGGCCTCAACAGATTTTTGCTCTGTTTACTAATTGTCAGGATTCACAACCATATGATTTTTTTTTCTTCGTTTGCTCACTGTGAACTCAAGCGTAGTTCACGCATTGCTAGCGTGTGGGCTTGCTATCCCTAATACCAGTGTCCCTCCCAACAGGCGAACCCATTCCGACTTGTAATTTACACATCCCCAAGTCAAGGACAAGAAGTAAACATTTTAGTCCAACTGATCAGTGTAGGGATTTAATCCGCCACCTCACCATCAGCACATTAGAAGTTAAAGAGCCTGCAAGGCTCTTTTCCAATTGGCCATGCATAATGACAGTGGTAATAGGGCATGTTGATGCATAGGCAAAAATCAGTCCAGCGCACTAGAAGTTATGACACTTGAATGGACTGCTTGAGTTCAAGGTGAGCACACTCGCACATGCACACAATGTTATCTTAAGACTGAAACGTAATGTTTTATGTGTACATTTCCCACTAGACATTCCTTGGCAAATTGATCCCTTACACTGCCACATACCTGGAAATGAAAAGGAGGCCAGACTGAAATGCGGTTTGTCAGGAATATGCAAAGAACAGAACAATGGACAGAGAAAAATCAATGAGCAAGTCCTACAAGAAACAAATGAAAACCATAATCTGATTAGAGAAATTATATGTAGACAGTTAAGACTTTTTGGGCACGTTACGAGAAGAAATAAACTGGAGAACTTGATGACAACTAGCAATATTAAGGGGAAAAAAACAAGGGGAAGGCAAAGAAGTAAATATCTGGATGTCAGGCCCCATGGCATGGTCAAGACAACAACACTGGTGATCGTGTGAGATGGCTGCCCATGCTTATCGGCGTAGCACAGGATGATGATGATGACAGATTGGCAAAGGAAGCTGTACAACTACCTCAGCCTGATATAACCTATGATGAGGCCAACAGATTTATAAAAAGCAATTGAAATGAGGCCAACAGATTTATAAGAAACAATCAAAATGAGGGCAAGAATAACAAAATCAAAGCAAAAAAGTAACATTCTTCAGACTTTGTACAGGACACCGCGGATTCCTGGGCAAACAGAAACTGAGGGCAGGCCATAATGTGGCTGCTTCCCTGGCAAAACAATATGAGAACCCAGCCACAAGAGAATAGTGTAGCACATGAGAATTCTTGTGTGCACACATTGGGGTCATGGCCAGTGCTACAGATTTTGTGCTCGGAGCTGAGACCCTCTTAATGTGATCTAAAGGGGGATGAAGATGGTCTTTAAATCTAATTAAACAATCAACAAACTCATTAATCAATAAATGAGTCAATCAATCAACCTATCAAACACATCAATCAACCTGCAAACCAATCAATCAATCCACCAGTCAACTAATGAAATAATAATAAATATTCAATCGACCCACCAAACAAACACATCAATCAAACAAAAGCGAAACAATCAGTCAACAAACCCACCAAATAATCTACCAATCAATCAACAAACTCACCAAACAAACACATCAAACAATCATTCAAAGAGCAAAACAATCAGTCAACAAACCCACCAAATAATCCACCAATCAGTTGACAAACCCATCAAATAATCCACCAGTCAATCAACAAACTCACCAAACAACCACATCAAACAATCAATCAAAGAGCAAACCGGTCCGTCCACCAATCAGCCAACAAACCCACCAAACAATCCACTAATCAATGAACCAAACAAACACACACACAAATCAATCCATCAATCCCACAAACACATCCTAAAATCAATCAAACAACAAAAGAATCAATCAATCCACCAATCAAACAAACTATCAACTAATGAAATAATAAATTAACTAGAAAAAATAATTTTAAAAACTTCTCTTTTATACACTTCTCAATATAGACTGTGCTACTACCCTTTATTATTTTGAAAATACAAATTGTTAGGCTCATCCGGGAAATTATATGTTAATATAAAATATACCCAAAATAGTAATAAATCAGAAATATAAACAATGTCACAAAGGAACAATACAATTTTACGCACAAAAAGTGTATAAAAACAAGTCAGTCAACGTTCTACTCTACTGAAGGAAAAGGAAAGCTCATATACATGTAGAGATCAAGTTATATATCAAATCAATCTGTAAAATGTGAGTATGAAGCAACAGCTGAAAATAATATAAATTCACTATATAAAAAAATAATCACATAAAACATTAATTAATATAGCAAATATTCAACAGAAAACGTCCACCCAGTATAAGAATTTATTACAGTCTCCATATAAAAGCACAATTTCACACGTAATATGCAACTGTAAGACAATTCCACTATATAAAATTGCTGTATGAAACATATAACCACAGACAATTAGAAATCTTTGTTTCTCTCTATTTTTCCAAACCTCAACGAAAACACCACACAATGCAATTGTTTCATGTGTAGTAATGAAATGAAATGGTCACCTCACATAGTATATGTGAAATCCTTTGTATTTCACATCATTAACTCACAATCAACGAACATGCTCAAAAACTACCTTTCTTACAAGCTAATTTTTGAGAGTCAATTTGAGGTAATATTCATTTGAAGCTCATTGCTTCAATCATGTAACTTAAAATCCACCGCATATCAACACACAGATTATCAGAAGTTAGTTGCATGTCCTTTAGAGGACGTAGCAGTCAACCCCAGCATTTTTGGGCTGTTTGTGATCTCTTGGCAAGTTTACATCTAAGGGCTTGTGAACGCGGTTTGTGAGCCCGTATACCCGGATTCGAAACACAGCGATGCTGGTTTTTTCGAAAAAGGTATAGAGGCCGGTCGTTCAGAAAGCAATGGCAAACTACTGAACGTAACACTTGCCTAGTACATCAACAGCAGCTGAAAATGCTGGTGTTGACTGCAACGTCCCGTAAGGGATATGCAACAAAATTAATTAATTAGTTTGCCATTGCTTTCAATTATTATCAGAAGAGACTTGTATAAATACTGGAATGGACTTAATCTTACAATCTATCACAAACATCAGAAAGAGGCTGTCAATATGGTTTGGCAACATTATGTAAAGATAAACAATAGAGTGTGTTGTGACAACTGGAAAAATTTGTTGAAAGAGAGATAGAGGAAGACGAGAGAAAATTCTTGACAGCCTTGTGTCAGGATAGGGATTTAACAAACTGATACATGCTGTTAGAGATCATGTGATGTGGAGAAACATGATCGCCCAGTCGCAAGGCACATTTCTGATGATTTTTTTTCCCAATCACTCACTTTGAACTAGACTGATTCTTGCCTGTGGGCCAGCGTTCCTTATTACTAGTGTCCCATGCCATCAAAGGAACCCACTCCGACTTCTGAGGTACTTGTAATCTACATCCCCAAATTAACAACGAGAAGTCAACATTTAAGTCTGACTTCTGTAGTGAAGGAACCCACTCCGACTTCTGAGGTACTTGTAATCTACATCCCAAGTTAACAACGAGAAGTCAGCATTTAAGCCTGACTTCTGTGGTGAAGGAACCCATTATCCCACCATCAGCGTACCGGAAGTTTAAGAGCACATGCTCTTAATCTTTCGGCCACCCGGCTTCCAATGATGATGTTGAATCTGAACATATATAGTCTCAGCTACTGCAGTCACTCTAACTGGAGTTTATAAATTTGGGGCTATAGTTTAGTGACTTGAAGTTGAGACATATGGGTCTATATTTTAATGACTTGAAGTTGAGAAATGTGGAGCTATATTTTAGTGACTTGAAGTTGAGAAATGTGGGTCTATATTTTAATGACTTGAAGTTGAGAAATGTGGAGCTATATTTTAGTGACTTGAAGTTGAGAAATGTGGGTCTATATTTTAATGACTTGAAGTTGAGAAATGTGGAGCTATATTTTAGTGACTTGAAGTTGAGAAATGTGGGTCTATATTTTAATGACTTGAAACTGAGAAATGTGGAGCTATATTTTAGTGACTTGAAGTTGAGAAATGTGGGTCTATATTTTAATGACTTGAAGTTGAGAAATGTGGAGCTATATTTTAGTGACTTGAAGTTGAGAAATGTGGGTCTATATTTTAATGACTTGAAACTGAGAAATGTGGAGCTATATTTTAGTGACTTGAAGTTGAGAAATGTGGGTCTATATTTTAATGACTTGAAACTGAGAAATGTGGAGCTATATTTTAGTGACTTGAAGTTGAGAAATGTGGGTCTATATTTTAATGACTTGAAGTTGAGAAATGTGGAGCTATATTTTAGTGACTTGAAGTTGAGAAATGTGGGTCTATATTTTAATGACTTGAAGTTGAGAAATGTGGAGCTATATTTTAGTGACTTGAAGTTGAGAAATGTGGGTCTATATTTTAATGACTTGAAGTTGAGAAATGTGGGGCTATATTTTAGTGACTTGAAGTTGAGAAATGTGGGTCTATATTTTAATGACTTGAAACTGAGAAATGTGGAGCTATATTTTAGTGACTTGAAGTTGAGAAATGTGGGTCTATATTTTAATGACTTGAAGTTGAGAAATGTGGAGCTATATTTTAGTGACTTGAAGTTGAGAAATGTGGGTCTATATTTTAATGACTTGAAGTTGAGAAATGTGGAGCTATATTTTAGTGACTTGAAGTTGAGAAATGTGGGTCTATATTTTAATGACTTGAAGTTGAGAAATGTGGGGCTATATTTTAGTGACTTGAAATTGAGAAATGTGGAGCTATACTTTAGTGACTTGAAGTTGAGAAATGTGGGGCTATATTTTAATGACTTGAAGTTGAGAAATGTGGGGCTATATTTTAGTGACTTGAAATTGAGAAATGTGGAGCTATACTTTAGTGACTTGAAGTTGAGAAATGTGGAGCTATATTTTAGTGACTTGAAGTTGAGAAATGTGGAGCTATATTTTGGTGACTTGAAGTTGAGAACACTTACACTCACTCATTCTCTGTCTCTCTCACTCATTCTCTCTCTCTCTCTCTCTCTCTCTCTCTCTCTCTCTCTCTCTCACATAAACACATGCATGCACACACACACACACTCTCTCTCTCTCTCTCAATCTCTCACTTACTTTCTCACTCTCTCTCTCAGAGAAATACCTAGACAGCTTGACCACACTACGTAACTGGGTCAAGAACACACACCTGAACCAAAACATTGTGAGATGGAGAACTACAATTGTCCACATATATCAACATAGAACATGATGGTGATGATACACCCTGGTGGACATTCCAGTTTTCAGAACTACTTATCTATCAGTCATTATACTAGACAGTGGTGACAACTCTGCTGTGGAGCAAGCACGACACAAGGTTTCTGATCATCAGAAGAGTTCCCCCTCACCAAATGTTTCGGCCCGTTTACCTTCCTGACACCCTCAGGGGGTGGCCTCGTCCAGGTCATGACCCCAACTTTTTTGACAACTACATAGATTCCACAGCATTTGCATTGATTAAACATCACAATCTTCTTTACGATGAATTCAGTCAAGAACCGACATCATTGCACTCAGGGCATTCTCATAAGTGCTCAGTCATCATCTTCAACAGCCAGCGTAGAGTTCTTCTTCACTCCTCTTTCAAAGGGTGTGTGTCATTTATGCACCTCAAGGTCAGGGTGTGTGACTTCAGCATGTGTTTGATTTTTCTTCCTCTAGACAGATTCCATCCCAGTTAACAGGCTCTATCTACCCGTGGGTAGGTTTTCTTTCCTAACAATTTTGCCAAGGCAATGACTTATGGCCTACTGTTTTTGATTTCCAACTGCCTTGGGATTCTCAACATGTGCAACCTGCACACAGGATCTCCTGCTGTTCACCCTTATCTGACAAGACTAGGTACACAATCTCACTACCCAAGAAATCAGTGGAACATGTGATATTATTAGGTACCAACAAGTCTGGGAAAATTCCCTATCCTACGCTGGGATCAAACCCTGTACCTCTGAGTCTGAAGTAGACACCATAAACTCTCAGCCATGGCTCAATCTAACATACCTTCTTCACTATCATAACCTTCTTCGCTATCATAACCTCTCAGCTAAGACTCAGTCTAACATACCTTCTTTACTATCATTTTTTATACCCAGGACTGTTCCCTGTACTGCGCAATCACTTTTGACTATGGGTTGTTTGTTCATAAATGCTAACGAAGACCATAGTGGCATATGTCACTCCCAGCGTGAATTTGAATTCGGCTGAAAATCTTCAATTATGAAAGCAATCATTTTGATTTGGAGGTGGCTGATACACAAATTTAAGCCAGGAAACGATGGACAACCCTTTAGTAGTGCAAACAATCAGGGAAAGACTTCTGTTTAATGATACAGCATGCAATGAGACAAAAATGTGCAGAATGAGGGAACATAGCATACACACTGGAACTAGTACCACATGTCAACTATGGGGACGTTTTAGATCTGTCTCCAACCAGAGTCCACCAAGGTAGACAGCATCCATACACTTCAATACCTGATGAGGAGGACGGAGCACTTTTGGGCATGATCCTAGAGCAGTGATGTGGTTTGTTAATTAATAATTAATAATCATTTTGTTTTTTCTACTCTGTCCCTCTTTCACTCAGCCAATGATGCCAGAAGGTGATCTCTATTTAGTATAACCTGTAACCTATTTCTCCAAGGTTGCTGGGTTTAAAGTCAAGGACCCTTTTAGACACCTTAAAGCACACTGGGCATATGGTGCTAAACCCATGTTGGTATAGACCAATGGGCACTTGGTGGGTGATGTCATCAGCCACTTTTACTTCCAGACGTTTTCCTGGTATCCATTTTAAGCTGGATCGACCTGTAGCCAAGATCAATTTAAACAAACTTAACCCACCCCGATGCAGATGGAATGGGCCAGCAGCCAAGTTTCTAGTCACTCTGCTACCATGACTCCTAGTCTAGGCAAACATTGTCATGCCTCACACGCCCAAATAACTTGAATTTCATTCAGCATGTCAGATCATGTGTTATTTCATTACAGCCGACATATAAGTAGGCAGTAACGGATGAAACAGCCAGTCAAACAGGTTCAAGTTTATAAACACACATGATATAGATGTGTGAGATGGAACTATGCAGCTTCATTGACATAATGCATAGTATGGTGGTTTCTCTATAGTGTGGTCACAATTCCATATTTACTTGAGATTACTGAGTTTTACAACAGAATACAGATCTGAGGTTAAATTCAACCTCATAATATGAACACCAGAGAGCTATTTGGCAACAAACTAATTTAATTTTAAATAGGTTAAGAATTAGGTATGCAGGCCCGTCTTATATACCGACTATGTTTCTATAAAATTAAACTTGCAGCATAAGGAAAGGCAGTTGGTCAACACATCTTATAATGCCATAATCTAGTATATATAAACTGGACACTTCCCACCCCTTTAGCTGTTGCTGTCAAATGATTACCTTTGTCTTAACAAATCTGCTTCCTTGTTCGGTAAAAATGATATTGTTAAATGTCAATAAAAATAAAAAAGCAAAAATATGAAACAGAAGGCATTTTAAGATTCTGGAGAGAAACAGCAAGCACAAACATGGATACATAACTTATGAGGACCTCAGATCAGATGGACATAAATCAGTGGGATAATGAATATGAAAACTTTAAAAAGTAATAAATATGTTAAAAAACACCGCACATATCCAACCTTTTCCAAGAATAACACAAACATGGCTACAAAGAAATTTTATTATAAATTATAACACACAATATGTTAACAATTAAACAAACAACCGGGTTTAAAAAATAAAAAAGGAAATGGTGAAGTACAGGTATAGTAATAATGCACATCTGTTTCAGTTCAATGATGCCAAATCTGTAATTAAGTGGCTTTCCATTCTGTCTGACTGAACTGTCTGAATAACATGATTTTATGGCAGTGACACATACATCATCAATGCACTCATGGTCAAGGGAATTGATAAATTGGAAACAGGTTTGTCAAAGTGTTGTGTGATAGTCATCAGATGTCTCCTAGACTGTACAATATACTTCATGTCACACCTCTTGAAAAAAACTGCATAAGAAGTTGCAAAATGCACATGAAAACAAGTTTATGTTGTTAAAGTATAATGTACCATGTCCTTATATTAAGTGAATGTGTGATATTTGAATCTATTGACCAACACATGTTACTAGATATGAACATCCTAGAAAACTGGCTTACAAGCAACTTCATGTCTAGGAAACTGAAATAACAATGATTTAGAAAGAAAAGTCAAGGAGAGCTTAGTTTCTGGAAGACAAAGCAGGGGTTGACTAACAAGGACTTTGACAAAGGACAGTAAAGACACCCTGGGTATGCCAGCACATAAGACAGGTGAACTGGCCAAAGACTGAGTGTTTTTGTTGGGCCATGATGAAAGCAACATTCTGCATGGACCTGCTTTAAAAAGGATGGGCCAACACATCCAGCTTCATTGCAGCATTTCTTGGGACCACTTTCCCCTCTTTGATGCCAGCCCTGTTGGCCAATCAGCAGTGGTGCAGCCTATTTCCAGGACACCACTTGGAGTATTGTCTTGTATGCTACCCAACAGTCAAGCTTAGAGTAGCTATCTGCAACCACCTCTTGCGGTGATGCTTCAGGCCGTCTTTACACATGAAACTCAGGAGTCTTTTAATTTGGTAGCCAGTATTAACAAAGGAAGCTGGTGCCTTGGTAATCAGGAGGTTACGCTGACAATGGCATCAGCATGGTTGGACTAAGGGGTAAAAACCTGCCCTTGATGCTCACTATGAAATAAAAGTACTGGCCACATATTTCTCCATGTTAGTTGCATACCCTTTACAGGATGTAGCAGTCAACTCCAGCGTATTTTGGCTGTTTGTGATTCCTGGGCAAGTTTATGTTCAGTAGTTTGCCATTGTTTTCTGTATGACCGGCACTCATAACATTGTTTAGAAACCAATGCAAGCCGGTCTGCTTCCAAATTCCCGCAGCTGTGTTTTGAACGTGGTATACAGGATTACGAATTTCATTTCTAACCCCTCTACAACAGAGCATGTATGCAAACATTCCTCCATGCATTCAGGCCTAAAATGTGATGATCCTAACACTTTACATACTCACAACAGATTCCTGCTAAGGGACTTGATTTTTTAAAATTTTGATTAACGAAGGACAACAACTAGATATGCCAGGAAAGCATAGAAAACAATAACAGCAATAATTTTGATCTTAGTAGCGACATTTTGGAAATTAATAACAAGAACAACATATAATTAGATAAACTTAAATGTATATTACTGAAGGCAGCTAACCATTGGTGGTTAGGTTTCACAGGTGGATTCTTCCACAGGTGGATTCTTTCACAGTTGGATTCTTGATGATGATGAAATGCAAAAAGTGGCCGCCAACAAAAGCAAAACCACATAAGAACATAATAATGGACCCGAGGCATATGTATAATCAGATGTGTGGTAAACATCAGACAAATCTGGACTGCTTGGGGATTTGACTGGTCCGTATTGTTGATGCCATTGCCTTTTAATATTAACATTTTATGAAAAATACAGACAAGATAAACATTCAAATGTAGTTGATTTATTCATTAACAAATACAGAATGCTTCAGTACATTTATTTGTTAATTTCAATTACTTCTATTGCATCTTCTGTACTAGTTGCTAATTGGCAAATACTTCTATTGTTTTCTTTAAATACTTTGATGTAACACCTTAATGCTAATTTTCACTCTTTACTAATGAAGAATCAGATTCGCTGGGCTGGTCACTTAACTCACATGCCAGATCACAGGCTCCCTAAACGAATTTTTTACAGCGTGTTGCGTTGTGGTAAACGCTCCCAAGGCGGCCAGAGTAAACGCTTTAAACACACTCTGAAAATCTCACAGAATGCTTTTTGGAATTCATCATGACACCTGGGATACTGCAGCCAGAGACTGAAATTCATGACGTGCAACATTACGCAAGGGTGCAGTCACGTGTGAGGCAACCAGGACTGCAAGATCTGTGAAGAAAAGGCAGGACAGAAAAACCACTGCAGGAAATCCTCCTCCAGAGAAACGTCAAGCATTCTTTGTCCACATTGTCAAAGAACATTTCGAGCCAAAATAGGTCTTATCAGCCATCTTAGAACTCACAGCTCCATACTTTCAACCCCACTGGATGTAATGAATGGTCACCATCATTCTTGATGGACAAACAACACAACAATTTTCACTCGCAGGCACAAAGGAATGTTTTAAGTAGTTTACATTGTCACTTCTTCTGGACATATTTAACTGTCACTGAATATTATAGATCTAAGCTAACCTTTGTAGTTAAAGATCTAAGCTAACCTTTGTAGTTAAAGATCTAAACTAACCTTTGTAGTTAAAGATCTAAGCTTCTTCTTCTTCTTTCGTTCGCTTGAAATATGTCTATAACTGCAATGCTGTCTCTTGTACGAATTTAACTGTCTTTTTTAGTTCAAAAAGCGGTCCATAGAGTTTATCTTCCACTGTCGTCTCTCTAGGCCAGAAGGTTTGCCTAGATATGTTATATTTGGGCAGTCTTGGAGTATGTGCTCTGCTGTCTACGACGTGAATCCACATGTGCACATGGCTGTTTCACCAATCTTGAATTTTGTATACATGTGGTTGCGTAATCTATAGTTATAGATCTAAGCTAACCTTTGTAGTTATAGATCTAAGTTAACCTTTACAGTTATACATCTAAGTTAACTTTTGTAGTTATAGATCTAAGTTAACCTTTATAGTTTACATCTAAGTTAACCTTTATAGTTTACATCTAAGTTAACCTTTATAGTTATACATCTAAGTTAACCTTTATAGTTATACATCTAAGTTAACCTTTATAGTTATACATCTAAGTTAACCTTTATAGTTTACATCTAAGTTAGCCTTTATAGTTATACATCTAAGTTAACCTTTATAGTTATACATCTAAGTTAACCTTTATAGTTATACATCTAAGTTAACCTTTATAGTTATACATCTAAGTTAACCTTTGTAGTTACAGATCTAAGCTAACCTATGTAGTTATAGATCTTATTTAACCTTTGTAGTTATAGATTTAAGTTAACCTTTGTAGTTATAGATCTGAGTTAACATTTTGTAGTTATAGATCAAAGCTACCCTTTGTAGAAACACTGGGAAACTGTCAGTTTCATGTTGAAAGAAGGGATAACATAGGTTTGTTAGTTGTGAATCCTGTGAGTTGTAACTCTGAAGTCTGATGCTTTGAAGTCAGGTCACCTCAGGACTGAAAAGTCACATCAATGAAAGTGAGGTTAATGTAGAGACTTTTCTTCCCACACGTACTGTGCACAAACACTGTGCTACAGAACTCTCCTACTCCATCTCCAAGCTAAGAAACCAGCTGGGTCTCCAGGAAAGGTCATGGAACCTCACATCTGCTGAGAGGCAACCATCTCATGATCCAGGACAACTCATGTGGACTGGGTGCGATGAAGTCTAGGCTGGTATCATTTCCTCCACAGGTTTTAAGTATGTCATTGTTAAACCAGCTTCCTCGCCCTGGACTTGGGGACATGTGTCATTATTAACCCAGCTTCCTCATCCTGGACTTAGGGACGTATGTCATTGTTAAACCAACTTCCTCGCCCTGGACTTGGGGACATGTGTCATTGTTAACCCAGCTTCCTCATCCTGGACTTAGGGACGTATGTCATTGTTAAACCAACTTCCTCATCCTTGGCTTGGGGACGTAAATTACAAGTATGTCTAAAGTTGGAGTAGGTATGCCTGATGTTAAGGGGCACTGGTAATAGGGACGGTAAATCCGCACGCAAAATTCAGTCCAGTGCTACTATAAGTAGCTTGTAAGGACTGTGCTTGAGTTCAAAGCGAGCAAGAAAGCAAGAGAAAACAAAAACCAGCTTCAATGCAGTGCCTATATAATACAATCATGAAATAATATTAGCCATCAAACAAGCTGTCATACAAGAATTTAATATAGAACTGACAGAACATGTATGTACAGCTACACAAGAAATGCAGGCACACACAAATATCCATAGAAAACACAATACAAAAAGTCGGTGTAGTATGAGGAATTATGTCATGAACGTCGGCAACAGTTTCCACCTCACTTAGTTTCTCCTTTCTTGTGTCTCCACTACATTACCAAGGGATTTGTGTGTCCCTATGACTCCAAGATATGTGCCCCTATGATCCCAAGATATGTGCTCCTATGACCCCAAAATATGTGCATATTGTAGCATTGATACCAGCAGGGTCTTCCACAACAGGTCACAGGATAGGGATCAGACTAAGACACAAACTTGTTGCATCACAGGAAGACAGGAGACAAACAGTTGGATAAACCTGAGAGAATACATGTTAAAACCAGATCCATTAGGCCCCAGATCTGCCATAACAGTGTAACGTAATTTATTTTGTGCTCACACTATGACAAAACACATGTAATTTAATATCAAATGCCCAATAAACATTCATTTATTTAATATTCAGGGCATAAATATCACAAATATTTGTTTCTGATAATCAGGTGTTGAAAGCAAATATTATACAAAACAGACATAAATACAATAATAATATAATGAGTGCTGCAAGTTGAAAGTCCTGCAGTCACTCTACAGATCTAGATGTGGTGACAAGAGAGGCTTGAGACAGACTGTCAACTGTACCCGAGGGAGAGAGGTCAGTACGGGCGAATGGATAAGTGCACTCGCTCTTAAACTTCCAGTATCCTGATGCTAAAGTAGTCAGTTCAGTCCCTTCACTTGTCAGTTGGACTAAAATGTTGACTTCTCGTCCCTGACTTGGGGGCGTAAATTACAAGTACCTCAGAAGTCAAAGTGGGTTTGCCTGATGGCGAGGGACACTGGTAATAGGGAAAACTAATGCACATGATGCACTATGCTTGAATTTAAAGGGAGCAAAATGCACACACACACACAAATGTGAGGAAAGAGATATGTATCTGAGGGGACGTGTAGAAAATAACATTTGGGTATCCGAAAAAATGAAGAGGATCTTAAGAAGTCTTTGATAATAACATTTGATCAAAAATATATAATATTAAAATAATAATGAATATACTCAACTAACAGTACAAAACTATAATTCATATAATAAGCAGAAAACTATATTCGTCTACTTTAAAAATTATACATTTCTCAAAAGTGCAATGAACAAAGTAATCTACTTTACTTACATTTTTAAATATTTCAAATTCTGTCACTTGCGTGATAAATAAACATCAGCCAATCAAATGTAACCAACATATGGTTATTCTGTACAGAATGTGTTAAAATGTAATTTAATAAGGTTCAGATTTGTCTCTAGATATGAAAACCAGGCATCCAAACTGCTTGGCCACCAAGGCCTATAATAATACAATCACGGCCACACAAAATACCCTTACAGGTATGAGCAACATGCTAATCAGCGATTTTTAAAGACCCAAGCTGACATAATATCAAGATATTGGTTCTAGCAGAATGATGTCATGGAAACTAGTACAACAAATTGGGCAAACTGTGATACTGCAGAAATGCAAACAAGACACACAAAACAATACTCAACCATCCATACTCAATCCTTCATGCAGTCTTATTCCATTGCCACACAGTGTTAAATATTGCGGGCATATTATTTATATAAAAGTCAGAACACTATCATCAACATGTGCCATGCCAACTGCCTCAGGCATTCATGCCTCTACACAGATCTCAGGTCTTGGTGTTCAGGATTAACTCTGCTGATGAATTTCCTCCAAGGCACCATCTCAGTCCATCCAGTATCATTTTGTTTGGACTGCCTCTTTTCCCACCGATCTGTTCAGTTGACATGATGTTCTCCAATGCCTCTTTTCTCATCACACGACCAAAGAAAGCTGTTTCTCTCTATGTTCTAGTTTAAATAGCATCTTCCAGACAATCGTTATTCGTACTCAGGCAGTCCCAAGATATTTGCAACATTCGTCTCAGGAACCACATCTCTATTCTAAGCTCTTCATAATTTGTTCTTTCATATTTCATGTTTCACTGCCATACAGCAAAACAACAAAATCAGGCTTTACAGGAACGTCATCATCATCATCAAGTGCCATTCCAGCTGATGCAGGCATTCATGTCTCTCCACAGATCTCGGTCGTTGGTGTTCTGGATCAACTCTGCTGCTGATATTCCTCCTTGACATTATCTCAATCCATCCAGCATCATTTCTCTTCGTAAGCCTCTCTCTAAATCTTACAGGAACATAAGCAACCCTAATTGCTATGCTATTTACCCTAACAATAAAGATTACAAGGAAATTATACATTACTATAGTAAGTATATAAAAGCTAACAAAATGAACTTAAACTATTTACAAACTCTTGTTATTCATGTCAATAAACAGTGCTTGCCCATGTGCTACCAGGGCCCTGAAGGGGAGGTAAAGAAAAGCAACACTGTAAACCCCCTGTGCATGTCCTAAAAGGTGACTAAAGACGGTTGGTCAGAGATTGGCTATCTCACACTGTAAACAAAAAACATCAGCCAGCACCCAACCAATGATAAACTGCCTTACAAAGGATTCAGCCTCTGAGGTATCAGGCCTATACTCCACGAGAAGTCTCAAAGGCAAATGAAGAAAGAAAAAGAAACTACTACTTAACAGAAATATTTGAAGCTATACATTTTAAATTATTCTATATTATGTTGGGAATTTGAAATTAAATATACTAGACTAACATAGATAGACAGACAAGCAGATGGGTGGGTGTGTTTTGAATGCATCAATGAATGGATACATGAATGGATGGACAGACAGACAGATACAAATAAATAAAATCAGTCTTAAGGTTTCAGAGAAATATGAATGAACACTAAAGAATACAGGAACACAATATATAACAACCATGTGCTATCATCAGCAGAAACAGGAAGCTGTCATTGAATGGTGCACCCTGGGATGCCAAAAACAATCACCAGACCAGCCATGCAGTGGACACCAGCAAGTTCCCTCAATTAAAGTGAGACTTAACTGTGAAGGACTCAATCAAAGTATATACTGAATACGGGACACAGCATGTCTGTTAACCGTGTGAAGTTGAGGCAGCCGTAGTGGCTAGATGCTGAGACTGCCATGGTGGTTAGTGGCTAGATGCTGAGACTGCCATGGTGGTTAGTGGCTAGATGCTGAGACTGCCATGGTAGCTAGTGGCTAGATGCTGAGGCAGCTGTGGTGGTAAGTGGCTAGATGCTCACTAGCTTGGACAACTTAGGCTTGAATGTGCTACAAGCATTAAGCTGTGTAAAGGGTTCATTATTTACTTATAAGATGCTAGCAGGTGTAAAGATTACTGACAACTTTGTTCAGTGACCGGGATACAAAAAGAAGATAAGACATATTAATATTCTTCAAGGCTCAACTAAATATAGAAAATAAATTACACTATCGGAGGTCAGTATGGCCGAATGGATAAGAGAACTTGCCCTTAAACTCCCGGTGTAATGTTGCAGAGGTAGCGGGTTTAACCCCTACACCAGTCAGTAGGATTAAAATGTTGACTTCTCATCCTTGACTTGGGGAAGTAAATTACAAATACCTCAGAAGTCAGAGTTGGTTGGCCTGATGGCGAGGGACACTGGTAATAGGGAAAGCTAATTCCACACACACAAATCAATGCACTGCACTAGAAGTAGTAGCACGTGTATGGACAACGCTTGAGTTCAAAGCGAGCAAGCGCAATAAAAAATATTACACCAATTTAATTAAATATAAGTTGTTGGTCTTGTCTGTCAAACTGTATACCTCCTATGATGTCTACCTGAGTGTTAAACTCCTCCGCCACTGCGCTCTACTGTAATCTTCTTGGACTTCTCTTCATTGTCCTCTAGTGCCTTGGCAAACCGTGAATGCACAATCATGCCGTGATCAATGGCACTCATCAGCTGTGGACAGAATGTCACATGAAATAAGCCTGTGCCACATTTAGATCTGTGATACTATGACGGTTACACATTTGTTGCAGGAGTGTCCAATATCTACAGAACAGATAAAAGTGTTTTGGTCTACACCTGGTACATCAGAGGACACACTTTATACAGATGTCAAGAAGTTCAAGTTGACTACTGCATCTTTGGATTAATTCATATTGATTTTTGAAGGAGGACGAGGAGGAAGAAGGAAGAAGAAGAAGAGCAGGAGGAGAAGGGGGGAAGGAGGAGGAGGAGGAGGAGGAGGAGGAGGAGGAGGAGGAGGAGGAAGAAGAAGAAGAAGAAGAAGAAGAAGAAGAAGAAGAAGAAGAAGAAGAAGAAGAAGAAGAAGAAGAAGAAGAACTATAAAAAGGACTACAAAAGACATGTGTCCTACCACATGACATAGGCATCCGCTGCATTTAGTTCAATGAAAGGATGCAACAACAAAAAACCAACATCAACATCCGGTGGGTAAGGAGGTATGCTAGTAGGTAGATGGGCTAGTAGGTAGGTAGGTAACAGTGTAGATAGATTATCATTACCATCATCATCTTCTTCCACTTCTGCAGTCAAGCGTCGTGGGGAGGAATAATTTGCGTTCCAGCGCCCGGTGGGCGGCACTGGATAGTGTCATTCCGTGTGGCTGTACAATGTCTTTGATGTCCAATCCAATTTCTTCTTGAACATCCTCGTGGTCTCGTCGCAGATGATCTTTGATGTAAGGCCAGTGATGGTAGCTGCTGATGTTGCATTCTAACGACATGGCCAAACCACTTGATCTTCTGTCTTTCAATAAATGTGGCACAAAGTGCTGATCCCACAGTCTGCCTGATAACAGCATTTCATACTCGGTCTCGGATTGTTAAGTTGACCGCTCTCCTCAGGCATCTCATTTCGCAGGTGTTGATTTTGCGAAGGTGTAATTTGGATAAAATCCAGGTCGTAGATAGATCAAGTGAAGACAAACATGTTATACATACATCTGTAGGCAGGTTGCATGGATAGGCAGATTGCTTGGCTAGTAGGCAGTAATCAGGCAAACTGACAGAAGATCTAAGACTATATACACATAATAAGATACAACCTTCGGAAACAAACTATTTTAACTTCTTACCTGAAGAAACTCCCCTATATCGACTTCAGCATTCCTGTTGAGATCAACTTCGCTGAGAATCTCATGCAGCTGGTTTTCTGATATTTTCTCTCCAATATTCTGAACAAGAAATGTACAGTGCAGGTTTCATGTTTCAAATCATATTACTTCATACCTCAAATCAAACTAACATTGTCCCTGACAGCGTTCATGTTCTATTTGATATAGTTCACGTTTCTGTGTATTTGGTGCTGGCTAAGTCTCTGGTCAAGTGGTCTCGTTGGCAGAGTTGATAGCTAACTGCACTGGTAGTGTCATGAAGCATGGTCAGGTGTGGGTATGATGCCTGGGCTTGTCACTTGCTAAAGTGAGGGAAAGATTGGCCACCTATTCTTCCTAGATCTCAGGTCTACATAATGTGATGGCTCTATCACATCACAGACCTGTAGCAGGAAAATGCTTCGGGACAAATGTTATTACTATATAAGTCTCATGCAATAAGTCACTATCATTGAAAGAGAGTGCCGAAGTGCTATCACTATCATTGAAAGAGAGTGCCGAAGTGCTATCACTACCATTGAAAGAGTGCCAAAGTGCTATCACTATCATTGAAAGAGAGTGTCGAAGTGCTATCACTATCATTGAAAGAGAGTGTCGACGTGCTATCACTGTCATTGAAAGAGAGTGCCAAAGTGCTATCACTATCATTGAAAGAGAGTGCCGAAATGCTATCACTATCACTGAAAGAGAGTTCCGAAGTGGTATCACTATCATTGAGAGAGTGCCGAAGTGCTATCACTATCACCGAGAGAGTGGCGAAGTGCTATCACTATCATTAAAAGGGTGCCAAAGTGCTATCACTATCATTGAAAGAGTGTGCTGAAATGTTATATGGAACCTGCTTCACTGAATGGCAGTGAATCTTAGAATGTAAATGAAAAAATTAGGAAGAACTTGAAAGTAACAGTGATGTGATTCCTAAGTCGGTTGTTGCAAATTCTTTGGACTGCCAGAGTAACTAATGAAACTAGAACAACAATATGAAAGAGACAAACAGTTTTCTTTGGTCATGTGATGAGAAGAGAGGTATTGGAGAACATCGTGACAACTGGAAAAATTGAGGGGAAGAGAGGTAGAGACAGATCAAGAGAAATAATTCTGGATGGATTGAGACGGTGGCATGGAGGAATATTAGCAGCAGAGTTGATCCAGAACACCAAAGACTGAGATCTGTGAAGAGCCATGAATGCCTTCGCCAGCTGGCATGGCAATTGATGATGATGATGATGTAAGTCTCTGGTCATTCAGTGACTGTCAGTTTAGTTTAGTTTAGTTTAGTCGACTGATCAATATCACGGCACACAGGTGTAACCCATAAGTGCTCCCTTCTCCTCCTAACTCAAACCTGAGCCTGGAGAAACTCAGCTCAGTGCACAAACCCTGTAGCACTGACGAGGATCCTGAAATACTTTGGGTAGATTTTTAACTCGAAATTTTGGCCGGGCAGCGGCGTTAGGCTACTCTTTTTTGATTTCCAACTGCCAAGGGATTTTTTATGTGTGCAACAATACACACGGGCATCCAATCTCACTACCCAGAGACCAGGAGAAATTTTATTACTAGAAGTCCATGTGAAATAAATCCCGGTCCTCACCGGGGTTTGAACGCGGAACCTCCAGCACTCGAGGCGGACACAATACCTCGAGACCACACAGCCCCGTAGTCAGTGACTGTCAATGGTGCCACACCAGAAAATGAAGCAATATCCAGGAAGGGTCAATTCTTAATGCTTAGAAGGTCATGCCCAAGTTGTAGAACAAAACACACAGTAAATTAGTAACAACACACTAGGTTTATATCCTTCCAGTGGTAGACTTAACATACACGTTGGGTCAAACAGGTGGACAAAAACTCAACACCTCTACAGTCCAGATAATTGTATCAAGTAAATAGTAGACCATGACCAAAAACTTCATTACAGACAGTTCATTTCAATTACACAGCAGAATCTCTACATCAATACAATTATTGTATTAGCTGTAACTACCATGGCAGACATTGGTCAATATCACAAACATGACATTACTTTTCTCTCACAAAATCAAAAGCTATGAGCAATCCTTTGATGGCTATAAGTAACCCCCAAGTTGTTCACTCGACCTTGCACTCAGCACGGACAAGTCCAAGTTCTCTCAGTGCTGTGGGATGTTTACCATGCCCTGATATCATGCTGTCCTCCTCCTCGACCTCCCTCATTTATTGCTTGGCATATTTCGTTACATCTCATCTGGTGCATATCATAGGACTACATCAACATAAATTGTTGTTTGTCCATCAAGAATGATGATGACCATTCACTTCATCCAGTGGGGTTGAAAGTATGGAGCTGTGATTTCTAAGATGGCTGGTAAGGCCTATTTTGGCTCAAAATGTTCTTTGATGGCAAAAATGTGGGCAAAGAATGCTTGACGTTCCAGGAGGATCTCCTGCAGTGGTTTTTCTGTCCAGCCTTTTTTCCACAGCTTTTGCAGCTCTGTTTGCTTCACAAATGACTGCACCCTTGCGTAATGATGTACGCCACTCAACATAAATTAAAACAATGTGAAATACCCAAGAAGCTATTGTATGTTTCACTGTCAATGTTATTGGTGTAGTTTACAACATAATAAACATGACAGCTGTTATATTTTCACAACTGTGGGTTACCTATATTTATCACAGCCACCTCTGCAAATTTCAATGACCATTGGGTATGTGTAGCAAACAATACATAAAAAGCCTTGTCTTTATCTGTCACGTGCACAGACTATTATAAGTATGCTACTGAAGACATAGGTTCTTTCCTATTAGTTGGTTTAATCAGGTTTCCAGAATGTTCATTTATCACAGAGAACTCAATGGCAGAAGAAAATAAATGGCACATAGCTACATAAGAAAGCCAAGTAAATATATAAAAACCAAGATTGAGATTACCTTAAAATACCTCCTGAGGTCATTTATGGATATGTAACCTTTGTTCTCAACATCCAAGGATTTGAACCTTCGCACATAATGGTTGAGCTCATCCTTGGTGAAGTTCAGCGGAACATCTTTTTCTGTAAGGCGCTTTATATCTAAGCCCATTTCAGCTCTGAGATAGCGCAGAGCATGGGCCAGTTCAGCCTAGGGAATGCAGATCATCACACTTATTAACAATGATAATAAAGACTATAAGATGACTGAGAAAATATCAATTAGATGTTAACTGTAAAGTGCAGTGTGACTTCCTTTGCCTATTGCTTCTACAATGAAGTCTTCCCCACTACATGCCATAATGACTAGTCTGAATGATTGTCTGTCCACAGTGTAAACAGGGAGCCAAACAACACAGTGGCAAGTGTGCTTGCCTGCTGGTCCGGCAGTCTTGTTCAAATCCCCATCAAAGCAGATTTTTTTTGTTTTAATGACCTGCGCTCCCAAAAATGTCCTGGGAAGTAAAGGTGAGCAGTGTGACAATGACCTCGTCACCCATCATGTGCCGAGAGGTCTATAAAAACATGGGACTAGCACCATATGCCCAGTACGCCTCAAGGCACGTAAAAGTGCCCTTTACTTTTAATGAAGTATTTGCCATTCAAACATTCCTCAATGCCTGCTTCACAGTACATTTCCCACTGTTATTCTTCATCTATTAACTCAAGCAAACATATGAGTAATAGGTATAAATTCAAGCTTGTGATTTGGCCAAATGGTCTATGATCAATCTGCACCCTCACTTGTCTTCTCTCATAAAAGCCTCAATATGAATTTTAGGGAGTCCATGGCAAATGGTTGTGCCACCTGTCTCCGGCTCTGAGGGTTGTGGGTTCAATTCCAGCCAACGGCAGTGCAATTTTTCTGGAGACTCCCAGAGGTCGTCGCTGGAGCTACGGAGTTCATGCTTTGTGCAATGTTTTTGGCAGACTACCTGCATAAAGATACCAAGCCATATAGAATAATACCCGTTGTAATGAAGTTGACCCTCTTGTCTTATAAAGCCCTGTTTGATTCATTTCAGTTCAGAGTGTTGTCGTTAACATTATTCAGCAACACCCCATATTTTCAGCTTCAAAGAATTCCTTGCCTGTTAGTGAAGCCTCAATGTTGCAAAACCACATGTTAAACACATAACACTCTTCTTGCCATATTTACAACATGGCTTATATATCCTCCACACCTTCTGACTCACAGACAGAGTTAATAAACACCCCATAGAAGTAACTATGTATACGTCTGATCAGTGAAACATTAATATAGAACCAAACAAAATAGAATAAGAATAACTAAGAATTACTCATAAACTCCAAACATTCACTAATTGGTGCCTGTGCTGGATTGTGGGAATAAAATGCTATGATAAAATCACCAATATGGAGCTCATGGAGAAAGCTAAAATTCCAGTAAATCAAGTTAAGGAAAAGATGCTGGCGCTGGACAGGACACACTGAGAAAATCTGAGGACAATGTAATGCTCTTGTCTGGAACCCACAAAGCAAATGATATAAAGGGAGACTTAACAACACATGGAGAAGAGAATTAGACCATGATAAATAAAATTGGGAGGAAATGGAGAGAGCTGCAGAACATAGCTACAGATAGGACGGCTTGATGTGGTTTGTTTGAGACCCTAAGCCCCAATGGGGGAATAAAGGGCAGAACAAGAAGAAAGAGACAAAGGTTTCATAATATAATAAGAGAGGCATTTGAAAACATTGTGACAACTGGAAAAATTAAGTGGTAGAAATGGCAGACCAAGAGAAATGATGCTGGATGACCCGAGAGGATAGCATGGAGGAATATCATCAATAAAATTGATCCAGATAACACCAAGGACAGAGATGTGTGGAGAGGCATGAACGCATATGCCAGCTGTATGGGCACATGATGATGGTGATGATACATCTGCCAGGATTCACTAACCTTCTTGGTTTCCTCGTTCCAGCCGAGTTCCTTGCCCATCATTTCCACAACCTTGGGCAGAGCTTCTTGAGCCGCGTGGACATTCACAAAGGACAGGCGTGTTCGTCGTGCAATCACATCTATGGCTCGACATGCATACTCTCTTATGGCATATTTCACCTGTTGTTTGATTTTGGAATACAAGAATTATTGCTACAGGACAAAAAACAATACTAGAACATCTACAAAAGTGAGTAATTTTACTTTGAAAATGTTATTCCATGTGGTTATTTTTGCACACACACACACAAAAAACCAACCGATTGATTTGAATAATGAAGACACAAACAAAGTATTGACAATTTATGGCCAGGAATATTTCATTGTATTTCATTAGGTGCATACTAGAGAAAAATAAGTTTGCATATTGAAGTAGCATAATGAATCCTTTAAATTGAAATACACAAAACTTCAGTATATGTCAAACTATTTCCTGTAGCATGCACCTGACAAGGTACAGCAAAATAAGCCAGGCAATAAATGTCACAATGTATTGTTTGTGTATTTATTATTCAAATTCATGAAGGGAAAATATTGTTTTGAATTTTAATAAATGTATTATCTTTCTTATTTCTTTACCATGGCAGGCATGCAGTTACATTTATGATTCAGTAAGCATACTCTTGAAAAGCACATTTCACCTGCATTAATTCTTGGTTGACAAAATCATCATGAGAAATCACAAAGCGCAAGATTTTGCAGTTAACTTTTATCAAGTAAACTCAGTCCATAAATTATTTAACGAACATCATAAATGACGAGATGTTGGTTGTGGGAGTTATAGTGAAATCTCCTTAATGGGAAATTTGTAGGGCCATGAACAAACAAATCTATTGATTACAAATTGTTCAAGGCACCATTGCTGCTGAAATATGCCACATTTATGACGGCCAAATAAAACTGTCATTTCCATTCTTAGTTTAGTTTAGTTGACGGATCAACATCATGGCACACGAGTGTAACCCATAAGTGCTCCGTTCTACTCCTAATTCAAGCCTGAGCCCAAATAATCTCAGCTCAGTGCACAAACTCCGTAGCACCGGCGAGGATCCTGAAATACTTTGGGTAGATGTTTAACTGAAAATTTTCCTGGACAGCGCTGTTAGGCTACTTTTTCGATTTCCAACTGCCAAGGGATTTTTTAAGTACGCAAAAATACACCTGGGCGTCCGATCTCACTACCCCGAGACCAAGGGAAATTTTATTACTAGAAATCCACGTGAAAGAATCCCAGTCCTCACCGGGGCTTGAACCCGGGACCTCCAGCACTCGAGGTGGACACCATACCTCGAGACCACGCAGCCCCCTCTCTACTGATCTTTCTAATCTTTCTTTTGCCTTCACGCAATTATTTTTTTTTCTTTATTTATCTCATTATATACATGCTTATCATTTTTACTCTTTTTTCTTTTGGCCATCAACTTTAATATTTCTTCAGTCATCCATTTTTTCTTAGCCTTTTGGCTTCTCTCCGGTAATATTTCTGTGCTTATTTGATGAATGGAATCCCTTTGTTCATTTATATTCTGTACTTTAGCTATTGCATTATACCTTTTTTTTCACAATCACTCTGTATTGTTCTTGAATTTCTTTATATACCTTCAAAACCTCTTTATTAATGCTCATGTTCCTAACCACTTTTTTTTCTTCTATTCAGTTTTACTTTTATTATACCACATAGTGGTACTTGATCACTATTACATCCAGCACCCGGCATTGTCTTTACATTAATTAATGCATTTTGAAACCTTTTATTAATAAGTATGTAGTCAATTTGGTTGAGTATTTTCTTATCAGGGCTTTTCCATGTGTAAAGTCGTCATTTATGGTGTTTAAACCAGGTGTTTCTAATTATCATATCATTGATATTTGCCCATTCTATTAGTTGTTCTCCTCATTCATTTTTTGTACCTAAACCATAATTCCCCACTACATCCGCCATTTTTCCTTTTCCAACTTTTGCATTAAAATCACGTAGTATTATTTTTTTATCTTGCGATTTAATCTGAGACATTGCCATGTCTACTTCATCGTAAAAATGTTGCATTTCTTTATCACTACTGCTTGTTGTTGGTGCGTATACTTGTACAATATTTATATCTATTGGTTTGCCTGTCAATTTGACCATACACTGAAATACTGTCTGAAATACACCAGTAACCATTAATTGATTTGGCTGTTTGTTTATCAAATATTAGCCCTACTCCTTTTTCGTGTGTATCCTCTCCAGAATAAATTATTGTTTTTTTTTGTTTATAATTTTGCCTGATCCCTTCCATCTCATCTCACTTATGCCTAGAATATTCAATTTCATACTTTCCATTTCACTTATAACATTGTGTAACTTTCCAAGCTCACGTAACGTTCTAACATTCCATGTACCTACTTTAAACTTATTTGTTTTAATTAAGATGCTGCCTTTAGTCTTTATATGATGGTTTGCTGGCACTCATGGCGCTTGACTGTTCCGACCTCACATCTGTTTAAATTGCCATTTCACAACTCACCTTTTCATTAACCCACCTAAGTTTACTGCACCGTGTCTTCACGGTTACTCACAGTGAATCAACATCATCTATTCGGAGCCTTCTATTGTTTCTAATTTCAGTCATTTGTTTGTGTCTTATATTACAGAAGTCTCATTTGAATACTGTGGACCAAGAAGAAGACAAGTATTGACATTCTACAAGATCTGAACACCAAAGAAAACTGACTCAAAAACAGTACATTGTCTCAGAAACTGAAATTCTGTGGCCGCATTAAGTGCTACAGTGGCTTGGAAAGAACAGCGATGGAAGGCATGGTGCCTGGAAGAAGCAGGGGTTAGCAGGAAGATGGATAAGGACATTGCAGACACCTTGGGCAAAAGAGTACATGAGGCAGGAGAGACAAGAGACAGGCTTCGGCAAGCCATGAGTATGATGTTCTGCAAACAAGTTGTTCCTAAGTGTCTCATTTCACACACTACTATAAGTCATTCATAATCATTGATAAAAACCAATATCTGACATAGTATCACAGATTGCAATGAATTTAATAACTGAAAGTAACAGCCAAGACCAAGCAGCTACAGTGACAAACCTCAGCTTCCAGGTAAGGGTACTCCTCGTGCAGCCTCTTGCCCACGACTGGCCAGCGCTTGCCAGTTATGCTACACAACTTGGCCACTTTGAAAGCTTTGTCTCCGTACGTGCCTGCCAGATGCTGGGCAACCTATTCATGAAGACAGGAAAATATAACGTATATTTCGCATATCATTACTGCATAGTGGCAAAATGACCTTCCTCCTCCTTCACCTCTTGTTCTTCAGATTCCTTCTGTCCATACCTTCATTACTGTAGTTTTGTATATTCAAATGTATGCTTTCTTAACACATGGCAAATTCCACACTATTATCAATTATGGTTCTATATTTACTCCCAAAAAATGAGCTTGTAAAATTTACGTTTTTGAGCGAGCACACAAAGATTTAAAATGACCAGTTTGATCTCAGAGCTGTGCTGGTCAGACAATTAACACTATCAACCTATACATGAACAAGAAAGTATTCAATCCATTGGGGTCATTATTTATATTTCCTCTTGAAACGCTTTTGTTTGGGAACAGCAGCCATGTATAATTTGTTGGCTCCTTGTTAAAACATCTGTATCAAGGAGCTGAAAAGTGTACTTGTTTTAAAATAAAAAAAAGACAGGAAGACAAAACCATGGCTTAGTGGTGGGGATGTAGAAGGAAAGCAGGAACTGAGAGTAAGAAGGCAACTGTATAAATTTCATCATGGAACAAGCACATCAGGAGATTTCTAACTGTCACAAGAGGTTCCCCTCTTCTACCAATGTATCAGTGTCTTTAGCTAGCCCACATTCAAAAATCAGTCCAGCGTGGACTGTGTTAGAGTTCAAAGTGAGAGAATGCGGGGGTCTGAAGACTGAATCAAGGTGTAGATGGTTGTTTGATGCTGAAATTCATGAAATTACTGTCATGAAAAACAAGGGTACCATGACATGTGTAATGGCAGAGTAAGAGTTTTCATAATCAGCTCATACTTCAGCGGGTTGCAGACTTCTATTATTATTATTATCAATATTGTGAATTTATTAAGTTATTAATTGTTCACAACTGTTGTTCCAATGGAATATCTAAAATCAAGCGACAAAGCACAAATTCTCAACTTACAGCATTCTCCAAACCAAAATCTTGCACTAGTCTTATAAACAAGGTCGGGGACCATCCATGGGCACCATCCAACAATAGACCTTTTGTCCGACATGGTCCGGATGGGTTTAACTTGCACACCTCTACTGCCTTATCCATAGTTTCTTGTGCCATTGAACGATAGGTGGTCCATTTGCCTCCTGGTAAAAATATGCAATAAGTACTGGCATATAACAACCGGATATGATGAAATGATTACTTAGGTATTAATTAGCATTTACAGATGAGATTGATTGATTGAAAGAACCGACATCACAGCATTCGCGGCATTCCCATAAGCACTCCATCCCCATCCTCAGAAGCCAGCAAAGAGTTCCAACCCCAATAGTACCAGTAGCAATCTGATTATATGTGCGTCTCACTTTTCCTCTAAGCGTCGAGCATCGGCCAGATCCCCTCGACACTCCACGCTGTTGCATTCTTGCCAGACCATGGTGATTCATTTGCTCCTCCGTGGTGTACACGTGCTCCCACAAGGCCGCAACCACATCTGCCTTATCATGCATCAATTACAGATGAGAAGAGTAGAGCACTGCATATGATGAACATGATGATGTAAAGATGGTTATGATAGCGATAATAACTGTTACAGTGTTTCTCATAAGTCTATATTTCTTCTATTGAAAATTAAGAGGTAGTGATGGTATGTATACATCTCTTTTTTTCCCTTCCACATAAGATAGAAGGGGAGCGGCTGGCCAAATGGGAGACCCAGGTTCAAATCCTTGGTAAGATGTAGATTTTTTTCTGTTGGGGGAAAAAGAAAATCCTAACCTGCAGTTTGCGGTGACTGCACTAGCCAGGTGGTCTTAATTCCTCAGGCTCAAGTGTGCCCTACACTGCAAGGTACTATAGGCAATAGATCACAGACAGACAGGATAGAAGTTGAACGTGCATTTGAGTACATAAGGTTGGGTGGATGGGACAGTTGATAGACCCTAGGTTTGTGTACATAAGGTTGGGTGGATGGGACAGTGAATAGTGCTTAACAAAGGGTGTGTTTACATAAAGTTAGGTTGATGGGACAGTGAATAGTGCTTAACAAAGGGTTTGTATACATAAGGTTGGATGGATGGGACAGTCAATAGTGCTTAACAATGGGTTAAGATGACAAGAGACAGAAGAAGACACTCCCAAGTGCCACCATGGCAAGTAAAAGAGAATCCTGGAGATCACCTACAGTCAAGCATGATGTTAAGATGGCAGCTGACCTGATCTCATTTGATATCTAATCTAATATATGCTTGTTAGCAGGCTTACCAGCGATAGTTATCAAATTGTTTTTGGCCACCTCAATGACATGATTCCTGGCTATAGACTGTGTGTCAGACTTGTTCGGATCTGAGACAAGTGGGCGAATTCCTGACCAGGCAGACAGAACATCACCACGACGTACTGCACGAAAAAGAAAATCAGGAATATGATGGCCTTTAATAGAATAATTATTGCATGTTGTCGCCAATCAATCTCTCTCTCTCTCTTTCACTCACTCACTCACACACACTCACTCTCTCTCTCACACAAACACACTCTCTCTCTCTCTCTCTCTCTGACAACTGTCTTGAGTATCCACGCACAAACAGAAAAATATGTTATACATATATATTGTATTTCTTAAAGAAGTAGGGGAAAGAGAAGAAGAAGAAATTAACAAATTGCAAGTGATTAATCAACTGACCTTCAACATCGGGGCTCAAATAGTTCCTAATCTCATTTAAAATAAACTGAATTTCCTTCTCTGTTGGTTGGGGATTGTCCATAACTTCGCAGGGAGTGTCCGTTGTACCTGTTGTAACAAAACAATAACTGCCATCAACAAAGCCGGAAACTAAATGCACATTGTTATCAACTGAACACTAACCAGTCCCCCACAAGCAGTTTTCTTCTTCTATTTAAAATGCTGTCCTGGAATACTCACAATATGACATCATCATCATGTGCCATATCAACAGTCATAGGCATTCATGTCCCTATAGAGATCTGTCCTTGGTGTTCCTGATCAACTTTGTTGTTGGTATTCCTCCATGCCACCGTCTTAGTCTATCCAGTATCATTTCCTTCAGTCTGCCTCTTCTCCCACTGACGTTTCCAGTTGTCACAATGTTTTCCATTGCCTCTCTTCTCATTATATGACCAAAGAATGCAGTTTGTCTCTTTCTTATAGTACAATGGACAAGGGAGTTACTTTGAAGACTAATAATGACTGCTAGCTTAAGACATAATACTAGGTGAAACAACATATTTAATGGCCTGCCTAATTTACTCCAGAGGAAAGGTAACGCCAATACATCTGGAACAAGACAAACTGCTAGACCAGCAAAGCAATGCTCTGTCCGCCTGTCAGAGCTTCCATCCTAGACCAGTTGCTGACCAAGGTTTAGGGCCTGGTCTGCTCTGCCATGACATTTAGTCATAGGTTGCATTTTCTTGCACCAGGGTAAGGCTTGTAACCTCCAAATTGTGCTCCTCTGCCTAAAGCCATTGGCACAATGTGGAGTGTCGGGTTTGGTGAGATTCTAGAAAGCAGGTAGTAGCATCTACTGTCACATGGTAGCTGAGTCATATCTGACTAAAACCTAGACATATAACACCACCAGAACTCACCTGCAACTGTCACATTCTGCCAGGGGAGAAAGAAAATCACTCTCCCATCTGAAGTTGAAGGATCTAAGAGACCCATGCTCTCTGGGCTGTAGTAATCTGGCAGAACTATATGCACACCGGAGCTAGGCTGGCAGATCTTCCTGGTTTGACCGTCCGCCATAGAGCGTACAGAGTCAGTGTATGGTCCGGTGGCATTAATGACACACTTGGCTCGTATGTTGTACTCCTCCCCTAGAACATATACAAGGTCAATGTCAAGAACTCCATTTCCATGCCAACTTTCAATGTCAACCTGGCATATCAGAGATATTAAAAAAGAATTTAGGACCCCTCTATAGGCCTTGGCCAGTGCCTGTAGCTAAGGGGTAGGAAACCCATTTCATAATCCCCCTTACCAGGTTTTAAATCAGATGCAGGTGATTTGAAAGCAGACGGCCTTGTGTTAATTTTTAATAATTGTATGAGTCTCTGTCTTTCAGACAGAAATGGCAAACTAATGTATGTAACAGTTGCATAGTAAATCACAAACGGCTAAAACATGCTGGGATTGATTGCAACATTCTGTAAGACATGAAACAGACATTTTACAGGCCTTGAGGCTTATTGGGTTAATAATGCCAGCTCCATATTTAAATAGATCAGCACATGATGGGTGATGTGGATGCCGATCACCTTCACTTAGTGGCTGTCAACTTGGGAGCCCATTTCAATTTTTAAAATACAAATCCACCTCAATGAGGGTTTTAGCACATGACCATGGGGCAGACATGTAAGTGTGCTAGAGCACTGGACAGATTTTTGCATGTGGGTTAGCTTTCTCTATAATCAATGTCCTTCACCACCAGGTGAACCCACTCTGACTCCAGAGGTACTTGTAATTTACATCCCAAAATCAAGGACGAGAAGTCAACATTTTAGTCCAACTGAATGGTGTAGGGGTTGAATCTGCCACCTCAACATCAGCACACAGGATGTTTAAGAACAAGTTCTCTTATCCATTCTGCCAGGCTGACCTCCATACCATGTTTGATAAGCCAGTGCATCCGACTTCAGCCAGAATTTGTGCTTCCTTTAGAAAATGATCTGGATCTTCCTGTAGGGCAGCAGCTGAGGGTCAATAAGATGACAGTGTTGTTCAACTGTAAACTTTGAAAACTGGCAACAAAAATTCACAAGATTGAGAACCAGTTGATGTAGTCACAATCTTGTTGAATAAAATCTGAGGGCAGACAAGCCTAGGATTTGTATAACAATATGCTTGCATGAAAGTGGATTGTTAAAGGTTTCATTTCCTTTAACACTAATACAGCCTAAATTGATCCCTACTAATTTAGGTCACTGTGTCACCGTAATGATCATGCTTTGTTTTTTAGGCACAACTTATCTGAGGAAAAGGGGGATACTTTGAAACAATCAAATGTATATAGTAAAACATGGAGTTGTGAAATAACCAAAGCATGCTTAAAACAACTCATTTTCTTGAATGTCTGCTTCCATCAATATTGGCATGTTCCCAAATTCCCAAACACTGATCGTCTTCACAAATAACTGCACATAAACATATGACAAGCATAGGAAAAAATACAAACCTGCCAATTTGGATTTTGATTACCATGTCTGCAATGTGGGAAATGGACCAAGTTCTCATGTTAGTAGTATGAAAGTGAACTATCCAATATATGGCTAAACACTAAAACCCATACAGTAAGAATTCAGATCCAAGGTTATCATAAGGTGAATTCAAGTTAAGATCAATACCCTTGATCCTAAAGTGAAATAAGGTTTAGAACTCAGGAAGCTACACAAAGGTGTGCATTATGAATAGTTTAAGATCAATGTCAGAGGTCAGAAGGAAACCCAGCCATTACTGAGACTGATACAAGGAGCGCTGTGATCGTAAGCCGGTGGATCCTTTTTCCTCTTTTGTGGAGAGTGCATCACACTCAATTATGCACTTTAAAGATAACCTCAAACGACAGTGTGTCCTACTTCGGAATGTATCTGTGTCAAGTCTGCTTCCTCTAGACAGATTCCATCCAAGGTCATGGGCTCTATCTACCTGTAAGTAAGTTAGCTTCTTCTAGACAGATTCCATCGAAGCTAACAGGCTCAATCTACCTATGGGTACATTAGTCTCTTCTAGACAGATTCCATCGAAGCTAACAGGCTCAATCTATCTATGGGTACGTTAGTTTCTTCTAGACAGATTCCATCGAAGCTAACAGGCTCAATCTACCCATGGGTACGTTAGTTTCTTCTAGACAGATTCCATCGAAGCTAACAGGCTCAATCTACCCATGGGTAAGTTAGCTTCTAACTTCTAAACAGATTCCATCAAAGCTAACAGGCTCAATCTACCCATGGGTACGTTAGCTTCTTCTAGACAGATTCCATCGAAGCTAACAGGCTCAATCTACCTATGGGTACGTTAGTTTCTTCTAGACAGATTCCATCGAAGCTAACAGGCTCAATCTATCTATGGGTACGTTAGTTTCTTCTAGACAGATTCCATCGAAGCTAACAGGCTCAATCTACCCATGGGTAAGTTAGCTTCTAGACAGATTCCATCAAAGCTAACAGGCTCAATCTACCCATGGGTAAGTTAGCTTCTAGACAGATTCCATCGAAGCTAACAGGCTCAATCTACCCATGGGTAAGTTAGCTTCCAGATAGATTCCATCAAAGCTAACAGGCTCAATCTACCTATGGGTAAGTTAGCTTCTAGACAGATTCCATCGAAGATAACAGGCTCAATCTACTCGTGGGTAGCTTTTAACATTCTTGCCAGGTGACCTTATGGCCCACTATACAACCTGTACATGGTAGCTTAGTTTCTTTCACCCTTGTCTTAGATGGCTAGGTACCCAACCTCACTATCCAAGAGATTAGGGAGATTTGTGATATTATACCAATGGTTCTTGGAAAATCCCCAGCCCTATGCAGGGATCAGATTCTGCTACCTTCTAAACCTGAAGCAGACATATAACCTCTCAGCCACGAGACCCCCCGCCAGTGAATTCATGATCATGCCTATGCAGCTCAGACTTACAGCCTTTCAGAGTCATTGTTCACCCAGTGTTTTCAAGGTTGATACAATTCCTCAAAATCAATATTAATTCATTTATACATACAAAATGCCATGCATATTAATTCATGCATATAAAGTATTATGAACTCATACATATAAAAATATGTTAATTAATTCATGCATATATATTATAATAAATTCACAAACTAAAATATACATGGTAACTAGACTTGTAACACCTTACCAGTTAATGTATTTCTAACACGAGCACCACAAACTTGCTCCTTTCCGTCAATAACGGTCTTCATTAGACTCTCCACTCTTGTATAGTTGAGGCAGTATGCTCCATGACGAACAGCAGTAATAGCCAATGAAACAGCCATTCTGGCATCATCGTGTTGGCCTAGGGATGAATGATTAAATGTGCAGGTTGTCATGGTATAGGTTATTCTATAAGATTATAACCTTTGACATCTTATAGATCAAGAGTTGCATGTACTACTACTGTCTCTCATGCTAGGTGCTCTAAATACTGTCTTTTTATCTGCCCTTATTTACTACCTACAGTGGGAACCCACAGGGTAAACAAAATAGTGGAAGCCCTAAAAACACACGAAGAAGAGAATTAGGCAGAGAAATGAAAAGTCTGGGAAGGACATGGTTGTGGCTGCATGAGTTACCACAGGATAAGATGGCTTGGAGTCAGTAGATGATCTATGACCCACTTAGAATAAAGTGTGAAAGAAGAACAACACAAAAGAGGCATCCTCAAAAGATTCCTGGAATATTCAATTTAATTATTGATTCATTCTTAAAAACAGTCATTTTACAAGTGACCTTGAAGAAACAACATTACTGATGTAACCCTCTAACTTACTCTTGAGCCACAGTGACAAAAGTTAGTGTGCTGCACATATAGCATTGCCAAAAGTTGAACATGGTCTTGAATTAGCGATGTGCAAATGTCACATTTTCTTTTGCTTCAGAAGCTCCACTAAGAGATATGAATCTTGCTTCTGAAAGCTTATCAGGAAATCGCAATGAAGAAATTGGACAAATGTTTTCATAAAGGTGATATTAGTGTCAATAATTATCCATGTATCGGACATCTGCTGGCACCTAGCCGTCTTGAAAGATGAAAATTTGTTATATTGTGCTTCACAAAAGGCATAATAACCACAACCCATGCCGGGGACCAGAGATGAAGTTATACCTCTCCATGGCACAAAAATGGGCTGAATTATAGAGACTAGGTGTTGCCCATGCAGCATAATCTCTCTCTCTGCCTGCCTAGTTTACTCCAGAGGAAAGGTAACATGAATATATGGAACAAGACCAGATAGAAAAGCTGCCAGGTCAGCAAAGCAATGCTTTAACTATCCACCTGTTGGAGCTTCAAACCTAGACCAGTTGCCGACCAGGGCTTAGGGCCTGGTATTTAGTTTTTAGGTTGCATTTCCCTACACTAGCATAAGGCCTGTACTCCTCCATGCAATGCTGTTGGCACAATGTGGGGTGTTGAATTTGGTGAGTTCAGCCCAACATTCGGCGCTAACAGAAAGCCTGTAGTACCGTCTACTGTTATATGGTAGATCAGTCATATCTGACCAGACATCTGAAGACCTTGATAAACAATGAAAACATTCAGAATGTTTGGAACATTCTTCATGCTGACAGAAGGCAATGTGGCTGCAATGGAACATCCTCCATATTCTCCCAATCTGTCACCACCTGATTTTATTTTTTGATATCCTCGCCACCAATCGGCACTGAAAGGACTGTCATTTAAGAAAACTAGGGTAATTAAAACCATTGCAAGAAAGGAGCTGAGAGGTTTCAGAGAATAGGCTCCAGGAATGTTTTCAACAGTTGTGTAAATCTGGCAGAAGTGTGTAGTTTCCACAGGGAATTGTTTTGAAGACAATGCATGTGGCAGTCTGCCACACAAACGAATGGTTAAAACAAAACCCTTATGCCTTTAACTATATATTTCAAGGAAGTAGCAACAACAATGACAATGAAGTAGACTAAACAATGACAATGAAGCTATTGTGGTTTGTCCATAGGTTAGATTGATTGATTGATTGATTTAGGAATCAACATCACCACATTCGGGGTATTCCCATAAGCACTCCGTCCCTATCCTCAGCAGCCAGCGAAGAGTTCCAACACCAATAGTACCAGTTCCATAGGTTAGACATGTCAGAATTCTTGACAACAATAAAAAAACAAAAACAGATCACATCAACAAAAGTGCACATTCATGTTTACCATCATAATAAACCAGGGCTGCTTTTAACTTGTCCTTCTTCAGCATTGGGAACAACTCAAGGGCTTTGCTTTTACTTAATATGTAGCTGGGTTTCAGCAGTTCTTTCCCAGCAACAAAGTCGTACATTTTGATGCCACCCCAAAAGTAAGGCACTTGCCACCACCTGCAACATAAAATGGCTGTACTAAATGCAAACACAGATGAAGGTGGAAAATGCTGAGATGGTGTAGCTACTGTTCCAACAGTCTGGGCTCCTGTACTTTGTTTTAATGCAATGTAATTATAGACGAAATGAAAACAATAAGGATACAAAGAAACAAAACACTTAATAGTAAATAACAGTTGACTGTGTGTGAGGTGGAGGGTTGGATGGAAAATAATTCAACCTACCACAAGAGATACTCATCACACTAATTTATGTCTTGGTCATCATAAAATAATTAACATTGATAATTAACATTTCTTATTGTATCTAAATGGGAGAATTATGGCCTATTTAGTTACAATAAAAGATAACTTAATTTTTATTCAATATTCTACACTGTATTAAAATATTCTGTTTCCCTTTCCATGTGATACTGTGAAGCATTTTGTGTGGTATTCACTGACACAGGAACGGATCAATTATGGGGTGACCTGTTGCCATGAAACTGACTGACTGACTATCCATATTCTATGCTGTATTAAGATTTGGGATGACACTATCGAGTGCAACCTGTCAGCACTGGAATGTCAACTATTCATCCCTATTATGCTTGACGGCAAAAGTGGAAGATTATAATGATGATTAAGATATTAATTAACTAACTAACTAACAAATCAAGTTGCTACTTACTGATAAACTGGCAGCATTATGGGTAATGGGTACGCCAAGTGAGGAGCTATTTCTATGAGATTGGCACGCTCTGCCAAGGCCTCCTTCACCATTTTAAACTGCAATCACAAAGGTTCACAATTAAACTGCAATTACAAAGGTTCATAATTAAAGCAGGGACGCAGACGTGTTTCCAAGGCACCAGGGCTGGGTTATATACTGGCCAAGACCTATTGACGCGTCCTTGTCGAGCGTCCTGGGCAACAGCTCCCTTCAGGGTCCTGGCTAAAATCAGTAGGATCGCCGATTCCTCCGAAGTCGGAGAGTGTCTGCCTGTACGGCGAGGAACCACCAGTCTGCACACTAATAAGCCAGACATGGGACAACGGATACTCACACAAACCTCAGGTCCTGTATGACATCACACTGATGTTGGATGACAGGATGCCTTCATCCGACATACAGGACTTTGCGTTGGAGCTCAAGCCAACGAACAAAAGCAAGCAAGCATAATTAAAGCATATGAAATCATTTAGTAACAAAGAAACTACAGCTAATTACCCAAAAAGAACAAATGAAATTACTTGGCAATCTCACACAGTGAATAAGAAAAGACAATATTTAGATGGTCTAGCATGAGAAAAACAAGTAGCAGCAGCTAAGGGAAACTTCAGATACCTTACCAGCACCACCAGGAAAACAGCAGGAAAATATAACCTGCAAAGTGGACTGATAAAAATAATAATAGGAAAGTTCTCACAAGCATTAAAGATCACATGAACATATAGGCTGAACACTTTGAGGAACACGTGAACAGACCAGGCAACTTATACAGACATGAGGGCGCCATGGTGACTTAGTGGCTAGATGCTCACCTGCAGATCCACTGGTCATGGGTTTGAATCTGCAAATGGCTTGGACTCCTAGTTGTGCCAAGCATATTTTTAGTATTATTTGTGATGTTATGAAGAAGAGAATGTCACTGCACTGAGAACCAACCTATAAGTGCTCCATCTCTCCTTGCAGACATCAAAAGGTGTTGATGCTGATTGTCGAAAGTCCATTTGCATGTCATATAGGATACTGGGGTCCTGCTGTTGAGCCAAAGTTTACATGACAGAACAGTATACATAGTGTAATGTGGTCAGTATTACGCTTACCATCCTTACTTTAAAGATCTCAGGTATTTATTAAATGAAGCTAGGTGGTCTCCCCCAGAGCAGTGGTGATTGGACACATTAATTCCAGTGACCACCAAGGAAACTTAGAGGAGCCCTACCATCCCAGAGCTTCAGGGAAAAAATAACACTACTAAAACAATCTATAAGGACAATTTGGAGGAAAGAAATAACTACAGATCATAACATGACAACATAAACTAGCCACTATTTTCTAAATTGCTTTTCAATTGTGGAACCTGCATAGTTGGATACCTCTTGAAAAAACAAATCCAACGGTACCTTATTCAAGTCTGTAGGTCAATTTTAAGCGGCGATAATGTTTGTGTGTCAGTTTATCATTTAATATAGACATATAGAAGAAAACGATTTTGACCCCTTCACTTTTTGTGACCTACCTACACACTCACACAACTGTTCATTACACTGCCACCAAGGGATATTACCACTGCCACTCTCTAACTCAAGAACAGATAACTACTGCCAGTTTATATATATATACACACGCACACACAGATATATACATCTCCATGTCATGCTGTGATGACATCAGACCGCATGCACGACTGCGCACGCTGTCTTGCCAACGCGAGGCTGCCAGCCTAGATGCATTTTGACAAAAGAAGTCCCATTAGAAAGATGAAAAATTATCAATGATCCCAACTGTGTAGAGTGATGAAAAATTACACATAAATACTAGAATGGATGTTGAATGCAAACATGCATTCATTGGCATTCATGTCCCTGTAAATATTCCATAACAACAATAAATAGTCGTTGCTGAAGTATGACAAGGAAATGGCTATTTCCCGCCATTGAAATATCACATCACAGCATGCGATCTTCATCATTTTAGTTTGGCATGTGCCCTCCCACTTTAATAGTAGAAAATTATGCAATTTACGTAAAAATGGATGATAAATCTAATAATACATCTAAGAACAAACACAGAAATCTACATAAAACGTGATTTGCAGGTCTACTTATGTCTGAAAAGTCACTCTGTATTTCTGTGTAGGAAATGAATTTCAGAAACACAAGATGTGCACAATGTAATCCGAGGTGGGAGAAACTACATAAAGTAATTGGTCCCTTTAACGCGACCTTGAAATAATTGGGGAATTTAACATGAATACTCTAAACCTCATTAAATCGGAGACACAAAAACAAGAAAACGAAAGTTACCGCAAACAAAAATCTCTGGTAAAGTTTGACAACCAAAAACATAGTGGCTAACATATACGAGCTTGGCAGAGATGTACAGACCAAAATCTTCAGACTCAGAGCAGGAAATTGTGGATTCCGAGCAACCTAACTGATTCGACCTCATGCAAATGTGCAGCACTCAAGCAAACCCCAAAGCATGTACTAAGTGACTGCCCTGACACTGTTCAACCAAGAGAGGAAATCTGGCCAACTGGATCAACCCTTTCACACACAAAAACTGGGGGACTGGTGAAACTAACAATCCCGTTTGTGACCCATGCCAGAAGAGACGCACATCAAACACTGATCAAATAAGATGAAATCACTGTTTAACCCTTCAATATCTGACACAAACCACTGAACAGTTATGGGCTTGCCAGGATGTAAAGACACTGGTTTTATAACCAATAACAAATGAATAGCCATTATCATACCACTGTGTATGATGCAGATATGGTGCTAAGCTCATAATTTTGTAATCAAAAACAGAAGAATTCCACCAGATGAAGAACATTCTGTGTAACTTTTGTCTGACCTGGTTTGAACATAAGTTTTAAGATGTCATCTACTGATCATGCTACTATATGTCTGTAAATCATGAACAACAAAGAAAGAGGGTAGAAAGACACTGGGGGGTCACAAAGATATGATTCTCCATGGAATGCTAAGCCCTATGGTCTGTTAAGATGACCACTATTAAGGACTGCAAGAGGCCAGTTCACAAAGACATTTGATTATCCAGTTCAGGAACAGACAATCATAATTTTTTCTTTATCATGTTATAAGACAAGAAGGTCTAGACAAGTTTGTTACAAACAGGGAGAATGATGGTGTTAGAGACATGTCAAATGAGGCAGAAAATGTGACGTGTTGGTCAAGTAGCAAGGAAGGGAATTGATGTTTGTGAAGGAACATGATTGCCTGTGACACTCGGCATGGCACAAGGTGCTGATGAAACAACTTGAGTGATGTGATCAATGTCATACTGCTGCTCTACCTCCCAGAAAACTGTAAGGTACCCATTGTATAGGTTGCGTCAACTCATGGAGCTCCATGGTTAGAAACAATCCTTCCTCAGAAAGGCTTTGAATGATGGATAACTGGAATAGCTAGTAAGTGCATTCAGCACTACGTTACTGTAGCCCCATTGTACAGAGAATAAAGGAACACTTTTTCAAAACAAGACACTTGAATCAAGCCTGTGTTTACCTGTTCAATGTCTAAATTGAAGACAGCTTTCTGCAAGTATCGTACACCTCCATGAATAAGTTTTGTACTACGGCTGCTTGTGCCCGATGAGAAGTCAAACTTTTCCACCAGGCCAGTCTTTAGACCTTTGAAGAAAAGTTAATTCTTATATTAAAGCTAAGCAATATGTTAATATCAATAATATTTGTTATCAGTTTTAAAGGTATAATATGAAAAATTCAGTTTTCCACATTTTCCTCAGTTTTCAAGGTATATTTACAGCTATGAAACTTTGCATAATTTTTCAAGAGTTTCAAGGTCGTCGGAGTTGTGGCAAAGGGGTTACGCATGCAATTCACAATCCTGCATACTGTGTTTAAAACACAGCTGCAGGCAATATGGAAGCAGACCACCTTGCACTGATTTTCAAACAATAGTTTAAATGCTGGTCGTTCAGAAAGCAATGACAAACTACTGAGCGCAAACTTGTTAAGAAATTACAAACAGCCAAAAAATGCTGGGGCTGTCTTCTGCGTCCTGTAAAGGATATGCAACTAACTTTTTTTTTTTAAATCACCAAGACCAATTTTCCAAACATGTCTGGTAGCAATTTTATGTACATGCATCAGATACCTGCTAAATTTTAAATACAACACGAGAACATAAAAGCTGAAAAACAATGAATTATATGGCTCTTCTTCTTCTTCAGCCTTTGAGGGCTCTAGTGGAGTATGGTCCAACAACCATGCATGCCCAGCCCTTTGTAGGCCAGTTTATTATTGGCTGGATGTTGGCTGATTGTTGTCCATGGTGTGAGATAGCCAGTCTCAGACTTTAGTGCTCTTTTACATGTTTGGGAGGTCAACAAGTTAATATTTATTTCCCATTTGGGACACGGGTAACACACAGGCAGGAATTACATGATAATTATATTTTAATATTTCCCAAACATAGTTATACTTTTGCTCAAGATATATCAATCAGACATAACTCACAACAATAAAACACCATAGAAATATAACAAACATAATCCCAACTTGTACCCACACACCTAAACACTTTCCTCACAGTACACCCCACTCACACTACCTGCACAGAGTCAGACATTCAGAACCCATCAACAATGGCAACACAATCCCTCATACACTGTATGTCAGTACTAAATGTAGTACTAACCTCTTGTTGTTGCATCCAAGGCTACTCCGAGCCCAGTTGCGCCTCCTCCTATGACTAAAACATCCAGCTCCTCACTCCTGATCGCTTTGATGAGTTCCTCCCTTGAAGGTAGAGGGGCATTCATAAGCTGCAGCTCTTCCTGGCTGCAAGGCTTGACAGATCCATTCTGAGTGGTAGTCAAATTAAAGCAATTAGTCATGCATTCTAACAAATATATCAAACTTTCATACCACACTGCCATCTCCTTTTTCCTTCATTGCTCCCAGTGGAGCACAAGTTCTAAACCACATGCCAAGTCCACCAATCTTTTGCTCTATTTCATATTTTCTACAGGATGGGGTATTCTAACTCTTCTATATTGCCTCTTACAATACACCTGGTGGATTATGGTTAAACATTCTTTACTACCCTTTCATACATGATAAATCTTCAAATGTGGGCATCAATGCATGATAGGTGAGATGAAAGAGCATGTAGCTCATACAATCAGCAGAGATCCTTCTAGAATGATGTATAAAGAAGACAGCACTGATGGAAAAATTCAAATGCGATTAAGAGGATTGTTGTGTGCAATGTTTTTGTTTTTCTGCTGGCGTTGAACTCTAACGTAGTCCATATATGTGTTACTACTTCCAGTGCAATGGACTTATTTGTGCATGTGGATTAGCTTTCCCTGTTACCCGTATTCCTCACCATTGGGCGAACCCACTCCCAACTTCAGAAGTATGTGTAATTTATCTATCACATCTTGAATCCATCTACGACCTAGTCTTCCTGTCCTCCACATCCACAGTACACCTTCCTCAAATTATCTGTCCAGACATTCACGTTTTTATACACACCTGAAATAGTTCATTTTCCACAATTGTATTTGTCTTAATATACCATTGGCACCTTGCCGTCTTGACAGACGATAGTTTGTGCTTTAAAAAGGCATAACTTTTAACTATGGCGGTAGCGAGTGTGACTGATAAGGCCAATTTGCGCTGTAAATGTCCGTTCACAGTGGGTGCATGTGAACACGTGGTCATTTCCACCATCATGCACCATCTTACGTCTCAAACGCTTGGTGTGTGACTTTTCTGCAATAATTTTCTCCTTTGACTTTATTCCATTTCTGATATTTGCCCTCCATGCAACACGTTCAGCGGCGACTTGCTCCCAATGTGCATTATCAATGCCTGTATCAATCATGTCCCGCTTACACACATCTTTGTATCGTAGTAGAGGCCGACCCTGAGATCTCTTACCCATCTGTAATTCACCAAAAAAGATATCCTTTGGTATTCTACCATCATCCATCCTCCTAAGATGTCCTATCCATCTAAGTCTACGAAGACTGAGCATGGAATAAACTGTCACACAACCTGATCTTTCCAATACTTCAGTATTTGTGATTTTGTCTTGCCACTTAATACCAAGAATTCTTCGCAGACACCGCATATGAAAGCTGTTTAAATTGTTCTCTTGGTGTGAGTAAGTTGTCCAGGTTTCACTGCCATAGAGAAGAGTACTAAGGACACAGGCTTGATAGACAAGGACTTTTGTTTTGGCAGTAAGCTTCCTGTTCTCCCAGACTCTTTTTCTTAACCTGTTCATTGTTGTTGCTGCCTTACCAATCCGGATGTTGATTTCCTGATCTAGGGATAATTTGCTATTTACCACTGATCCTAGATATGTAAAATGGTCTACTATCTCTAGTTCGGCGTCGTCAATAAAGATTGATGGTACCCCATGTGCACCCTGTGACATAATCTGTGTCTTCTTTTTGCTAATTGTTAAACCAAATTCAGAACAAGCATTGGAGAATGCAGATAGTAGACATTGCAATTCTTCCTCAGAGTGGGTCGTAACTGCAGCATCATCTGCAAAAAGCAACTCTCTGATCAGTACCCTCCTAATTTTGGTCTTAGCCTTCAATCTCTGAGCATTGTAGAGGCCGCCATCTGAGCGTGAGTGAATGTATATACCACCATCCTGATCACGAAATGCATATTTCAGTAGAAGTGAAAAGTATATTCCAAAGAGGGTGGGAGCTAGTACACAACCTTGCTTAACTCCACTCTTGATTTCAAATTCTTCAGAAGTTGCACCATCAAACTTGATTATACCCTTCATGCCTGTGTGGAACGATTCCACAATGGACAGAAGAGTTGGTGGGCAGCCAATCTTCTTTAGTGCCTTGAACAGACCCTCACGACTGACCAAATCAAATGCCTTTGTGAGGTCGATGAAGGCAATAAACAGTGGTTGATTCTGTTCACGGCATTTTTCTTGCATTTGTCGCAATGAGAATATCATATCAGTGGTAGACCGGTTCTGTCGAAAGCCACACTGTGATTCGGGGTAGACTTGATCTCCTAGGACTTGAAGTCTGCGCAGAACAATTCTGGCAAATACTTTTCCAACAATACACAGAAGTGAGATACCCCTATAGTTGTTGCAGTCGCTCCGATCGCCCTTGTTCTTGTACAGTGTTATGATGCTTGAATCTTTGAAATCCTGTGGGACTTGTCCTTCACGCCAGCATAGCTCTATTAGCTGGTGGATCTGTATAGTGAGTGTGTCTTGCCCACTCCTGATAACCTCTATTGGAATCCCATCCTTACCTGGAGCCTTGCCAGATGCAAGTTCATTTATAGCACACTTAACTTCTGTTATGGTGGGAAGTGTGTCCAGGTGGTCAAGAGTTGGTAGAGCCTCTATGGCGTTGAGGGCATTATCCGCTAGTTTGGTCTCACTTGAGTAAAGCTCCAAATAGTGCTCTACCCATCTGTCCATCTGCTGTTTCTTATCAGTGATGACTTCTCCAGTCAAGGTTTTCAATGGTGCACTTCTTTTGATCACTGGACCACAGGCTTTCTTTATTCCTTCATACATGCTTCTTATGTTTCCCTTATCACTTGCGATTTGAATGGACTCACATAACTTGATCCAATAATCATTTGCACACTGCCTGGCAGCCTTTTGCACATCCTTCCTAGCTTGCCTTAGCTCACTCAGAGTGTTACGCGTTGGTCTTTCCTTGTTTCTTAAGAGAGCTTTCTTCTTCTTATCAATCAAGGGCTGCAGAGTCTCGCTGTTGGCCGCAAACCAGTCCTGCCTCTTATGATCCACAGTGCCGTAAACCTTTACGGCAGTTTTACAAAGAGTTTCCTTAAGTTTATTCCATTTATCATTTACTGTACAATTTTCTGGTGTATCAGTGAAAGCGTCTTCAAGTTGCTGTTGAAACTGAAAGCACTTTTCCGGATCATGAGTGTTAATAATATTAATCCTGGGGCTAGATTTGTGTTTAGCTGTGTAGATTCTCTTTGGTCTCAGTCTAACCCTTGCAACAACCAAAGAATGATCCGTATCACAGTCAGCACTGTGGTAACTACGAGTCAATGATATATGGTTCAGATGTTGTCTCCGTGTGATGATGAAGTCCAGCTGGTGCCAATGGCCGGATCTTGGATGTTTCCATGTGACCTTATGCATCTCTTTTGTTTTAAAAAAAGAGTTTGTAATACATAGGTCATTACTGGTGCAATGCTCCAGCAGCCTTTGCCCATTTTCATTCATGCGACCGATGTTGTATTTTCCAAGGCACACTGGCCATGAACTCGAGTCCTTGCCCACACGAGCATTGAAATCACCGAGCATATAAATGTAGTCGGATTTTGGAACTGCCTTGATCACAGAGTCTAACTCCTCATAGAACAAATCCTTCACATCATCAGAGGAATCGAGTGTCGGTGCATATGCAGTAATAATGGTGGCAAACCCACAAGAGGTTGCCAAGCGCAGGGATAATAGTCTTTCATTTCCTCCTGCTGGAATTTCAATCATTCCCAGTAGCGAATTCTTCACTGCAAAGCCCACACCGTGTTGCCTTTTTTCTGCCTGCCCTTTACCCTTCCAGAAAAAGGTGTAGTTGTTTTCCCTGAGTGACCCTTCCTCAGCGAGGCGAGTCTCCTGCAGGCCAGCAATATCAATGTTAAGACGATTGAGTTCGGCATCAATCACAGCCGTTTTTCTCACATCGTCAATATTGGTCAAGTCAGTGGAAAATCCTGGACACATGGTTCTCACGTTCCAGGTTGCAAGCCGGAGCTTGAGGTTTCTATTTATATTTTTGTTTGTACCTGGTGCATTGGTTTTACAGCCTGCGATTCAGATTTTGTCCTAGCCCCAAGCACCCATTGAAGCAGGCAGGCTGTGGCGGATCAGCACCCAATTGGCTGGGGGCTGCCCAGCTTGAGGCGGGCGGTAGCTGATCAGTGACACCTATAGGTGTCTCCCACCGTCAGAGGCAACGCGTGGCGCCCCATGTCTACGCCAACTGACAAGGACTTATAACCCGTAACAGTTGCCTCTCGCTTTGATTCCGAGACCAGTTAAGACCAGGGATGGAGTTATTGCCTCTCCATAGCACAAAGCCTGGGCTAAAATATAGAGATCATGTGTTGCCCATGCAGCATGATCCCTCTCTCGGCCTGCCTAGTTCACTCCAGAGGAAAGGTAACACCCCTACATCTGGAACAAGACAAGCTGCAGAAGCTGCCGGATCAGCAAAGCAATGCTCTAACTGTCCGCCTGTCGGAGCTTCGATCCTAGACCAGTCGCCAACCAAGGCTTAGGGCCTGGTCTGCCCTGCCATGACAATTTTGTCTTTAGCTTGCATTTCCTCGCACCAGGGTAAGGCTTGTACCCTCCCAATTGCGCTCTTCCGCCCGAGCCGTTGGCACAATGTGGGGTGTCGGGTTTGGTAAGCGCCGCCCAACGTTCGGCGCTAACAGAAACCAGGTAGTACCGTCTACTGTTATACGGTAGCTCAGTCATATCTGACTAAGACCTGACTGACATGTCTTAATAACCAACAGTTACAATAACCAACCTTCTTAATACTGAGGAGCTATTATTGGCCAGATCTGTTTGTTCTCTTTTCCATCCACTAATTTGTTAGTACTCCTCTATAACTTATATTGAAATAAGCATACGTGCTTTTAAATAGGCGTATTGGTGTAATGGTTAGGAAGTTATACTGACATTGGCATGAGTGCGATTGGATGAGGGTTCTATGCTAGCTCTCATTGTTCACTATGGGAGGGAAAGAATGGCCGCCTATTCCTTCACGCACTCAGACCTACAACAAGTGATGGTCCTAGCACTTCACATACCCACACTTCACATACCCACACCAGTTTCCTGCTAGGCAACTTTTACAAAATGTGTCTTCTTCAGCAGACTGGTTAATTTATATTGTATTTTACAAAACGTTTCTTGAAGACTATAACAACTCACCTTGTATCTGGATGCAAAAGTGGGATAGAGAACTGTGGCTGTGTAGAACCCTCCCAGCCCAGCTACCGACAGGTAGGCCAAGCGTTTTACGTACTTAAATGAGGTCATGGTGAAGCAGGGGCTCAGGTCATAATAACTCTGTCAACAACCTGAAATGTTCACAGCAAACAATACAATCAACAGACAAAATACTTTAACAGTCTTGTCAACTTTCCCAGAAAATGACTCCCTTGCTTTTTTCATAATTACACTTTTAAATTTGCTTCCTGTTCATGTATGGCTGCACTGTAACAAAAAAGCTGGTATGCTTCAAAGCACCTTGTCATCTGGATTTTCTTTGCCAGATGTAGAAAACTCCAGTGCATCAGTCGCAATGGCACCTGGAAATTTTAAACTGGCACCTGAACTATCAACAATTGTCTTAATTCGTATTTGTCAAAAAATATATATACTAGCGTCTAAGAAATAGGGACTGGTACTTGAAATGTGTTTAGATTTTTTCTACCCTTGTCCTTTGTCATCCTCATCCACTTCTATTTGCCTTAAACTGTCTAGTGAAGCATAGTGTTTGAAAGAGAGTCATGGTGGGTGACAATGCCACACAAGGAAAGCTGTAGTACTTCACAGCTGATAAAAGTGATTCTTGTTGATCTGGTATATGTTTATTTCCCCCTCAGAGCATCCATCTTTGTTTTCTGTATTGCAGAAGAACATAGTTCTATCAAATGTGCACTCAACATCTTCAGCCCTGGTTACTTATTAAGTAAGCTTCCTCTGTACAGTGGGGGAAAAACAGGAAATTAACTAAGCTCAACGGATGAATAAAAAGCACAGATACATGTGAACATTTTGATCAAAGCTTTTATCAACGGAACAACAAGACCCCAAAAATATATAAAAACAATATGTGTACACTTGTCTGATACAGGAAAATGAAATCTGGACAAATTCCATCTGAGATAACGGGATATATCTCTAGCTGTGGGTAGGTTTTCTTTCCTAATAGCTTAGCCAGGGTAGCAGCCATGAGGCCTACCTTTTGTGATTTCCAAGTGCCATGGGATTTGTATGTAGATAACTCCTGTTTTTGTTGCTCTTGTCTGAGAGGGTTAGGGATCTAATTTCACTACCAGGAGATCAGAAAGGGGGGGGGGGGGGGGGGGGGGGGGGGGGAAGAGAGGATGTTATATCAGACACTGTACCAATGGGTCTTGGAAACACTTGGCCCTAAGCTGGGATTGAACAAGGTACTTTCTGAGCCTGAGCTGACACTTTATCCTCTCGGTGACACTAAAACACTCACCTTAATTAGTTGAGGGTTCGGTATAATTTACATGTGTATAATAAAAACAGGCTAAGACAGACAAGAACTGTGGTTAATTACCAGCATGATCACTGTCAAGTAGGAAAGTAATGACAGACTACCTTCTTTAGAGATGCCTTGAAAACTATCACAGTCAAAGAGATTATGGGCAAAAGAGAACAAGCAGATCCATCTAACAATAATTCAATATTGAAGACGACCGAAATCAAATAAAAATATGTTGCGCACGTAAAGAGACCAGGATGTCTGAAAACAGAACCATGCAGAGAGGTCACCAAGAAAACAGAAGAGGAAGACAGCAATGTAGATGCAAGACATAAAACAAGACATCAAATAGAGAATTTCTGAAAGTCTGTTATGGGTGAAATAGGACAAGCCTGTGGATAATAAAAACAATGAGTATTTGTTCACTTTTAGCCAATACATAGCATTATCTGATTCAGTTCCAAATAAAAAGTAAGTTTGGACCAAGCCTAGTACACAATTAAATGTACAAGTATTACAGTCTACATTTCCGCTGACTTCGCATTAGGATTGCGGAAGATACCACGAAACAAAACAAATAACATGATGACCCAAGTTGGATTTATATTATATTATCCTTCTGTCCAAATGGGAGGTCACAACTGGCAATATATTATCCTGTTGTTATACTATAATGATTTAATTAGCATCCGGGGTGGGTACGGGGTAGCATTAGGGGGGGTACGGGGTGTTAGGCATTGGTAGCACCTTTGGTAAGGATGGCTCTCATGTCCTTTCAGGACCCATCCCCCACTGGTCCAAGTCTGACACCCAGCTCGTGCCTGTGGCTCCTAGTAGCTGTCAGCATGCGACAGCGGCCACCCCCCGGGCAACAGCTGTGAGAGGCTGGCTAAACCAGGCATGGGTATCCGATTTGGTGTCAAACCAAGAGGTAAACTAGGGTATGCCTACCCAGCATGTGAAGACAGGATTCGGCAGACTGCACGGAAGAAATCATTCCTGATTCAACGGGCAAGACGGCGTTTACCTGCAAAGCGTTGTGGAACGTAATGAGCACGGCAAGGCACGTAGAGCGCCCTGGTCATCCACTGCACCTGTATTCGTCTCCAATCGTCTCGACTTGTCTTGCCACTGGACTCAGATGGACTCAGGCGAGAGAGTGAGGTCGACGAATTGCGCAACTCTTCCTCACTTTAATCCAAGTCATCGCGCAAGTCATTCTTCATCCAACGTCACATATCACCTTCAAGCCCTGTGGCGATGGGCGAGCGGCAAAGCGGCAGGCGTGGGTACGCTGGCAGCCGTAGTCGCAGACCTGCACACAGGCGGCTCAGGCCATATGGTCGTCTTCTACTGACCGGAGCAGCAGTGGGATTCGGCAGCCCCCTGAGCGACTGAGCAGCCCTCTATAGGAACACACTGCTCACCTCCATAGCATGAGGAAGGGGCTAGAAAAGGTGCCCTAAACATTGTCTGCTTCATCACTACCTAACCAGCTAGCCGCGGTTGGTGGGTACCCTAAACTGCGGTCGACATACAAAGAAAGATAAAACAAGCAAAGCTAAAAGAGTAAACCATATTCCCTTAACAATTGGAACTTGGAATGTACGCACCCTACTTGACAGAGACGGCGCGTCAGGTCCAGAGAGACGAACAGCACTGATTGGGAGAGAGCTGTGCAGGTACAACATCGACATTGCAGCCTTGAGCGAGACACGATTTGCAGAAGAAGGCCAAATCTGTGAAATTGGTGCCGGCTACACATTTTTCTGGAGTGGAAGGAAAAGCGAGGAAAGACGCCAATCCGGTGTGGGATTTGCCATTAAGTCGGCCCTGGTCGGCAAATTAGCTGGATTTCCAAAGGCTGTAAATGACAGGCTCATGACCATGAAGTTGCCTCTGCTGAATGGAAGGAAGCACGCAACCATTGTGAGTGTCTACGCACCAACTATGACCAACGAAGATGATGTCAAGAATAAGTTCTATGAGGACCTGCACAATGTATTAACATCTGTTCCCAAAGGAGACAAACTTATACTCCTTGGGGATTTCAATGCCAGAGTAGGCACGGACACCACCTCTTGGAGTGGCATTATTGGAAAGCATGGAGTCGGAAATTGTAACACCAATGGACTCCGCCTCCTTCAGACATGTGCCGAACATGATCTCCTGATTACGAACACAATTTTCCGTCTCCCCATGAGAAATAGGACATCGTGGATGCACCCTCGCTCGAAACACTGGCACCTCATTGACTATGTAATCGTCAGGAGGAGTGACAGACAAGACGTTCGAGTGACAAAATCCATGTGTGGTGCCGAATGTTGGACAGACCATCGTCTCATTGTCTCGAAAATGAACATCCACATCAGGCCACCACGGCGTCCTCAAGGGGCAAAAATGCAAACAAAGCTAAATGTCACCCGCCTAAACAGCAAGAAAATGCAGCAGTCGTTTGAAAATATGCTGGAAGGCCGCCTCAAGCCCAATGCTGAAGCAAAACAGGATACAGAAACAGAATGGAGAGCCCTAAAGGACACGATTTACAACACTGCTATGGAAATCCTGGGTCCAGCCCCCCGAAAGCATAAAGACTGGTTTGATGAAAATTCCGAAGACATCAACCAATTGCTGGCCGAGAAACATCTTCTCCTCAAGGCACATTTGAATGACCCAAAGTCAACATCAAAAAAAGATGCTTTCAAGAACATTCAGAGAGTAGTGCAGCAGAAACTTCGGCACATGCGGGACTCCTGGCTGAGCAGCAAAGCTGATGAAATTCAGGGCTTTGCTGACAGACACGATATGAAAAACTTCTACGACTCACTGAAAGCGGTCTATGGTCCTTCATCACCAGGCATAGTTCCCCTCCTCAGTGCAGACGGGGAAACATTGGTCACCGATAAGAAAGAAATCCTCCAACGCTGGGCAGAGCATTTCAGCAAAATCTTAAATGCAACTTCCTTCTTCGATGATGAAACCATCAATTGCCTTCCTCAAGTTCCCACCAATGAGACTCTTGATGACCTGCCAACCATAGTGGAAATAAACAAAGCCATCCAGCAACTCTCCAGCGGCAAGGCACCTGGTCCTGACTCCATCCCAGCAGAGATATACAAGGCAGGTGGGTCGGTCCTAACAGAGCAGCTTCACCGAGTCTTCACAAACATATGGATGAACGAGACCATGCCACAAGATTTTAAGGACGCGTCAATAGTCCACCTTTACAAACGTAAAGGAAACCGCCAATCCTGTGACAACCACCGAGGCATCTCCTTGCTTTCAATTGCAGGGAAGATACTCGCCAGAATTCTTCTCAATCGCCTCACAGCCCATCTCGATCAAGGTCTTCTTCCTGAGAGTCAATGTGGCTTCAGAAAAGAACGTGGAACTGTTGACATGATTTTCGCTGCAAGGCAGCTGCAAGAGAAATGTCAGGAACAGAACTGCGAAATGTTCTCCACTTTCATTGACCTTACCAAGGCTTTTGATACAGTCAGCAGAGAAGGACTGTGGAAGATTATGGCAAAATATGGTTGTCCACGAAAGTTTGTCCAAATAGTGCGGCTATTTCATGACGGCATGCAGGCAAGAGTACAGGAAAATGGTGAGCTGTCTGAACCCTTTCCTGTCACCAATGGAGTGAAGCAAGGATGTGTCCTGGCACCAACACTGTTCAGCCTCATGTTTTCAGCCATGTTGATGAATGCCTTCGAGAACGACGACATTGGAATAGACATCAACTACCGTATGGATGGAAAGTTATTCAATCTCAGAAGGCTGAAAGCTAAAACCAAAATTGACAGTGGCACAGTCAGAGAGCTCCTGTTTGCTGATGATTGCGCTCTATACGCCAACTCAGAGGCGGACATGCAACATAATGTTTCAGCTTTCTCACATGCCTGTGCCAACTTTGGGCTCAATATCAACTTAGAGAAGACTGTAGTTATGTACCAGCCAGCTCCAGGGAATAATCACACTGTGCCGAATATCAAAGTGAATGATCATAGACTAAGTGTTGTGGACAAATTTACCTATCTTGGCAGCACCGTGTCACAAGCTGCCACAATCGATGACGAAGTGAATGCAAGAATCTCCAAGGCCAGTGCAGCCTTTGGCAGACTGTACAAGAATGTATGGGACAGAACTGGAATAAGCCTGCAAACAAAGCTAAAAGTCTACAAAGCAGTTGTATTATCCACACTGCTATATGCTTGTGAAACCTGGACTGTTTATCAGCGACATGCTAGGAAATTAAACCACTTCCACACAGTCTGCCTAAGGAAGCTACTGAAGATTAAATGGCAAGACAAGATTCCAGACACTGAAGTCCTAGAAAGAGCATCCATACCCAGTATCCACACTCTACTGATGAAGAATCAGATTCGCTGGGCTGGTCACTTGACTCGCATGCCAGATCACAGGCTCCCTAAACGAATTTTTTACAGCGAACTGCGTTGTGGTAAACGCTCCCAAGGTGGCCAGAGGAAACGTTTTAAAGACACACTGAAAATTTCACTGAATGCTTTTGGAATTCATCATGACACCTGGGAGGCTGCAGCCAGAGACCGAAATTCGTGGCGTGTATCATTGCGCAAAGGTGCAGTTATATGTGAGGCAACCAGGACTGCAAGAGCTGTGAAGAAAAGGCAGGACAGAAAAACCACTGCAGGAAATCCTCCTCCAGAGACGTCAAGCATTCTTTGTCCACATTGTCAAAGAACATTTCGAGCCAAAATAGGCCTTATCAGCCATCTTAGAACCCACGGCTCCACACCTTCAACCCCACTGGATGAAATGAATGGTCATCATCATTCTTGATGGACAAACAACAATTAGCATCCACTTCTATATATTTTCTGAGTGTATTAATACAGCACATAAGTTGCAGTGACCAACCTTCAAGTTAAGCAGTCACAGGCTATGTGATGGGGTTCCCATACCTGCTTAGAATCATGCCACTTATGACTTAGAATGACCTTGGGTATTGGTTATGTTCTGATCCTTATTCACCTGGCCTTTTTTTATTATTGTTAGTATCTCTCTTACTTGTGCTGCATGCAACTCCCATCCCAGGCTATACCAACACACTTTGATAATAATCACATCAACATTTGCCCTCAAACTGTGTTTGTGTTACTATACTAAAACTAAAGTCTTGCTCTGTCCAAGAGACTATTTTAACTCCTGGTATAGGTATCTGTAACAATACAACAACTTTCTGGTACAGGATGAAGTAATAAAAGTATATTATGTGGCAATTAAACAGCACATGATGAGTTGTATAGGACAATTGAAAAACAATCAAAAATAAAAATGTCTCTTTGGAAATAAGAAATCTGAGTGGATGAATGTGGTAGTGCTGTTGAGCCTGTTGAATTTGATTTTGCCAGCTCTTTCCAATATATAATGCCATCATAATTTATAACTATTATTTTGCAAACAAACAGAATTAAGATTAGAACCCAGAAACTCAAACAGCTTAGTTTAGTTATAGTTATTATAACTTATAACCTTTCAGTTCAGCATTTAGTATGATTTACTTATGACAAGAGTTCGAACCCAGTCTACCTGATTATTAATATTAAAATTTTATTTTAATTATTTTTTATTTAAATTAAATATTTATAAAATCTGTCAGAACATGTCACTGCAGATAAGGCGTGATCTTGGTATTATGTTAACAACTCTCGACATATTTTATCTTCATCAATTGACCTGTAGCAGTCTTGCATCACCAGGAGTAGGGTAGGACTAGGACACTAATCAAATGATCACATCCTTGGTGACCCACTGACCCGGCAGATGATTTCCTTCCTAAGTGGCCGGCAGGCGAAATCGTGCAAACACACCTGATCATATTTTAGCTAAAGGAATGTCTACCTGCTGAAACCTACCCCCCTATCAAAATTAAACAGGTTGCTGTGCGAGATACTTACGATTGATTTACTAGACGTTTCCCTGAACGTCTCTCGTATTTGCTGCCCAATAATAAACTTGGTCTTCGCCTCGGCTACAGACAGCGTCGGAAGTGCTTCGTTCTTCTACTATATCGACCTCATGTTTTTGTGTGTGCTGCCATTTCTCTTTCAAATTAGTTTCTTATTCACCTATCGAATATGCCCTCTCCGTATTATTATTAAGAATGTGCGACACAACACCAGTAAACAAGATAAAGTAAAATTGTTGAGGACATGCATTTTTTTCTCTTGAAAATTAATTTTGTATCATAGACCGTTTCTCTATCACTAATGAATAAAATTAGAGCATTTCAGTTTAACTTGTACAGAAACGATTTATAATATTATTGTGGACCAAGAAGCAGAAAATACTGATAAGACCTGAACGCCGAAGAAAATCGGCACATAAACAGTAACGTCAGAACGGCGTGAAATGAACAGTGGTGGAAGACATGGTTTCTAGAAGAAGAGACACGGTCGACCACCACGAATATTGGTACAGGACGTTGCAGATACCTTGGACATGACGGAGGAAAGGCAGGAGGGAAGAGATAGACTTTTCGGCGGGCTGTGGTGAGATGGAAATGGCCTGCTAGATAATGATAAATCTGCTCTTGCTTGGGTGTTTAAATAAGAGTGCACGAGAATTAAGGATAAATTATAGAACACATAAAGATGCTTAGAGATATACAAATTGATGGGAAAGACCTTAGATTTGTAAATAACATATAGTGGAAATAACAAGCTGCCATAAGGATTGATAATGAAGTAGGTCAATATCAGCCTATTAAGATAGTTGTGAGACAGGGATAGGTAGTATCTCCAGATCTTTTTTCCCTGTACATGAAAATATTTTCAGAAATGTAGACGATATGAAAGAATCATCATTTGAGGACGAAACATCAAAGACATTATTAGATATGCAGATGATACAGTATTGATTACAGACAATGTGCAGGATCTGTAATATTTAGAAGATGCGGTTGTTGTACACAGTGAACAATTAGGGTTAGAATTAAATTGTAAAAAGACACAGATTATGGTCGTCACTAGGAAGAACGAAATACCACAATGTAATATACAAGTAAATGGGAATATTCTTCAACAAGTGAATCGGTACAGCTATCTCGGAACAGTAATAACATCTGATGGGAGATGCCTTGAAGAGATTAGAACAAGAATTACTATTGAAAATGTACCCTTTTGCGGGTTCCAAATGTTGCTGTATGTAGCCGAGGCGCGGTGTTGGGGTGAGCGCCCAACATTGCTCAAATACCTCAATGGCTCGTGAATACATAACCTATGCAGCAAAAGTCCAACTCCTGGCCTTCACGTGGCGGACCTGTTTAAACTAACAGGAGAAGGGGCGACGGCGAGTCTCTGGCGCCGGAAAATAACCAGTATGCTCTAGATGTGTATGCACGTACATGCATGCGCAGACAGGTCTACACATCTACACTCGAGTGAGACCACAGTCTGCTCTAGCAAAGAAAGGTGCTGAATACGGAGGCAACCAGCCAAGAGGCGCACCACAGAAATCAGGATGCCACGCAATCACGCAAAATGGAATATGTCGACTACTGCTAATCGTTATGGTGCTCGCCCTGCTTTGGACCCCCAGGCAGGTGCAGTGCCGGGCCCTATGTCTCGAAAGGGTCCAACCCCAACTACTGGAGGTCCTTCTCAGATGTCCTGTGGAGCCAGGGGACATGAGAATAGGACGACTGGCCATACTAAACGAAGACTTAAAATAATGCACTGGAATGCGGAGGGAGTCAGCAACAAAAAAATAGAATTAGAAAAAATCTTGGACCAAGAAAAAGTAAGCATATGTTGCTTGCAAGAAACTCACCTCAATGAAAATATAGCCTTCAAAATCAGAGGCTACCAGTGTTACCGATCTGACCGAAAGAACAGGCGAAAAGGTGGGATACTGACCCTTGTAAGAAACAACATCATGGCTTCCCAAATCAAAGTCTACATGGAAGGGGCTGAGTATCAGACACTTAAACTTAAGACAGGTAATACAGATCTACATCTGATCAATTACTACTGTCCAAGTGACCGCCCACAGGCACTGAACACTCTACCACTAAAAGAAAAAATGATTGTGTGTGGCGATTTCAACAGCCACTCGCAGAGCTGGGGCTATGATCACATGGACCAGAGAGGAGAGAGACTGGAAGACTGGCAGGATGAGAATAGATTCATGTTGATTAACAAGCCGTCCGACCCACATACTTTCTACTCGAGATCATGGCACTCTACAACTACACCTGACCTGGCTTTTCATTCACCAGACCTGGAGTGGAACATTACACGAACTGTTGGGAAACAACTTGGTGGCAGTGACCATCGGCCAGTCTTTCTAACCATAGAAAATGAGCTTGTAAGTGAAAGCAGCACCCTCTCGAGGTGGAACTACAAGAAAGCAGACTGGGCAATGTACAAGCATCGCACCAGCATACTGGTTAGAAACCTGAACACTGAGAAAGACATAAATAAAGCAGTTGAAGAGTTTGGGAAATGCATACTACAGGCAGCGCGAGAAACAGTACCAAGAGGAGCCCGTAAACAATATAAACCCTACTGGAGTAGTGAACTGGAACAGTTGCATAATGATGTTGAAGTGTGTAGAAAGCAAGCAGAGGCCACACCCAGCCAAGAGCACCACAATAAATTCCAGCATGCAAAAGCCAAATTTCAAAGGGCCAAGCTGCAGGCTAGACGGAAAAGCTGGCAGGAGAAAACAGAGTCTCTGAACTTTGAAAGAGACACAAGGAAATTGTGGAAGCTAATAAAACAGCTCAATGACGAGGGCACAGGGAGAAACTCAAAAATTGCACTACATAAAGATGGAAAAATCTTAACAAGAAAGCAAGCAGCTGACCATTTTGCGGACTCGTTCGCACAAGATAGCAATATCAAAATTAGTCCAGAGAAACAACAAGAGATTCGAGAGAAACGACAACATACAGGACAGAAGGAAATAGTACATGAGGTTCTGGAGGCACCCATCACAATCAGCGAACTGGAGCTAGCCATATCAAAACTGAAAATGAGAAAGTCACCAGGAGCTGATGGTATCTCCAATGAAATGATCAGGAACCTAGGAACAGAGGCCAAAACAAAGTTGTTGCAGATCTTCAATAACAGCTGGACCTTAGGCAGTGTTCCACAAGCCTGGAGAGAAGCAATCATGATACCCCTCCTAAAATCAGGGAAAGATGGTTCCATTGCCTCTAGCTACAGACCAATTAGCCTCACCAGCTGTCTCTGCAAAACACTGGAGCGCATCATCAATCACAGACTGCAGTGGTACATTGAAAGTAAAAACATCCTTGTGCCACAGCAGGCTGGCTTTAGGCAGTGCTACTCTACGGAAGATCAGACAACCTACCTCACTCAAGAAATTGAGGATGCATTCCAAGAGAAGAAGCTGGTGCTCGCGGCATGGATAGATCTGAAGAAAGCCTTTGACAAAGTCTGGAAAGAAGGTCTGATGAAGAAACTGAGAAACTGCAAAGTCAATGGAAGAATGTACAAATGGGTGAAAGCATACTTGCACAACAGAAGAGCCCGAGTACAGATAGACGGACTCAAGAGCAAGAAAGTACTACTGCGTCACGGTGTCCCCCAGGGCGGAGTCTTGTCCCCCACACTTTTTCTAATCTTCATCAATGATCTTGTTGCTCACCTACCGCATGGAATTAAAGCGGCAATGTACGCCGATGACCTGGTTCTATGGAGCACAAATGAATATGCATCAGTGGCCACCAGATTGCTACAAAGAGCTGTAGATACATTTGCTGCATGGGCAAATAGATGGTGTGTCAGCATAAGCACTGACAAGTGCAGCACCACCCTATTTACCCTCTCTCCAAAACAAAAGGCAGGGATCATCCAGATAAATGGAACACCCCTAAGAGAAGATAAAGAACCAACATACCTTGGAGTAACATTTGATGGCAAGCTGACATGGAGAAAGCACATCAACAAAGCAGTAGCAAAAGCCAGAAGGAAAATAGCCATCCTGAGAAAGCTAAGTGGAACCACATGGGGAGCCAGTACGAAAATACTTAGCAAAGTTTACCAACAGAGCATACGACCACACCTGGAATATGGGTCAACTGCGTGGTGTTCAGCATCAAATACCACACTACAAGAGCTGGACAAGGTGCAAAATCAAGCACTTAGAGTCACCACAGGAGGGATGAGATCAACCCCTATAGTGGAAATGGAGAAGATGGGGAGGACACAGGCACTGAGTGAGCGCAGAGATACGAAAACGCTAATACAAGCAGAAAAGTTCCTCAGCTTGCCAGGCCACCCTATGAAGAACAGATTTGAAAACCTAGCTATGGGGCGGTTGAAAAGAAGTAGTTTTATCCACCAGGCCAAACGACTCTGCAGAGAAGCAACTGATCTGCCCACAGTTGGTATCCCCCTAACAACTATTCCAGAGCGAACTCCATGGAAAGATGAGCATAGACTATCGTTACAAATCCAGACAAAAGTGAGAGGAATATTTGACAAGGAAGAACAGAACAGTGTGCAGCGCAGAACAGCCACTCTCAGCTTCCTTGATGAAGAATACCCACAGGACCTCTGGATCCGAGTCTACACAGATGGGTCAGCACAAAATGCTGTTCGAAATGGAGGAGCGGGAGTGTACATAGAATACCCAAATAATACTAGGGACACAGCCAGAGTACCGACAGGAAAGTACTGCCATAACTATGATGCCGAAATTGAGGCAATCAAGATAGCAACAGAGAAATTACTAAATAACAGCAATGGTACACAACCTGTGGTGCTACTAACAGATGCAAAATCAGTACTCGAGGCGCTCCTCTCTGGGAAATTGCCAGTACTAAGGACACTACTTTCTGAACTTAGCAGTCAGCATAAAGTCACCATACAGTGGATACCATCCCACTGTGGAGTACCCGGAAACGACAGAGCTGATCAATTGGCTAAGGAAGGAGCCAAAGAGGAACAGCCTGATGTGCCCGTTACATACCACCAAAAGAAAAGAATGATCAAATCAGTCAGAAAGCCACCAAAACCTGCTCAAGATGACTACCACATTATGGACAGACCAGAACAAGTCATTATTCTGCGCCTCATAACAGGACACAATAGATTACGCAACCACATGTATACAAAATTCAAGATTGGTGAAACAACCATGTGCACATGTGGATTGGCGTCGCAGACAGCAGAGCACATACTCCAAGACTGCCCAAAATATAACATATCTAGGCAAACCTTCTGGCCTAGAGAGACGACAGTGGAAGATAAACTCTATGGACCACTGTGTGAACTGAAAAAAACAGTTCAATTCATGCAAGAGACGACATTGCAGATATAGACACATTTCAAGCGAACGAAAGAAGAAGAAGAAGAAGTACCCTTTTGCAAGATGGAAAACATACTGACCAATAAAAAGATGTCATTTGAAACAAGAAAAATAAAATAGTGTTGAGCGCTACATAGTACCTATGCTTTTTATGGATGAGAGGCGTTAACAATAAGCAAACAGGCTGAAAAAACATCTGATGACTGTGTAAATGTGGTTTCTGAAGAAAATGTCAAGAATACCATGAACAGACAAAAAAAGATGACCACGTTCTACAAGAAACAAATGAATATCGTAATCTGCTTTGAGCAATTAGACGTAGACAGTCACCATTTTTTGGGAGAAGAAATATACTGGAGAACTTGGTGACAACTGGCAAGAGCTAGAGGAAGAAAACAAGGTGAAGAAAGAGAAGTAAATGCCTGGATGACTTGACCATATGGCATGGTTGAGACAAGAACACTGCGCGGATCCACGACTCTGGTGATCGAGTGAGATGGCGCAACATGACCGCCCACGCTTATCGGCGAGGCACATGATGATGACAGAACACAACAGGCCTGTCTCCAATAATTTATGTTCTTTGATGTGCATCTTTTTCCTGCTCATCTCTTCATGCTATCCCAATTCCTTGCTTTAATCGTACGTTTCTTCTTGTACATTTGCCTCCAATTTCCCCCTCATTGACAGTTTTGAGCTGTACTTTTTGTGGTTTTATTTTATAAATATATGTATGACTTCTACCAGCTCCGTGGCCGAGGAGTTAGCAGCTTTCTCCGCTAACCCCGAATACTCTCGTCACGTGACGCGACGAGAATTAGCAGTGGTTCGAATCGCAAAAGTGACTTATGAGAGTATGGAGCCGGTCGCTCAGAAAGTCGTGGCGTGCTGATGAGCGTAATCTAGCCTAGGAATCAACATACAGCTGAAAGATGCTGGTGTTGACCGCAATATCCTGAAACAGGATGGAAACGCGGGAAAAAAAAAATGTATGACTTCTGCAGCGGCCTGTAGAGTGATTCACGCCCTAAGAAATGTATCATTTCCAATAATATTGAAGGACCAGCAATGTTTAAAGTGAAAGTTCAGAATGCTCGTAACAATTGTAAATCAAGCAATGCTCTCAAAGTTTCGCCAACAAACACACGAAATTATCAATTCCTTAGAAAAGTATGGAATAGGCCAAGTCACTACCGTATTTCCCCGAAAATAAGACCTATTCATTTTTGCCTCAAAACATGCACGAGGGCGTATTTTCGGGGGATAGGTTTTTTTTATTATTATTTTTAGATACACAAAATCTACATTTATTCGCGTACAAACGTCTCTATTTATTCAAATACAGTCATGTTATCTTCGTCTGGAACATCGTCTTAACTCTCCAAACCCCGGAAACAAATATCTCTTTCTAGCTGACGATCATAACTAGGGCTTATTTTTGGGGTAGGGCTTATATTAAAAGCATCCTGAAAAATTGTGCTAAGGCTTATTTTTGGGGTAGGTCTTAATTTCGGGGAAACACGGTAGTTGTCTGAATATAACCTGTGACAAAAGAGACATATAGGGTGTATTTTTAATGACTGTGGAGTTTTTGAAAATATTGCCGTTCCAGGTTTTGTGTGTACCGTTTGTGTTGCATGAACTCCACAGACGCGATGAATACAAAACTTGGAACGGCAATATTTTCCAAACCTCCACAGTCATTAAAAATGCACCCTATATTTCCTATGAAAGTAAAGTTTAAGACAAAAGTCTATCCACATATTGAGCCGTGTTTGATACAAGGTGTATGTTTAATGACTGTGCAGTGTTTGCAAATATTGCCGGTCCAAGTTTTGTATTTACCTCCTGGCCAAGAAGTTAACGACGTTGTTCGTAACCTCGTATATCCACGTGGGAAATACAGCTGTGCGAGATTCGACAGCGGATCGCGCCGCGCTGGTAACTTACGGGGATATGTGAGCAATGGCAAACTTTTTTTTTCGCATATCCTTTACAGGACATCGCTGTCAACATCAGCATCTTTCAGCTGATTGTTGATTTCTAGGCAAGATTACGCTCAGTAGTTTGCCATTGCTTTCTGAGTGACCGGCTCACATACCCCGTAAGTTACCAATGTGGCGAGAACCGCTACCGATTCTCACGCAGGTTACGTTCCTCACGTGGATATAGGGGATTACGGAGAAAGACGTTAACTCCTAGGTCAGGAAGACCGTCAATGGCAAACTACTGAACGTAAAAACTTGCCTAGTACATCAATAGCAGCTGAAAAATGCTCGTCCTGTAAGGGATATGCAACATAAAAACAATAAAAAAAAATTATGTTGCATGAACTTTACAGAGGATAAATACAAAAGTTGGACCGGCAATATTTTCAAACACTGCACAGTCATTAAAAATACACCCTATATATGGAGCTAGCGCTTACTATGTATAGACTCGGTGTCATGTGTTCGAATTCTCAATAAGCTTAATTTTTTTTTTAAAGTATTTCAAAATTATTCTGGTCTCCCAATTTGATCCAGCCTAAAATAGGTACCAGGAGATGGACTGAGATATAAATGCGACCGACGTGATATTGACCCCATCGTCCACCTAGTGCCGATTGGTTTAATACAATATGAGGCTAGCAACAAATACCCAGTACACTTCAAGCGGTGTGCATGGGTCCTGTCCTAGAAGAGTGTCGGGAAAGGGAACCGGGTCATGAAGCACGAGATGAATGGCGTGCTCCTTCCTGAGGGCAGGGTTGCCGTTGGGATGGCAGTCATAACGGCGTCTTCTTGATTTCTACTAAGGCATTGATAAAAACGGAGCGATTGCAAATAGCCGTGAACGCGACTTGAAGCTGGCGTATAGCGTGCAGATGTCCAACAAGAGAAAGACACTCGGGAGTCGCTACCCACTCTGGAGTTGTTACCCGGCTCTGAGTGTAAAGAAAATGAAGAGCTCGAAACATGCGAATAAAGGAGACATTTCTGAGGATCAGATGCCTACCGTTGGGTTTGCTCCACAGTGGAGTTGATAGAATTGAAAACAATATGCTGCTGTGCAAATATATGATGAAACAGACCGATTTCAACAAAGCCGGAGAGCTGTACACCTGTTATGTGTATCATTCTAGACTGTATCCCTAACATATAGTGGAGTTGTATCCCCTACATAGAGTGGAGTTGATTTGAGTCAAGAACCGACATTACAGCACTCTACACATCCCTATACGTGCTACGTCCTCATCTGCAACAGCCAGCGAAGAGTCCCAATATTAATGGTGCCAATAGTAGTCTTATTATATGTCCGCCCGGCCTTACCTCGTAGTTTTGAGTGTCGGCCAATCCCTCTGGTCACTCCATGCAGCACCATTCTCTCCAAGCTGTGATAACACTACCCTACAAATCCAATTTTTTTTTTTTTTTGCGTGCGAGACATTTTACACCTGATTTTGCATAAATGAGTCCTACTAAATCAAAATATCACATGTATTTATCTATAGCAGCTCTAGTTTTTGAGATACGGGAATTTGTGTATTTAATTAATATTATTACAGTATTTTGTATATAAGGCTCTGGAAAACAAAACTATTGCCGTCTAGTCCCTTACAAATTTTGAAATTTCAATGGTTTGGAGAGAGCCCAAGAACCACTATGATTGTTATTTCTGTGTTGTCAATATTAAGGGGATTAATGGGGGGGGGGGGGGGAATTCACACACACACACACACACACACGCACGCACGCACGCGCGCGCGCGCACATACACACACACACACACACACAACCAAAATGAAAATCCTACGTTAGATTCAGCTAGGCGACCTGTTCCACACGGAGATAACATACCAATTCCAACTTTCTGTCAGATTTCGGATTAACTGCTAGAAGATAAAACAGCAGTGGCATGTTAAACGGCAAGTGACAGTGACGGTGATTTCGAAGATTTTCCAGCTGCTGAACACTTCGACCAGTGTGAACTGAATGATCTATTCCGAGATCTATATCTTTCCAAGGAATCTTCAGAACCTTTGGCTTCAAGATTGAAAGAAAAAAAAAATTACTGACTGCTGAAACAGGGTTACATTTTATCATAGCATTAAAGAAAGCAACCGTGTGTTTTGTACTAACGTAGGAGGTCATGTAAACGAAATGGATGTACACAGATGAGTAGCGACTTTTCACTGATAACTCTAAAAGAAGTTTGAAAGGTGTATTCTTACACAATGGTAACAAATATGGCTCAATTCCACTTGCCCATTCTACTACCATTAAGGAGGAGTAAGCTACAATAAGCACAGTTCTGGGGGGGGGGGGAATGAAGTATTTAGCACATAATTGGACGGTTTGTGTAGATTTTAAAATGATGGACTTCTTGCTAGGACATCAAAGGGGATTCGCCAAATATCCACGCTTTTTATGTTTGTGGGATAGCAGAGCAAAAGATACGCACCGGATAAAGAAATAATTACCGCTGAGGGATGAATTTAAATTTGGAGAAGAAAATATTGTCAACAAACCTCTCATTGATTGAAAAAAGAGTTCTAATGCCACCATTAGATATAGAGATTGGCTTGATGAAGCAATTTGTTAAGGCACTGAATAAAGATGAGATAGTTTTCGGAACTGAGCACAGACAAACTTAAAACTGCAAGTTTTGATGGACCTTAAATTATAAAGTTAATAAATGATCCAAATTTTATTGCTTCGTTGAACATAACAGAGTCCATAGCCTGATCATCATTTGTTTAAGTTGTGAAAAACTGTCTGGATAACTTTAAAGCAGACATTTATTCTGAATTAGTTGAAAACATGCTGTCGAGTTTTTGTAAGCTTGGATGCAACATAAGCATAACATTGCATTACCTCCATAACCATTTACATATCTTTCCCGAGAATCTTGACGACTTTAGTGAGGAGCAAGGTGAAGGATTTCACCAAGATATAAAAACAATGGAAGAGAGATACCAGGAACTTTGGGATGTCCACATGATGGCAGATTACTCTTGGACCCTTAATCATGACTGCCCGGGCATATCACATTCCAGTGATAAAGTTTTAATAATATTTTGGTGTTTTATATGAAGGCAATGACACCTAATTCTAGCCTTGTACATAACAATTACCCCACTAACAGGTCATTTTTAGTTATCTCAAAAACTAGAATTGATAGAACAAATCTGAGTTGTTTTTTTTTTTTTAATCAGCAACACAAAATTACCAAAGAACAGCTTTAAAATTTAAGTCCCCTACATGTGTGTAAACCGGGGTAATCCACCCGTTTTTCTGCACCATACACGCGATTCCAAGGGGCTCGCCACATCTGCCTTAACATACATCATACCACACCAAGGGGTGCAGATCCAGCCAATCTGTCTGCTTGCTTGTATCCCACCACAACAGCATATCCTGGTGGGAAAAATCCAACAGACGCTCTCTATTTTTCATTCTTCAATGTAAGCCTAACATTCTGCCCGATCGCCTACATAGTGAAATATTACAACAAATTAAATGATGATTGATTGATTGATTGATTTAGGAACCGACATCACAGCATTCGGGGCATCCCCATAAGCGCTCCGTCCCCACCCTCAGCAGCCAGCGAAGAGTTCCAACACCAATAGTTCCAGTAGCAACCTGATTATATGTCCGTCTCGCCTTTCCTCTGAGCGTCGAGCGTTGGCCAGATCCCCTCGTCACGCCTCGCTGCCTCATTCGCTAGACCATGGTGATCCATTTGCTCCTCCGAGGTGTACACGTGCTCCCACAAGGCCGCAACCACGTCTGCCTTATCATGCATCAATACTCCGCCAAGTTTTGCAGAGCCAGCCAATCTGTCCGCCTGTTCATTGCCCAGCCCACCAGCATGCCCCGGAGAAAATATCCAGACGATGCTTGTCACCTGTGACGTCCGAAGCGAAGCAAGCCACTCTGCCCGAAGCTTGCCTGTCCTCACCTTCCTCAGCAAGCTTTCTGAGTCAGTTATAATCACGATGTGTGTGTGTATCGTATTCTCCATCCAGTGGAAAGCTGCACTGACCGCCTCCACCTCCATTATTAAGCCAGATGTTGTGGTATCATATGCCAGGCTCTCCTGCACCAAACGTCGACCATTAGCTTTTGCTAAGAACCCCCAGGCACTTCTCCTTTGGGGGGCTGAGTGGTCTCGAGGTATGGTGTCCGCCTCGAGTGTTGGAGGTCCCGGGTTCAGGCCCCGGTGAGGACCGGGATTTATATAAAAAATCCACCTGGACTTCCAGTAATAAAATGTCCCCTGGTCTCTGGGTAGTGAGATCGGACTTCCGTGTGTATTGTTGCGCACGTAAAAAATCCCTTGGCAGTTGGAAATCGAAAAAGAGTAGCCTAACAGCGCTGCCCGGGCAAAATTTCGAGTTAAAAATCTACCCAAGTATTTCAGGATCCTCGCCTATGCAACGGAGTTCGTGCATTGAGCTGAGTTTCTCCAGACTCAGGTTTGAGTTAGGAGGAAAATGGAGCACTTATGGGTTAAACCGTGTGCCGTGATATTGATACAACGACTAAACTAAACTAAACTAAACTAAACTTCTCCTACCTCTCAACACCGACCCGTCTGTGTAGATAATCGCAACACCCGAACGAGCATTATCCTGAATTAGTTGCTGGATTTCCACTTCCGTGGTCCCTGCTGGCCCCTCTCTGCACTCCCGGCTCAATGTAATTATAACTCTTCACAAGTCTGACTGCACGGCTGGCACTCTGACCCACTCCTCTCCTCGCCTAATGTTCTCCAAGAGGCACACCTGTCTGATCGTATCCTCCGCCTGAGCCATCCGTGATTTCCCTCTTATCAGTCGCTGACCCTTAACGGCGTTCAGAGCCTCATGCCTCGGGTGATCTGTGTCTACAGCTACTCTGAGGTATGCCTTCGCCTGCATCACCTTGAGCCTATCAGCAACATTCGGCAAACCAAGGATGTAACGCATACACACTACTGGGGTGTCTCTGGTGCATGCCAGAATGACCCGCATAGCTTCGTTCTGTATGCGCTCTAATTTCACCAGCTGACTCTTTGAGATAGTGAGCAGTCCTAGTCCATAATCAATCACTGAGAGGATCAAGTGCTGGTATAGTATGAAAAGCAATCTCTGCTATGTGTCCATTGCAGCCATAGTTTTAAGTGCATTGAGTCCCTTTTGAGATCTTGTCACAACCGTCTCCACGTGGTCCTTGAAGGATAGGCTCCTGTCAAATGTGATTCCCAGATACTTCAGTTTGTTCTCTCTGTTGACGCTTCTACCATCTATCGCGAGGCTTGGAACATCAGCTCTCACAATCCTGTTGTCCAGAGAGCATCACAAAACAACCGCTTTTTCCGGGTGGATGACAGCACTCATTTCAGTGCACCAGTCAATCACTTTGTCTACTGTAGCTCCTGGGATGTTTGTTCCGTATCTCTCCCCTGCCTATATGCAAGAATATCATCTGCAAATGTTAGTATTCTTCCAACCCCTGGTGCTTCTAGGTTTGCAATCTTGCTCGTATACACGTTAAAGAGCACCGGTGAGATTGCAGATCCCTGTGGCAGTCCCGGGGTTAAAATATGTGGCTCTGAGGTCCGTGCACCCAGACGGAGAGCAACCCGACGAGAATGCAGGACGGCTGCTATCCAGTTCATCAACCAGGGATTGACCCCCTTCTCCATCAGTGTGGTCATCAAAATACCATATCGAACTCTATTGTGATAAATGGACTCTCTAGTGATAAATCTTTAGCTGCCTCGCTCTTTCCTCGCGCTTCCGTATAGGATAGATAAGCTGTGACAACGATTTTAATTGTATTTTTGCACTGTTAAATGCACCTGCAGCACATGTACTCGACCCCATGTTTTCAGAAGCTGTTAGTGAATTCATGTTTGCTTTAGGCCCTTGGAAGACAGTGTCTTGCTTGGCGAATGGACTAGCTGAAGGGGTGTGTTTCCGTACGGCATACGGAAATGCCTGCTTTACTGGTTAATTATACTGGAAGGTAACTCTGAAGATAAGCAAGAAAAGAGGTAGACAACGTTAGAAGAAAGCATCAAGCGATGGACGAACAGCAGTCTGACGGAATGTACAATCAGGGTGTGAGACAGATAGTGTTGAGATTCATTACAGCTGACCTTTATTGTGGAGAGGGCACCTGATTGATACTAGGTTGTCTATCATTGTCCTATTGTCCTTTTTTTCCTGGTCACTGGTGAAGTGTACTTTATTGGTTGCTCGCTAGCTGTGAACTCAAACATAGTCCATACAAGTGCTAATACGTGTAATAGTTACTACTTTTTGTGGTGTGCGAAGGACGGATTATTTGCGTGTCTTTTATCTTTTCTTGTTACAAGTGTGCCCCGCCACCAAACCAGTCGACTCAGACTTCCTAGGTACTTGTAATTTATAATAATATAACAAATATAAATGTCATCTAATACTTCCCCAAGTCAAGGACAAGAAGTCATCATTGAAACAGCTACCTCAGCATCAGCGCACCGGAATATTAAAAGCGAGAGCTCTTTCCCATTCGGCCATTTTGACACCAAGATGTGCTTTGCTGCGCCTTGTCACCCATCTTCTATAAGGTAGAATGTCGCTTCACCATACATGCTGTGTGGTAGTTGCAGATGTCTTTTGGTGCGCCTTGTCACCCATCTTCTATAAGGTAGAATGCCGCTTCACCATACATGCTGTGTGGTAGTTGCAGATGTCGTTTGGTGCTCCTTGTCACCCATCTTCTATAAGGTAGAATGTCGCTTCACCATACATGCTGTGTGGTAGTTGCAGATGTCTTTTGGTGCGCCTTGTCACCCATCTTCTATAAGGTAGAATGTCGCTTCACCATACATGCTGTGTGGTAGTTGCAGATGTCGTTTGCTGCGCCTTGTCACCCATCTTCTATAAGGTAGAATGCCGCTTCACCATACATTCTGTGTGGTAGTTGCAGATGTCGTTTGCTGCGCCTTGTCACCCATCTTCTATAAGGTAGAATGTCGCTTCACCATACATTCTGTGTGGTAGTTGCAGATGTCGTTTGCTGCGCCTTGTCACCCATCTTCTATAAGGTAGAATGTCGCTTCACCATACATGCTGTGTGGTAGTTGCAGATGTCGTTTCTTGTGTGTCAAAGCTGCCGGTTTGCTGGCAGTCTTGTTAGTTGTGCTGATTGTTGCCAATCCGACGTAGTGAGTCTTTCAAGAGGAAGGGGTAGACCAAGAAAACCATTGATAAAACAGGCATGCACAGATCTATAAAACCAGACATACGTGGCATTAAAGAGAGCGGCACAAGAGAGACAATTATAGACTGGAATGATCAGGAAACGTTACGACCAATCAACCCAAAGAGATGTAAGACTTGACAACGATGTTGTAAAACAAAATATTAAAGGGAACTAACTGACTATGATATCAAGCTTTTATGGTTTGTCTCCCTTTATTTATTTATTTATTTATTTTAAATTCAGAAATTAAAACAATTATTTTCCTGTAGTGAATTTTAATAACGAAGACACAAACAAAAGATTGCACGATTTATTGCATGGCATATTTCGCTGCAAAAATATAACGATGATTAATATACATGCAGCTACTGAAGAGAAAGAAGATGATATTAAAGAAGACTTTTATAATGATCTGGAAGATGTCATAGAAGACACCCCCAAACAGGGCATCCTGATTGTGCTGGGAGACTTCAATGCAAAAATAGGTAGAGAGCAAACTCATAAAAAAGTGGCCGGTATGGAAAGCCTACATACAACTTCAAATGATAATGGATGGAGAGTCATCAACCTGGCAGAAGCCAAAGGACTGCAGATTAGCAGTACCAGACTACAAAGAAAGGATATACACAAACAGAATTGGAAATCGTGTGACAAGAGAACCTATAATCAAATAGATCACATTTTAATTAACAACAGAAATGCATCAAACATACAGCAAGTTAGAAGTTATAGAGGAGCTGAGTGCCACAGCGACCACTTTCTCGTTGGAGCAACATTTAAAATACAACTTAAGAGAGCTTTCTATACTAAATTACAAAGATTACACCCAACATATAACAGAGAAAGACTACAAGAAATTACAGTCAAAGAGAAATTTACAGATGAAATAAAATGTAAACTTGAAACTCTGCAAAACCCTTTGGAGGAAAGCATTGACCAAACTTGGTTGAACATCAAGAATACAATTCAGTCTACCGCAGAAGAATGTCTCGGTGTGTTAACCACACATAGAAAGAACAGATGGTTCAATAAAAAATGTGAAGAAGCAGTCATTAGGAAAAAGAATGCTAGACATTTATGGTTAAATGACATCAACAACATCCAAAAGGAAGAGCAGTATAGAAATGAATGTAAAGAGGCTACAAAAATAGTTCGACAGCAGAAGCGAGAATATATGAGTAATATAATCAAAGATATGGAAACTAATCACCAGAAAAACGAATCCAGAAAGTTTTTTTTAAAGAACTGAAGTCAATGAAACAAGGGCACCAACACAACACATATGGTTTAAAAGACAAAAATGAGAATATGATAAATATCAATGAGGAAATGTGCAACACATGGAAAGAATATTTTGTTGAATTATTAAATTGTGAAGAAGAACCTTCATTTGAAGAAATCCTATATGTAATCACACGACGTGAAAACAATAAGGCAACTGGGGCTGATGGAATTGCTGCTGAATTTATAAAGGCAGGTGGCCATGCATTACATCTAAAGCTATACGAACTAATAATAAAAATCTGGAGGACAGAAGAATTACCCCATGACTGGAAAGAGTCATTATTGATACCTATCTTTAAGAAAGGAGACAAGTTCCAATGTGAAAATTATAGAGGAATATCACTACTGTCCACAAGCTATAAGATACTATCCGCAATATTAATAAATAGACTAAAACCATATTCAGAAGACATATTAGGCGACTTCCAGGCGTATTTTAGACAAAACAGATCAACAATAGATCAGATATTTATCTTACGACAAATAACCGGGAAAATTTGGGAATATAAAAGAGATCTCCATAACATTTTTGTGGATTTTAAAAAGGCTTATGATAGTGTCCATAGGAATAGTCTATGGAATGCTATGCAGGAATTTGGAATACCAAGGGAGTTAATCAACATGACCAGACTATGCATGGAAGATACTTATAATATAGTAACATATAGGGGCAGGAAATCAGACCCTTTCCAAATAACATCTGGCTTGAAACAGGGTGATGCACTATCACCGCTACTCTTCAATCTGGCTCTAGAGAAAGTTGTAAGGAAGGTAAAGGAGGAATGTGATATTGGAGGAACATCCAAGCTTCTTGGTTATGCAGATGATATAGATATTATAGGGGAAAATGAACAAAAGACATTGGAAATATTGACTCACTTAAAGGAAAAAGCCCAACAGATGGAGCTGGTTATCAACCAAGATAAGACAGAATATATGGTAATTTCAAGAAATGGAATGACTAAAAACTCTGGCTACATACAAATAGATAATATGACCATTAAAAGAAAGGAAACATACAAATACCTGGGTACAATCTTCAACTGCTCCAACATCATAAGGGAAGAAATACAAACTAGAATCAATTCTGGAAATAAGATATACTATGCACTACAACATCTATTAAAATCAAATACGCTATCTCGTAACACCAAAATCACAATATACAAAACACTGATCAGACCAGTTGTGCTGTATGGCTCTGAAACCTGGAGTACAACGAAAGGAGACGAAGCCTTGCTACAAACCTTTGAGAACAAAATTTTAAGACGCATCTTTGGACCCATTAGGGATACACAAAGTGGAGAGTGGAAAAGAAGAAGTAACAAAGACATTTATGATCTGTTTAAGTCCCCGCTAATCACTGGTATCATGAAGGCTAATAGACTACAATGGCTGGGGCATATAGAAAGAATGAAAGATAATAGGGAAACAAAACTCGCTTACATTCAGGAAATAAATGACCGTAGACCCCGAGGTAGACCAAGAAGACGGTGGAGAGATAATATATATACAGACCTACAAGCACTTGGAATCAACGACTGGCAAGAGAAGGTCAACCAGAGAGACGAATGGAGACGGATTGTATCTGTAGCAAAGAACCTCAATGGCTCGGAACGCTGAAGAAGAAGAAGAGGAAGATATTTCTCTGTATCTCGTTAGGCGTATACTGCAGAAGTCACAAAACATAAAGTAAAATAACTAGATAAATCCTTCATGCTGAAATATACACACGTTCGTACAGTAATGTCAATTGTACACCACGGTAATTTTAAACTGACAATCATGTCTTTCTGTTTCCACAAAACTGGCTTACGTAGATTAATCATTATGGCTTCCGCAAACTTAAACAAGCGACTATTTTGTGTGTTAAACAACATGCGTAAGGCACTGTCTCTATCAAGCACATGGCCGGTTTCCAAAGCGTGCCGTGCAATCGTCGACGACGCCGGAAGTTTGTGGTGTGTCGGCCTTCCAAGGCTCTCATCGCCTGTGTGTAGTATCTTGTCACCCTGGATAACCGGATCGTCAAGGCAGATGTCCCAAGCATTATGTTGAATGGATGTCCTCTTAGTCGAGAGAGTAAATTGAAGTACTTGGGTATCACCATTGACAGGTGTTTGTCTTTTAAGGATCATGTGGAAACTTTCGTGGTGAAGGCTGGTAGGGGACTTAATGCATTGAGGGCTATGGCAACAACCGGGGTAGATCAGAGGATGGTGTAAGGCTCTTTCAGCAGTTAATAATTGCTGTCATTGAGTATGGTTTGAGGCTGCTGACAGTATCAAAGAGCCAGCTTGAAAGGTTGGAACGCATACAGAATGCTGCCATGCGGTTAATCCTGGGGTGCACAAAGGACACACCAATTATATGCATGAGGCATATCCTGGCGCTACCAACAACGACGGATAGTCATAGGGTCCTTCAGGCCAAATGGTACCTGAGAGTTGCCGCAGACATGGATCACCCGCTGCATGCAGCAATGGATATGGTCAAGGGTCATAGACTAAGATGAGGCAGGTCGTGGATGGCACAGGCAGAACTTTCTATACGTCAGGTGTGTAATCTAGAGACCATCAATCATGAAAGAGAGTGGGTTGAAGTTAAGGACGGACTGGCACTATGTAATAATAACACTGGGTCGTGAGTGCAGAGAATGGGCAGCGGTCCGCACTGAGTTTGAAGTGCAACAGCTGATCCAGAGCAACACACATCAAGGTGACATAGTCATCTACACCGATGGGTCAGTGGTGAGAAACAGACGTAGTGGCTGGGGCTTTATTGCAAAGGCTAATGGACGAGTCTTGAAAAAGGAGAGTCTGGCATAATAGACTACGACCTCCAGCATGAGAATAGAGGTGGAGGCAGTAACAGCGGGGTAGCGGGGTAGGGGTATCCCCTATCAAAGGAGAAGTAAGGCGCCCCCTTCCCTCCGCTAGCCTACGGGACACCCTTGGGCAAGGTGGAGTACCCGTTTAGCCCCCCGATCAGGGTTACGTGAAGCCATGGGTGCAGGTGGTGGATGAAGATGGAGAGCAGCGACAGATAGTTGTAGGTTATGGTCTCCACCTTCACGACGGTAGGCAGAGGATCTCCTTTTTTGAGGAGACAATGGCTACGGTCACTGACCTGTATGGTCACTGCTGGGAAGGAAAGCAATGGCAAACTACCTTCTTTACACATGCCAAGAAAATCATGTTGTGTTCACTTATCGATAATCAGAGAAACGGCGTAAATGGGTGCTCAATAGGAGCAGCCTCGCCCGGTAGGGATAGTCATGCGCACCAGGTGACTCCAGACCGTCAACAGGCTACTAGGTGCAAAAGATTAATATCATTGAAAGTAGGAACTTGGAATGTTAGAACAATGAATGCAGATGGAAAGTTGGAGGACATCAAAAAAGATATGGAGAGAGAGAAGATTAACATATTAGGAATATCGGAAACGAGATGGAGAGGAGCAGGGATAAGGACAGGAGAGGATTGTAAGATTATTTACTCGGGGGGGGGGGAGAAGAACAGCAAAGAGGGGTAGCCATTATATTAGATAAGCAAACATCAAATTCTGTCAAAGGATATTGGGCTGTGTCAGACAGAGTTCTATTAGTAAAATTAAACGGAAAACCTTTTAAAATAAATGTAATTCAAGTATATGCCCCAACAAGTGAAAGCAGTGAAGAAAGTATAGGGGAATTTTATAATGACATGGAGTCTGCTTTGAAGAACTGTAAAAAATCAGAAATAAATATCATAATGGGTGATTTCAACGCAAAAATAGGAAAGCAAAGCGATGGATGCAGTGTAGGCAACCATGGTTTGGGAGAGAGAAATGAAAGAGGTTACAGACTTGTAGAATGGGCAAAAGAACAAGAAATGGTTGTAGGAAACACCTGGTTTAAACAACATCCTAGAAGATTATGGACATGGAGGAGTCCAGACAGCAGGATTAAAAACCAGATAGATTACATCCTGATAAGCAAAAGGTTTCGAAATGCATTAACAGTTGTAAAAACAGTTCCAAATGCAGACTGTTACAGTGATCACAGATTAATTACTGGCACATTGAGGGTACAGTTAAAGAAAGTCAAGTATACAGCAGGAAACCCTAAATATGACTTGTGCAAATTGAAAACTGACAAAGAAATACAAGATAATTTTAACATAGAAGTAAAGAACAAATTTGATTTATTGTCTGATCTAGAGATCCTATTTCAAGATGTAGATGACCAATGGGAAATGCTGAAGAATTCAATCAGTTGTGCAGCAGAAAAAACTATTCCAAAAGTAAAGAAAGTGGGCCGTAAGACATGGATGACTGAATAAATTTTACAACTAATGGAAACAAGAAGACAGAACAAAAATAATCCTGCCAAATATGAAGAAATTCACAGAAAAGTCAGAACCTTATGTAAGGAGGCTAAAGAAACATGGCTTGAGAAAAATTGCAGAGAAATTGAAAAACAACACAACAGTAAAAATGCGAAACTAATGCACAAAAGAATTCAGGAGATTACTAATCAAAGAACACGTACATCAGCAGGCTGCCTAAAGACAAAAGATGGAAGAGTCATAATAGAAAAAGATCAGATATTACATGAATGGTCAGATTACGTGAAAAACCTTTATGACGATAACAGAGACGAACAATATATTGTTCAAAATAACAATGAAGGGCCAGCAATTTTGAAGATGGAGGTTCAGAATGCTCTTAATCATATGAAATCTGGCAAAACCCCCGGCCCAGACAGCGTCACAACAGAAATGATTAATGCTTTAGAAGAATATGGAATAGATCAAGTTACCAGTCTGCTTAATACAATATATGATACTGGAAATATACCTCATGAGTTATGTAATTCTGTATTTATTGCAATCCCAAAGAAATCAGGAGCCTTGGAATGTGATCAACATTGAACAATTAGTATAATGAGTCACATCACAAAGATTTTGCTAAGAATTATCATGCAAAGAGTTAGGAGGAAAATACAACCTGAAATAGGAGAAGAACAATGTGGGTTTGTAGTAGGCAAGGGTACAGTAAATGCTGTGTATATACTGAGAACCGTAATCGAACGTTCTATAGAAGTAAACAAAGATCTACACCTTTGCTTTATTGACTACACAAAGGCTTTTGATAAAGTGAGACATGTCAACATGATAAGGATGCTTGAAGATCTACAAATTGATGGGAAAGACCTTAGACTTGTAAAAAACATATATTGGAAACAACAAGCTGCCATAAGAGTTGATAATGAAGTAAGCCAATATCAGCCTATTAAGAGAGGTGTGAGACAGGGATGTGTAATGTCTCCAGATCTGTTTTCCCTGTACAGTGAAAATATTTTCAGAAATATTGAAAATATGGAAGGAATCAACATTGGGGGACGATGCATCAATAACATTAGATATGCAGATGATACAGTCTTGATTGCAGACAATGAACAGGACCTGCAAAATTTAGTAGATGCGGTTGTTACACACAGTGAACAACAAGGGTTAGAATTAAATTGTAAAAAGACACAGATTAGGGTCGTCACTAGGAAGAACGAAATACCACAGTGTAATATACAAGTAAATGGGAATATTCTTCAACAAGTGAATAGGTACAATTATCTCGGAACAGTAATAACATCTGATGGGAGATGCCTTGAAGAGATTAGAACAAGAATCGCCATGGCAAAAGTAGCCTTTAGCAAGATGAAAAACATACTGACCAATAAAAAGATGTCAATTGAAACGAGAAAAAGAGTGTTGAGATGCTACATAGAACCTGTACTTTTATATGGATGTGAAGCTTGGACAATGAGCAGCCAGGCTGAAAAACATCTGATGGCTGTAGAAATGTGGTTTCTGAGGAAAATGCAAAGAATACCATGGACAGCCAGAAAGACCAATGAACAAGTCCTTCAAGAAACAAACGAAGATCGTAAACTGATCAGAGACATTAGACGTAGACAGTCACAAATTTTTGGGCATGTTATGAGAAGAAATGATTTGGAGAACTTGGTGACAACTGGTAAGATCGAGGGGAACAGACCAAGGGGAAGACCTAGAAACAAGTATCTGGATGGCTTGGCCTTGTGGCATGGTCGAGACAGAAACACGGAACTGATCCACGACTCTGTTGATCGAGTGAGATGGCAGAACATGACCGCCCACGCTTACCGGCATGGCACATGATGGATGGATGGAGTAACAGCGGCATTCCGGTGGCTAGAGGAGACCACTGCAACACACGTTGTATTCATTACGGATTCAAAGAGTATGCTTAGTAAGGTGGAGAAAGGAATCCTTCGTGTGGAATGGCTCTCGTCGCTTCAGAGGTCACAGATTGTGAGAATTGTATGGATATCTTGCCCTGGCCATGCGGGTGCACGGGGGAATAAACAGGCTGATAGGCCAGCAGGGAATACACCTCTTGGTGGTAGTTTGCCTATGGACAAGGGGGATGTGGTCGTGCGCTTGTGGGACCAGGTGGAGAAGGCGGAGGAACAGATTGAGAACCCATATGTGGAAAGAATGAGATTGCGGGGGATCGGCAGGGGTTCTGGAAGAATCTCAAAACTGAGAGGGAAGACCAAGAGAACTTTTAATCAGATAACGGTGGGAACGATTAGTAGTATGACTCTTCGTTAGCTGTTGAACGAGGGGACGGAGCACGTATGGGAATGTCCTGAGTGCAGTGATGTCGGTTCTTAACTCAACTCAACTCAATCTTGTCAATCCAATTAGGTTTGTGTTCAACCACCCTACTGTTTAACTGCCGATCATCTTTGCCAATGTAGGTAGACTGACACCTGCATGTGAATTGCACACATAATTCAATTGGATTTGTCGTACAGAGAGACAGATTCTTTTACTGCTGGGGTGGGAGTAGGTGTGATTATGTACCTAATAACTGCTGTAATGAGCCGGTCCTGTAGACGTTGCATTATGTCATCCCCTCGAAATGTTAGCTGGATAAATACCTTGTGTTTAGGGACTGTAGTTTCATCTGGTTTTAGTTTTGGCAGTGGCACTTTAGAAATCATGTAGAGTACCCATTCAGGTTTAAGACCTTCTTCAGAGTTTCAATTCCTCTGTCAGTGTGTCCTGGGTGCATATCTTCCTAGCACTCTCAAACAGGGTCCGTACTAAGCCCGTTTTTACTTGCTATTTCTGGCGTGAGTAAGGTGACATTGCATTGGAACAGCCAATGACTATAGTGGAGTATTAGTGTATATGTTTGTGTATTTGAGAAGTAAAGATTGCCATTTTGTGTTTCAATCAATACAAATGTTAGTTGCATATCCTTCACAGGATGTCGCAGTCAACGCCAGCATTTTTTTTGGTATTGTGATCTCTTGGCAAGTTTACATTCAGTAGTTTGCCATTGGTTTCTTAATGATCGGCACCCATACCACATCGTAAAAAAAAAAAAAAAACAACGAAAGGTTGGTCTGCTGTCAAATCGCCAACAGCTATGTTTCGAACGCGGCTATGCAGGATTACGAGCTGCGTCTGAAAAACGCTTTCGCAACAGATCCGGCGTTTTAGTCTAAGAATGGTTAATTTTAACAAGCTGGTAAACGTTTTGTTTTTACTGTTTATTTCAGAAGTTATTAAAAAACAGCAGTAAATGTTAGTTGTATATCAATAATATAAATTATCATACCAGAAAGCGTGTACAGTTTTGTTTGTTTATATACGGCTTACTTCAGAAGTGATTGAGCAACAGCATTAAAGGTTAGATGTATATAACAAAGGACCAATGCTGTGCGCTGAGTTAGACTTTCTACTGCCATGTGAATGATCTAGAATTGCAGGGTATATTTTTGATGACTGTACAGTGTTTGAAAATATTGCCGGTCCAAGTTTTGTATTTGCCTATTATGTTGCATGAACTTTACATAGGGTGAATACATAACTTGGACCGGTAATATTTTTAAACGCTCCACAGTAATTAAAATACACCTTATACAAGATTGTCTGTGAATTTAAAGTGCGTAGTTTAAAACCCGTTGTTATTACCATATTTTGTTTCAGTAAAATTAGTAGGAAAGCTTTAGTCTGGAACCCACAGAGCGAAAGAAATAGGACAAGACCTAAAAACGCATGGAGAAAAGAAGTAGAAAAGGTGAAATGAATAATATGGGAAGGACATGGGAAGAGCTATATGGGATAGCTGAAGATAGGAGGCTTGGGGTGAGTTGGGTGAGGGACAATGTCCCCAGGGGAGTTAGAGGACAATACTGCCGAATAAAAAGATGTCATTTCAACGAGAATAGAACGTTGAGGTGCTAAGTAGAAGCTGTGCTTTTGTACGGATATGAAGCGTGAACAATGAGCAGACGAGCTGAAAAACATATGATGACTGTGGAAATGTGGTTTCTGAGGATATGTGAAATGATTCTTGTGATAAAGATCCATAGAAATCCAGCAAACCATCTGACTTGAGTTTCTCTTTCAGGTCATGATATTCTTGTAAGTCAAGCAGCTCTAACTGCATGTCCTATGTGGCTGTATCAGCTTGTGCATTAAAAAGGGAACTGAGAATATTGAACTGTGTCTCAAAGTTCTTGAAATCTTTTAATCTCCTTCCAAATTTTTCAGTCAATGCATCTAATTGGGCTTTGTACTTTTCAGCCATTTCACCATAAATGGTTTCTTATTTCAGCAAAGGGAAGTGACAAAACCTTTGTTTCACTTGCTTGTCTGGAGAACAGTGAGAGGTTTGCCTGAAATGACTTTACATGTACATGTAAATTGTATCCGAAATCGGGATGTTTTGTTTGATAATGTCTTTTTAAATTGTACTTCCTTGAAGACAGCCACTGACTCAAGACACCACAAGCAAACCGATTTGATAGCAACTTTTATAAAACAGTTCTTAGTTGTCCATTCATCATTAAAAATACGGCATTCATTTTCAATCTTACGTTTTCAGTTACACTCGTTGGTTTAATAACATTTTAAAAATTAGAATATTACAAAACTTTAAAAAGGAAATGAAACAAACCCTACTTCCGGCTCTGTGTGAAAATAAAATATTCGGAAAACGAGTAAACTCACAATAAATTTCAGAAATATATCAAGACTACTACAACAAACAAATTAATTTGAACATTGTAAATGTTGAAATAATTTATAACAGCAAAAAAAAAAAAAAAACCTACAATTTAATATTTTCTTGCAAGTTAGATCATTTTATTCACCTGCGAAATATCTGTTTTTCATAAAATCATTCTTATTAAATTTTTACATGTCGATAAAAATTTCTCTATATTAAAATCGATAAATGTGCATTTTAGCATTAAACTGCGAAGGTCAAGGATTTTTTACAAAAAATATAAAATTAGGAAGAAATGTTATCAAAACTGTTAGAAGAATCATAGAGGTACATGCAATTCTGTAAAATTCAACAAAATAACTTAAAAACGAAGTAACAATTTTTATTTTTAAATGACCTCGAGGGCCGCATAATATCAGTTGCCGGGCCGCATGCGGCCCGAGGGCCTTAGTTTGCCCACCCCTGATCTAGAGGAAGCGTACAACAGAGTACCATGGATTTTTTAATGCTTGAACTCAAGATAAGTCATTTCCTCCTTAGTTGGATCGCTGCAGCCCTCTTCCAACTGTGTGAATCACCAGCGAGGAAATCAGAGGACCGGGGAGGACATTGTCGTATGCAGACGATGTTTTAGTGTATCGTCAAGGCAAGGATAGAGATCAGGTTGCAGTGGAACTACAAACCGAACTCAATCACATAAGCACTTGGTGTGTTGAAGCTGGGGCAATGGTCAACCCAACAAAGGCAACAGTGACTTGGTTCTCTTTGAATAATCATATTGTCAACACTCCAACGCCAACTGTAAATCTGGGTTCAGAGACGGTGGTAAGAAAGCAGGCGATGAATTACATAGGGATACGATTTGATTGAAGCCTAACTTATACTGAGCACATAGACCAGGTGATAACAAAGGCCAAGCGGGGTTTGTCTGCGATGCGGGTGATGGCGGCAGCAAACTGTGAGCAGCGCCATCTATGTCTGGTCCTTTCTGTTTTGAAGTATGCTATGGGGATTATGACTCTCAGCCATAAGCAGATAGAAAGGATACTGAACGAAGCTATGCACATTATTCTTGGATGTACATGAGATACAGCATGCGGGGCGATGCGCTACCTTCTTGATTTTCCAACCATGAGGGACAGAATACAAATTTTCCAAGCACGTGCCTATCTCAGAGTCAGCGCAAACACACAATATCCACTGCATAGCGAGATTAAAAAGGTAAAGGGCAGCAGATTAAAATGAGGAATGTCATGGATGGGTCAAGCCGAAGACATTCTTCTGCATGTTTGTTCACTTGAGGACTTAGAACCTGGCGAGGAGTGGGTACGAGTGACAACAGAGTTATGTACATCCTTTTCAGTGTGCATCCAACTAGAAGGTAATGCAGACAAGAAAATCCAGCTGCTGTGGAGGCGGAAGTACAGGCTCTGATCTTCGAGAATTCTTTAGAGGATGATGCTGTTATTTACACGGATGGGTCGGTCGTTCGAAGAGTGAGAAGTTCTTGGGCCTTTACGGCTCAGGCCGGAGGGAAAATTGAGAAGGAAGAGTCTGGCGCTTTTGCTTTGACCACAGACTATGGAAGTCATGGTAGTAAATAAAGCAATAACATGGCTGGAGACACAAACATTCAATCGAGCATGTGTCCTTAGTGACTCAGTATGGTCAGATGGATAGAGATGGGGTGGATCCGAAGAGAGTGGCTGCTGTCTCTGGAGCGGTCTTGGCTGGCAAAGATTAGTTTTATCTTCATGCCAGGGCATGCGGAAGTACAAGGAAACGGGCGGACTGACAAGCTCGCAGGTAGGACTACCGTGGGAATGAGCAAGCTGACAGGCTTGCAGGTAGGACTACCGTGGGAATGAGCAAGCTGACAGGCTTGCAGGTAGGACTACCGTGGAAGGCGGACGAGCCATGGACCAGGCAAACATTCTGAATGCTCTACGAGAAGTAAGTCGTTTACGAGAACCAAGCGATGACTGCGAATCTACATCCATAGTCAGGCTGCCAAAGGAGATTAATAAATCAACACATAACTGTTGTCGTTAAGCGCCACACACTGTGTGATTTGCTGAGGAGGGAATCCGAGCTCTTATGGACTGAATGGTTCGATGTGCAATGAGGATGATCTGTAGACTAACTAACTAACTAACTAACTAACTAACTAACTAACTAACTAACTAACTAACTAACTAACTAACTAACTAACTAACTAACTAACTAACTAACTAACTAACTAACCAACCAACCAACTAACTAACTAACTACTAACTAACTAACTAACTAACTAACTAACTAACTAACTAACTAACTATCTAATTTTATGTCACGTTATGAGGAGAAATAAATTGGAGAGCTTGGTGACAACTATCAAGATCGAGGGGAAGAGAGAAAGGGGAGGACAGAGAAGTAAATACCTGGATGGCGTGGCCACGTTGAATGGTTAAGACAAGAACACAGAGCTAATCCACGACTCTGATGATCGAATGAGATGGCAAAACATGACCGCACACGCGTATCGACATGGCACATGATGATGATGAGAGGACACAAGAAAGGGAAAGCTTGTTTGCATACGATCTTTTATAACTCCACTTAAATGCATTGTTCAATTCTTGTAGCAAAGACAGCAACATTACAATGTTGAGGATTTGTATAGACTGAAAACGGATGCATAACAGGGAATGATACTATGGTAGAGGGAGTCTCCGTAGCGAAGTGGTTAAGCCTCGCGATCCAAAGGTCGTGGGTTCGATTCTGGGCTATGTCGTTCGACTCACGAGTGCAATTGGCTCGGAGGCTCCTGGGGGTCGTCACTGAAGCTATGGAGTTCGTGCTTTGTACGACGATTTCGGCAGGCCACCCTGCGGAATAAAAGTGATCCCCTTGCATTTCAAAACGTTGTATACATAGTGAATAACAGAGGCCAAGAATAGAGCCGTTAACAGATTAAGTGAAATGGGATGATAAATAGTCTTAAGCGACTTCCTGTATCTACCATGGGCTTATATTCATCGAAATGTTGTCATTGCATTATAATATACAACACGTCTGCTACCATATTGATCTCTTCTTCTTCTTCTTCTTCTTCTTCTTCTTCTTCTTCTTCTTCTTCTTCTTCTTCTTCTTCTTCTTCTTCTTCTTCTTCTTCTTCTTCTTCTTCTTCTTCTTCTTCTTCTTCTTCTTCTTCTTTCTTTCTTTCTTTCTTTCTTTCTTTCTTTCGCTTGAAATTTGTCTTAACGGCAATGTTGTCTCTTGAATGAATTTAACTGTATTGTAATTTCCTATTTTCCGCCAGCCATTTTTGTTTGGTCCAAACCTACATTTGTCTGGCACAGAAACTGTTAAGTACTGCAATATTTCAAGTAGTGATTTGTAATACAGTTTTACCCTGTTAGTGATTGTCTCCGTAACGAACATGGTTTGATTAATGTCTCTATATTAAAAGCCCAGGGTGTGTGCTGTAGAGAGGTATTACTCCATCCCTAGTCCCCGCTACGGGTTGCAGTTGTTGTGCCTGTTTTGAAGCACGATGTAACAAACTATCGTCTGTCAAGACGCAAGGTGCCAGTAAGAAAGATTACCAGTTACTCAGTAGCATGTCCTTTTCGCTTTCTTAACAACCTTCCAGAAAACTTCTCGGTCATAAGCAAGATGTCCCGCGTCCTGTAGCGAAACGCCAGTGGTCCATGTCCTTATGCATTCTTTTATTTTGGGTAGACAGGGGGGAACGGCTTTCGGAAGCTCTCAGTTCTCTTGTTCTCTCAAATCTCCATGAAAGATGGTTCTTTGGGTTATCTTCCTATCACAATCTTTACATGGAGCAAGTAGCCAATGTCTTTCACATCGGGTAAACCCGATGGAGCGCCTTGCGCCAAATGAGCGCTGGTGCGGCTGCTAAGCAATTCATGGCCGTGTACACACCTACCGTTGGATAGTGGCATCTTGTCAAGTCGATTTGAAGATTGGGACAGAGATGCAACCTCCTACTGAAGTGGTGAAGAAAGGTAGGGCTTGGGTTGTGGGTACTCCAGCCAAACATGGAGTTATAAATATACCATGGGTTGAAGGGGAAGATGAATTGGCGAAAGGCCAATCATAACCAATGACGAGTTGGGTGACCGTTAGCCGATTTGGCTGCACGTCTTGTCCTTGGCATAGCCGGGGAAGTGAATCTGAACCATATATCTCCCAAGAGGATTTCATTTGTTCTTGGCGTCAGATGAGCTGTTGTTGTCTTTCTATCTACGGCTTGAATTGGACAGATTGTCATCTTTCTGTTGTATATACTCAGTGGGTATTTTGGGAATGGGGTACACCAATCTCTGATCTATCTTCTTGAGCCAGAAGAGGCTATTCACAGTACTATCTCTTTCATCTGTTACTAGATGGGATGATGTAGGGAAGTTAATGGACTTCTGTATCTCATTTAGAGAACCTGCATTCCGCTGAATCTATGTGTTCTGTGGGGCACTGCTGGTACATTGCGGCGACCGCTCAGACAAGAGCGGAGCCGGGAGGGGGTAGGATCTTCTTTCCTATTCTTGCAGGGAGTGGGGAACTACAAAGCGTGCCATACAACCCCATTACTATACTATGAGTTAATGAGATGTAACACACGGATTACTGGGCGCACCACACCACAAGATCTTGCGGGTGAGAAAGGCATGGTTGCAAGTGAGAGGGAAGCATGGGAATGAATGTGCCCAATCATAATAAAGGCTTGGTATGAGTGTGGAGGGTGTGTCGTGTGGCCAAAAAGACAACCGGACTTCGTCCAGCTGGAGGTCTACTCAAACCCGGACGTGGCCAATCCAGGGGCTACCTGACAGGTCAGGCCTGGTCAATCAGGTATTAAATATAGTGTATTTGTGTGATACATGAGTCAGCCCAGTCGCTCAGGTTTTATTTATCATCTCCAGGGTCCTCTTCTATGGGAAGTGACTATGTCTTCGAAGGGACATTATCACCGGTGCTTCTAGGCTAACGTCAATATGTCCAACGAGGCCAACTCAAGGCAAGGTGCAGGTCTTGAAGCAAGGACATTTTGTATGACTGGTGCATTGCCGGTTTTGTTTTAACAACATACGCCTGAGAGCAGTGTTGTCCGGAGGGAGCCTAAGAGTGATTTTCTGGCATACCCATTTTATCCCGGACATTAAAAGGACCCAACCATTATCCTTCACAAACACCTCACCTTATCGGCAACACTAAAGCTTTTCATAGGTCAGTGAAGACCTAGTGCCGAACTAATTCAGATGACAATGAACAGAAGTCCTCAACACACCAGTCGCTTGGATTCTACAAAAGCCGGTTGAACCTACACCCAGTTGTTGGAGAAGGAAGGAGATTCGGACATCTTTGGTGAGAAGTGTGTGGACAGATCAGACAGTATCTGAAGCTGGATCTGTGACTGTGGCGACTTGAGGCTCTGTGTTAGAATTTACCAGTGTAGTGTCTGTGTAGATCTATCTGTTTATCTGCCTTTATGTGTTCCTGTGCTGTTCTTGATTAGGTTAATAAAATTACTTCCAAGTTGTTCTGACGACTGCCATGTTATTTATGCGTCAGCCAGAAGAACACTGCAGGAAATAGGTCCCTAGGTCGAAAGGAAGCGTGACAGTGTGTCCAGGGAAAACGGAGGAGGGTTGGCAGGAAAAGACCTATCTAAGCCAGGGCTATAGAAGATATTTGAAATATTGTGACCGGGCTATTTGGGACCCTCCACGTAGCTTGTTACAATTTCTGGGGGCTCGTCCGGGATATTTGTAATCCTGGTGAAGTTCTGGCTGATTTAGTGATAGGGGACAGATATCCTTGTTTTCTATTAATAGGTTCTGCCTACCGTGCCTGGCTATTGTCTATACTCTTCCTGACACAGACTGACCGACATACGACGTGTTGTGGTCGTGTAATGTAACTTGTTGTGTAATTGTGAGAAAAATTTTATTAGACAATTACCTCTTCCCTTACCCTCTGAGTTTAAGATGGCATCAGCTGGGTTTAATGTCGCTGACGTACAGGCTACAGGGCGTGAGATGGGATATGATGGAGCGGAGTTACAGAAATATGTGCGGGAAGTGGAAAGAGACTACAGACAGGATGTGCGCGAAGCCAAGAGGATTGAGGCGGAGGCTGAGGCTAAGAGGATGGAGGCTGAGGCCAAGAGGATTGAGGCGGAGGCTGAGGCTAAGAGGATGGAGGCTGAGGCCAAGAGGATTGAGATGGAGGCTGAGGCTAGGAAGATGGAGGCCGAGCAGGCAGTCAGAGACCATGAGTTCCGTATGAGAGAGTTGGAGCTGAAAGCTCAAACTGCCAAGGAAAGAGACGGTGCAGTGGGAGACGCAGTTCTCCCTGACTCAACAACTTCTGGTGGCGGTCCATGCCAGGCAATGAAGTTCCCTTTGCTCCCGTTCGATGAACACAAAGATAAGATCGACCAGTATCTTCACAGATTTCGGTCGATGGCTTTGGCTATGGGATTGGAGCGAGGGAAATGGAACTTGAAACTCTCACAGGGCCTGAGGGGGACCGCATACGAGGTCTATTCTAGGTTGCCACCTGGTATGGAGAATGACTATGAAGCTCTGGAGAAAGCACTGTTGAAAAGGTTTCAGATGACAGCTCATACTTATCGACAACAGTTCAGAAAGTCGAAGAGAGAGCCAGGAGAGATGTTCGCAGCCTACAGTGTCAGATTGAAGTCTTACCTTTTGAAGTGGATGTCTTTAGCTGGATTTGCTAACGACTATGAAAGTTTGGAAGAATTGGTGGTCGTGGACCAAATGAAGAGAATGATGCCTAAGCCTTTGCAAACCTTTTTGCTTGAAAATGGGGCAGAAAGGTTAGAGCTAGTCAACACGTTGGCTGAAAGGTATGTGCTAGCTCATGGGGATAATGGGGAATTGTCACAACACAATCCCCGACCACCAGACACATGGTCTGGAAAGAAGAAGAACCCTAAAACAGCTCACACCAGGAAGGAGGATCCTTTCGATAAAGTTCCTAGTAAGAAACCCTCTGGTAAGAGTCCACCTGGATCTCCTAAAAGAAAGTGGAGTGAAAAGTGGTGCGCCTATTGCAAATCTCCCACACACAATACGGTAGATTGCCGGCGTAAACAGAAAGACTCTCACTATGCTGCTTGTCTTGTAGAAACCGGGGAAGGGTCTCACAAGGAGGTAGAAGGGAGGGATCTTGGGACCAAAGATTTAGAAAAACCACCAGTAGTAGAAACGGTACTTGTGAACGGTCAACCAGTTGAGTGTCTCTACGACACAGGTCTGCAGTTTGAGGCTGTAATTTCATCACATTTAGTGAGCCCAGAGCAGCTAACCGGGGAATCTATTGAGATTCAAACGGCGACAAAGAGTGCGGTAGCGATGTCTCTTCCAATTGCGAAGGTGGACATCAAATCAAAATATGTTACCGGCACTATACAGGCAGCCGTTCTGCTAGATCCTATCTTCCCAATGATCTTGGGTTGTCGCTACGTCTTTCTAGGGATTCCAACCGAACCCATGTACGTAGGGGCAATGCAAACCAGATCTCAATTGGAGGATGAGCAGACGCCGGCCTTGATTGTGAATCCCTTGCCTGGGGAGTTACGAGCTGCTCAAAGCCAGGATGCTACTTTGCAACCTTGCTTCAACCAGTTGCCAAAAGGTTCTGACCCACCAAGACGGGGTCAGTATTATATGAAGAATCGGTTACTGTACCGGAGAGCCGGAATGGAGGATCACCAGCATGGACAGCTGGTGGTTCCTAAGGCTTATCGGGAACAGCTTCTTCATATGGGACACACCATTTCTTTCAGTGGACATATGGGTGTCGGGGCAACTCTCCAGCGCATTTCCTGCCATTACTACTGGCCAGGGATGACTGGAGACGTGCGTAGGTACGTCAAGTCGTGCCCAGAGTGCCAGCGTGTGGCACCAAAACACTGGACAGCTCCGGTAGTCCTGGGAGACATGCCTATTATGAACTCTCCTTTCGAGAGAGTTGCCATCGATCTTGTTGGTCCTCTTCCTAGGACTAGGAAGAGGAATAAGTACATTCTCACGATGGTGGATTGCTGTTCCATGTGGGGCGAGGCGATACCTTTGGCCACAATCGACTCTAAGCGAGTGGCTGATGCACTGATGGAGACCTTTACTAGGTTGGGATTTCCCAACCAGATCCTAACGGACAATGGGTCTCAGTTCTGTGGTAAGCTGATGGAAGAAGTCTTTCGTATCTTCCAGACCAACCACATTCACACAAGCCCGTATCACCCTCAGTCTAATGGGCAAGTAGAGAGGTTTAATGGTACCTTGACGACCATGCTTCGGAAGCTGGCACAAGAGAAACCAGACAGATGGGATGAGTATATCTCAGCCGCCTTGTTCGCCTATCGGGAGGTTCCCCATGGGTCGACCGGGTTGCCACCAGCCACTCTACTATTCGGGAGGCCAATCAAGGGTCCCTTAGAAGCCTTATTGAGATGTTGGACAGAGGAAGAAACTTCCGAAGAAGTGGTATCCTCTTATAAATACGTCGAAGAGTTAAAGAAAAAACTCCAGACGGGTTGGGCTTTGGCAGCTCAGAATCTGAGAGCGGCCAGGAAGAGACACGCGGCCTACTACAATAGAAGGACGAAAGATAGGTCTCTTAAGGTGGGGGATCGGGTTCTGTTGTTACTTCCAGTAGGTTCCAATAAACTCGAGATTGGTTGGCAGGGGCCTTTCCCGGTAGAAAGGGTTGTCTCCCGCACCAACTATGCCATCCGGATCAGGGGGAAATCTAAAATCTTCCACATTAACCTTCTCAAAAAGTATGAAGAACGATCTGATGGTACTTCTCTCCCACTCATGACTATGGCGGTCGCGATGGAAACTGAATCGGGCGAAGAAACGGATAGGGGGTATCCATTACACCCTGGGGAAACCTATAGGGATGTACATATAAATCCTGATCTGTCGGCTGAAGAAACAGACCGTGTCATCCGTTTGTTGGAGTCCCATCAGCAGATTCTTACCGATCGGCCAGGGCGGACAGGGTTGGTCGAGTTTGATATGACTCTGACTACCCAAGACCCCGTTCGCCAGAAAATATATCCAGTGCCATTTTCGAAAGAGAAGGCCCTGGAAACTGAAATCCAGAAGCTTCTGGACGACGACATCATCACTCCTTCGACTTCTCCTTATAATGCCGGGGTTGTCTTGTTGAGGAAGCCAAGCGGGGAACACCGCTTATGTATTGATTACAGGCATTTAAATAGTTGTACGACATTCCAAGTTGAGCCGTTGCCAAACACAAATCAATTGTTTGCCAGATTAAATAGGGCAAAGTACTTCTCAAAAATTGATTTAAGCCGGGGATATTATCAGATCCCTGTGAAGCCTGAGGTTCGGCCCATGCTCGCTTTCAGTACTCCGAGTGGCCATTACGAATTTAAGGTGATGCCTTTTGGGCTGAGCAATGCGCCCAGTGTGTTCACTCGCATGATGAGAAAGTTATTAGACCCTTTAAGGGATCCCTCTGTCGTCTCGTTTATGGATGATATTCTCATCGCGTCTGACAATCTGAAGGATCACCTGAAATCCTTGGAAAAGATCTTCATAAGATTGAAAGAGGAGGGGTTAACCGCCCGTCCAGCCAAATGTATGATTGGATATCAATCCTTGGAATTTCTGGGACACACTATTACCCCAGGGGGACTGGTACCGGAAGAAAAAAATATTGAGAAGGTCCGTCTCGCACCCCGTCCTAAATCCAAAAAAGGATGTTAGGTCTTTCTTGTCTCTGTGTGGGTTTTACCAGAAATTCATTCCAAAGTTCAACGAAATTGGAGCGCCGTTAACCGAAACCCTGAAGAAAGGATCGCCAGATCCTATAGTCTGGACCCCGAGCTGTGAAGAGGCTTATGGGAAGCTGAAACAGGCGTTGGTGGATAGGCCAGTCCTGCAACTCCCGAATTTGGAGAAAACGTTTGTTCTGAGAACCGACGCGAGTAACATAGGGATTGGAGCAACTCTGTTGCAGGAAGGGCGAGATAATCCTTCGGTGTTGTGTCCGGTGGCGTATGCCAGTAGAAAACTGTTACCCGCCGAACGGAATTATTCCACCGTCGAACGGGAATGTCTAGCTCTAGTGTGGGCGGTACAGAAATTTCAACCTTATCTGTATGGAGTCCAGTTCAAAGTGCAGTCCGACCATCAACCTCTGACGTTCTTGGCAACTTCTAAGAAACTGAACGCGAGGTTGATGAGATGGTCATTGCTCCTACAACCGTATCAGTTCACGGTCGAATACATCCCCGGAAGGGAGAATGTGGGAGCAGATTTTTTATCACGGCATCCTATGGTTGAATGTGAGGGTGGGGTCATTCGAACAGAACCACTGACAGTAGAAAGTTCGTAGGGTTCGACTTTCTTAAGAGGGGGCCTATGTAGCGAAACGCCAGTGGTCCATGTCCTTATGCATTCTTTTATTTTGGGTAGACAGGGGGGAACGGCTTTCGGAAGCTCTCAGTTCTCTTGTTCTCTCAAATCTCCATGAAAGATGGTTCTTTGGGTTATCTTCCTATCACAATCTTTACATGGAGCAAGTAGCCAATGTCTTTCACATCGGGTAAACCCGATGGAGCGCCTTGCGCCAAATGAGCGCTGGTGCGGCTGCTAAGCAATTCATGGCCGTGTACACACCTACCGTTGGATAGTGGCATCTTGTCAAGTCGATTTGAAGATTGGGACAGAGATGCAACCTCCTACTGAAGTGGTGAAGAAAGGTAGGGCTTGGGTTGTGGGTACTCCAGCCAAACATGGAGTTATAAATATACCATGGGTTGAAGGGGAAGATGAATTGGCGAAAGGCCAATCATAACCAATGACGAGTTGGGTGACCGTTAGCCGATTTGGCTGCACGTCTTGTCCTTGGCATAGCCGGGGAAGTGAATCTGAACCATATATCTCCCAAGAGGATTTCATTTGTTCTTGGCGTCAGATGAGCTGTTGTTGTCTTTCTATCTACGGCTTGAATTGGACAGATTGTCATCTTTCTGTTGTATATACTCAGTGGGTATTTTGGGAATGGGGTACACCAATCTCTGATCTATCTTCTTGAGCCAGAAGAGGCTATTCACAGTACTATCTCTTTCATCTGTTACTAGATGGGATGATGTAGGGAAGTTAATGGACTTCTGTATCTCATTTAGAGAACCTGCATTCCGCTGAATCTATGTGTTCTGTGGGGCACTGCTGGTACATTGCGGCGACCGCTCAGACAAGAGCGGAGCCGGGAGGGGGTAGGATCTTCTTTCCTATTCTTGCAGGGAGTGGGGAACTACAAAGCGTGCCATACAACCCCATTACTATACTATGAGTTAATGAGATGTAACACACGGATTACTGGGCGCACCACACCACAAGATCTTGCGGGTGAGAAAGGCATGGTTGCAAGTGAGAGGGAAGCATGGGAATGAATGTGCCCAATCATAATAAAGGCTTGGTATGAGTGTGGAGGGTGTGTCGTGTGGCCAAAAAGACAACCGGACTTCGTCCAGCTGGAGGTCTACTCAAACCCGGACGTGGCCAATCCAGGGGCTACCTGACAGGTCAGGCCTGGTCAATCAGGTATTAAATATAGTGTATTTGTGTGATACATGAGTCAGCCCAGTCGCTCAGGTTTTATTTATCATCTCCAGGGTCCTCTTCTATGGGAAGTGACTATGTCTTCGAAGGGACATTATCACCGGTGCTTCTAGGCTAACGTCAATATGTCCAACGAGGCCAACTCAAGGCAAGGTGCAGGTCTTGAAGCAAGGACATTTTGTATGACTGGTGCATTGCCGGTTTTGTTTTAACAACATACGCCTGAGAGCAGTGTTGTCCGGAGGGAGCCTAAGAGTGATTTTCTGGCATACCCATTTTATCCCGGACATTAAAAGGACCCAACCATTATCCTTCACAAACACCTCACCTTATCGGCAACACTAAAGCTTTTCATAGGTCAGTGAAGACCTAGTGCCGAACTAATTCAGATGACAATGAACAGAAGTCCTCAACACACCAGTCGCTTGGATTCTACAAAAGCCGGTTGAACCTACACCCAGTTGTTGGAGAAGGAAGGAGATTCGGACATCTTTGGTGAGAAGTGTGTGGACAGATCAGACAGTATCTGAAGCTGGATCTGTGACTGTGGCGACTTGAGGCTCTGTGTTAGAATTTACCAGTGTAGTGTCTGTGTAGATCTATCTGTTTATCTGCCTTTATGTGTTCCTGTGCTGTTCTTGATTAGGTTAATAAAATTACTTCCAAGTTGTTCTGACGACTGCCATGTTATTTATGCGTCAGCCAGAAGAACACTGCAGGAAATAGGTCCCTAGGTCGAAAGGAAGCGTGACAGTGTGTCCAGGGAAAACGGAGGAGGGTTGGCAGGAAAAGACCTATCTAAGCCAGGGCTATAGAAGATATTTGAAATATTGTGACCGGGCTATTTGGGACCCTCCACGTAGCTTGTTACACGTCCCATACACCAATTTGGAGATCATTTGCCACATCTTGCACCCATCTACTCTTTAGCAAGGGCCGAATGTAAGACGGGCCTGCGCGCCCAATTTGTGACCCTAATAAAGTTGATTTGATTTGATTTGATTTTAGCCTTTCTTTTCCTCTCTTCCCGGGCATATACCTCTCTATGATTGCTCTCTCGAAACTTTCATGACGTTTCAAGTGACCAAACTATTTCAATTGTCTTTGCGTTTTCGTCTTTAGTAGCCAACCATCCTCGATATTCATATTTTGTCGTATGTGTCGTGTCCTCCTTTAAAGTGTCGTCCCTGGAGTGAAGAGAGTCGACACCCACATTATAATATTTTTTTTTCCTCTCAATATTCTGGAGAATCCACCAGCTTCCGTCCAACACACTCCATCAGCCTATGGACACCTTTTCCTATCACTCTCTCACTGTCGTACTATGCCCCCCTTCTCATACTTCCCCAACGCAACATACTCAACAACTATTGCTTCTAAAAATTAATAAAGACTAATTTATTAAAAGAAAAGTGTAACGTATATGAGACGTGTATGCGAAGAAAAAAGTGTGTCGTGTATTATAACATAAATGTGTATGTCAGCCTTCAAAGTTCAGGATCATAGTGTACACATCATGGCAAGGATCACACGACATCATTCGAGTCAGTACGAAAAACCTCACCGAAGTCGTATCCTTCTCTCCAGACATGTCCTCCTCCAGGAACTCTGATGACCATGAGATCTGAATCCCATGTAAATATATAATCCGTGGAAAAAAACTGTTATTGTTCCTAACACAACTGTTCCTAACAGTTTATAGAAACTCTGGCTTCATAATTCCGGCGCGGTGAAAACAAACATGGAACACTGTCCTATGAACAAGACTTTTTGTCTCTTGATAAATGTTCACTAGTTCTCACTATTAAACAGTTATTGTATCTAGAATAAAATGGCTTGCTTTATTCACTAGATATAGTCTGAAAGTTCTGATTTCCTTGATACGTGGCACAACTACACTTCAATGTTTGGTTTCATCTAATGTGAACATCAGTTCCTACTGATCTAGTTCCACGTGGGCTGAACCTCCATCACTTCAGGTGTGTTAACGATTGGTATTCACTCATGTAGGATACATATACCATTAGACTCCACCGAGCAATGTGTCTTAACTTCTTCCGTTGCGAAAGTTGCTGGCCCATCTCTCCACATCATACTTTATCCGGGATCGGATTTTTTTAGTTGTTCCGGGTTCTTCATTCCAACCAGAGGAACCTTATGTAAAAACCGCCTCATTCCCGGGATGGCTACTACACTTTGCCATAACGGCACATGCTAGTTAATGTTAAATTAATCTAACACTGTAGAGCTCTCCCACAAACACGTCTATCATAATCCACGGTTCTTGGTCAACTCCCCCCTAGTTGATCCCAACTCGGGTTTATATGGCAAACTCCTAAAATTGGTCACGTGATATGGGTGACGTCCTGCAGGTGTTATTTGCGCATATCATCCATTGTCAGGAAACTATTTTCCTGGCTTAAGTCCTGTCAAAGTTGTCAGTAATAGTTTAGATTCTCAAAACAAGCCAGCGAGTTGCTGTCGAGTTCCAACAAAGAGTTTTCCTCAACAAGCTGTCAGTAGCAATCTGCCCCTCTGAGTGATGTCCGGAAACTATATGACATATGGACTGTTTACTTCCTTGCTGAGTACTTCCGTTTTCCATCTGACTTGTCAAAACGATGTATGATTCAGAGCACTCACTTCCTCCTCACTCACCACCAAATGTGTATATGGGCTGACCCTACGGCTTCCATTTGTATTCAAATGTTGACAACCTTGTCAAGGCGATGTCGGGATTCGGCTCCCGCACTTCCGACAGTGGCCAATCCGTCAACCAGATGTACAAGTACAACTGTTATTTCTGCCCGACCTGTTTTGGAAACACGTGTAGCCACAACTATGAATGTTTTCTCTGTATTCGTTGAAACCCTTGTTGCTTAGCAGATAGTCCGGTTAATCAAAACATCCTCCCTAACAATTAGCTGGGTAAACGCACGGTTTCATTTTGTGACATAGGCCCCCTCTTAAGAGAGTAGTCCATCTCACTCTTCTCCACCGTGAGTTTAATCCAGATGATTCATTCTTCTTCTTCAGGAGCTGGGTGTCTTGATAAGAAATCCGCTCCAACATTTTCCTTCCCAGGAATGTACTCCACTGTGAAGTTATATGGTTGAAGTAACAACGACCACCGCATCAAACGGGCGTTGAGCTTCTGAGAAGTAGCCAGGAACATCAGGGGCTGATGATCCGAATGGACCCGAAACTTAATTCCATACAAATATGGCTGAAATTTTTGCACTGCCCATACGAGGGACAAGCACTCTCTCTCTCGACGGTTGAATAATTCCTCTCCGCCTGTAGAAGTTTCTTACTTGCGTATGCCACAGGTTTCAAAACCGAAGCATCGTCTTTTCCTTCCTGTAACAAAGCGGCTCCAATTCCAATCGCACTCGCATCTGTTCTCAACACAAATGGTTTGGAAAGGTCAGGAAGCTGTAATACAGGTTTGCTGACCAAGGCCTCCTTTAACTGACTATAGGCATTCTCACATTCTGGTGTCCAAATGATTTGGTCCGGGAATCCCTTTTTCAAGGTTTCCGTCAACGGAGCTCCCAGTTCAGTGAAATGTGGGATAAATTTGTGGTAGAACCCACACAACGAGAGAAAAGATCGCACATCCTTCTTCGTTTTTGGCCTTGGTGCATTTCTGATTTTATCCAGGTTCTTCTCTTCTGGAACAATGTGTCCTGGAGTGATGGTGTGACCTAGAAATTCCAGAGTCTGGTAACCAATCATGCACTTGGTTGGACGAGCAGTAAGCCCTGCTTCCTTGAGCCTATTAAACACTCTCTCCAAGGATTGTAAGTGGTCATCCAAGCTGTCACTGGAAATCAGAATATCATCCATGAATGAGATGATGGACGGATCCTGTAACGGATCTAGTAAAGTCCTCATCATGCGTGTAAACACACTAGGTGCATTGCTGAGTCCAAAGGGCATGACCTTGAATTCGTAGTGTCCCCTGGGTGTACTGAAAGCTAACAGTGGTCGAATCTCCGGTTTGACTGGTATCTGATAGTACCCCCGACTCAGATCCACCTTTGAAAAGTACCGAGCCTTATGGAGCCTAGCGAATAACTGAGTTGGATTCGGCAAAGGTTCCACCTGAAACTGTGTATGACTGTTCAGAAGTCGGTAATCTATACACAACCTGTGTTCTCCACTTGGTTTGCGTAACAAAACTACCCCCGTATTGTATGGGGATGTGGATGGTGCAATCACGTCATCCTCCAGCAGTTTTTGTATTTCCTCCCCCAGGGCCTTTTCTTTAGAGAATGGCACTGGGTAAACCTTTTGGCGAACAGGCTCCTGTGTGGTCAAAGTCATCTCGAACTCAACCAACCTCGTTCGTCCTGGTTTATCAGTCAGTATCTCCTTATGAGACTTGAGAACCTGGGTTATCCTTTCCCTCTCCTGGGAGGTCAGATCAGGGTTCACTTTCACATCCCTATAGGTTTCCTGGTGTACCAAGGGATATTCCCTGCCCTCGCTGGTTCCCACTTCCGTCTCCATTGCAACTGCCATTGCCATGAGGTGCGCTGCCTTGTCTCCGGGTCTCTCTTCGTATTTCCGCAAGAGATTGATATGGAAAATCTTCGACTTTCCCCGGATCCGGATCTGATAGTTGGTTCTGGATATCACCCTTTCCACGGGAAATGGTCCTTGCCAACCTATCTCCAGTTTGTTGTTTCCCGTTGGGAGTAGCAACAAGACTTTATCTCCCACCTCTAGAGATCTTTCTTTAGACCTACGGTTGTAGTAAGCCGCATGCCTTTTCCTGGCCTTTTTCAAGTTTTGATTTGCCAGAGTCCATCCCTTGTGGAGTTTTTCTTTCAGTTCCTCCACGTATTGATAGGATGAGATCACTTCTTCTGACGTCCCCTCTTCAGTCCAACTCCTCAACATGGCTTCCAACGGTCCTTTGATTGGACGACCAAACAGCAACGTAGCGGGTGGTAGTCCTGTTGAGCCATGAGGAACTTCCCGATAGGCAAAGAGTGCTGCTGGGATATATTCATCCCACCTATCAGGTTTTTCCTGCGCTAGTTTCCTGAGCATTGTCATCAACGTGCCGTTGAAACGCTCTACTTGTCCATTGGCTTGAGGGTGGTAAGGGCTGGTATGTATGTGGTTAGAGTGAAACACCCTAAATACCTCCTCCATGAGTTTTCCACAAAACTGAGATCCATTGTCCGTCAGAATTTGATCCGGAAAGCCTAATCTGGTAAAGGCCTCCATCAGTGCGTCCGCCACTCTTTTCGAGTCAATCGTGGTCAACGGTATCGCCTCACCCCACATTGTACAGCAATCCACCATTGTGAGTATATACATGTTCCTCTTCCTAGTCCTGGGAAGTGGACCCACGATATCGATGGCTACCCTCTCGAAAGGAGAGTTCATGATGGGCATCTCACCCAACACCACCGGTGCTGTCCAGTGTTTCGGTGCCACCCTCTGGCACTCAGGGCATGACTTCACATACCGACGCACATCATCTGTCATTCCCGGCCAATAGTAGTGGCAGGAAATCCGCTGCATGGTGGCGGCAATACCCATGTGTCCACTAAAGGAGATGGTATGCCCCATATGAAGAATCTGGGACCGGTGAGCTTTCGGGACGACCAACTGACCGTATAGGTTGTCTCCCCTTCCTGCTCTCCTGTAGAGTATCCTATTCTTCATGTAGTACTGCCCCCGTCCTGGTGGATCAGCACTTTTCTGCAGCTTTTTGTAGCAAGGACGTAAAGTATCATCCTCACTCTGGGCAGTTCGTAGCTCCCCCGGCATTGGGGTAGTCACAATTGCGTCTGCCTCTTCCGTTTTCGTCTGAGAGCGAGTCTGCATTGCTCCCATATGGATTGGCTCCCTGGGCATTCCCAGAAAGACATACCGGCAACCTAGGATGACTGGAAAAATGGGATCGGTCAATACAGCGGCCTTGATGGTGCCGGTGACGTACCTTGACCGAATCTCCACATTAGCAATGGGCAACTTCATGGTTACAGCACTCTTCTGTGCAGGCTGTATATCCAAGGTTTCACCTGTGAATTGTTCTGGATGCACCAGATCCGCAGAAATCACGGCCTCCCCGTCCAGTCCTGTGTCGTATAAACACTCCACTTGACGACCGTTAACCTCTACCAATTCCACTACAGGTGGTTTTTCCTGGTCTGGAGTCTCTTCCTCGGCCTCGACCTGTTCGGTGGGCTCCACCTTAGGTTTTCCTGAGCACACGACGAATTGAGTGTCTCCTGACTTTCCCCTGCAGTCAATAGCATTGTGCGTGTTTGACTTGCATTGGTTGCACCATTTCCCTGTCCTAGATTTTCTATTGCCAGACTTGAGTGAGCTCTCCTGGTGGCGAGCTTCCTTGTTGACCTTGGCATTTTCCGTGACAACCTCCTTGGAAGTCACTTGACATGCTGCGAAGTGAGGGTTCTTAGCCTTCGATTTGCAGTCCCTCGTATTGTGAGAGGGTGACTTACAAATTGAACACCACTTCTCCGACCATGGTCGTTTTGGTGTAGAGCTTGAAGTGCTCTTGCTTCCCTCCTTCTTCTTCTCTGAACTATCCTCTGATTTTTGCACATAAGGTTCCCACTTTTTTGTTCCTGAGTTTTTGGTTTTCTTCTTGTCATGTTTCTCTTGACTTTTGGAGTTGGTGGAAAGGTTTTCCCCTGCCTCCCCATGTACCTCGACGAACCGTTCTGCTAATTTAGTCACGAGGTCAATACGTTCTGCTCCTTGTTCTCCCAGAAACGTCCTGAGAGGTTTAGACATTTGCTTCTTCAGCTGGTCGACCACCATGAGCTCTTCCAGACTCTCATAGTCATGTGCGAACCCAGCCAAATCCATCCACTTGTGGAGATAAGATTTTAGACGCAAACTGTAGGCGGCAAACAACTCCCCCGGTTCTCGTTTCGCTGCTCGAAATTTTTTCCGGTAGGTATGTGACGTAACCTCGAATCGTTTCAGCAGAGCCGTCTTTAACTCGTCATAATTGTTCTCATGTCCTGGTGGCAGGCGAGAATAAACCTCGTATCCGGTCCCGCGTAAACCCTGGGATAGCTTAAGATTCCATTTGTTACGCTCCAGACCCATAGCAACTGACATAGCCTCGAAGCGTTGAAGGTACTGGTCAATCTTCTCTTTGTCCTCCTCGTAGACCGCCAAAGGAAACTTCATGGCATGGTACCCATGTCCACCTACTGGTGTTGACCCTGGGATGGAGGAACCTCCAACTGCTCCCTCAGTTTCTCCATTAGATTGACTCTTCAACTCGAGTTCCCTCATCCGGTACTCGTGCTCCCTTTTCTGTGCTTCCTGTTCAGCTTCTAATTTCCTAGCTGCTTGTTCAGCTTCCAATTTCCTAGCTGCTTGCTCAGCTTCCAATTTCTTAGCTGCGTGCTCAGCTTCCAATTTCTTAGCTGCTTGCTCAGCTTCCAATTTCTTAGCTGATTGCTCAGCTTCCAATTCCATCCTTCTCAATTCCAGCTCGGCCTTTCGATCTTCCCTTTCTGCTTGACGATACTCTCTCTCCACTTCCTGTATGTAATCCGTTAGAGCAGAACCCGCCAATCCCATTTCTTCCCCCTTTGCCTTTAATTCTAACGTGGTTAGTTTAGGGGTGGCCATTATACAGAGAGGTAAGCTAGCAGGTCTAGTACAATATAACTGCAAATTACTATACAGATATATGAACAAGTACTATAAATCTAGATATTACCACACACAGTACATTCACTCAGTGACAAGAGTAGAATCAGGACCACAGACCTATGCAGACGTGTGAAGTGTGAACAGGTAAGATATTAGTCCTAACCCCTATCCACATTCACTCTAGCTGGATTCTCCAAACTGATATCTCCCTCTTATAACTAAGGATCCCGTGTCAAAAGACCCCGTTGTCAGAAGATCCCCCTGTCAAACGTTCCTGCTTGCAGGAGATCTCGCTGTCCAAGGATTCCGTTTATTAGAGATCCCGCTGTCCAAAGATTCCGTTTATTAGAGATCCCGCTGTCCAAAGATCCCGTTTACGAGAGATCCCGCTGTCCAAAGATCCCGGACGAGCCCCCAATAATGTCGTGTCCTCCTTTAAAGTGTCGTCCCTGGAGTGAAGAGAGTCGACACCCACATTATAATATTTTTTTTTCCTCTCAATATTCTGGAGAATCCACCAGCTTCCGTCCAACACACTCCATCAGCCTATGGACACCTTTTCCTATCACTCTCTCACTGTCGTACTATGCCCCCCTTCTCATACTTCCCCAACGCAACATACTCAACAACTATTGCTTCTAAAAATTAATAAAGACTAATTTATTAAAAGAAAAGTGTAACGTATATGAGACGTGTATGCGAAGAAAAAAGTGTGTCGTGTATTATAACATAAATGTGTATGTCAGCCTTCAAAGTTCAGGATCATAGTGTACACATCATGGCAAGGATCACACGACATCATTCGAGTCAGTACGAAAAACCTCACCGAAGTCGTATCCTTCTCTCCAGACATGTCCTCCTCCAGGAACTCTGATGACCATGAGATCTGAATCCCATGTAAATATATAATCCGTGGAAAAAAACTGTTATTGTTCCTAACACAACTGTTCCTAACAGTTTATAGAAACTCTGGCTTCATAATTCCGGCGCGGTGAAAACAAACATGGAACACTGTCCTATGAACAAGACTTTTTGTCTCTTGATAAATGTTCACTAGTTCTCACTATTAAACAGTTATTGTATCTAGAATAAAATGGCTTGCTTTATTCACTAGATATAGTCTGAAAGTTCTGATTTCCTTGATACGTGGCACAACTACACTTCAATGTTTGGTTTCATCTAATGTGAACATCAGTTCCTACTGATCTAGTTCCACGTGGGCTGAACCTCCATCACTTCAGGTGTGTTAACGATTGGTATTCACTCATGTAGGATACATATACCATTAGACTCCACCGAGCAATGTGTCTTAACTTCTTCCGTTGCGAAAGTTGCTGGCCCATCTCTCCACATCATACTTTATCCGGGATCGGATTTTTTTAGTTGTTCCGGGTTCTTCATTCCAACCAGAGGAACCTTATGTAAAAACCGCCTCATTCCCGGGATGGCTACTACACTTTGCCATAACGGCACATGCTAGTTAATGTTAAATTAATCTAACACTGTAGAGCTCTCCCACAAACACGTCTATCATAATCCACGGTTCTTGGTCAACTCCCCCCTAGTTGATCCCAACTCGGGTTTATATGGCAAACTCCTAAAATTGGTCACGTGATATGGGTGACGTCCTGCAGGTGTTATTTGCGCATATCATCCATTGTCAGGAAACTATTTTCCTGGCTTAAGTCCTGTCAAAGTTGTCAGTAATAGTTTAGATTCTCAAAACAAGCCAGCGAGTTGCTGTCGAGTTCCAACAAAGAGTTTTCCTCAACAAGCTGTCAGTAGCAATCTGCCCCTCTGAGTGATGTCCGGAAACTATATGACATATGGACTGTTTACTTCCTTGCTGAGTGCTTCCGTTTTCCATCTGACTTGTCAAAACGATGTATGATTCAGAGCACTCACTTCCTCCTCACTCACCACCAAATGTGTATATGGGCTGACCCTACGGCTTCCATTTGTATTCAAATGTTGACAACCTTGTCAAGGCGATGTCGGGATTCGGCTCCCGCACTTCCGACAGTGGCCAATCCGTCAACCAGATGTACAAGTACAACTGTTATTTCTGCCCGACCTGTTTTGGAAACACGTGTAGCCACAACTATGAATGTTTTCTCTGTATTCGTTGAAACCCTTGTTGCTTAGCAGATAGTCCGGTTAATCAAAACATCCTCCCTAACAATTAGCTGGGTAAACGCACGGTTTCATTTTGTGACAGTATGGGCGCAATTGTTTTTTTCTGTATTCAAGATATTCTTAGAACCCGTCTGTAACATTAATATTCAAAGGCATTTATGAGCTGTTCAGCTTGTTTTTAAGTGTCCAGATCTCACAAGTATGTGTTACAATGGGACAGATGCATGCTCTTCAACATCTAAGTTTTGTAGTTCTATCTGTCCCACGCCACAATTTATTCAGTTGTTTTAGTGTTTGAGGAGCAATATATATATACTGTGCCACCATTGTTGGTAATTAATGCCCCAAGATATTCGAAATTGTCCACTACCTCCAACTTTTCCATCATTAACATATATTTCTGTCTCCATATTAGTTTTATCTGCGTGCATTATCATTGGTTTTGCTATGTTAAGATATAAGTTGTGATTTTCACTATTCTTATGAGTTGAGGTTATTAGTTTTTCTATATCATTCCTTGCCGGTCTCCCTGGTCTAAAGGTTACACGACTTTCTCTGTAATACCGTATACTATCGTGAGTAACGTGACGTGCGCGAGAATCGGTAGCTGTTCTCTCCGCGTCGGTAACTTAGGGGTATGTGAGCCGGTCGCTCAGAAAGCAATGGCAAACTACTGAGCGTAATCTTGCCAAGAAATCAACAGTCAGCTGAAAGATGCTGATGTTGACAGCGATGTCATGTAAAGGATATGCGAACAACAACAAATATATAATTCCTTGATGTGGATAATACTACTGTATCACCATCATATCGAATCAGGGTTGCCAGATCACTGTGATAAAAAAAAAGCCATATCATGAAATAAAAAAGCCAAGAAAAAGCCAAACATAACCCAATAAAGACTCTTATAATGCAAAAATATTTCTTTATGTAATTCGTGAGGTTCTGCCTTACTTTTCTGAAAAAGGCTATTTACCCTTTCGAATTCCTGCACAATATGAGTTGCAAAATGAAAATAAAGGTAGTTTCTTTGATCTACAATCATGTCCTTTGTAAGTCGTGACAGCAGAAATTAAAAACAAAGCCTTGAGTTCTTCCCAATTCATTAGAATGTTGAACATTACTTTTCCCCGGACAAGCCTGTGAGTAGAAGACATTTTCTCAAAAGGAAGTGGTGCACAGTTCTAGCTTGCTGAAATTCTGTCAATGATTTCATAATTTTGAATAAATCTTTAAATGCTTCTCGTCTTAGATTGCTATGTCTAAACCAATTTGGTATTTCTGTCAGCAAAAAATCCAATGTTTGAAGGTAGTTTTGACACTGCATATTTGATGCACAGTGCTAATGAATGGCAAACACACTTATGCTGAACACATGAAGGAGATACATCTGTCATTCTGGACCAAACTGAATTGTTGCATCCAACCATACTGGAAGCACCATCTGATGCAAAACCAATGCAATTTTTTAATGTTTGATTACATTTTTCAATGTCATTGTTAATCAAATTAAATATATTCTCTCCTGTAGCCTCCTGAACGGGAATCAAACCTAGAAAACTAGTAGTAATTTCATTTCTTGTATCGCTGAGGTATCTAACTAAAATGCACAAATACTTTTGGGTCGAGACATCAGTGGACTCATCAATGATGAGTGTATACTTCGTGTATTGCAGATCTAGAATTAGATCAGATCTTAAAGATGGTGAAATAACATTTCTTATTAGTGATATGCACTTCGTTCGGAGCAATTTTATCTGACCAAGAGTGCTGCCACATCCATGGGCTACCATTAATTCACCTAAGTGATCGATGGTGCGTATGGCACTATGGCAGACCTTGCTAACAGCAATTTGTAACTCTGCTAATTTGATTTTATCATCAATTTTCTTGCTAATTTTCATCACTGAAAGTGTTTTTTGTGAAGAAGATGGTGCGCTCCGCTTGTGTTTTTTCTATTGTATCATGATTTGCGATATTTGAAAGTCTTGGAACAATATTACAATGGCACAATTTGCAATATGCCTGTTCAGAACCATCAGTGGATTTCTTGAGCCACTCTAATGTCTCTCCCATTGATCATTATATTTCCGATTAGTATCATAAGATGGTTTCCACTTTGGCATTATAATGGGCTCAATAATAAGAAATACTTGCGACTTGCGATGAAGGTATAATGGATTTGAAAATTGAACTGAATAGTAAGGTGGCTGAGCAATGAGTGAGTGGGCATAGAACAGGACCAGAATCAAGTACAGTACGAAAACCATACGCCAAGCTTATCGTTTTGCATTTGTTTTAGCTAAAAAATAGTAAAACAAGACAACAATTAACTTGACAAATTAAAAAAAGAGGCATATGCCATTACAAATTGTAAAAAAGCCAAGAAAAAATTCAAAACGTAAAACTGATTTTCTGACGCCCAGCCTGATTTAAAAAAGCAAAGTTTGTCAAATTTGGCGTTAAAAAGGCCAATCTGGTCACCCTGTATCGAATACCTGGTATTTCATGACCACATATGGGACATCATTGGTGTCAGGTCTTAGTCAGATATGACTGAGCTACTGTATGACAGTAGACAGTACTACATGCTTTCTGTTAGCGCCGATGTTGAGCGACACTTACCAAACCCGACACGCCACATTGTGCTAACGGCTTAGGGTGGAGGAGTGCAATTGGGAGGGTACACGTCTTACCCTAGTGCGAGGAGATGCAGCCTAAAGACTAAATGTCATGGCGGGGCAGACCACACCCTAAGCCTTGGTCGGCAGCTGGTCTATGATGAAAGCTCCGACTGGCAGTCAGTTAGAGTATTGCTTTGCTAATCCGGCAGCTTATGCAGCTTGCCTTGTTCCAGACGTATTGTTGTTACCTTTCCTCTGAAGTGAACTAGGCAGGCCGAGAGAGGGATCATGTAGTATGGGCAACACGTGGTCTCTAAGTTCAGCCCAGGCTTTGTGTTATGGAGAGGTATAACTACATTTTGCAAACTATAGTCTGTCAAGACGGCAAGGTGCCAGTCATTCATGGGGTATCATATTGCTCCTTGGTTTTATCATCTCTAATACTTCTAATTATACTTGGTTATATCATCTCTGACATTTCTCATTATGCTTGGTTATATTATCTGTGACATTTCTCATTATGCTTGGTTATATCATCTCTGACATTTCTCATTATGCTTGGTTATATTATCTGTGACATTTCTCATTATGCTTGGTTATATCATCTCTGACATTTCTCATTATGCTTTGTTATATCATCTCTGACATTTCTCATTATGCTTGGTTATATCATCTCTGACATTTCTCATTATGCTTGGTTATATTATCTGTGACATTTCTCATTAAACTTGGTTATATCATCTGTGACATTTCTCATTATGCTTGGTTATATCATCTCTGACATTTCTCATTATACTTTCGGCGTACAGGTTAAGCAAACAGTGGGACAACACTCCTCGCTTGATGTCAAACCAATCTAATGTCTCGCCATCTATTCTAACCGCTGCTTGTTGGTCTAGATAGAGCATTTTTATGAGTTGTACTACGTGTGATGGAAAGCCCATATCCCTCATAATTTCCCAATGTTTCTGATGTTGTACACCGTAAAATGCCTTTGAATAATACACAAAACAAGAGAATAGGTTTACATTAAATTCTCTGCACTTCTATATTATTAAACGCATGCTGAGTATGTGATCTCTTGTTCCTCTTCCTTGTCTAAATCCAGCTTGAAACACTTTAATCTCTTCTTCAATTTTCTTACGAAGTCTTCCCATTTTGATGTTTAGTAGAATTTTACAAGCATGACTGATCAGGGCAACAGTTCCATAGTTGGTGCATAATCTCAGGTTGCCGTGTTCTGGTATTGGAATGAAGATAGTTCTTTTCAAATTTTTGGCCATACACCATATTTCCGTATCTTTTTACATAAGCATGATAAATTTGTAAGCTTTCTTCTCCTCCTGCTATAATAAGTTCAGTTGGTATCTCATATCATCCTGGTGATTTACCATTCTTCAATGCCAATACTACTTCATCTAATGAGGGTCAAGGTTCTGTCTCTGCTGTCATTAGTTCATGTATCTCATTCATATCGTCAAAGTCATTCATATCATACACTCTACTGCACTATTTCTGCCATTTTTCAAGAGTTCTTCTCTATTCTGTTAGGATATTTCCCAACTTGTCACATTTAATTGAGGTGTAATATTTTTTGTCAATAACTTCATTTCTTTAAACATTTCGTAATCTCTTCCATTCTTATGATATTGCTCTAGTTAGTTAGTTAGTTAGTCGACAGATCATTCGTAATCTCTTCCATTCTTATGATATTGCTCTAGTTAGTTAGTCGACAGATCATCCTCATTGCACATCGAACCATTCAGTCCATAAGTGCTCGGATCCCCTCCTCAGCAAATCCCGTAGCGTGTAGCGGCTAACGACACCAGTTCTGTGTTGGTTTATCAATCTTCTTTGACTTCCTGCGAAGTGTTCTTGTTTGGCCACCCTGGTAATAATGATATTGCTCTATTTTAATACAACAATATTGTATATATTGGTTCTTGTCCTTTCTTATTTCTCGTGTTAAAGATTTATACTTCAGTCTGCTGTTATCGGTTTCTCATGATTTATGTTTCAGTTCCCTTCGTTGTTTTATTAATTGTAACGTGTTTTATGTAGTCCATGACTTATGTTGTTTATTATTGGTCGGAATTAAATCTTTGGCTGCTGTTATCAAAATATCTCTAACTTGTACTGCCATTTCACCAGGTGTCATTTCCTCATGTATAGACATCAAGAAATATAGAAGATATGGAAGGAATCAACATTGGGGGACGATACATAAATAACATTAGATATGCAGATGATACAGTCTTGATTGAAGACAATGAACAGGATCTGCAAAATTTAGTAGATGCGGTTGTTGCACACAGTGAACAACTAGGGTTAGAACTGAATATTAAGAAGACACAGATTATTGTCGTCACTAGGAAGAAGGAAATACCACAATGTGATATACGAGTAGATGGACATATTCTTAAACAAGTGAATCGATAATGTTATCTCGGCACAGTCATAACATCTGATGGGAGATGCCTTGAAGAGATTAGAACAAGAATTGCAATTGCGAAGGTAGCCTTTTGCAAGATGAAAAACATACTGACCAACAAAAAGATATCAATTGAAACGAGAAAAAGAGTGTTGAGATGCTACATAGAACCTATACTTTTGTATGGATGTGAAGCGTGGAAAATAAGCAGTCAAGCTGAAAAACAGCTAATGGCTGTGGAAATGTGGTTTCTGAGGAAAATGCAAAGAATAACATGGACAGATAGAAAAGCCAGCGAACAAGTCCTTCAAGAAACAAATGAAGATCTTAAACTGATTAGAGTCATTAGACGTAGACAATCAAAATTTTTTGGGCATGTTATGAGAAGAAATGAATTGGAAAACTTGGTGACAACTGGCAAGATCGAAGGGAAGAGACCAAGGGGAAGACCTAGAAACAAATACCTGGATGGCTTGGCCACGTGGCATGGTCGAGACAGGAACACAGAGCTGATCCACGACTCTGGCGATCGAGTGAGATGGCAGAACATGACCGCCCACGCTTACCGGCATGGCACATGATGGATGGATGGAGACATCAAGACCGCAAAACGTTTCTTCACGTAATATCAATCAATCAATCATGTGCCTTGCCGGAAAGCGTGGGCGGTCATGACTCGCCATTTCACTCGATCACCAGAGTCGTGGATCAGCTCAGTGTTCCTGTCTCGTCCATGCCATGCGGCCAAGCCACCCATGTCTTCCTCTTGGTCTGTTCCCTTCGATCTTGCCAGTTGTCACTAAGTTCTCAAATCCATTTCTTCTCATAACATGTCCAACAAATTTTGACGTCTACGGCTCATTTCTGTAATCAATTTACTATTGTCATTTGTCTCCTGTAGTACTTGGTCATTGGTTTTTCTGTCTGTCCATGGTATTCATTGCATTTTCCTCAGAAACCATATTTCTGCAGCCATAAGATGTTTTTCAGCTTGACTGCTCATTGTCCAAGTTTCACATCCATACAAAAGAACAGGCTCTATGAATCCCCTCAACACTCTTTTTCTCGTTTCAATTGATATCTTTTTATTGGTCAGAATGTTTTTCATTTTGCTAAAGGCTACTTGCGCCATGGTGATTCTTGTTCTAATCTTTTCAAGGCATCTCCCATCAGATGTTATGACTGTCTCGAAATAATTGTACCGATTCACTTGTTGAAGAATAGTCCCATTTACTTGTATATTACATTGTGGTATTTCGTTCTTGCTAGTGACTACCATAACCTGTGTCTTTTTACAATTTAATTCTAACCCCAGTTGCTCAATGTGTACAACAACCGCATCTAATAATTGTTGCAGATCCTGCGTATTGTATGCAATCAATACTGTACCATCTGCATATTTAATGTTATTGATGTTTCGTCCTCCAATGCTGATTCCATTTATATCTTCTACATTTCTGAAAATATTTTCACTGTATAGGGGAAAAAAAACCTGGAGATTCTTCTTCTTCTTTCGTTCGCTTGAAATATGTCTATATCTGCAATGTCGTCTCTTGCATGAATTGAACTGTTTTTTTTTCAGTTCACACAGTGGTCCATAGAGTTTATCTTCCACTGTCGTCTCTCTAGGCCAGAAGGTTTGCCTAGATATGTTATATTTTGGGCAGTCTTGGAGTATGTGCTCTGCTGTCTGAGACGCCAATCCACTTGTGTACATGGCTGTTTCACCAATCTTGAATTTTGTATACATGTGGTTGCGTAATCTATTGTGTCCTGTTCTGAGGCGCAGAATAATGACTTGTTCTGGTCTGTCCATAATGTGGTAGTCATCTTGAGCAGGTTTTGGTGGCTTTCTGACTGATTTGATCATTCTTTTCTTTTGGTGGTATGTAACGGGCACATCAGGCTGTTCCTCTTTGGCTCCTTCCTTAGCCAATTGATCAGCTCTATCGTTTCCGGGTACTCCACAGTGGGATGGTATCCACTGTATGGTGACTTTATGCTGACTGCTAAGTTCAGAAAGTAGTGTCCTTAGTACTGGCAATTTCCCAGAGAGGAGCGCCCCGAGTACTGATTTTGCATCTGTTAGTAGCACCACAGGTTGTGTACCATTGCTGTTATTTAGTAATTTCTCTGTTGCTATCTTGATTGCCTCAATTTCGGCATCATAGTTATGGCAGTACTTTCCTGTCGGTACTCTGGCTGTGTCCCTAGTATTATTTGGGTATTCTATGTACACTCCCGCTCCTCCATTTCGAACAGCATTTTGTGCTGACCCATCTGTGTAGACTCGGATCCAGAGGTCCTGTGGGTATTCTTCATCAAGGAAGCTGAGAGTGGCTGTTCTGCGCTGCACACTGTTCTGTTCTTCCTTGTCAAATATTCCTCTCACTTTTGTCTGGATTTGTAACGATAGTCTATGCTCATCTTTCCATGGAGTTCGCTCTGGAATAGTTGTTAGGGGGATACCAACTGTGGGCAGATCAGTGGTTTCTCTGCAGAGTCGTTTGGCCTGGTGGAAAAAACTACTTCTTTTCAACCGCCCCATAGCTAGGTTTTCAAATCTGTTCTTCATAGGGTGGCCTGGCAAGCTGAGGAACTTTTCTGCTTGTATTAGCGTTTTCGTATCTCTGCGCTCACTCAGTGCCTGTGTCCTCCCCATCTTCTCCATTTCCACTATAGGGGTTGATCTCATCCCTCCTGTGGTGACTCTAAGTGCTTGATTTTGCACCTTGTCCAGCTCTTGTAGTGTGGTATTTGATGCTGAACACCACGCAGTTGACCCATATTCCAGGTGTGGTCGTATGCTCTGTTGGTAAACTTTGCTAAGTATTTTCGTACTGGCTCCCCATGTGGTTCCACTTAGCTTTCTCAGGATGGCTATTTTCCTTCTGGCTTTTGCTACTGCTTTGTTGATGTGCTTTCTCCATGTCAGCTTGCCATCAAATGTTACTCCAAGGTATGTTGGTTCTTTATCTTCTCTTAGGGGTGTTCCATTTATCTGGATGATCCCTGCCTTTTGTTTTGGAGAGAGGGTAAATAGGGTTGTGCTGCACTTGTCAGTGTTTATGCTGACACACCATCTATCTGCCCATGCAGCAAATGTATCTACAGCTCTTTGTAGCAATCTGGTGGCCACTGATGCATATTCATTTGTGCTCCATAGAACCAGGTCATCGGCGTACATTGCCGCTTTAATTCCATGCGGTAGGTGAGCAACAAGATCATTGATGAAGATTAGAAAAAGTGTGGGGGACAAGACTCCGCCCTGGGGGACACCGTGACGCAGTAGTACTTTCTTGCTCTTGAGTGCGTCTATCTGTACTCGGGCTCTTCTGTTGTGCAAGTATGCTTTCACCCATTTGTACATTCTTCCATTGACTTTGCAGTTTCTCAGTTTCTTCATCAGACCTTCTTTCCAGACTTTGTCAAAGGCTTTCTTCAGATCTATCCATGCCGCAAGCACCAGCTTCTTCTCTTGAAATGCATCCTCAATTTCTTGAGAGAGGTAGGTTGTCTGATCTTCCGTAGAGTAGCACTGCCTAAAGCCAGCCTGCTGTGGCACAAGGATGTTTTTACTTTCAATGTACCACTGCAGTCTGTGATTGATGATGCGATCCAGTGTTTTGCAGAGACAGCTGGTGAGGCTAATTGGTCTGTAGCTAGAGGCAATGGAACCATCTTTCCCTGATTTTAGGAGGGGTATCATGATTGCTTCTCTCCAGGCTTGTGGAACACTGCCTAAGGTCCAGCTGTTATTGAAGATCTGCAACAGCTTTGTTTTGGCCTCTGTTCCTAGGTTCCTGATCATTTCATTGGAGATACCATCAGCTCCTGGTGACTTTCTCATTTTCAGTTTTGATATGGCTAGCTCCAGTTCGCTGATTGTGATGGGTGCCTCCAGAACCTCATGTACTATTTCCTTCTGTCCTGTATGTTGTCGTTTCTCTCGAATCTCTTGTTGTTTCTCTGGACTAATTTTGATATTGCTATCTTGTGCGAACGAGTCCGCAAAATGGTCAGCTGCTTGCTTTCTTGTTAAGATTTTCCCATCTTTGTGTAGTGCAATTTTTGAGTTTCTCCCTGTACCCTCGTCATTAAGCTGTTTTATTAGCTTCCACAATTTCCTTGTGTCTCTTTCAAAGTTCAGAGACTCCGTTTTCTCCTGCCAGCTTTTCCGTCTAGCCTGCAGCTTGGCCCTTTGAAATTTGGCTTTTGCATGCTGGAATTTATTGTGGGGCTCTTGGCTGGGTGTGGCCTCTGCTTGCTTTCTACACACTTCAACATCATTATGCAACTGTTCCAGTTCACTACTCCAGTAGGGTTTATATTGTTTACGGGCTCCTCTTGGTACTGTTTCTCGCGCTGCCTGTAGTATGCATTTCCCAAACTCTTCAACTGCTTTATTTATGTCTTTCTCAGTGTTCAGGTTTCTAACCAGTATGCTGGTGCGATGCTTGTACATTGCCCAGTCTGCTTTCTTGTAGTTCCACCTCGAGAGGGTGCTGCTTTCACTTACAAGCTCATTTTCTACGGTTAGAAAGACTGGCCGATGGTCACTGCCACCAAGTTGTTTCCCAACAATTCGTGTAATGTTCCACTCCAGGTCTGGTGAATGAAAAGCCAGGTCAGGTGTAGTTGTAGAGTGCCATGATCTCGAGTAGAAAGTATGTGGGTCGGACGGCTTGTTAATCAACATGAATCTATTCTCATCCTGCCAGTCTTCCAGTCTCTCTCCTCTCTGGTCCATGTGATCATAGCCCCAGCTCTGCGAGTGGCTGTTGAAATCGCCACACACAATCATTTTTTCTTTTAGTGGTAGAGTGTCCAGTGCCTGTGGGCGGTCACTTGGACAGTAGTAATTGATCAGATGTAGATCTGTATTACCTGTCTTAAGTTTAAGTGTCTGATACTCAGCCCCTTCCACGTAGACTTTGATTTGGGAAGCCATGATGTTATTTCTTACAAGGGTCAGTATCCCACCTTTTCGCCTGTCCTTTCGGTCAGATCGGTAACACTGGTAGCCTCTGACTTTGAAGGCTATATTTTCATTGAGGTGAGTTTCTTGCAAGCAACATATGCTTACTTTTTCTTGGTCCAAGATTTGTTCTAATTCTATTTTTTTTGTTGCTGACTCCCTCCGTATTCCAGTGCATTATTTTAAGTCTTCGTTTAGTATGGCCAGTCGTCCTATTCTCATGTCCCCTGGCTCCACAGGACATCTGAGAAGGACCTCCAGTAGTTGGGGTTGGACCCTTTCGAGACATAGGGCCCGGCACTGCACCTGCCTGGGGGTCCAAAGCAGGGCAAGCACCATAACGATTAGCAGTAGTCGACATATTCCATTTTGCGTGATTGCGTGGCATCCTGATTTCTGTGGTGCGCCTCTTGGCTGGTTGCCTCCGTCTTCAGCACCTTTCTTTGCTAGAGCAGACTGTGGTCTCACTCGAGTGTAGATGTGTACGCGCGCACGCGCCTGTCTGCGCATGCATATACGTGCATACACATCTAGAGCATACTGGTTATTTTCCGGCGCCAGAGACTCGCCGTCGCCCCTTCTCCTGTTAGTTTAAACAGGCCCGCCACGTGAAGGCCAGGAGTTGGACTTTTGCTGCATAGGTTATGTATTCACGAGCCATTGAGATATTTGAGCAATGTTGGGCGCTCACCCCAACACCGCGCCTCGGCTACATACAGCAACATTTGGAACCCAGACCTGGAGATATTAGACATCCCTGCCTAACAACCCTCTTAATAGGCTGATATTGTCCCAGTTCATTATCAATCCTTATGGCAGCTTGTTGTTTCCAATATATGTTTTTTATAAGTCTAATGTCTTTCCCATCAATTTGTAGATCTGCAAGCATATCCACCATGTTGACATGTCTAACTCTATCAAAAGCCTTTGTGTAGTCAATAAAGCATAGATGAATATCCTTGTTTACTTCTAAAGCACGTTCAATAACTGTTCGCAGCATATACGCAGCATTTACTGTACCCTTTCCTTTTACAAAGCCACTTTGTTCTTCCCCTATTTCAGGTTGTATTTTCTTCCTGACTCTTTGCATGATAATTCGCAGCAAAATTTTTGTGATGTGACTCATTATACTAATTGTTCTATGTTGATCACATTCCAAGGCTCCTGATTTCTTTGGGATTGCAATAAATACTGAGTTACATAATTCAGAAGGTATATCTCCACTATCATATAATGTGTTCAGCATTCTGGTGACTTGATCTATTCCAAATTCTTCTAAAGCTTTAATTAATCATTTCTGTTGTGATGTTATCTGCACCAGAGGCCTTGCCATCTTTCATATGCTTAAGAACATTTCTAACCTCCATCTTCAAAATTGGCGGTCCTTCATTATTAAATTTAATATCATACTGTTCCTCTCTGTTATCATCATAAGGTTTTTCATATAATCTGTCCATACCTGTAGAATCTGATCTTTTTCTATTATGATTTTGCCATCTTTAGTTTTTAGACTGTTGATGTACTTGTTCTTTTATTAGTAATTTATTAGTAATCACTTTCTATACAACAATACATATTCAATGTGTGTGACTTTTAATCTTGGGACATTAGTACAATCATTTTCGTTAAACGACATGAAAACATACACCGAAAAAGCATAGGTGTAATTTTTCATACCTATACTTTTTCTGTTTCCTTTAATTTTTAATTACATTTTCTAATTTCATAATGTTCGTTAGACGTGTTATTGTTGTTCCTGATACATATTATAATGATCAATCAAAACGTTGATTCGTTGTGTCAATGCATAACTTATTTTTATCTTGTTTAAAACAACCATCATTGACACCCCCCCCCCCCCCCCCCGCCCCATGTGATTACGTTTAGTATCTCTCATTTTTTCGTTTGAGTTACACTTACCTATTTGTATTTGCTAGAGAAATATAAAACCAGTTAAATCTAAAATTGAGAGAGAGAGAGAGAGAGAGAGAGAGAGAGAGAGAGAGAGAGAGAGAGAATAAGTTAGAGAAGGGTTGTGTGAGCGAAGGAGAATGAGAGGGATATAGACAGATCGCAAGTGAGAGTGGGAGAGAAAATTAGAGTGGACAAGAGAGTGACAGAGAGTGAGAGTTAAAGGGAAAGATAGTGTGAGAGAGAGAGAGAGAGAGAGAGAGAGAGAGAGAGAGAGAGAGAGAGAGAGAGAGTGAGAGAGAGAGAGGAAAAGACAAAGTGAGAGAAAGTGTGTGTGAGCAATGGATATTGAGAGAAAGAGAAAGAAAGTGTGAGAGAGGGAGCATGGAGAAAGGGAGAGACAAAGTGAGAGAAAGGAAGTGTGAGTGATGGAGAGAGAGAAAGAAAGACGGGAAGTGAGTGAGTGAGAGAGATAGATAGAGATAGATAGATAGATAGATGGATAGATAGATAGATAGATAGATAGATAGATAGATAGATAGATAGATAGATGGATAGATAGATAGATAGATAGATAGATAGATAGATAGATAGATAGATAGATAGATAGATAGAGAGAGAGAGAGATTGACAGAGAGAGATAGATAGAGAGAGATTGACAGAGATAGATAGATAGATAGATAGATAGATAGATAGATAGATAGATAGATAGATAGATGGATAGATAGAGAGAGATTGACAGAGAGAGATAGATAGATATATAGATGATAGATAGATAGATAGATAGAGAGAGAGAGAGAGAGAGAGAGAGAGAGAGAGAGAGAGAAGGAGAAGGAGAGAGATGGATAATGAGACATAACTACCTCGGAAAACAAAAATGCTTCCTTCTATTAAGTATGTTTTCTACTACCCCAACCTAACCCACCCCTTCCTTCTACTTATTCCTCCTCATCACCCCCTCTCCCTCCACTGTAGCAGTGCAAGTGTCAATCAATGCAGTAATTCATTCTGTCTTGAGATTACTCCTGCTCTCCTCTTGATTGGACCTGTGGAACAGAAACCGCGTCTCCCCCGGCCCTCATGTTTGCATTTATACACGAGAAACATTTAGTCTTGCTGTTTAACTTAACACTCCTCTCTCTCTCTCTCTCTCTCTCTCTCTCTCTCTCTCTCTCTCTCTCTCTCTCTCCATCCATTTATCCATTATCCATCCATCTATCCAGTTATGCCCTTCTCTCTCGCTTTCTCTACATCCAACTCTCCAACCCACCCACACATCCATCCATCCACATATTCTTTCTCTCTCTCTCCATCCATCCATCCATACCCATAAATCATCCAGCCACAAATATCCTCTTCCTCCCCTCTCTCTCTTTCCACTCATTCATCCACATATATCATTCTCTCTTTATCTCTTTCCACCCAATCATGCACGTATATCTTTCTCTTTCTATATCTCACCGTCCATCCATCCATCCATAGACATATGTCATTCTCTATCTCTTTTTCTCCATCCATACATCAATGGATTCATCCATCCACGTATCCTCGTTTTCTCTCTCTCTCTCTCTCTCTCTCTCTCTCTCTCTCTCTCTCTCTCTCTCTCCGTCCATCCAGAAATTCATCCAGCCACTAATATTCTTTCTCTCTGTCTGTCTATCTCTATCAATGTCTATTCATCCATAACCATCACACATCCTTTTCTTTCTTTCTTTCCATCATCCATCCACATCTACCCGTCCATTCATTCATTCACATATATCATTCTCTTTCACTATCTCTATAAATCCATATCTGTCCATCCATTCGTCCACATATATCCTTCTCTGTTTCTCTCAGTCCACTCATTCATTCATCCATCTATCCTTGCATTTATCCACCCACCCACATATATCCTCCTCTCTCATACACATACACACACGCACACACATACATACATACATACATACATAAATACATACATACATACATACATACATACATACATACATACATACATACATACATACATACATACATACATACATACATACATACATACACGCAGCTCTACAACCACAGCATGGCTGAATCAGTCTCATGGAGTATATAGAAACAGATTCGGAATTAACGATCGAACGCTTGGACTGTACCGATTCTGCCACAGAGGGGTGTCTGGCGTGAATATTTCCAGCACAGCCTAGAGACCCCCACCAACAAACAATGAGCCTCACCCGGCACGTTGGCAGCCTGCTCGAGCCAGCGCGCTCTCAGAGTATTACAACCCCTTCCCTGGTTGCCTCTCCCTCACCCTAGCATCTTTCCTTCCCACCGTTGTGCAAGCTTCCTCTTCCATCCTGCGGGGATCACTGTGAATGTATACCAGTTCTAGGATATGAAAACTTGAAATTATATATAAATTCTAGGATTGGTTTATTGTATATGGAAATACCATTTGTAACGTTTACTGCATGTGCGTGGCGCGCATACCTCTGGATGTGGTTCGATATCGTGCTTTGGTGTCGGGGTTTAATAGATCTGTGTTTGGTCTGCCAGCCTGTAACACGATAGTAGTCTGAAGTTATTTGTAAGTATCGGCTGGAAATGTTCGACATTTGCGTTAAGTGCGCGGGATTTTCCAGCCTTTCTGATGCTTGCTGAAGTATTGTAAATAATGTTGAGGGGGAAGCACGGGAAATATGACCAGGGCATAACACTCAAGTGTTTATGTTTTTAATACATTCACCAACAGGATATAAAGACATGATTGTCTAATGCAGTAGTCTCTCGAAACATTGTTTTTCTTTATTATATCCAGATTGCACAGCTGTGCTTTTGTGTGATTCATTCGTCGCCTGGATTATATTGCGTTTTATATCCGTCTTTAATTGAACTACTGCATTAAAAGCACCACGATCGTAAAGTTTAATAAAATTACTATTGAAGCGATGCCAATGTAAGCCTAAATTATGAGGCTACACGGTTGTTTTAACGTTTAAAATCGAGTTTCTGAAGGTAAAAGTGCATTTTTAGCTTCGTTTCAGTGCTTCATTGTAAAAATGTTCATACAATGTCTAGATATGTTATGCATTTCTATCATATTTTATATCATGCAGTCTTATTTCAAACAAACATATTTATTGCATCAAATTCATTAGTCAGCTTTCCTTTCTTTGCCTTCATCCTGGTTTTATAGGAGCAGTGGATATGGTCGGTAGTCCACTGTAAGTTGTGATCGCGCCACAGTACCTCGTTCAAGAAATTCAAAATGGCGACAGAATGTTTAATATCTCTTTACAGATATAAAATATTTCAGTTGCGCGTTTTATATTTCCCCTTTAAGCATTTTATCTTCACCAACATGTGCAGAATAACTTACGTTGATTAAATATCAGAAGTTAATTATGTGTACTTTAAAACAAATTAGTTATTCTTAGACATTTTATAAAATGTGAGAAATTTATGGATAACCTCGTCGTATTTTCAGAATTATCTCATATTGTGAGCCGACTTTTAATTCTTTTCAAAAGATGTAGGGTGTTCTTGTTGAATTTAAGTTCTTGATCCTTTTAGTGTTATTTCTGTTTATGGAAGTAGTGCGGAAATGCTTATTGCGGAAACAGACTGACATATCACAGTTAACATCTTTGGAGTAGCCATATTGTCACAGAAGATGAAGCAGAAACGGGCATCTGATTGGGTAATAATAAATGTTGTTTTGTCCTTGCGCGATGATTGTGCTTCTGAGTCTGTCTGCTTGTGGGGCGTCAGTGGGTGGGGGAAGTGAAGAGGGAAGAGAGAGAGAGAGAAGACAAATAGTTTTGTTTCTTGGTAGTGTTTTCACGATGGCCACAGCGCCACTGATTGATTGTTCATATGTCGAGACAAGACTCATAACAGATTCACACACATTAAACTTTCTAACGAGCAGAAAGGTAGGGAACTAGCTTTCCTCTTCACGTCTTGAATCCCACAGCCGTCTAATTTATTTATACTTGGCCATACACACAATTCAGAGCCGGATTTTGAAAGTCTTTAGGCTGCAGATACTGTATTGTCCGACACACAAGACTCTTTACGTATAAAGTATATATGCATATCGACTAGCATCTTGCAATGTCTTGATAGACGATATTGTTTTAAAAATGTAGTTATACCTCTCAATGACACAAAGCCTGGGCTGAACTGTAGAGACCATGTGTTGCGATGCAGCATGATCCCTCTCTCGGCCTGCCTAGTTTACTACAGAGCAAGGTAACACAAATACACCTGGAACAAGACAAGCTGCAGAAGCTGCCGGATCAGCAAAGCAATGCTCCATCTGTAGCCAGTTGCCGACTTAGCCTTAGGGCCTGGTCTTCCCTGCCATGTCATTTACTCTTTGGTTTGCATTTTCTCGCACTAGGGTAGGGCTTATACTATCCCATTTACGCCCCCCCCCCCGGCACGTTGGCACAATGTAGGGTGTTGGGTTTGGTAAGCATGAGCGCCGCCCAACATTCAGCGCTAATAGAAAGCAAATAGTAGTGTCTACTGCCATCTTTCCCACCGCAACATACGCATGTGAGACCCGGACATGTACTAAAGAAGCTGAACAGCGCATAATTGCCGTTGACTATAATTGTTATAGACGAGTTCTAAAAATATCTTGGATAAAGAAAAAAAACAAAAACAAATGCATCTATACTTCAAGAGCTGAATATTGAAGAAGGTTGGCTATTAAAGATGATCATCCTCTTCTTCAGCGTTCCGAGCCATTGAGGTTCTTTGCTGCAGATACAATCCGTCTACATTCGTCTCTCTGGTTGACTTTCTCTTGCCAGTCGCTGATTCCACGTGCTTGTAGGTCTGTATGTATATTATCTCTGCACCGTCTTCTTGGTCTACCTCGGGGTCTACGGTCATTTATTTCCTGAGTGTAAGCGAGTTTTGTTTCCCTATTATCTTCCATTCTATCTATATGCCCCATCCATTGTAGTCTTTTTACCTTCATGATACCAGTGATTAGCGGGGACTTAAACAGATCATAAATGTTATTAAATATGATAAGAGCAAGAAAATTTAAATATTGTGGTCACTTGAAATGTCACGAAAGTTTGGAGAGAACAATAATGGAGGGATATATGCCTCGTAAGAGAGGAAGAGGAAGGCCAAAGAGAAGATGGGTGCAGGATGTGGCAGATAATCTCCAGATGGGTGTATCGGACACGGGACATCTTACTTATGATCGAGAGGTTTTCCGGAAGGTTGTTATGGGAGGGAGGTTCTGCAAACGATATACTACTGAATGAATGAATGAATGATATATATATATATATATATATATATATATATATATATATATATATATATATATATATATATATATATATATATAGCTTGTGTGTATATTTGTGTGTGTCCTATGTTTATTTACTATCTTGAGCTCCCTCTCTGAACCCAGCCGGTGGAGAAACTCCTCTCCCGCCGCGATTGCGATTGCGACCACAGAAACCCGAACGTTGCACTGATCCGCTTTAATAGGAACGTACCATCACCGGTCATCGGAGATGTGCTCAACAGCGTTGCAGCTTGTTGTTCTTGACATATTAGCTATCGTAAAGGATTCTCTTACATGCCTTAAAATTTATTGGGAATATGGTGTTAGCAGGTTAGCTTGGATGAATGGATACAAGCGCTCGTTCTTAAACTTCCGGTGTGTTGTAGTCGAGGCAGCGGGTTTAACCTCTACACCGGTCAGCTGAACTAAAATGTTGACTTCTCGTCCTTGACTCGGGGGTATAAATTACAAGTTCTCTCAGAAGTCGGAGTGGGTTAGCCTGGAGGCAGTTCGTAATAGGACAAGCCGGTCCACACGCACAAATCAGCTCATGGCACTAGATGTAATAGCACTGTATGGAATACGCTTTCCCAAGACTTTTTATGATACAAAATTTAGACTGGAACCAAAGTTGATTGAAAACATCCGCCGCCCCCCCCCCCCCCTTACTGAACCCAAGAACTCCATGCCAGTAGCCTTGAGTCTAGCCACTACCGTGCTGCGGCATCCCTGGAAATGTGCTTGATAGTAATGGATCTTTGCATGCCTCGATGTAACTGCAGAAATATAATTACCATATGAAGACAAAAGACACGTCGCTGAAACATTGTAAATCATCAAGTTAATTGCCGGCACAAATTGCAGTCCTCGACGTCATGGATCAATTCATGTGTTGACTGCCTTCTTTGCCATGACACAAGACAGTCAAAAATTTTCTCTCGCCATCTTCTTCTATCTCTCTTTCTACAAATCTTGCCTGTTGTCACAACATTAAAAAAAAATTATGTTTGTCTCTTTCTGATGTTGTGATAAGTTGTCTTTACGAATTAGCAACAAGAAGAGATAAGATCAGAAATGAAGAAATCAGGACTAAGTGGAGGTTATAGCTGCGCTGGATTTTAATAGCTGCGCTGGATTTTATTAGAAGGCAGCAAGTCAAATAAATGGTTTGGCCATGCAAGTAAGTTATCAACTAACAGTATACGACAACAAGCAATGATGTACAGACCAGATGGAAACAGAGGAAGAGGCCGACCACGTAAACGATGAACGCAGGGAATAATATAGTCCATGGGAATATCAATACATAAAGCCCATAAGCGAGTACAGTCCTGCTGATTATACTTTACCTCAACACGGCAAGGTACAAGAGGAACATCATGAGATGAGATGATGAGACTGAATTTTCAGCATTCTCCTATAAAACCAAGCCCCTAAGGCTTCTGGGGATTTTTTCACGTTTTCTAATTGTCTAGGTTTCGCGGTTGTACGTTAAAACAGGTTCTATGTAACAAACAAGTACTCTTTTTCTAACTTGTAACTTTTCTAACTTGTCACTTGAAACTTTTATAACATTGTACATGTTATTATGATTTAGTTTGTAACTCAACAGAACAGAACAGATTTATGTCACCTTGTGAAACGTTTGCTCTTGTTGGCAGAAACTGTCTTGTTTTTCGTTTTCGCAAACAGTTAAAGGGACGCAGAGGCGTACGGTTAGTCAGCTTGGCTACCATGACAGTGTTCTGGGTTCAAACCCCAGTAGTGAGGACATTCTGTTTCCTGACCACTAAGGCTCTGGGATCACCCAGCCGCATTAAACGATTACCTGGTATTTGTTAGCTTTTCCTGGGAATTGTCCGGGAAGAAACCATGCCGAGGAAGGGAACCAATCACCCTACTTCGTTATTCTTTGACCTAGAATATATGAAGGTCAACAGTTCACACGCAACTTCTGCCCTAGGACGGCTTGTACATACTATTCATTGATAAACATCAGCTGTTTCTCTTTCTGAAAGCTGTTGTTTCTTATCTACCTTGATGTTATATATGGACATGAAGGGACGTTTGTTTCTTTTCTATTTTATTTTAAACCTGAACTGCCGTATGGACTCTCGTACGAAACACAGCTGCGCGAGATTCGGCAGCGGATCGCGTTGCTTTGGTTACTTACGGAGGGTATGTGAGCTGGTCGTTCAAAAAGCAATGGCAAACTACTGAACGTAAAACTTGGCAAGACATCAACAGCAGCTGAAAAATGCGAGTGTTGACTGTAATGTCCCGTAAATAAGATATGCAAAAACCGTATGGATCAGAAACCCTTGAGAACGATTAAAGCAATAACTCATAGACTACACACATTCATCATCCGGTGTCCACGCAGAAGTTTGAGACTGTTTGCAGAGCATCTCTATTAAGAGACAAGTCTGCCGCCACCGACCAGTCTGATCACTTCCAAGAAGGCAAGCTAATACCGAGTACCGTTTTCACAGGTGCCCAGAAAACTATTGAATTCACAGGAATTAAGAGAAATGCGCGCGCGCGCGTGTGTGTGTTTGTGTGTGTGTGGGGGGGGGGGGAGGGGGGAGGTCTGCACAGGACAAGACACCGGAAATCGAACACATAAACATCCGCGTCGACAGGTAAGCGTGCTACCGTGAATCCCGTGCCTTGAAATGTATCCCACCTTAATACGGGTCGAAACCTATTCCTCTCAAGTTACCGTGTCTATGCCCACAGTTTTGGTGTTTTGTAGACTCGTAAGATGTGTTCCAAACCACCGTAAACGTGGCGTGGGCGATGATGCTTGACAGCGGCACCCGTTCTTGAGAAATAAGTGTCAATTCGTGTGCTGCTTTCATTGTATGATGCAAAAGTTTACAAAACCTCCTGTCTGAGGTTTTCTCTGTCTCCTTATTTTCTTCGTGCCAGCTGTTATGCTATACTTTTCACAGCTAGGTATTTTCATTAACTCATGGTGTGACGAATTATGTTATTCTTCTCATGATATTACCAGTTCTATTATTCTTACCATAATGTGGGTAACTATGTTATTCTTTTAATAATGTAACCAGTTATGATATTCTTCTCATAATGTGGCCAGTTACGTAACTTCTCTCACGATGTTACTAGTTATTTGATTCTTTTCACGATTAGTTAATCGCTAGTCGCGATTCTAACTTCTCTGCAAAGTGGACCCCATAATGCTTTGCTTCTGTGCATGTGAATATCAAACGAAATGCTCTACACTGTCCCATGTGAAAAGCGGCAGTCACTAGAAAACCAGCAGTTGGACACACATTACTACATAAGGCAAACCAGCTAGTTCATCAACCGGCCGCCCTCCATTTTTATGAGCATGTAGTTCTCAATACATCCCTACGGGCAGATGTAAAAGCATTCCATTTGAAATCCAAGTCTCATAGTGTCGCTCCTCGCACTTATTCTTCTCATGATGTGGCCAGTTGTGTTATTCTTCTCATGATGTGACCAGTTGTGTTATTTTTCTCATGATGTGGTCAGTTGTGTTATTCTTCTCATGATGTGACCAGTTGTGTTATTCTTCTCATGATGTAGCCAATTGTGTTATTCTTCTCATGATGTGACCAGTTGTGTTATTCTTCTCATGATGTAGACAGTCATGTTATTCTTCTCATGATGTGGTCAGTTGTGTTATTCTTCTCATGATGTGGTGAGTTGTGTTATTCTTCTCATGATGTGACCAGTTGTGTTATTCTTCTCATGATGTGACCAGTTGTGTTATTCTTCTCATGGTGTGACCAGTTGTGTTAATCTTCTCATGATGTGGCCAGGTGTGTTATTCTTCTCATGATGTGGCCAGTTGTGTTATTCTTCTCATGATGTGGTCAGTTGTGTTATTCTTCTCATGATGTGGTCAGTTGTGTTATTCTTCTCATGATGTGATAAGTTGTGTTATTCTTCTCATGATGTGGTCAGTTGTGTTATTCTTCTCATGATGTGGTCAGTTGTGTTATTCTTCTCATGATGTGACCAGTTGTGTTATTCTTCTCATGATGTGACCAGTTGTGTTATTCTTCTCATGATGTGACCAGTTGTGTTATTCTTCTCATGATGTGGTTAGTTGTGTTATTCTTCTCATGATGTGATAAGTTGTGTTATTCTTCTCATGATGTGGTCAGCTGTGTTATTCTTCTCATGATGTGACCAGTTGTGTTATTCTTCTCATGATGTGATAAGTTGTGTTATTCTTCTCATGATGTGGTCAGTTGTGTTATTCTTCTCATGATGTGGCCAGTTGTGTTATTCTTCTCATGATGTGACCAGTTGTGTTATTCTTCTCATGATGTGATAAGTTGTGTTATTATTCTCATGATGTGGTCAGTTGTGTTATTCTTCTCATGATGTGACCAGTTGTGTTATTCTTCTCATGATGTGACCAGTTGTGTTATTCTTCTCATGAAGTGGCCAGTTGTGTTATTCTTCTCATGAAGTGGTCAGTTGTGTTATTCTTCTCATGAAGTGGCCAGTTGGGTTATTCTTCTCATGAAGTGGTCAGTTGTGTTATTCTTCTCATGAAGTGGCCAGTTGTGTTATTCTTCTCATGAAGTGGCCAGTTGTGTTAATCTTCTCATGAAGTGGTCAGTTGTGTTATTCTTCTCATGAAGTGGTCAGTTGTGTTATTCTTCTCATGAAGTGGTCAGTTGTGTTATTCTTCTCATGAAGTGGTCAGTTGTGTTATTCTTCTCATGAAGTGGCCAGTTGTGTTATTCTTCTCATGAAGTGGTCAGTTGTGTTATTCTTCTCATGAAGTGGTCAGTTGTGTTATTCTTCTCATGATGTAGACAGTCATGTTATTCTTCTCATGAAGTGGTCAGTTGTGTTATTCTTCTCATGATGTGGTCAGTTGTGTTATTCTTCTCATGAAGTGGTCAGTTGTGTTATTCTTCTCATGATGTAGACAGTCATGTTATTCTTCTCATGAAGTGGTCAGTTGTGTTATTCTTCTCATGATGTGGTCAGTTGTGTTATTCTTCTCATGAAGTGGTCAGTTGTGTTATTCTTCTCATGATGTAGACAGTCATGTTATTCTTCTCATGAAGTGGTCAGTTGTGTTATTCTTCTCATGAAGTGGCCAGTTGTGTTATTCTTCTTATGAAGTGGTCAGTTGTGTTATTCTTCTCATGAAGTGGTCAGTTGTGTTATTCTTCTCATGATGTAGACAGTCATGTTATTCTTCTCATGAAGTGGCCAGTTGTGTTATTCTTCTCATGAAGTGGTCAGTTGTGTTATTCTTCTCATGATGTGGCCAGTTGTGTTATTCTTCTCATGATGTAGACAGTCATGTTATTCTTCTCATGATGTGGTCAGTTGTGTTATTCTTCTCATGATGTGGCCAGTTGTGTTATTCTTCTCATGAAGTGGTCAGTTGTGTTATTCTTCTCATGAAGTGGTCAGTTGTGTTATTCTTCTCATGATGTAGACAGTTGTGTTATTCTTCTCATGATGTGGCCAGTTGTGTTATTCTTCTCATGATGTGGCCAGTTGTGTTATTCTTCTCATGAACTGGTCAGTTGTGTTATTCTTCTCATGATGTGGCCAGTTGTGTTATTCTTCTCATGAAGTGGTCAGTTGTGTTATTCTTCTCATGATGTGGCCAGTCATGTTATTCTTCTCATGATGTAAACAGTCATGTTATTCTTCTCATGATGTGGTCAGTTGTGTTATTCTTCTCATGATGTGGCCAGTCATGTTATTCTTCTCATGACGTGGCCAGTTGTGTTATTCTTCTCATGATGTGGCCAATTGTGTTATTCTTCTCATGATGTAGCCAATTGTGTTAATCTTCTCATGATGTTGCCAATTGTGTTAATCTTCTCATGATGTGGCAAATTGTGTTATTCTTCTCATGATGTGGCCAATTGTGTTAATCTTCTCATGATGTGGACAGTTGTATTATTGTTTTTAGGATCTGACCAAAACATTGATTGTCTCCCCTTGATGCCAGTAATACCTCCCACGTGTATCTTGACCTCTCTGGAAACATGTAATTTACTTACAGCAACCTTTAATTCTTGCCAAGAAATCAACATACAGCTGAAAGATGCTGGTGTTGACAGCTAAGTCCTGTAAAGGATATGTTAAAAAAAAACAACCTTTAATTATGCAATCTTCTGTAAAGTCACGAAGTTAGTAAACTATTAAACACCTTTCTTCTCTTAGTTTTGTTTTGAATTTAGTCAAAGTATAATTTAATTGCACACGGATATCTCCAGAAGTGCTGCAGTCTCCTCCCATAGATTGCACAAAGGGAATTTCAGTACAGTGCACAAACTCCGTAGCAGCCGTGAGGATCAAGGTATGTGTAACCACGTGCTAAAAATGTTCATTGTCTTGGGTAGTTTGTCTAATTTTAACACTTACCTGGAACATTGAGTTTGTATAATGTTAACATCTATCCTGGACAACGAGTCTGTCTAATGTTAACATTTGTCCTGGACAACGAGTATGTCTAATGTTAACATTTACTCTGGACAGCGAATTCGCCTCATGTTGACATGACAGCGAGTATTTCGAATGTTCAAATTTACCCTTGATGGTGAGTTCGTCTAATGTTAACATTTACCTCGGATAGTGAGTACATTTAATGTTAACATTTACCCTGGATAGCGAGTATGTCTAATGTTAACATGCACCCTGGATAGCGAGTTTGTCTAATGTTAACATTTACCTTGGATAGCGAGTATGTCTAATGTTAACATTTGCCCTGGATAGTGAGGTTGTCCAATGTTACCATTTACCATTGACAACGATTCGTCTAATATTAACATTTACCCGCCCCCCCTCCCTCCCCCCCCCCCCCCCGGAGAGCGAGTCTCTCTAATGTTGACTTTACCCTAGATAGCGAGTTTGTCTAATGTTAACATTTACGGTTGCCAGTGAGTTCGTCGAATGTTATTTACCCTGGACAGCAAGTATGTCGAATGTTAAAATTTACTCTCGATAGCGAGTTCGTCTAATGTTATCATTTACCCTAGATAGTGAGTTTGCCTAATGTTACCATTTACCCTGGACATCGAGTCGTCTAATGTTGACATTTACCCTGGACAGCGAGTTTATCTAATGACATTTACCATGGACAGCGAGTTTACCTAATGTTAACATTTACCCTGGACAGTGAGTTTGTCTAATGTTAACATTTACCCTGGACAGCGAGTTCGTCTAATGTTGACATTTACCCCAGACAGTGACCTATCGGGCCTATGTGATTTCCAGCTGCAGAAGGCCTGTTAACGTGGCTACCGCTTTTCGCCCTGGTCCGAGGAGGCTCGGCGTCCGATCAACTACCCAATGATCAGGGGATGAGAGAGAAAAGATAGCGGGGGCGTGTCATGATTTTGTTTGAGTTGTAAAAGTTTACAGTCCACGCTATGACGAAATCAGGTTAGCACAAGTCAAATGCTGCAACCGCGGCCTCGAAGGTACTTCTTTAGGAATTTCTTTATTGTTTATACTAATTGTCCATCACTCATCCTCACCATCATCATAATCATTATCATCAACATCAATATCATTATCGTTATCATCATCATCATCATCATCATCATCATCATCATCATCATCATCATCATCATCATCATCATCATCATCATCATCATCATCGTCATAATCATCATCATCATCATCATCATCATCATCATCATCATCATCATCATCATCATCATCGCCGTCTTCGTCAACATTATCAAGATTGTTGTCACCGTCGTCAATATAGTCATCATCATCGTCATCATCATCATCATCATCATCGTCATCACCATCATTATCATCATGAGCATCATCATTATCGTCATAATTATCATCGACGTCTTCGTCAACATGATCATTATTGTAATCATAAGGATCATCATCATCATCATTAAATCATCATCATGATCATCATGATCATGATCATGATCATCATGATCATGATCATCATCATCATCATCATCATCATTATCAACAGCAACAGCATCACCATCAATATCATCATTATCGCCACCATCATTACCGTCGCCGTCTTCGTCATCATCATTGTCGTTATCATTGTTATATCGTAATCCCCATAAATATCATCATCATCATCATCATCATCATCATCATCATCATCATCATCATCATCATCATCATCATCGTCGTCGTCGTCGTCGTCCACGTCGTCGTCGTCATCATCATCATCATCATCATGTGCCATGCCGGTAAGCGTGGGCAGTCATGATTCACCATCTCACTCGATTACCAGAATCGTGGATCAGGTCAGTCTTCTTGTCTCGACCATGCCGCGTGGTCAAGCCATCCAGATATTTACTTCTCTGCTTTCCTCTTGTTCTTTCCCCTCAATCTTGCCAGTTGCCACCAAATTCTCCAATTTATTTCTTCTCATTACGTAACCAAAAATGTTGACTGCCTACGTATAATTTCTCTGAGCAGTTTACGATTTGTATTTGTTTCTTGTAGGACTTGGTCATAGGTTCCTGTTCTTGTCTCGATTATGCCATGAGGCAAGACATCCGGATATACATCTCTTTGTCGCCATCGTATTCTTTCCACATCAAGTTTAGCAGTCGTCACTACAATTTTAAGTTTTTTCCCCCTCTCTTTATGACGTCACCAAAACATCTGCCTGCGTCTAACTTCTCTAATAACATTACGGCTTTCGTAGAGTCACCAAAAACATCTGCATACGTCAAATTTCCCTAAGCGGTTTACGACTTTCGTAACTCACTAAAACATCTGTCTGCATCGAATTTCTCTAATCAATTAACGGCTTTCGTAACGTCACCAAAATCACCTGTCTAGGTCTAATTTCTCTAAGCAGTTTACGACTTTCGTAATGTCACTAAAACATCTGTCTGCATCTAATTTCTCTAATCAGTTAACGGCTTTCGTAACGTCACCAAACCATCTGTCTAGGTCTAATCTCGCATCAGTTTACGGCTTTCGTAAGGACACCAAAACATGTCTTACATCTAGTATCTCTAAGCAGTTTACGGCTTTCGCCAGTTTCATGAAGCATGACCGCCTTCGTTGTTCGGTCTGTTCATGGTCTTCTTTTTAGCGGGCTCTCCTGTGTTATGGTTAGGACGTTACGCTGACAGTAACATGCGCACTGTCGGACGAGGGTTCCAAGGCAGCTCTCGACGTTCGTCACGCGAGGGAAAGACTGGTCACAGATTTCTCCACGCACCCAGGCCTAAAAATGTGACAGTGTTTACACTTCACACACCCACAGCGTGGTACCGATGTTTACATTTGGTTCTGATTCCACCCCCCCCCCCCCTCTCCCCAACTTCCGTCATTTGTTGCTTGGCTCGCCTGCTCATTGTTCAAGTTTCTGATGCCTACAACAGTGTAGGCTCTACCTAACACGTTAACACTATTTTCTCACCATATTTTAACACCAGAGGTATCCGAAAGGTTAAGAGCTTTCATAAAACTGTCATTTACTGCCAACATAGTACCTCGCGATGTAGGACAGGGGGTTCTTGAGCCTGAGAAATTAAGTCCGCCTGGCTAGTGCATCCGCCGCGAACTGTGCAGGTTAGAGTTTTCTTTTTGCCCCCGACAGAAGAAAACTCCATACCTTTCCTAGGATTCGATCCCGGGTCTTCCGAAGGCGAATCCGACATTCTAGCCTCTAGGCATGCCACTCCTCAAGGTTAAGAGCACTCGCTCCTAAATTTATTGCGGGCTGGTGACGGGGTAGGGATTTCTTCCGCACACCGATCGCAACATGTTTTGGCTGATTGTTATTTTTCCCCCAGTAGCTTGCCATTGCTTTCTGAACCACCGGCACACATACCATTGAATGAAAATCGGTCTGCTTCCAAATCGCTGTGTTTCTAACGCGGTATGTGGGATTGCGAATTGCGTTCGCAACTCCTTCGCCATTGCGCCCCTACACCGGTCAGTTGTAATTAAACCTTGACCTCTCGTTCAGAAAGCAATGGCAAACCACTGAACGTTAAATTACCTAGAAAATCAACCTGGTGTTGATAGTAAGTCTGTTCAAGTGCCTTATAGGCTGTCGTGGGCCATCATGTTTCTCCACAAATTGCCATCTCCGACGGCATGGATTTATGTGTTGACTCCCTTCCGTACCATGACACAAGATTGTTAAGAATTTTCATTGGATGTCTTCCTCTATGTATATTTCCACAAGTCTTTCCAAAAAAATGATGACTGCCTGTTTCTGATGTTTGTGATAATTAGTCTTTGCAACTTAGCCTCCCTCAAAATATCCAGATTGTTCATTCTGTCTGTCAAATTAATTTTCACTATTGTCGATAACACCACATGTCCAACGCTTCTATGGATTTTCGCCTGTTTATTAATAGTCCAGGATTCGCAGCCGTATGTTAAATTTGGTTCTTTGTAACAAGCAAAATATCAACAGTGATTTTTCGAAACACAGCTGCGAGCGAATTTGGTGTTTATAAAATGTATGAGTGCCGGTCGTTCAGAAAGCAATGACGAACTACTGAACGTAAACTTGTCAAGACATTACAAATATCCCAAAAATTCTGGGATTGACTGCGATGTCCTATAAAGGATATACACCTAACTTAACTAACTGAATCAGTTACGAGACTCTACCCCAACGCCAACACCAGGTATCACATTTCTTTGCTAGGTCAGTCGAAGTGGTTACGACCTTTGCTATCAACAATATGCGTATGTTACGAGATGTTGGTCATATAGGTTTATTGTTCATAAACTCTGATACACGTTTGCAAATGAAAGTGTCTGTTTAATTGTGTTATTGTTGTGTCGATCGAACGCCAGGCATTCATACACATGACTCTGCCATTTACCATCCAACCATCATGTGCCATGCCGATAAGCGTGAGCGTTTATGCTTTGCTACCTCACCCGATCACCAGAGTCGTGGATCAGCTCCGTGTTTCTGTCTCGACTATGCCACGTGGCCAAGCCATCTAGGTATTTACTTCTCGGTCTTCCCCTTAGTCTCTTCCCCTGGATCTTGCCAGTTGTCTCTAAGTTCTCCAGTTCATTTCTTCACATACCATGCCCAAAGAAATGTTGTCTATCTATGTCTAATGACTCTAATCAGTTTACGATCTTCACTTGTTTCTTGAAGGACTTGTTCATTGATTTGTCTGTCTGTCCATGGTATTCTTTGCAGTTTCCTCAGAAACCACATTTCCACAGCCAACAGATGTTTTTTCAGCTTGCCTGCTTATTGTCCACGCTTCACATCCATACAAAAGTACAGGTTCTATGTAGCACTTCAACACTCTTTTTCTCGTTTCAATTGATATCTGTTTATTGGTCAGTACATTTTTCATCTTGCAAAAGGCTATCTTCACAATGACAATCAATAAATCAATCATGTGCCACGCTGGGAAGCGCGGGCGGTCATGACTCGCCATTTCACTCGATCACCAGAGTCGTGGATCAGCTCAGTGTTCCTGTCTCGACCAATTCTTGTCCTAATTTCTTCAAGGCATCTCCCATCAGATGTTATGAATGTTCCGAGATAACTGTACCGATTCACTTATTTAAGAATATGCCCATTTACTTGTATATTACATTGTGGTATTTCCTTCTTCCCAGTGACGACCATAATATGTGTATTCGTGCAATTCAATTCTAACCCTAGTTGTTCACTGTGTGCAACAACCGCATCTACTAAAAGTTGTAGGTCCTGTTCATTGTCATTGTTGTCTCAGGTCTTAGTCAGATATGACTGAGCTACCGTATAACAGTAGACGGTACTACCTGCTTTGTGTTAGCGCCGAACGTTGGGCGGCGCTTACCAAACCCGACACCCCACATTGTGTCAACGGCTTCGGGCGGAAGAGCGCAATTGGGAGGGCACAAGCCTTACCCTGATGCGAGGAAATGCAACCTAAAGACAAAGTGTCATGGCAGGGCAGACCAGGCCCTAAGCCTTGGTTGGCGGCTGGTCTAGGATCGAAGCTCCGACAGGCGGACAATTAGAGCATTGCTTTGCTGATCCGGCAGCTTCTGCAGCTTGTCTTGTTCTAGATGTAGCGGTGTTACCTTTCCTCTGGAGTGAACTAGGCAGGCCGAGAGAGGGATCATGCTGCATGGGCAACACATGATCTCTATATTTTAGCCCAGGCTTTGTGCTATGGAGAGGCAATAACTCCATCCCTTACAAACTATCGTCTGTCAAGACGGCAAGGTGCCAATGTTCATTGTCTGCAATACAGACTGTACCATCTGCATATCTAATGTTATTGATGCATCGCCCTCCAATGTTGATTCCTTCCTTATCTTCTATATTTCTAAAAATATTTTCACTGGACAGGGAAAAAAGCTCTGGAGACATTACATATCCCTGTCTCATACCTCTCTTAATAGGCTGATATTGACCTACTTCATTATCAATTCTGAAGGTAGCTTGTTGTTTCCAATATATGTTTTTTTACAAGCCTGAGATCTTTTCCAATTTGTAGATTTTCAAGCATCCGTATCATGTCGACATGTCTCACTTTATCGAAAGTCTTTGTGTATTCAATAAAGCAAAGGTGTAGATCTTTGTTTACTTATACAGAACGTTCAATTACTGTTCTCAGTATATACACAGCATTTACTGTACCCTTCAATTTACAAATCCACATTGTTCTTCTCCTATTTCAGGTTATATTTCCTTCCTAGCTCTTTGCATGAAAATTCTTAGCAAAATCTTCGTGATGTGACTCATTATATTAATTGTTCGATGTTGATCCACACATCATCTCTGGGCAAGTTTTACGTTCAGTAGTTTGCCATTGCTTTCTGAGCGACCGGCACCCATACAATTTCGTAAAAAATAATGAGCGCAACGCGATCTGCTGCGAAATGGCGCGCAGCTGTGTTTCGAACGCGGGTATGCGGGATCACGAACCGCACCCGTTAGCCGTTCGCCACGGAGCCGGCGCAACCATTTTAGGCTGAGTCGACTGGGACATTACAGGAGAGCGCCTGGCCATTACGCTACCATGGCTTCTTTAAGATTACTTTTCTTTTTCAACGTTCATCAATTATTAGCGCCACGAAAGCTCCTTTGATCTTTTGATTATTTCTCCCTTTGCTTTAGATTGTTTGATTGCTTTCAATCAGAAAACAATAGAATTGGTGGTCTGGGTTGTTTTGCCTGGCTGAGGGATAACGGCCACTTGCCAAAACCGTCCCACGTTGTATGCTGGCTAGGATTATTTGGTGTCAGTTTTAAATGTTCACAGGTAATCGCTCTCTCTCTCTCTCTCTCTCTCTCTCTCTCTCTCTCTCTCTCTATATATATATATATATATATATATATATATATATATATATATATATATATATATATATATAGAGAGAGAGAGAGAGAGAAAGAGAGAGAGAGAGAAGATATATGAAGAGAGAAGATAGAGAGAGATAAAAAAGAGAAAGAGAGAGAGAGAGTATATATGAGTGAGTGTTTGTTACTGGGTTTGTGACCGTGAGTGGCAATGTGTATATGTGAGGGAGTGTGTGTGGGTATGTTATTGTGTGGGTGTATTGCTGTGAGTGTTTGTGTAAATGATGTGTGTATGCATGCATGTAGTGTGTATGTGGGTATGTATGTATGTATTTCCTGCCTGTCTCACAACATTGTAATATGTATTATGTAAGTTAACATACTTCATTTTACAATGTTTCTTTTTCAAGAGATGCAAGAATTCTGAATTAAATATCATGATGGGTGACTTGAATGCCAAAGTTCGAAATCAACAGGACGAATGCATTGTAGGAAAGTATGGACTAGGGGAACATAATGAAAGAGGTTGCAGATTTGTACAGTGGGCAATAGAGCATGATTTGATTATTGGAAACACCTGGTATCAACAGCACCCAAGGAGATTGTGGGCATAGAGGAGTCCTGATCATAAGGTCAAACATCAGATTGATTACGTTCTCATCAACAGAAGATTTCGAAATGCCTTAAAAGTGGCAAAAACTAAACCAAGAGCAGACTGCTACAGCGACCATAGATTAATCTTAAGCAATTTACATATAAAATTAAAGAAAGTCAAATATTCACCAAGAAACACACGATTTCATCTTAAGCCTTCGGCCTGGGTCATCTATCATGTGGGGTATCGCCACGTGTAACCTCACTTGGTCTATCGGTGTCCGTGGCTGGCAATGCATCATAGTATTACCTTGTCTTGTCCTTCACCTAGGGGTTTGTCCGTCCAATGATACTGACTGTCTTATAATTAACTCATGCTGTCCTGTCTGTCCCTGGTCGTACTGTCCTATCCTGTGCTACCATTGTCCTGTCTTAGGGATCAGTCCTATGCGATTGACTAGGCTCTTTAGGGCTCTGAGAGAAATATTAAAGAAATCAGTCAACCAAGCTGCAGAAACAACCATCCCAAAAATAATGATAATAGGACGCAAGAAATGAATGACGGAAGACATCTTAAAACTCATGGAAGTAAGAAGAAATAACAAAAGATAACAATGAAAAATATGAAGAGATTCACAGGAAAATTAGGAAGCTATGCAAAGAGGCAAAAGAAACATGGCTTGAGGACAATTGCAAGAAAACTGAAAACCAACACAACACCCGGAATACCAAATGAATGCACAAAAGAATTAATGACATCACTAACAAAAGCACACATACACATCAACGGGTTGCCTAAAAACCAAAGATAGCAAAATCATAATAGAAAAAGATCAGATTTTACATGCGTGGTCAGATTATGTGAAGGACCTTTATCATGATACAAGAGAAGGACAATATGATCATTGGAAGAATAATGAAGGACCATCAATTTTGAAGATGGAAGTTCAGAATGCTCTTAACTATATGAAAACTGACAAGACCCCGGGTACATATAACATCACAATAGAAATGATCAATGCCTTGGAAGAATATGGAATAGACCAAGTCACCAGACTGCTGAACGTAATATACGATACTGGAGATATACCTCCCGAATTATGTAATTCTATATTTATTGCATTCCCGAAGAAATCATGAGTCTTGGAATGTGATCAACATCGAACAATTAGTATAATGAGCCACATCACGAAGATTTTGCTAAGAATTATCATGCAAAGAGTTAGGAAGAAAATACAACCTGAAATAGGAGAAGAACAATGTGGGTTTGAAGAAGGCAAGGGTTCAGTAAATGCTGCGTATATACTGAGAACAGTAATTGAACGTTCTAGAGAAGTAAACAAAGATCTATATCTTTGCTTTATTGACTACACAAAGGCTTTCGATAAAGTGAGACATGTCGACATGATAAGAATGCTTGAAGACCTGCAAATTGATGGAAAGACCTTAGACTTGTAAAAAAAACATATATTGGAAACAACAAGCTGCCATTAGTTATCAGTTATCAGTTATCACTTGGGGTATGTAGGTCAATATCAGCCTATTAAAAGAGGTGTGATACAGGGATGTGTAATGTCTCCAGATCTGTTTTCCCTGTACAGTGAAAATATTTTCAGAAATAGAGAAGATATGGAAGGAATCAACATTGGGGGACGATACATCAATAACATTAGCTATGCAGATGATATAGTCTTGAGTGCAGACGATGAACAGGACCTGCAAAATTATTTAGTAGATGCGGTTGTTGCACACAGTGAACAACTAGGGTTAGAACTGAATATTAAGAAGACACAGATTATGGTCGTCACTGGGAAGAAGGAAATACCACAATGTGATATACGAGTAAATGGGCATATTCTTAAGCAAGTGAATCGATACAGTTATCTCGGCACAGTCATAGCATCTAATGGGAGATGGCTTGAAGAGATTAAAACAAGAATTGCCTATTCGAAGGTAGCCTTTTGCAAGATGAAAAACATTCTATCTATAAAAAGATATCAACTGAAAAGAAGAGTGTTGAGGTGCTACATAGAACCTGTACTTTTGTATGGATGTGAAGCGTGGACAATGAGCATACAAGCTGAAAAACATATGATGGCTGTGGAAATGTGGTTTCAGGGGAACATGCAAAGAATACCATGGAAAGACATAAAAACCAATGAACAAGTCCTTCAAGAAACAAATGAAGAACGTAAACTGATTAGAGTCATTAGACGTGGACAGTCAAAATTGTTTGGACATGTTATGAGAAGAAATGACTTGGAGAACTTGGTGACAACTGGCAAGATCGAAGGGAAGAGACCAAAGGGAAGACCGAGAAGTAAATACCTGGATGGCTTGGCCACGTGGCATGGTCGAGACAGGAACACGGAGCTGATCCACGACTCTGGTGATCGAGTGCGATAGCAAAACCACCCACGCTTATTGGCATGGCACATGATGGATATGTATATATATATACACACACACGCACACACACACGCACACACACACACGTATATATATATATACGTGTGTGTGTGTTTGTGTGTGTGTGTGTATATATATATATATATATATATATATATATATATATTAACTCATATATATATATTAACTCATGCTGTCCTGTCTGTCCCTGGTCGTACTGTCCTATCCCGTGCTACCATTGTCCTGTCTTAGGGATCAGTCCTATGCGATTGACTAGGCTCTTTAGGGCTCTGAGAGAAATATTAAAGAAATCAGTCAACCAAGCTGCAGAAACAACCATCCCAAAAAATAATGATAATAGGACGCAAGAAATGAATGACGGAAGACATCTTAAAACTCATGGAAGTAAGAAGAAATAACAAAAGATAACAATGAAAAATATGAAGAGATTCACAGGAAAATTAGGAAGCTATGCAAAGAGGCAAAAGAAACATGGCTTGAGGACAATTGCAAGAAAATTGAAAACCAACACAACACCCGGAATACCAAATGAATGCACAAAAGAATTAATGACATCACTAACAAAAGCACACATACACATCAACGGGTTGCCTAAAAACCAAAGATAGCAAAATCATAATAGAAAAAGATCAGATTTTACATGTGTGGTCAGATTATGTGAAGGACCTTTATCATGATACAAGATGGCTTGGCCACGTGGCATGGTCGAGACAGGAACACGGAGCTGATCCACGACTCTGGTGATCGAGTGCGATGGCAAAACCACCCACGCTTATTGGCATGGCACATGATGGATATGTATATATATACGGGATAGGACAGTACGACCAGGGACAGACAGGACAGCATGAGTTAATATATATATATGAGTTAATATATATATATATATATATACACACACACACACACACACAAACACACACACACACAATCCCTACGACTGTTTATGATAATTTTGGGCATGTCAGAGCTATAAATAGCGGGGAGACATAACAAACAGCATTTTATTGACTGATACCTGTTCGTGCTACTGATTTCTATTTGTATATTTCTTACCTGAGTGAGGTTCAGAGACGAATAGCGAAGGTAAACGTGCAGTCAGGTGAGTTTTGTTTGGATGGAATAAATCGATGTAGTTATGGGTAGAGCTAGCTCATTCCAAGCGTGACATCCATTCACATCGTATTTAAGCAACACATTTCTACATTACTTCTAGTGAGATGACTAATATTTCAGCAATAGACCTCTGGAGCCCTTTGAAGTGGCAATAAATCCTGTTTTGCTCGTTTTATTTTTTTTGGGGATGTTATTTCTGTTTGCTCGCACGACTGAGACTTACGCTGTTTCTAAACTTCGAGGTTCTCAAACTTCTAAACTTCCTTTTCCTTTGAGAGGTAGCTATCGACATGGCCGGGAGAAGGCTAACCGTTTCCCTCTGTTGTTTAGCCTCTATCGCAGAGTCCTCGTGGGATATTCTTTCAACATAGGATCTCCTTTGTGATTCTGTGTTGGTGCATGAAACAGGAGGAGATGCAACAGATCGATACATCATTCGATGATAACCACTTTCTGAGAAGGACAGACTACATAATGACGATTTAAGGGCGTAGATATTTAAAGTAACAACATGACCAGTGCGGTGTACTTGTCCAACTATCTAGGACGAAACAGATGATTCCAGAAGTAAAACATACATAACAAGAGAAGAGGAATGTCAAAAAATGCTGTCAACATCATGAAATCAGCATTAATATCTAAAGAGATTAACAACGCATTTAAAAAATGTCAAATGTTATGTGTATTCAACACTACTATATCCGCGGAAGCCTGGACAATGAACAAGCAATTAGAAAGTTGAATATAGACTCTGGAGATGTGGATATACAGTAGAATATGTCGTATTCCATGGTAACAAAAACAATCAATTACAGAGTTCTAGAAAAACAGGTAATTAAAAGAGAGTTGATAAAACCAATAAAAGGGCAAGTGAAATATTTCGAACACATTAAAAGACATGATAATCTCACAAAGATCTCACTGGGGGGTAAGGTTGAAATCAAGCGTACACAAGGCAGAAAACGATACCAGTGAGAAGATAACATCAAGCGATGGATGAATAGCTGTTTGATAGAATATACAATCAAGATGAGAGACAGTGTTGGAGATCCATTGTTACTAACCTTTGTTGTGGAGACGGCACCTGATTGATTGATTGAGAATGAAACAAGCAAACTGGTAAAGTCAACATAGCGCTGAACATAGAACACACTTGGATTCATCACCATGTAGCGGGTTCTTTACTAAACGTCGCTCTCATCACGGCGCGTCAAAAAGCCTCTCGATCTCTGGCCATTTCTCCTGCTTCGTGACACCCTCTAGGCACCAACGTGTCTACAATATCCTGTGTCTGTCTGTCATGCTGGCCGACTCTTGCCTCATCGACGAGGAACAACGCCTTTCTTCAATGTCCTTTCCAAGCTACTGGGACATTTAAGATGGTCAAAGAGGTCCGCATGGCCGAATGGATAAGAACGGTGTTCTTAAACATCCGGTGTGCTGATGCCGAGGTTAGCGGTTCATCCCCTAAAATGGACAGCTGTACTAAAATGTTGACCTGTCGTCCTTGACTTGGGGATTTAATTGCAAGTACCTCTGAAGTCAGTGTGGGTTCGCCTGATGGCGAGAGACACTGTTAATAGGGAAAGCTAACCCACACGCAAAATTCAGTCCATCACTACTATAAAAATAGTGTGTATGGACTACGCTTGAGTTCAAAGCGAGGGAGCGAAAAAATAAATATATGGCCAAAGTATTTGAGTTTCCTAGATATGATTCTGTTATTATGAGCTAGATTACTATTTGGATGTTTAGATCTTGAGGAATTTCAGCATTTCACTTCTTATGGTCCACAGTATTCTATAAATGTTCTGTAACATTTAAGCTCGAAAACTAAAATGCTCTTCTTCTGTGATTGCGAGATTGTCCATGATTCACATCCACATGTTGCCACTCGAAAAATGTATATCCTCAACAATTTGACTTTGACATATTAACGACTGCATGTTCATTTTAAGCCGTTTCGAAGAAACCTTCACGTTACTTAACCGTTAATCTCCACTCTTTTTTCACACACTCAGACAAGGTCACCCTTCCCCTTGACAAAAAACTCACCGCAGTCTTATTTACTCCAACGAAATACAAACAACCATTCAACGTGCACACACCAGATCCCCCTCCAGCCCGGCAGCCGTCTTGCTAGCGCAGAAATCGATTTACCGTAACCTTGCAAGTGATTTCTGTAGGGAACCAGTGTGAAATCAAGAACATTGCGCAAATATTTACGCGCCGATTTCGATACCCTACGTCGTATCATTAGCCTGGTAATCCAAAACGGATTGAGTTATTAACTGTGAACTCTCACACCTGAAGTGCACTGCAGGTTCGCTTGAAGGTCTCGACTTCTTGCTTTTTAAAACAATCGTTATTTATAATTTCATGTTTCTGTTCGTTTTCTAAGAAAATGTATACGATTATCATTACTGCTGCTGGATTCGAGACGCTTGCATGTATTGCTTGAAGATGCTAGAATGTGGAATCGATACAGAAAGCAACGCCATGTAATATTAACCACGTGTGTGTAAGGAGGAGGGGGAGGAGCGGTAATGTCGTGGCTAGATGTTTTTCTTTCGACCGGGCGGTCATGAGTTTGAATCTGCCGGAATTTACAAATTAAACCGATCTCCCAGTTCGACACAGTCCAAGTGGGTACCAGAAAATATCGCAGCAAATAAAGGCGGTAGACATGATATTGAGAACAGCACCCACCTGTTGCCGCATGTCTACGAAAATATGGGTCAAGCACCATGCGCCTAGTGCGCCTTAGAGCGTGCAAAGGGGATCTTTACTGCGTACTACATAACGAGTCCTCTTATAGATGTGGTTTTACTGAAGAATGCTGACAATTCATTCATTCATTCTTTCATTAGCATGTCCTTTGCAGAACTTCGCTCCCATGTGTTGTTTGTCCATCAAGAATGATGATGACCATTCATTGCATCCAGTGGGGTTGAAGGTATGGAGCCGTGGGTTCTAAGATGGCTGATAAGGCCTATTTTGGCTAATGTGGGCAAGAATGCTTGACGTTTCTGGAGGAGGATTTCGTGCAGCGGTTTTTCTGTCCTGCCTTTTCTTCACAGCTCTTGCAGTCCTGGTTGCCTCACATATGACTGCACCCTTGCGTAATGATGCACGCCACGAATTTCTGTCTCTGGCTGCAGCCTCCCAGGTGTAAGGGTACACACCAACCGCGGCTAGCTGGTTAGGTAGTGATGGAGCAAACAATGTTTAGGGCACCTTTTCTAGCCCCTTCCTCATGCTATGGAGGTGAGCAGTGTGTTCCTATAGAGGGCTGCTCAGTCGCTCAGGGGGCTGTCGAATCCCACAACTGCTCCGGTCAGTAGAAGACGACTATATGGCCTGAGCCGCCTGTGTGCAGGTCGCTCCCATAACAACCTTCCGAAAAACTTCTCTATCATAAGCAAGATGTCCCGCGTCTGCTACACCCATCTGGAGATCATGCGCCACATCTTGCACGCATTTTCTCTTCGATCTTCCTCTTCCTCTCTTCCCAGACATATACCCCTCCATTATTATTCTCTCCAAACTATCATGAGCCGGCTTCGTGGCTTAGAGGTTATGACTTTTCTCCGTAATCTCGTATACTCTCGTCGGTAACGTGATGACGGTTTGAATCAGCAGTGGTTCGAATCGCATCGGTAACTTACGGGGTATGTGAGCCGGCCGCTCAGAAAGCAATGGCAAACTACTGAGCGTAATCTTGCCAAGAGATCAACATACAGCTGAAAGATGCTGGTGTTGACAGCTAAGTCCTGTAAAGGATATGCTAAAAAAAAAAAAAAAACTATCAAGACTTTCAAGTGACCAAAATATTTCAATTTTCTTTGTTTTATTGTCTTTAGTAGCCAACCTTCTTCAATATTTAACTTGTGTCACATGAATGCTCGGCTCTGTGGCCAAGGATGTTACGGACGCAGTTCGTGATCCCGCATACCCGCTTTCGAAACACAGCTGCGCGTAATTTGACAGCAAACCGCGTTGTGTTGGTTTTTTACGAAATGGTAAAGATACCAGTCGTTCAGAAAGCAATGGCAAACTACTAAACGTGAAATCGGCAAGAGATCACAACAGCAACAACAAAATGCTGGTGTTGACTGCAACGTCCTGTAAAGGATGTGCAACTAACTTTTTTAACATATGGATTCATTTGTTCTTTTCTGTATCCAAGATAATCTTAGAACCCGTCTATAACATTTATATTCAACGGCATTTATGCGAGGTTCAGCTTGTTTAATAAGTGTCCAGGTCTCACAGGCTTATGTCGCAATGGGAAAGATGCATTTTCTTAAAAATCTAATTTTTGTAGCTCTATCTGTCCCACGCCTAAATTTATTCAGCTGTTTTAGTTTTTGAAGAGCAATAGATATTCGTCTTTTAATTCCTTTCACTGAGTCACCATTGTTGGAAATTAATAACCCAAGATATTAACAATTTCTCACCATCTCCAATGTTTTCTCATTGCCATATATTTCTTTCTCCATATTAGTTTCATCTGTATACATTATCTTCGTTTGTGCTATGTTAAGATTTAAGCTGTGATTTTCACCATTATTTTGGGTTGAGGTTAATCGTTTTTCTGTATCATTCTGTGATGTGGATAGTAAAAGATGCACTGAAGAAATCAAATATGAAGTTTATACAAGCACCATAACACGCGACACACAGAAAATTATATCATACTCCTCTCTGAGACGCTTCACGGCATAAGCAGTAGGTCAAAAGTAGAAGAAGAAGAAGAAGAAGAAGAAGAAGAAGAAGAAGAAAAAGAAGAAGAAGAAGAAGAAGAAGAAGAAAAATCAATACAATAAAAAAAAAAGTGAGAAACTAAATTTATATGTCAATACAACAAAAACAAAGACAATTAAAACAAATGGCAGCATTCCTATTTATGTATATAGTGAAATTACAGGAAGCTTATAGTTCTTAATATGTAGGGTCTTTGCTCTCTTCGTTTGCTCGCTTTGAAATCGAGTGTAATCTACACATGTGCTACTACTACTTCTTTTCTTTAGTTGCACATCCTTTATAGGACGTAGCAGTCAACCCTAGCATTTTTTTGACTGTTCGTGATCTCTGGGCAAGTTTACGTGTAGTAAGTTACTACTACTACTAGAGGTTGCTATTACTAGGAAGTGCAGTTGACTGATTTTTGCTTGTTGGTTAGCTTTCCCTATTATCAGTGTCCTTCGCAATCAAGGAAATACTCTACGACTCTTGAGGTACTTGTGATTTAGGCACGAAATCAAGGGCGAGAGAGAAGAACATGGGAAAAGCGATGGAAGAAACTCAATACGGTGCTTTGAATCAATGATATCCTTTTTGGACTGAAACAGATAGAACAGTGGAAGTCAGAATGTTAAGAACGTGGATATTTCCTGCATAAACATTGTCATCTTCAAGTGCCCTGCCGCCTGGCATGGGCGATGATGCTTCTCTACAAATTGTCATCACGTCAGTTCATGTGTTGACATCCTTCCCTGCCATGACACAAGACTGTGCAAAATGTTTTCTCACTTTCTTCCTCTATCTCTCTATCCACAAATCTTCCCGGTTGTCACATGTTCCAGTTTGTTTTTAATTTTCTCACGATATGGTCAAAATTTGGTGACTGCGTCTTTCTAGTGTTTGTGATAAGTTGTCTTTGCGACTTAGTCTCACTCAAATTGTACAGATTTCTCACTTTGGCTGTCGAGTGAAATTTCAGTATTCTTCTATAAAACCACATCTGCAAGGCTTCTGTGATTATTTTCGCCTGTTTACTAATTGTCCAAGACTAACAGCCATATGTTAACACTGGTTCTATGTAACACGCGAGATTTGTTTTCTAACTTCCAACGAAAGGACTTATTGCATACAATGTTCTTCACGTGACAGAATGCATATTCTGCTTCTCCTATTCTGTTCTTTATCTCTGTAATGCATCTTCCATCTTATGTTATCCATGTGCCTATATATCTGAATTTCTGCACTTGCCCCAAAAATAATGCAATTTACCTTAGTAGTCCATTTAGGCACAATCTGTGTCTTTAATATCACCGTGATTTCTGTCTGTCTATTAGTCAAGCTAAGGTCAATTTTTCACTGTCTATAACCACTGTGTCTATAATTTCATGTATCAACATACGGATACGAAACTTGGATATTTGACAAATCAGCTAAAAAGCACACATATATCTTTGAATACAACTATTTCAGAAGTGTATTAAACAATCAATTTAGCGAACAGGAAAACAAACAGATCTAACCAGCTAGAACTCATTATTGAAGAAGATTGGTTATTAAGCCATGCAACAAAGTGTAAAGTAAAATATTTTTGACACATACAAATACAAGAAAATCTAGAAAACGTAATTATAGGGAGAAGTTTCAGGGGACGCGGAGAAGAGGAAGACCATAACGTAAAGGGTTCAAGATTTACACATGTTACAATGTTGCATGTTATGTTATGTTATGTTACAACATAAGCAGGATGATTTACAAATGACAGACACGGAGGCAGGATATCTAGCGTATGAAGGAGAGTATTAGCAGGTGTTAAAAAGCAGTCTAGAAAACAATCTTTCAACCAACTCTATTCTACCAATGCCAAACCTGAACAATGACAGACAAAGAGAAAGGTAAAGTTACAACGACAGAAATGAGATCCCCGACAATGTATAGAAGAAAAATCAGAAATGACGAAATCAAGACTAAAGTTGGCGTAATAGCAGCGCTTGATTTCACTAGAAAACAGTAAGAGATATATAGTTCGGCAACATAAATAGTTTACCAACTAACAACATCCCACAACAAGCAATTATGTACAGACTAAATGGCACCAGAAAAAGAGGCCGATCTTGTAAAAGATGGACAAAAGCAATAACAGTGTCCGTGGAAATTTCGAAATATGAAAGCCATAAACAGGTACTCTCCCGCTTCACATCGACACCGCAAGGTACAAAAGGAACACGTTGAGATTAATTGAAATAGAGACATTTCGAAACACCCATAAGAGGGCAAAGTACTACACGCGAAAGAATACTGTATGATGATGGTGATTCGGCACCAGATAACTGATTTTTCGCAGTATCACTCCCATACGCCTTTACTTCCTAACACATTTCCAGGCACCCGTTCACACTAGGTCGACCTAAGAGCCCGGGTCATCTTTTAAAAACATAACCCTTTCTCAAAAGAGATGCGAATACATAACCACCATTCTAGCAAGCAGTAGTACTATCCACTCCGCTACCACGACTCCCACAGCAATATACAGACATTTATAATTTTAGCTGTCCTCCAGTAGATCCCCTCTCCATAATTCCTTGTCTCCCGCTATCCTACCTCCTCCGCCAGGGAAAGAAAATGCTTACGCCCCAGACAGGAAGCTTTTCCCTCACGCCTGAATTTCAACCCAAGGCAAAATCAATACTCTCCGGCCATTCATTGACTTTTTCCTGCTTTCTTCTTTTCTCTCTAGAGGTTTTGCTGGCGTTGTTTCTCCAGCCTGTCGTTTCTTTCCCTTCTTTATTCCATGTTTCATTGTTCCCGTGTTTTCGTTTCTTTAGATTCATCCCCAGCCAATATCAATTCTGTATGTTCCCGGTAAAAAAAAAAAAAAACCCACTTCTAAGACATGTTGGGGAACAGTTTATATTCACGTTTGTTTGGCTTCAAGATTCTACAAGAAATTTCTGTAGCCGGGTATTTATGTCTGTCTTTCTATCCCCTCCTTCGATTTTGTCTATTTTTCTTTTCTCTGTTGGTTAATTAGGTGACGTGGCCAAAAGGGTAACGGCGTTCTAGCCCTTAAACGTTTTCCGGTGCGCTAATGCCGGAAATACGTGTGTTCATCTCTTAAACCTCCATCGTCATCTTCTTAAACGTTGTCTTCGCGTTTGTTCAGAAAGCAATAGCAAACTACTAAAAATAGAATTTCCCAGAAAGTCAACATAGAGTTGATCGCAAACACACGTAAAGCACGCACAAATTGTTTTCTTGGTTAATTAGTTGGAGGATCGAATCAAACTGTTTGGAAGATTAGTTGCATATCCTTTACAGGACGCCGCAGTCAACCCGAGCATTTGTTGGCTGTTTGTGGTTTCTTGGCAAGCTTACGCTCAGTACTTTGCCGTTGTTTTCTGAACCACCGGCACACATACCATTGTATGAAAACTAGCGCTAGGCGGTCTGCTTACAAATCTCTTTGTAGCTGTTTCAAACGTGGTATGCGGGATTGCGAACTGCGTTCGTAATACGGCAGTTAGTACCGTATCCTCAATAAATGACAATTTAGTCTTACGTTGCAATTCCACGGTCTAGGGTAAGGCTTGTATCATCCCAATTGCGCTTCTTCGCTCGAAGACGTTGGTACAATGTGGGGTGTCGGGTTTGGTGAGCGCCGTCCAACATTAGGTGATAACAGAAAGCAAACAGTCCCGTCTACTACCATATGATAGCTCAGTCATACCTGACTAAGACAACTGAAAGTACTTCAAGCTTGTAATTAGTAAGATATTAACGCACAATAAGTTGTTTAATACGGAATCGATCAATGTCTAGTCGTATTTGATGTATGTGGTCCTGTAGCTCAATGGTTAATGCTTTGACTCACCGGCAAAGTCACATGACATCAGTTTCCAATTGAGCCAGAGTTGATTTGATTTTTCTGCATCTCTTCGGCATTGTAAAGAACACGCGCTCGTCAAGGGAATACTGCAGATTTGGCCAGAATTGATTGAATGATTGATTGATTGATTGATTGATTGATTGATTGACTGGATTCGTGAACCATTTTACTCACACCTTAAACTCCCGCAGATTTGGTTAGGGAATAATTGATTGACTGGATTCATGAACCATTTTCCTCACACGTTAAACTCGCTTACACTCAGGAAATAAATGACCGTAGACCCCGAGGTAGACCAAGAAGACGTTGGAGAGATAATGCATATACAGACCTACAAGCACTTGGAATCAACGACTGGCAAGAGAAGGTCCACCAGAGAGACGAATGGAGACGGATTGTATCTGCAGCAAAGAACCCCAATGGCTCGGAACGCTGAAGAAGAAGAAGAAGTGAAACTCCCGCAGATCTGGTCATTGAATAATTTATTGACTGGATTCATGAACTACTTTCCTCATACTTTAAACTTCCGCAGATTTGATCAAGGAATAATTGACTGACTGGATTCATGAACCATGTTTCTCACACATTAAACTTCCACAGATTTGATCAAGGAATAACCGATTGACTGGATTCATGAACCAATTTTGTAAACTTTAAACTCCCGCAGATTTGGTCAAGGAATAATTGATTGACTGGATTCATGAACCATATTCCCCACACTTTAAACTCTCACATATTTGGTCAAGGAATAATTGGTTGACTGGATTCATGAATCATTTTCCTCACACTTTAAACTCCCGCAGATTTTGTCAATGACTAATTAATTGTTTGGATTCATGAGCCATTTTCGTCAAACCTTAAACTCCCACAGATTTGGTCAAGGAATAATTGATTGCCTGGATTCATGAACCAGTTTCCTCACACTTTAAACTCCTACAGAGACTGTGTTATATGGGATAAAACACAGTGGAAAGAAGACGATTCTCTCGCCTTTAAACCATGAAACCCTTTTACTGCCACCTTAAACCCCAGAAGAAATTTCCATGAATGATTGAGTGACTGCATTAACGAACCATTTTGCTTTCATTTGAAACCAATACAGATTTGGCCATGAATGAATGACTGAATGAATTACTGAACCATTTCACTTTCATTTGAAACCAGAGCAGATTTGGCCAGGGGTGATTGAATGACAGGGTTCATAAATTATCTTCCTCGTCATTACACGCCCTAGATTTGGCTGGAACTGATTGATCGGTAGGATTGACGAACCATTTGCCTCGCACATTAAACTCCCGCAAATTTGGCCAGCAATAATTGATTGACTGCATTGACAAACCATTTTCTTCCGCAGATATGGCCAGTATTGATTGATTGACTGCATTTCATTCATTCAATAGTATTTCCTTTGCAGAACCTCGCTCCCATAACAACCCTCCGGAAAACTTCTCGATCGTAAGCAAGATCTCCCACGTCCGATACATCCATCTGGAGATCATCCGCCACATCCCGCACCCATCTTCTCTTTGGCCCTTCTCTTCCTCTCTACCCGGGCATATACCCCTTCATTATTGTTCTTTCCAAACTTTCATTACATTTCAAGTAACCAAAATATTAACTGCATTTACTAATGTTTTTCCATCCATTTTAAACCGCCGCAGGTTTTTCCAGTAGCCACAGATTAACTGGATTAATGGACCATTTTCTTCACATTTTAAACTCTTGTAGATTTGGCAGGGATTGATTGATTGATTGCATTTACCAAAAATTTTCATCGCACATTAAACACTCAAAGATCTGGTCTTGATTTACTGAGTAACAGTGTCAAAGACTCGATAGTACCACACCTCGTGAAGCCATAGCACAGTTGAGTAGACACTCAACAGGCCACGTTTGCCAGCAGAGTGCGATGTGAGGTAACACGCACGAAGGTGAAGGTCACCCCGCGTGGTGTGTAACCACGGGAGAGAGGTTAGGGAGACGGGAGACTGGACTTGAGGCGTTCACATCGTTTAGAATAGCGTTAGGAGTTTTGTGTTCACTAATAGATAGAACTAGCATAGGGTTAGCAGTTTGTGTTAGATAATTCTGTGGCTGTATATTGTGTATTGCATTAGCGACTGTTTACCGCTTGTAAGCGAGCCAACGGCAATAAAATGGACCATACATTTTGCCTCCCACACGACTTGCAAGTTGTCTTGTATGGGTGTGTGAGAAGTACCCGTTGAGGCCTGTCAGTTGAGTTGTTGACAGGCCAGGGTAATTGTGGTGTCAGAAAGTGGTGCTTGGACGAAAGCGCCAAGCTAATACCCACAGTAAAAGGGTAATTGTGGTGTCAAGAAGTGAAGCTTGAACGAAAAGTTCAAGCTAATCCACTCATCCACGGGCTCGAGACTAGGGTTTCATTTTTGTAGTAACGATAATTTGTGCAGACGGGAGAATTTGCGAGCTAGAAATATGCCTATCGTGACAAAATAGTGTTTAATTGTGTTTATGATATATTTATTGAATGAAATCATGTATTCTTCGAAGCTGTAAGTATTAATATTCTTATTTTCTTATATTTATTCATATATTTACCAATTTATTCTTGAATAAGCACCAAACATGATTCACGGCGCAGGAATACACAGGCAGCCGACAATATTGATTTTTGAGATCTAAAAATAGCGCTGCGCGATGACGTAGATTGATTGACAGACAGTTGTTCTGCGTCATTAGCATAAAGCAGTCGAGTGTTTACAAAATCGCTTAGCGGCGGCCCGCCTGAATCTGTGCTGTATATTGTTTATTATTTACTTATTTAAGTTACTAAATGAATATATTTATTTGTTGACACATTATTATGTTATTTTGATTTCTTTACAAGCATTTATTCATTTTTGGGTCTATTTTCTCTTTGCTTATCGTCACGATGGAACTATTTTCGGGCTAAGCATCTGATACTTAGCTGCACAACGTTTACAGAAATTAACTAGGTTAGTAACGAAAGGCAATTATTGTTTAAAACAAAGACAGGACATTGACATTAAAATTAATTAATACATATTCTAGGTGTTCGTAAGTCTGTCATTGTCTAAGTCATTGTCCTTAGTTGTCGAGTAAATCATATCGTTTAGTAGGCGTGTTTACTGCTGCCCTATATATCAGAGGGCAAACAACAGCTGTGCACATACACCTGTGGGCCAAATACCGTGTGCTACGTACGAAACGTGTCGCCACCCTAGTGTACCAAACAAGGTGACCTGTGTCAAAGGAGCTTCGTTCCCACATTAAGCTGAGTACACTTATATATTTTGTCATGCAATTTGATTAATAGTGCATCTCTTGTTCAGCTTGTAACGCGTTGACATATTTGTATACTCTGTTTTTCTGCAAGATAAATCTGGGCAGGGTATAAACAGAAAGCACAACTGATAGTGATCAGATAAGAACAAACATAACATATCAAAGATAAATAACTGATTAAAGTCATCATTGCCTATCACTGTTAGCCAAGTACTAAAGTAAGATGGCAACTTTATCAGATTTCATAAAAGCAGGCAAAGAACTGGAATTAACAGGAAAAGAACTACAACAATATGCTGATCAGAAATTTAAAGAAACAAAAGAGGAACAAACACGAAAAGAGAATGCGGAGAGGGACGAACGCGCACGAGAAAGAGAACATGATAAGGAGATGAAACAAAAACAATTAGATCAAGAGAAAGAATTAAAACAAAAGGAATTAGATCTAAAGCAAAAAGAGATAGATGAAATGGCAAGAGTTAAAGAAAAACAAATTCAGGTAGAATCAGAGACACAATTAAAGATGAAAAGCATGGATGTAGACTCACACGCAGAGATCTCTGCCACTAAACTAAGAAGTCAACAAGAGGAAAATAAGTTCAACAAATACAAAAATATTATCAAACCATATTGTAAAGAGGACTCCATATCTGCCTGGACAGAGAATGTAGAGTATCAATTTAAATATCACCAAGTTCCTTTAGATATGTGGGCTCCGATTTACATGAAGAATCTAAGTGGTGAGCCCCTTAAAGTAATAGAGTCTATTCCTATTGAACTTAGATCTAGCTATCAATACATCCATGATAGGATTATGCAGCACTTTTTACTTGATGCCCCTGGGTATCAGGTTCAGTTCTCAAATTTAAAACCTAAACCTAGTGAAACTTTTATAGATTATTTTTCAAATGTGCAGAGTGTACTAAACAGGTGGCTTAAAGCAGCTAACATAGGAAAAGACTTTGATAGATTAAAAAACCTAATAGCTATGGACAAGTGTATATCTACTATACCTTCTCCTTTTGCTAAGTTTTTGCAGCAGTCAGACATTGAAAACATCGAGCAGTTCGAAAAAAAAGGCTCAGCATATTTTTCTTCTAACAGAGAGATTTTTAAGACCTCAAGTGACTCTGAGATAGTTTCCTTTGTCAAAGACCAATCAAAAAACTATCAGGGTAACAGAAAACCTTTTCAGAAGTATGATAAGAAAGACAGAAAAGTTTCCATATGCATGTACTGTCAACTAATGCACGACACTTATGCTATGTGCGACAAATCGCCGAATTATCCGGCGCATCTTGAAAATGTGATCAAGAAGCAGCAAAGCAAACGGTCTGCATACAGGCGTGCAATCAAATGTTTTTTTTGTTCCTCTTATGGCCATTATTCTAATAAGTGCCTTGGCCGCCAACGTTTGAAAGCTAACAACGCTATGTTGATTGAGACCTCTTCAGATGGTGGTAGTGAGAATGAGTGTGAGATTGAAAGTGACTTACCAACTAACCAAGCAGAGGATGTGTGTGCTGCTAACGATATGTTAAGCTTTGACAGCTGTGAACGATGTCACCAATTCCATGCAGACGGAAGACTAGAATGTGGACATACAGTACCATGCTCATCTGAGAGTGTGAATGCAGCATTAGCCTCCAGAGGCAAGTTAGTGTTCCACAATGCAATGGTCAATGATGTACCATGCCAATGTTTGCTGGATAGCGGCAGCACCCTTATTGGTCTTCGAGAAGAACTAGTGAGTCCGGGTGATTACACAGGTGACACTGTGAAATGCCGAACCTTTTCGGGTAACGTTGAAATTTACCCTTTGGCAAAAGCCCGTATTGATTCTCCTTTTCTTTCCGGTACCTTTACTTGTGCAATACTTAACAACCCTTGTACAGATTTAATTTTGGGGTGCTTACCTCAACTGAAACAATGTACTAGTGAAGAAATAGTTGCATGGGAGAAATTAAATGCAGCTAAGGCAACAACCAGAGTTGACACTTCAAAACATCATGACCCATTGCAAAATGAGACACTACTAATGCTTTTTCCAACCAGCACAGATGACAAAAACACACAAAAACCTATACACCAGCAGAAATATGATTTTAATGTGTCTCCATACTTAAAATTGTCAAAAGGCAAAGCCAAAATGACCAAGAATGCATCTTGGTTCGTTAGACGTAATAATGGCATTTCAACTACATGTCATATTACTAGTAACCATGAACAGGTGTTACTTGAACAACATCAGTTAGGTGTGCTAAACAATGCACACAAAACACCATGTGCAGGTCATCGTGCATACAGCAATGCCAGGCCAAGTTTTTTCAATAACATAAAATTATTTTGTCATGATCTATTTGCTGGTAATGGCTGTCATCAATTGATACAAGAGTAGATAAGGTAACATACAGCATTTACACCAGTTAGATTAAGAACATCACTCATATAATTCCTTTGTGCATTTAAAAACATTATTTAGCATAGTATTTAGAAAAGTACATAAATTGTGGTCACATAATCCATTTAATTAAGGTACATAACTCACATCACAACAATTGCATTTAAATAGTTAGATTACATCACTTAGATTAGAAAAAAATAAGAAGTAATATAATCATATCATATAATTAACATAACAAATTTAATAAATTTAGGTAACACATTAAATACTTAGTTATAGAATTAGAATGGTATGTTAGAATGTAAAGTTTTCGTTAGTGAAATTGTGTTAGTGTGAATGTGTTGTCTGTAATATAGTTTAGAACTTAGATTACAGTATTTTGGGTTTCATAACAAGTGAATGTAGTCACGAATTAGTGTTATACACCTGTTTGTGGCCACATTGAACCAAATTATGACACTCAAAAAACTAACATACATACACATAAAATTTATAAATAGAGGATAGAAATTAGATTAGTAGATTTATTACTTCCAAACACACAAACAAACAGAAAAACAAACATATAAATTGCATACACTATTTGTAAATCAAAGACAGATAACTATGGGGCCAGGGGACATAATAGACAACGAAGAACTAAATTAACAGTGAAATAAAGTCTTACGCGCGGAAGCGAAGGAGGTAAAGCCTGTCGCACACACTCTTGTAGAATGGTTGTTAAATATTATATGGGGGACATGAAATAATTCATGTGTTGACCCTAAGAAAGTCAACTTTGTATGGGTAGTAGGTTAATTTACTATGTGAGGGCAGGTCTTATAAGACAACGGTCCGGTTCAGACATACCTCTGATAAATATAATATAGCATGTGAGAAGGGGCTCACGCCAACCAGTCAAGTTTGTGGCGATTGCCAGTAGCCATGTAAGGCTTTGCTACATTGTGACAATAGTTATTAATAGTCTATTGGAATTCCCAAAGCCAGGTTATCTAGAGTCTTTGACAAAAATTAGAGACACTAATTTTTTGTTTAGGAACCTCTTGCGTCACAACCAATGAGTGAAAGTTGATGACGCAACACAAGAGGGGTGGGTGTGTGTCAAAGACTCGATAGTACCACACCTCGTGAAGCCATAGCACAGTTGAGTAGACACTCAACAGGCCACGTTTGCCAGCAGAGTGCGATGTGAGGTAACACGCACGAAGGTGAAGGTCACCCCGCGTGGTGTGTAACCACGGGAGAGAGGTTAGGGAGACGGGAGACTGGACTTGAGGCGTTCACATCGTTTAGAATAGCGTTAGGAGTTTTGTGTTCACTAATAGATAGAACTAGCATAGGGTTAGCAGTTTGTGTTAGATAATTCTGTGGCTGTATATTGTGTATTGCATTAGCGACTGTTTACCGCTTGTAAGCGAGCCAACGGCAATAAAATGGACCATACATTTTGCCTCCCACACGACTTGCAAGTTGTCTTGTATGGGTGTGTGAGAAGTACCCGTTGAGGCCTGTCAGTTGAGTTGTTGACAAACAGGATTTAGGAACCATCGCCTACGCACTTTAAACCCACAACAGATTTGATCACAAATGATCGGTTCACTGAATTCATTGACCATGTTCATCGCACCTTAAACTCCCACAGATCTAGTCTGGAATAATTGATTGAGTGGATACACGAACAATTTGCTTCGCACTTTAAACTCCCGCAGATTTGGCTTGGGAATCATAAACTCCCACAGATCTGGTCGGGAATGATTGATTGAGTGGATTGACGAACCATTTGCCTCTCACTTTAAACCCCCGCAGATTTGACTTGGCAATGATTGATTGAGTGGATTAACCAACCATCTCTGTAGGGGTGGTAGTGGGGGGTCGGGGTGTCTCCTTGGCGAAGTGGTTAAGCCACTTGCCTAGCGCTCCGGAGATTGTGGGTTCGTCTCCAGACCCTGTCATTCCGTTCACGAGTGCAGTTTTCTCGGATTTAACCTGGGAGTCCTCGATGGAGCTACGGAGTTCGTGCTCTGTGGGACGCTGTCGACTGAACACTCTGTGGAAAGAGACCAAGACAAATGGGTGCAAAGAAGTTGATTATCTCGTCTTTAACTCCGTTTAACGTTAAATAGAAATAGAAGGGGAAATTCGTAACCAAGTGGATAATTTTAAATATTTAGGAACATTTATAATGTCAGACGGGAGGTGCACACAAGAAATTAAAAGCAGAATAGGGCATGCCAAAGCTGCATTTCAGAAAATGAAAAGTATCGAATGCAATAAGTCTGTGTCATTGAATGTGAGAAAGAGGGTGCTGAAGTGCTAGATAGAACATGTTTTGCTGTATGACAGTGAATCTTGGAAGGTATATAAACAAATTAGAAAGAAATTGGAAGCAACATTCCTTAGACGAATGGTGCGAATTCCTTGGACTGCCAGAGTAACTAACGACGATTGCCTGAAAGAGGCTAATGAAACTAGAACATTATATACAACAACAAGAAAGAGACATACATCTTTCTTTGGTCATGTGATGAGAAGAGGGGCATTGGAGAACATCGTGACGACTGGAAAGATCGAGGGGAAGAGAGGCAGAGGCCAGCCAAGAGAAATGATGCTGGATGGATTGAGACGGTGGCATGGAGGAATATCATCAGCAGAGTTCACCCAGAAAACCGAAGACCGAGATATGTGGAGAGACATTAACGCCTACGCCAGTTCGCATGACACTTAACGATGATGAACACCCTTTAAACCATTTACTGCAACTTAACAACCCACCCCCACCCCACCCCCACAGAATTAGCCGCGAATGATTGACTGACGAACAATTTTAATGGCGTTTGAAACCAGTGCAGGTTTGCCCAGAAATGATTGAGTGACAGGATTCACAAATTATCTGCCTCGTACATTAAAGCCCTGCAGATCTGGCTAGAATTTGTTGAATGACAGGATTGACGAACCATTTCTCGCCCACGTTAAACCTCCGTATATTTGGCCAGGAATGATTGATTGACTGGTTTCAAGAGCCAGTTCCTTGCAACTGAAACCTCTGCAGATTTAACCAGGAATGATCGGTTGATTTCTTCTTCGTAATTTTCTTCCTCTTCCACTCTTCCTTCATCTAATTTAAGCGTTTGGAAAATGCGTAAAGATATTATATGCACTCTTGGTCGTATTTTATATAAGTGTCGTCCCTGGGGTGAGGTGAATCAACACCGACATCCTTTTAACCCCAAATCCTTATCCCGAGAATCTCCCAGCTTTCTGTCCACAACACCCCGTCAGTCCCTGGATCCCCCCCCCCCTCTCTCTCTCTCTCTCTCTCTCTTATCAAGGGACCATGCCCCTTCTCATTCTTTTCCAAAAAAACATATTCACACAACACTAGTTTTTTTAAAAAACTGACAAAAACAATTTAATAAAGAAAAGTGTCAGTTGTGTGCAAAGTGTATGTGTAGAATGTCTGTCGTATAATCTAACGTGTATGTAGAGTCAGACCGAATAGCTCAGGAGCAAAGTCTGTTTCCTCACTGTACTGGCCACACAACAGCACCATATATAGGACAGAAGACCTCACCCAAATGATGTGTCTCTCAGGCCAAGTGTCGACTTCCTCCGATAGCTCTTGAACAGTCCGGATGCTTGGTCATCAATAGTGGAAACAGTCCAATATTGACCATCAATCTAACACACACAGTGTAAATACTCTTTCATAAAAGTTCTGGGATCAAAGAATCCAAAAATTAATGTTACTGTCACTTTGGAAAAAAAACACCCCAATGTTAGTATTTTACTGTTCATAGGAATTCCCAAAATGTAACACACACAGTTAATCGGTAATGATTGGAATTCACCAATTGTAACACATACTGTTGATTGGTAATGATAGGAATTCACCAATTGTAACATATACTGTTAAGGTTCCAGGAATCTAGATCTACTAATGTTCCTGGTACAGGTGTTATTGTCAGTGTCTTGATTTTAATGTGATGTAACCTATCACATAGGAAACACTCTTATATTATCATCGTTTCCTGCTCAGCAGAGGCCAGGTTCCTGCAGACCCTCTAGGTTATGGGCCCAGTGCAAAAGCCTCTCAGTAAACTCTGCCTTCAATACTCGAGCCATGACTTTTCTTCTAGCTGGTGTTACAATCTAGTGGAACCTGTTGAAGAGAGAACACACCTGGTGAGAGCAACCCGATTCCAACCTTTATTAGGTGAGTGTAGGGCACCGGCCGCACTCAGAAATATAACAGAGAACCAAACTCTGTCATAAGGCCGAGGAGCTCATCACATCGGTCTGAGTCATGGTGAGACAAGGAAAGACTAAAGGAAAAGGGCATACACCCAGCAGATTCCCTACTGGAAGATCCTACCATTTGACATTTCCTTCATCCCCCACCCCCCAACCATCCGCAATATCCATAAATATCATCCCACTACATTGCCCTTAACTCACTGAGTTAAATTATATCTCACACCAGCTAGTTTAAGCTACGCGATAGGCTACTGTTGCCGACGCTCTTATAATACGTTCTATCAACGCACATTACTACACTTGATTCCTAAGAATAATCTAATCTAGGTTTATTTACTTAATTACCATATATGTATTCCGGTTTGAAAATTGAGACTATTGAATAACACAATGGTTAAATGTCCGCCGATGCAGATCAACATTAGACACTATAGTCTCTCTCTAGAAACAAACTAAGAATATTGCACACGTCCGTAGCGCTTCGCAACTTTTGGTCGACTAACCCCAAAGTTGTTTACCTTAACTGGTTTAATACTGGGTCTGAGTGACGTCACAAAACTGTCTAGACACTAGGCAGTCTAGAATCTATTTTTCTCTCTCCTGTTTAGACTGGGTGTAAACAACCCGCCGTCTATTCCGCTTTCCTCTGGGGACCTGTCCCGGCACTTCAAAAAGTCTTGCCGGCCTGTGATCTAGAGAATTCTTGTTCCCACAAGAAAAGATCCTGCCGACTTTTACCCAGACAATCGGTCTACAACTTCAAAGGATGGCTGCCGCCAGCCGACGTATGGCGCGACAGCTTTTCCTCGATCAACAACACATTACAGAATTGCCGGCTTTGTGGTAGACATTTGGCGCGACATTTTGTCATCGATCCACATTCCAAGATGTTATGTGACACCCTTTCCAAAGCTCTACATACATTGGCATTCATTTCTCTAAAGTTGTTCTTGATACCATCACTACATCTTTTACGCTGTCTTCCCCTTGCTCTGTATCTATTATATTTCTTCAATGTGGCTCTTTGTGGCAGATGGTAAAATCTTATATATAAATTAGGATGTGCGTATGTATTTATGTATCTCTGTATGTCCTTTATTTGTTCGCGAACGGCCCATCCGATTGAGATGAAATTTTCTACACGCCTTCCTTTCAGTCCAGAGCAGCCAACTGTGATATTTTGTTAGTGTGAAATCGCCTGCTTACTCAGTATTATTTCATTTTTCATTTTTCATCATAATTTCATATATTTCAGGGGATCTAACTCGTAAAAGTTATTTCAAGGGGCATAACTTTTCTGTATAACTTATAGTCATATTGTGGCATCGTTTTCAAAGATTTATAAACTCTTTGTCCATAGTTATGTACCGGCATATGAGTTATAATAAATAATGATACAATCTGTAAGGCATTTTCAAAGTTTTCATAAAAATGATGCACAATGCATAACATTGTAACTCATCTTTTTTTGCTTAAGAAGTTACTGTAGTCATGCAGGTGATTAGAAAGAGTTTTCATTAAAAATAATGGATGGTGTGTGGAAAAACGTTCTTTTAAGTTACTTTTTTTGTTGTATGAATTTAACGAAGCCGGACAGGGTCAGGCAGACAGATAGACAGACAGACAGACAGATAGACAGTCGGGAACAGGAACTTATATGACTACTTATATAAATTAAATGAGATGCTTCACACCAGGAGCTGGGCAATGCCGGGCCGGGTCAGACAGACAGACAGACAGACAGACAGACAGACAGACAGACAGACAGACAGACAGACAGTAACGGGAACGAGAACTTATATGACTACTTATATGAATTAAATTAGATGCTCCCCACCAGGGTCTGGGCGAAGCCGGGCAGGGTCAGCTAGTATATCATATAGAATAATGTTTGTCTGAGCGTCATTAAGTTGGAATTACGCGTTGAATTCTTGTGCATAAAGCAATGGCAAACTACTGAACGTAGCATTGTTTAGAAACCAACCTGGGGTTCATCGCAAATTCCTGATATGGAAATGCATTTAAAATAATAATAATAATATAGGTTAGGGAAACCGACACCTGAAAATAACAGCTTTTTTAAAAACTGCAACACTTGATGAGAATTCAGATAAATTTTTTTCACGAAAAAAAGAATATCCCATTTTCAATGAGGAATAGACAATGAGTCAAGACAACGTAGTCCCTTAGTGAACATAGACACAGAAGCCGTAAATAATATGTTGCCTGCCATATTTCTCTGCATCTCCTCGGGTGCACACTGCAGTGTTATACGTCATATGAAGTGAATACATGAATAATACTTAAGCGGAAATAATTAAAACACCTAAACACATGTATTGTTTGTGTATGGAACATCTGTTATCCCCTCGGTAATTTCAAATTTAACACGAACTCTTTATGTTTGCACAAAACTACTAAGAAATGTTTGCGCATCCTTTACAGGACATCGCTGTCAACATCAGCATCTTTCAGCTGATTGTTGATTTCTTGGCATCAGTAGTTTGCCATTGCTTTCTGAGCAGCCGGCTCACATACCCCGAAAGTTACCGACGCGATTCGAACCACTGCTGATTCTCACCGTCGTCACGTTACTTACGAGAGTATACGAGATTACCGGAGAAAAGTTGCTAACTTCTAGGCCAGGAAGCCGGCACAAAACTGACTGGAACCGCCTAATTGCTAAATTAGCAGATATGACAACAGCATAGCAATTGGGCGGTTCCGACAGAAAGAGTTCGTGTTAAATTTGAAATTACCGTGGAATAGCAGATGTTCCACATTCGAACAATAATTGTGATTATGTGTTTCAGCTGAAATATTAATGTATTTGTTCACTTAATATGATATATAACACAACAGTACGCACCTGACGAGATGCAGCGAAATATGCCAGGCGTATATATACGCGCAACATATTATTCGTAGCTTCTCTGTTTATATAAACAATGCATAAATAAAATAAAATGGAAGGCTGCAAGATTTCTCGGCGGTTGCCGTATCTGCTTCTGCGTGCTCGACCCGTCAGCATGTGTGTTTTACGTCAGGAGAGAAAGCTTGTACACAAGAACGTAGGCGAATGATTATCAACATGGGTGATGAACTCTGGGGAGGTCACCTGCATAACAGCACGCGGTTTATCAGTGTATCTGCTGTTTTCAAGTGCGGGCTGCCAGAATACACGGGAAAACGAAAGATATGGACACTGAACGAAAAAGAAAAAACATGGTGAAACTGATTTATGAGGAAGCAGACTCTTGAATGTGCACTCGGTTTCCAGTACAGAGATCTGGAGTTGTTTCTTCTAATAGTCCATGCTGTGTGGCGTTGGTAATCATGTCTGTCCACAGCCATCTGTCTCTCGTGCTTCCAATAATTTCTGATACCGAAATCTATCCTTGCCATGATGTCACACTGCCCATCATCTTATGTTGTGGTCTCCCCCGCGTCTGTTGCCGTCCAGCCTTCCTGTTGTGATGACATACTCCAGCTTTTCTCTTCTCATGACAGGGACCCTCCGTGGCGAAGTAGTTACGTCGCTTGCCTCAAGCTTTGAAGGTCGTGGGTTCGATTCCGGGGTACGTGGTTAGGTTCACGAGTGTAATTCGAATTTTTTAAATACACCTGAGCCACTGTCGTAAATGCAATTTGATCCTTTAAAAGTCACCAAGCGTGCAATCCTAAGTCCTAGCAAAGTCACTCAGCATGCCAACCTAAGTCCTAGCAAAGTCACTCAGCGTGCCAACCTAAGTCCTAGAAAAGTACTCACAGCGCCAATCTAAGTCCTAGCAAAGTCACTCAGCGTGCCAACCTAAGTCCTAGCAAAGTCACCCAGCGTGCCAACCTAAGTCCTAGCAAAGTCACCCAGCGTGCCAACCTAAGTCCTAGCAAAGTCACTCAGCGTGCCAACCTAAGTCCTAGCAAAGTCACCCAGCGTGCCAACCTAAGTCCTAGCAAAGTCACTCAGCGTGCCAACCTAAGTCCTAGCAAAGTCACCCAGCGTGCCAACCTAAGTCCTAGCAAAGTCACCCAGCGTGCCAACCTAATTCCTAGCAAAGTCACTCAGCGTGCCAACCTAAGTCCTAGCAAAGTCACTCAGCGTGCTAACCTAAGTCCTAGCAAAGTCACTCAGCGTGCCAACCTAAGTCCTAGCAAAGTCACCCAGCGTGCCAACCTAAGTCCTAGCAAAGTCACTCAGCGTGCCAACCTAAGTCCTAGCAAAGTCACCCAGCGTGCCAACCTAAGTCCTAGCAAAGTCACCCAGCGTGCCAACCTAAGTCCTAGCAAAGTCACTCAGCGTGCCAACCTAAGTCCTAGCAAAGTCACCCAGAGTGCCAACCTAAGTCCTAGCAAAGTCACTCAGCGTGCCAACCTAAGTCCTAGCAAAAGTCACCCAGAGTGCCTACCTAAGTCCTAGCAAAGTCACCCAGCGTGCCAACCTAAGTCCTAGCAAAAGTCACCCAGAGTGCCAACCTAATTCCTAGCAAAGTCACTCAGCGTCCCAACCTAAGTCCTAGCAAAGTCACCCAGAGTGCCAACCTAAGTCCTAGCAAAGTCACCCAGCGTGCCAACCTAAGTCCTAGCAAAAGTCACACAGAGTGCCTACCTAAGTCCTAGCAAAGTCACTCAGCGTGCCAACCTAAGTCCTAGCAAAGTCACCCAGAGTGCCAACCTAAGTCCTAGCAAAGTCACCCAGCGTGCCAACCTAAGTCCTAGCAAAAGTCACCCAGAGTGCCTACCTAAGTCCTAGCAAAGTCACTCAGCGTGCCAACCTAAGTCCTAGCAAAGTCACCCAGCGTGCCAACCTAAGTCCTAGCAAAGTCACTCAGCGTGCCAACCTAAGTCCTAGCAAAGTCACCCAGCGTGCCAACCTAAGTCCTAGCAAAGTCACACAGCGTGCCAACCTAAGTCCTAGCAAAGTCACCCAGAGTGCCAACCTAAGTCTTAGCAAAGTCACCCAGAGTGCCAACCTAAGTCCTAGCAAAGTCACTCAGCGTGCCAACCTAAGTCCTAGCAAAGTCACCCAGCGTGCCAACCTAAGTCCTAGCAAAGTCACTCAGCGTGCCAACCTAAGTCCTAGCAAAGTCACCCAGCGTGCCAACCTAAGTCCTAGCAAAGTCACACAGCGTGCCAACCTAAGTCCTAGCAAAGTCACCCAGAGTGCCAACCTAAGTCCTAGCAAAGTCACCCAGAGTGCCAACCTAAGTCCTAGCAAAGTCACCCAGCGTGCCAACCTAAGTCCTAGCAAAGTCACCCAGAGTCCCAACCTAAGTCCTAGCAAAGTCACTCAGCGTGCCTACCTAAGTCCTAGCAAAGTCACTCAGCGTGCCAACCTAAGTCCTAGCAAAGTCACCCAGCGTGCCAACCTAAGTCCTAGCAGAAGTCACCCAGAGTGCCAACCTAAGTCCTAGCAAAGTCACCCAGAGTACCAACCTAAGTCCTAGCAAAGTCACCCAGCGTGCCAACCTAAGTCCTAGCAAAAGTCACCCAGAGTGCCAACCTAAGTCCTAGCAAAGTCACCCAGAGTGCCAACCTAAGTCCTAGCAAAGTCACTCAGCGTCCAACCTAAGTCCTAGCAAAGTCACTCAGCGTCCAACCTAAGTCCTAGCAAAGTCACCCAGCATGCCAACCTAAGTCCTAGCAAAAGTCACCCAGAGTGCCAACCTAAGTCCTAGCAAAAGTCACCCAGAGTGCCAACCTAAGTCCTAGCAAAAGTCACCCAGAGTGCCAACCTAAGTCCTAGCAAAAGTCACCCAGAGTGCCAACCTAAGTCCTAGCAAAGTCACCCAGCGTGCCAACCTAAGTCATAGCAAAGTCACTCAGAGTGCCAACCTAAGTCCTAGCAAAAGTCACCCAGAGTGCCAACCTAAGTCCTAGCAAAGTCACTCAGCGTGCCAACCTAAGTCCTAGCAAAGTCACTCAGCGTCCAACCTAAATCCTAGCAAAGTCACTCAGCGTCCCAACCTAAGTCCTAAACTCACGGCGCTAACCTAAGTCCTAGCAAAGTCACTCGGCGTGCCAACCTAAGTCCTAGCAAAGTCACTCAGCGTGCCAACCTAGGTTCTTGCAAAGTCACTCAGCGTGCCAAGCTAAATCCTTGCAAAGGCATTCGGCGTGCCAACCTAAGTCCAATATGTGTTTATACTCTTTCTTTTCTATTATACTCTTGTTAGGTTACGCAATTCCTAAATATAAATAGGAACAAATACAATTATTCCGGTTTGCAAAATTTAAATTCTGAACATACTATTTTGAAATTTTACTATAACATTGCAATATGAACATTTTGCTAAGATAGAAAATAGAATAGTTTGAAGAACAAAACATTTCAATAGGACTGTATTACTTAATAACAACACCAACATTTGTGCTATGGTCGCGGTGAAATAGCACTGGCTTGAATATGCGACAGTCGAAAGAACTATAGAGTTGGTGGTGAAAATGGCTGTGCGAGAGGTGAAGGATAAGATAAATAGAACTTCGCCGAGGTTACCGATTGTTGTTCTATACTCACCCAGTTAGTGTGCATTAGATGGCACATTTTTACCTTCATATTCTTACAACTTTAGTTTAAAGCCTTATAGGATGCAACGAATTATGACAGGCAATAAATCGTGCAAACTTTTGTTTGTGGCTTCTGTGTTTAAGTTAACAAAGGAATACACTAGTTTGAACTGTAGTTTTGAAAGGATGTGAAAATAGGAGTAGCTTTCAACGAATTATGTGCATCAGTGTAATTAAAATTTAAAAAAGTGTTATAGTATCATATATTGTATTTCAATCCACCCAGCGTGCCTTTGAAAATCATTCCGCGTGCCACGCCAGGCACGTGGGCCTGGTTTAGATTATAAACAACAGGGTATACAGAACACAAGCATGACCTTACACTGCTTTGATGTAAAATATGCCGAGAAGTCTTGCATGCGATTATCACAAAGGCTTTCGCTTACATTGATCAGGTATTCAATAAATCTATAAAGCTGTAATATAGCCCGCAGTTGTTGCTTTGCCACACGATCAAATGCTGGTTCCTGGGCTACACATACAGCGTAATGATTGAGCTGAACTGTCTTGGTAAAACGGGGGTGTAAAGACGAGAGATGCACTTGAGAGAGGATGTTATACAGTATTATCTAGATACAGACAGGCAGACAGGAGGACGGATGGTTAGATGGATGGATGGATGGAAGAGAGAGAGAGAGAGAGAGAGAGAGAGAGAGAGAGAGAGAGAAAGAGAGAGAGAGAAAGAGAGAGAGAGAGAAAGAGAGAGAGAGAAAGAGAGAGAGAGAGAGAGAAAGAGAGAGAGAGAGAGAGATCCATTGCGGACGATCATCGATGTGTAGCTGGGAACTGAATTGATCGGATCGACTGCCTCCTCCAATAGCTGCATTCAGGTAAAGACAGCACTGACGCACTTGGTGTTGCTTCGATCTCAATGTGCATGCCTAGTTTTTCGTACGGGTATTTCTCATTGCTGCCTTTCAATTTCTTATTAGGCTGTGGTTGTTCACATCTGAATGTTGTCGGTCCAGGGCACATGTGGGTATCTTTCGGGCACTAGTCCGTCCAGGAAGTTTAACAATGGACTGACATCTGTCAGTTACTACCTATAGTACTTTGCGGTGTAGGACAAGTAGGTGGGCGTGGGGACGAGGGGGGGGGGGGAACTTGAGCCTGAGCAATTAAGGCCGCCTGGCTAATGCGGTTTAACCCCCCGCACCCGACAGAAACAAAACCCCACACCTTACCAATGATTTGAACCCGAGTCTCCTGAAGGAGAACGCGGCATCCGTGCCACTCAGCCAGCCGCTCCTCCTAACAGTGGACAACCTAGGTTATCCTAGTTATAATTTGCATATATTGAAAGGGAGAAGATCAAATTGTTCGGCTATCTCGTTACAATGCAACATCATCAACTACCAGCACTGGCGCTATATCAAAGAAGACCTGGTATGAGAGCAAGAGGACGCCCGAGAAGAAAATGAAATGACGACTTCAACGAGTGGCTAGAATGCCGGATTCTCCTTCGAGAGACCCGGGTTCTAATCCTCGGTGTAGAGTTTTTTAAATTTTTTTTAATTTTTCTGTCGGGGGCAAAAATAAAACCCTAACCTGCACAGTTCGAAGGGACTGCAGTAGCCAGCCGGCCTTAATTCCTCAGGCTCAAGACCGCTATATTGGCAGTAAATGACAGTTGACGGACAGTTCAAGACTTTGTACAGACACACGGAATGACACTATCCAGTTTCACCCATCTGGCGCTGGAACGCCTACTATAACTCCCCACGCCGCTTGACGGCAAAAGTGGAAGACGATGATGATGATGATACTGATGATGATAATGATGATATAAGTGACAGAGTCAGTGAGACCCACACAGTATACAGTGTATGTCTATTCTGAGTCTACAATGTCCTATTCTGAGTTTGAAGATTCTTGTCTGCGAGTTTCTCCCAAGCTCATTTATGATATCGTGTCCATCGATATATGCTACTTTGTTTTGATAGTTCATATCGTATGACGATAATCGCCATGCTTGTCTACAGCGCCCCCCTCCCCACACCCGCCCCGGCCAGTCGAGTTACCAATAATTTAAAATACATATGTTTCACCGCGCAAGTACACCCATCTGTCTAACACCTTCTCTCTTGCCTTCCACTGCTTCTCTTTACTTTAAGCTCTCCGGTTGTCAGGATATTTTTCAGTTTGAAACATCTCATGACACTTTGAAATATAAGCACGCAACAGAAAGGACGAACACTCCCTGGCGTTGAATTAAATATTTCCCCGGGAAGGTTAACCCGGTCAACAAATGCCCGCAGAAGTCGGATGTGTCGGCCTAACGGCGCAAGAACGCAGCTCTGCTGTAAACAGGCACAACGCAATCACGTCCGAAAAAAAAACTCCGGATGAACGAAGAAGAAGAAGAATTAAATATTTTAGTTAAAGGTTAGGTTCATTTCGTTACTGTTCGCGTTCTCAATGTGTTCAAGGAACTACACTTATAATGTGTGTTCAAGGAACTATTAGCTTATACATGTGTAATGTGTGGTCAAGGAACTGCATTTGTAATGTGTGTTCAAGGAACTAAATTTGCAATGTGTGTTTTAGAAACTACATGTGTAATCTGTGTTCAAGGAACTACACGTGTAATGTCTGTTCAAGGAACTACATTTGTAATGTGTGTTCATGGAACTAAATTTGCAATGTGAATTGTTTTATTTCTAATACGTTCTTTTCGCGAGTTGGGATATTTTAAACACGTTTTCATTAAACTTGTAAAAATAACTATATAATTTGATTTATGATAAATATATGTTATTCCGGAGATATGTATGGATAATTTCATATTTATTACTTACACCTTCCTTCACAAGTACACGATGAAGACATTTCTATGCAGTAATCTTATTTTCTATGTTAGTGGCAGTTCTGAACATTTCTAATAGTTAGATGTCCTGTACCAGACGTTACACCCCAGCATTTATTAGCTGTTAGCGATTTTCTGACCGGCTCTGTGGCCAAGGGATTATGGACGCAATTCGTTATCCCGCATCCCGCAATCGAAACACAGCTGCGGGCGATTTGGCAGCATACCGACTTTCATTGATTTTTATAAAATGGTATGAGTGCCGGTCGTTCAGAAAGCAATGGCAAACTACTGAATTTAAACTTGCCAAGAAATCACAAACAGCCAAAACATGCTGGGGTTAACTGCGACGTCCTGTACAGGATTTTTATAAAAACGAGAGCAACCATTTTATAAAAACCAACGCAAGCGGTCTGCTGCGAAATCGACCGCAGCTGAGTTTCGAACGTGGTATGCGGGATTACGAACTGCGTTCGTTACCCCTTCGCGACAGAGCTGGTTTATAGTGCGTGTGCTTCTATACAAACAGTATCATTGACTGCCAGATTGCGGTCCAGCAGGTTTGAGTGTATTATCAACTCTGTCCTGTTGGAAATCCCGTAAAAAATCTCTTGGCAGTTGGAAATCGAAAAAGAGTAGAAAACGGCGCTGCCAGGGCAAAATTTCGAGTTAAAAATCTACCCAAAGTATTTCAGGATCCTCGCCGGGGCTACAGAGTTCGTGCACTGAGCTGAGTGTCTCCAGACTCAGGTTTTGAGTTAGGAGGAAAACGAAGCACTTATGGGTTACACCCGTGTGCCGTGATGTTGATCCATCGACTAAACTCTGTCCTGTGTCTCGTCTGCCAGTCAACGAACAACAAGCCTTCTAAATGTCATGACACTGTGTAGCTTTCAATTTTCATATAGTCAGTTGTGTCCTCTGATGACTTCATTTTTCCTTTCCCCATTACGGACGTTCATCAATACCCGTGTATATATTTATCATGCTATTTTGACCGTGAGACCTGAACACTTACTAAACAAGCTGAAAAGTGCATAAATGCCTTTGAATATAAATGTTGCAGACGAGTTCTAAGAATATCTTGGGTAAAGAAAAGAACAAATGCATCCATAATTCAAGAGCTGAATATTGGAGAAGGTTGGCTATTAAGGACGATGAAACAAAGAAAATTGAAATATTTTGGTCACTTGAAACGTCACGAAAGTTTGGAGAGAACAATAATGGGTGGGAAGAGAGGAAGAGGAAGGCCAAAGAGAAGATGGGTGCAGGATGTGGCGGATGATCTCCAGATGGGTGTATTGGACACGGGACATCTTGCTTATGATCGAGAGGTTTTCTGGAAGGTTGTTATGGGAGCGAGGTTCTGCAAAGGACATGCTACTGAATGAATGAATGAAGGAAGTAAGGGTGAGGCATGTCACAGAAATGCCGAGGTTAAACAGTATTAAGAACCCGTGGTACAATACCAGCGAACATCGTTTAGGTGATATTTTAAAGATCTTCTAGGCATATTTACATTTAGTGGCTTGTCATTGCTTTTTATGGCAAGCCTGTGGCAACATATGGATGGGTTGAGTCATGAGCGATTTCAGAGTCACTAAAGAAGACATTTTGTGCTTTTGGACTTACATGTTACAGAAAAGCTCTCAGGATTGAGGTAAGCTTGGCTGAATGGATAAAAGCGCTCGATCTTAAACATCCGGTGCGCTGATGCTGAGGAAGTGGGTTCAACCCCTACACCTGGACTAACATGCTGACTTCTCGTTCCTGACTTGGGGGTGTAAATTACAAGTACCTCAAAAGTTGGAGTGGATTCGCCTGATGGAGAGGGACGCTGGTAAAAGGGAAAGCTAACCCACACATAAACATCAGTTTTCTGCACTAGAAGTAGGAACAGTGTATAGACTAAGCTTGAGTTCAAGTAGAGTCAACGCAAAAAAAAAGCGCTTAGCATATCGTTGACCAGGAAGAAGAAGGACACCGAGATTCTGCAAGACTTGACCGTGGAAGACAACTAGTTCATAACCACTATCATATACATATAGGAAACTGATATACTATGGCCATATTCAACATCACGATGGCATGCAATGAGCTGAGTCTATTTCAGTCAATACCACAGCACTCAGGACATTCCCATACGTGCTCCGCCCTCAACTGCAACATCAAGAGAAGAGTGCCGATACTAGTGATACCAGTAGCATTCTGATTATATGTCCATCTGGCTTCTCCTCGGAGGTTTGAGTGTCGGCCAGACCATCTTATCACTCCGCGCAGCACTATTTTCTCCACGCCGTGATGACCTACTCGTCTTCTACACTAAACACATGATTCCAAAAGGTGAACACTACATCTGCTTGGTCATGCACCAGTACCGCACCAAGGCGTGCAGACCCGGCCAATCTGTCCGGCTGCTCGTTTCCCTGCACACCGGCATGTCCTGGGGAAAACATTCACAAATTGCTCTCTATTGTGTTGAATTGAAGTCTACCACACTGCCCGAAGCATACCTGTGCTTAAAGGAAAGTGATGGAAGACATGGTTCCTGGAAGGAGAGGCCGTGGTCCACCAGCAATAAGATGGACACAGTACATATCAGACACTATAAGGGTACGCGTGGCAGCGCTATGAGAGCGACGATTAGAAAAAAAACCTGCTACATAATAATGATATGATCAATGAGAACCACATGCAGTCAAACCTCGGTTTTCGTCGATAATCCGTCCGAAGACAATCAGCGAAACCTGAAACCGACGACAACTGAGGCAATTATTTCCATATGAATCAAAGTAAATCCAATTAATTCGTTCTAGAAACTTCAAAATACATACCAAAACCACATTTTATGGAGAATAAATATAGTGTTTGATACTATTTTTCGGCCCCAGATGTGTCCGAACTCGCACCTTAGCCGTGCCTAGTAAGACATTGTAAGCCAGTGCACCTCTTGAATTTTTTAAACCACAATCTGCTGGCCTTTAAATCACTAAGTACACTAGCATTCGGTACAGTCATTTTCTTAATGAGATTGGCATACAACAGTCTGACCTTTTCAAATATGATTGCCTCCGAAACGGAATAGCCATCTAACTGTTTTTGATTTATCCAAATTAATAATAACTGTTCCACATCTTAAATTGTTTGCGATATCTGTTTAGTTAACACATTCACACCTTTCGATACATTAGCCTTATTTATTGCTTCCTTTTTCGCCACAATGGAACTGACCGTGAATGGTGACTTCCCGTACATGCTGCCGATTTCAGCAATATTAATGCCGCTCTGGTATTTTTCGATGTTTTCCTTCGTTAATTCAATCGTATTCCTGGCCTTCTTCTTGAAAGGGCTGCTGGCTCTGGAAACTTTCTTTGGTCCCATGATTTAGCTAACGGGAAAGGGTTAATTTATTAGTTAGTAATGCTTACACAACGAGAAACGACACCAAACTGAGCAGAAAAACAGTGCGTGGGTCACTTTGTTTTCGCAAAATTAGCAGCGAGGTCCCGTGGGCAGGTCGACGAAAACCGAGGCAACCGACGAAACCCGAAACTAAGTTTTCGCGGAAAAAAATCGACGAAAATCGTAATCGACGAAAACCGAAGGCAACGAAAACCAACCGAGGTTTGACTGTATTTCCATTCGACATTACAGAAGCGCATCACAACACCTCAAAGTATTTCTCGTATTATTTTCACCCACCATCATCGTGCGCCATGCCAACCGACGTAAACAGTCACGCCTTTCCACAAACCTCAATCCTTGGTGTTCTGGATAATCTCTACTGATGACATTCCTCAACGCTATCGTCACATTTCATCCAGAACCATTTAGGTCAAGTATGCCACGACTTTCCCCCACTTATTTTTTTTTTCAGTCATCGTATTTCCAATAGTCTCAAGTGTTTCCCAGCAATTTCTATGTATTAACTTTCCTATTAATTTCACCTCAGTTATACAACGATTACTTATGTTCACCTCCACAGACATACGCCCATGTTTCAAAACCACATCGTGTAAAAGTGCATTGTTGTAACAGTACAGATAGTGTACACCCAGAGTAAATCTATCCAGTGCTATCTGGCCTTTCCTCACCGACACTGCTAGAAGTTGCTAGAACAAATCGATTCCCCTAGTTGCCCCTGGGCACAGTAGAAGCGTTCGTGTTTTGTCAGCCCCATCAAGTCTAGACCTGTATCCTTTTGTTCACTTCTGGAATTCGTGTCCATTGGTCTGTCTGTCTGTCTGTCTGTCTGTCTGTCTGTCTGTCTGTCTGTCTGTCTGTCTGTCCACTCATTAATCCATCCATCCATCCATCCATCCATCCATCCATCTATCCATCCATCCACCCACCCATCCACCCACTCATCCATCCATCAGTGCAAACTGATTTCTTTACGTATTTTTCTGTTTGCATACAACTAGACAGAAAATGCAGACAAGAAAATCCGGCAGCTGTGGAGGCGGAAGTACAAGCGTTGATATTCAAGAATTCGTTAGACGGTGATGCTGTCATTTACACAGATGGGTCGGTCGTCCGACATGTGAGAAGCTCATGGGCCTTTACGGCTCAGGCCGGAGGGAGAATTGTGAAGGAGGACTCTGGTGCTTTTGTTGAGACTACACGTAGGCTATGGAAGTCATGGCAGTAAGTAAAGCAATAACATGGCTCGAGACACAGATATTCACTAGGCAATGTTTCCTTAGCGACTCAGTGAGAATGCTCAAGAGGATAGAGATGCGGTGGATCCGCAGTGTGGTTGCTGTCTCTGGAGCGGTCTCGGCTGGCAAAGATTAGTTTCATCTTCGTGCCAGGGCATGTGGGAGTACAAGGAAATGAGCGGGCTGACAAGCTCGCAGGTAAGGTTACTGTGGAGGGCGGACGCGCCATGGACAAAGCTGACATTCTGAATGCTCTACCAGAATTAAGACTTGCGAGAACCAAGTGATGACTGTGAATCTGCAACCATGGTCAGACTGCGAGAACAGCAAATTAAAAGAGGTGTGACCAAAACACTACGCGGGAAGTCAAAAAGGATTAATAAACCAACACAGAACTGGTGTCGTTAGCAACTACACGCTGCGGGATTTGCTGAGGAGATCCCAGCACTTATAGACTGAATGGTTCGATCTGCAATGAGGATAATCTGTCGACTAACTAACTAACTAACTAACTAACTAACTAACTAACTAACTAACTCATTCATTCATCCATCTGCCTGTCTGTCTGTCTCCTGTCTGTATGCTGTATGTCTTTTTGTGTGCCAGTCTGTCTGTTTATTCCCCCTCCCCCCGTCACCCATCTCTGTGTCCTTCCGTCCGTCCACTAGTCTGCTTATTCTGTCCATCTCTTACTCTCTGCCTCTCCGCCCGTCTGTTTGTAGTTCGTTTGTTCGTCCATCTGTCTGGCTCCCTTATTGATAGACACTCATTGACGAGAAGTGAACATATTTAACAGCTTTCATGGCATAAATTAGTATATCGCTTTGGTGGCACATATTAGTATTTGATTTTATCTGGCGCATTGATAACGTTGATTAGTATAACATCTATCCCTGGAGTTTTGATGGCATCGATTAATATATCATATATCCATGGCGCTTTGCTTATATATCTGGCACTTTGATAAGGTTGATTAGTATATCATATATCCCTGGCGCTATGATGGCATATATTCGTATATCATATATCCCTGGCGATTTGATGGCATAGATTAGTATATCATCTATCCCTGGCGATTTGATGGCATAGATTAGTATATCATCTATCCCTGGCGATTTGATGGCATAGATTAGTATATCATATATCCCTGGCGATTTGATGGCATAGATTAGTATATAATCTATCCCTGGCGATTTGATGGCATAGATTAGTATATCATCTCTCCCTGGCGCTTTGATGGCATAGATTAGTATATCATCTATCCCTGGCGATTTGATGGCATAGATTAGTATATCATCTATCCCTGGCGATTTGATGGCATAGATTAGTATATCATCTATCCCTGGCGCTTTGATGGCATAGATTAGTATATCATCTCTCCCTGGCGCTTTGATGGCATAGATTAGTATATCATCTATCCCTGACGCTTTGATGATTAGTTAGAAATGGAAGAACAAAGCGAAACAAAGAAACACGTTTGATAAAATTTATACTGCCAAATATTGAAACCTTGTATCTTTCAAGAGTACTTGCATTTTTCAGTTTTTCATTTGGCTAACATGAATTACAGAAAGGATGGCTGGTTCCTTGGCAGAGTCAATTTAAGGCTAACGATCAGACTTAATTACTTGACCTCCTTTGTAGCTGCATTGTAAAGAACATAAACGAGTTTTGGTGATGTATTCATTGCACGATGTTATATTTCGGTATGTCATTCGTGCCTAGTTAAATTATGCGTTGATCTATAGAGGTAGACTATAAACAGCTGCACACATTCGTACTTTGTTCATCTTATCTGGATTACAGAACAGCTTCCAACGACTGTTTTTGGATATTCCTCAATGGCTGTTCGTTGAACGTTTGTTGGGGATATTGAATAATTTCTGAGTCATAACAATGGCTGCATCTGTGAAGCGTGACGTGGGTTTAATGTCACCGCCATGTCTGTCGACGTCATCATTGGTTACTCCGGTGCCAGGACACAATGTAATCCAGAATATATTGTTATCACTAACTATACTGACGTGGCTGGTCTCGACTGTCATTTGCACCGTGGCAGCTGGACATGTCGGCATGACAACGAATACACTTCCTGGAAACAAAGGTGACCACAATGGCATACATTCTCGTACAACAAACATCAGTACTGGGAGATTAATCATGAACACATCAAACACACCTACTTATGATAGCTGGTACGCAACATGGACGTATGCTTCTGGGCCTGACACTATTGCCTCGCAAGCAAGATTGGTATATGAGCCTTTTCGAACGACAAGGCGAAAGCACATACTTAAGTTAATCGCTTTCTTGATAACTGACTCAGCAATATTTAAGAAGTTAAATTCACAAAATATTTCTCTGGAAATGTTTTTGAAATCATTAGACGATGCATTGTATGAACGCAGTTCGACCCGAATGGAAAATATATTAAATATGCACGTATCGAATAAACTAGAACATTCCAACCCTAATGAAAATATGACTATAACAAAGGGTAACTATCTCAGCACAACTTCAATGCATAATTTACAAAATAGGAATTCTCCTTCATTTGGTGTGAAGTATCGTGAAAGAAGAACCAACTGGAACCCAATAAGTTCAAGTATAAACTCTAATAATTTACATCTTGAACGAGGATGGAGAAAAACATTTAAAGCTCTCAGTAGATTCAACCGTGATTCACTTAGGTTTCAATTCAAAAGCATGGCATACAACGAAGAAATTAGACCAAAGCTTTTAAAACCAGAAAACACATTCCAACGTAAAAGAAAAAGGCGTTCAAATTCCATGGAAAGCATTAGGAAAGCGCGGATGTTCGTGTCTCTTGAAGACCAGCATCTGACACAAACACTTCATTTCGTGGATAAACTGCAGACCAACCCTGAGCCATGTAACATACCTGGGATGAGAATCATTATCCTGAAAAGCCATAAATTCAGAGCCGAGCAGTTTTTCCCTGTATTTGGGGAGGAGGTGAAGCGAACTGTTCTAATAGCCAACACCATTAATGATCTGCTTTTGTACACGAAATCACCCCCAGAAACATTCTTGGATATATTCTTCGCAATGACTCAATCGCTTGTGGAGGCAACGCCCTTGGTAACAGGATGTGCTATAGCTTTTAACCTTGTTTCTACTACATCCCCGTCTTTTTCACCACCTTCTTCCCAAAGCCCACCACCACCGAGGTCATCCCAACCAGCTAACAAACTGCAGTCCCTGTTTCCTTACTCGTACCGTATGAGAGATGGATCAGTTGTAGTCACGGATCTTTCCAGGCTATACAAGCCACAGACGACCTCCTGGTTCTCGTTTCACATGAACAAGTCCGCAGAAGGATTGCTGAAGTCACGAAACAGAACATTCGCCAACAAAACCGACATTGGCAACCTGACATCCTTCATTGCCAGATGGAACAAAACTGTTTCTGTGACTGCCGAGGACGGCTTTTGGGCAACGCCCTATTACGACTGCCTTTTGCGAAGTTGGGTGATTCAGTATTCAGTTCCCTTCTACCAACTGAAAGGACAAACAGCGGAATTCAAGTGAGTAACAACAGTAGTGTTAGTAGTGTTCAAAAGCTATGATTGTGGAAGTCATGTGTTAAACGATTTAAAGTGGGGGTTTAAGATACTATGATTGTGGAAGTCATGTGTTAAACGATTTAAAGTGGGGGTTTAAAGAATAGAGAATTGACTTCACTGCACCGGGTTTTATCACATACGGCTGTCTTTTTCCGCAGGGCAGCCTGTCGAAAACTTCGCACAGTGCATGAACTCCGTAGCTTCAGAGACGATCCCCTAGGAGAAACCGAGAAAACTGCACTCTTTAACCGAATGGCGGAGTCTGCAATCGAACGCATAAACTTTGGAGCATGAAGCAGGCAGCTTAATCACTTCGCCACTGAGAATCCCAATATGTTAAACATATTTGTATATTATGTTAAACACTATAATTGTGAAGTTAATCCACTCAAACTTTCTGTTTGAAAGTAATATATTAATTGTGCAGGTTAAACACTATAATTTTGAAATTAATCCACTCAAACAGCCTGTTTGAAAGTAATATGTTAGGGGCATTAATTGTGCAGGTTACACACTATAATTGTGAAACTAATCGACTCAAACTGTCTCTTTGAAAGTAATATATTAGGAGCGTTATTTGTGTAGGTTAAACACTATAATTTTGAAATTATTCCACTCAAACTGTCTGTTTGAAAGTAATATGTTAGGGGCATTAAATGTGCAGGTTACACACTATAATTACGAAAGAAATATACAATGACAAAGGTAGGTATGTGTGAATTTTGCAAGTGAGAGAGAGAGAGAGAGAGAGAGAGAGAGAGAGAGAGAGAGAGAGAGAGAGAGAGAGAGAGCACAGACACAGTGTACATACCTTACAGCGAACTCAAACACGGTGAAAGAAATCACAATGGAAGAAAATAGCAGCAATTATAATACTAAATTAATGTAAGCATGTAAAAAGAAGTTAAACCTAACACACAAAAACCCGACGTTTTGATCTTAGTCATATTTTCTAGGAACAATACAAGCAGATCTCAAAGGAAAAAAAATATATATTAAATTAGAAAATAAAAAAATACAATAAAATTGAAAAGGTACACAAAAAAGTATGGCCATTCAACTATCGAGTCTAATAACGTTATCTGCGAAAGCAATAGTTTATTCAAAATAATTTGTTTAAATATTATCCATACAATTAACACGTTAAAAATTATAAATGCAATACTGATAGTATAGACACAGATTGAGAAAGTAACACGTTAACGCTACATTTGTAAAGACCTTCTGTTTAAAGCTACTATGTATAGAGTGTATATTTAATGACACTGCAGTGTTTGAAGATATTGCCGGTCCAAGTTTTGTATTCACCCTCTGCTCTGTAAAGTTCATGCAACATAATAGGTAAATACAAAAATTGGACCGGCTATTGTGTTCAAACACTGCACAGTTATTAAAAATACACACTGAGTAAGCATCGTGGGCTCGTTAGCGACGTTGACAGTGAACTGTGCAGGTAATGCCATGAGTCCAGTTGGACGCGGGTTGTGCGCCTGGGCTCTTCGCCAGCGGAAGTGAGGGCAAGACTGGCCACCTATTCCTCCGTGCATCCAGGCCTGAACATACGATGGCGCTATCACATCACAGACTCATACCAGGAAATTGCTTCGTAGCTTTTAAAGTGGTAAGCCAGAAAGTGTAATCCTGAACGTAATAATTAGAATTTGGGAATACTGAAAGTAATAGTTTAAACAGCGGAGCAGTCAAAGTAATAGATTCAAAAGTATAAGTGTGAAGTAAATACGTCAGAAAGTATTCACTGACGCCAGGAAAGATGATAAGAAAACTAACGGAAATCAAGAACTCATTGCTTCTCATTCTATTAAAGCGTTCTCTGCCTCTGATGTGATATTAAAGAAAACACTCGTCTGTGTGCCATCAGGGTACTTAAAGGAACAAAGAATACCAACACTGTAATCAAATATTCATGTCGTAGGAGGCGACGAAGGAGGGTTGATATGACACTGGCTAACCAACCCCGTAGACAACTGCAGCTGCAAACTCCAACCATCAAGAACGAGATTGAAAGTAAGGAAAGAATAATTATTCGTAAACCTAATATGAAAGCAGGCTTTCATAGAAGAAGTATGACGCAGTGCGAAGAAGTTCTCTGGATTACAGATTTACCACCTTTCATTCACGAAAATGTCCAGAACTGGCACCAGTCAAGAACAAGATAAACATTGAGGATGACAGTATATTTTGTAAAAGAAATGACATTTTACTAGATTAGCATTTGGAATTATGTGAAATAAAATGAAATAGATGTGACAAAAAGCTTATAAACACAGGTCAAACAGTGCTGTTGCCAGGCCTTTCCGAGAAAATGACTCCTCACAGTGAGAAGTGGCCCTTATGTTATTTACAGAGGCAGAGAAAGCACTAATAGAATGAAACGCAGTGTGTTCTAGGATAATACAGGAACATTTAGAATTCCCCCTCTCCCGCATAAAAAGTAAATAAATAAATAAAATGAAATAAAATAACATAAAATAAAATAAAAGGTAAGTGAACATGAATGCAATCCAACGTGCCGCACCAACAAAATGGCCAGAATGTATCAGATAAGAAGGAATTTTACACTAAACGTCAGAGTATTACAGATAAACTAAGAAAATGCAACGTCAAAATCAAGATGGGTGATTAGAATGTCAAGATATGATCGGATAATACGGGTTATGCAGTTATTATGGGAAAACATAGACTTAGGGTAATAAATGACAATAAAGAATTATTCATCGAGTTTTACTCGTTGAATTTTGTTATGATATAATCGTAAGTGTGCTTCCAATCATAAGAAGAAATACATAAAGCAACAACAAATTGACCATTGCTGTATTAGCAACAAAAAAAAAAAACAAGATCAACTTTGTATGGCGAAAAGTTATTAGAGATACAAATTTACATTCAGATGACTATTTTCTAAGTTAAATTAGGCTAAAACTCAAGAAATACATACTTTACAAAAAATAAATATGGAAATCAATGCAATGTAATATATCTCAGAAATTAAGCAAATCGGGAGCTATTTATTCCCACAGTCTCAAATAAGTTAATAGGTGAGGCGAGTACTACAAACTTCTCACAGCAGGTTAAAAACATTTGAAACTAATCATGCGTAGAAGTCTTTGGGAAGAAAAAAACAACAACATAAAGCATAAGTTAAACGGGAAACTTTTAAACCAAGAAGAAAGGGGGGGGGGGGAAATATGATTAACAGCAAAACCAGAGCTATACGAAACCAGAATCCGTGTGAAATACAGCAATTAGAATGCTGATAAAGGAGTATAAAACATAACAGATTAGAAAAACTAGAGCTGCATGAAACTATAGTCCATTTGAAATAAAGCAGCTAGAACGCTGATAAGGGCGAATAAAAGATAACAGAATCCCTAGCTAGAGAAGGAGAGATAGCAGCAGCGGAAGGAAATCTCAGAGGCCTTACAGTACCACAAGGACACGAGAAGGAAAATATAACCAACCACATGGACTGATCAAAAATACGAGTAGTAATTTTAAAGTTCTCATTAACATTAAAGATCAAATGAATAGATGGGCTGAGTGGGAAGAGCAATTTCTAAATATACCAGTTCCAAATAACCATTTGTGTATCCCGACTGCAGAAGTAGAGATGTGAAAACTGTAAAAACTACAGAAGAAAATTTAGAAAATCTAATAAACTTCTGAAGGATGGGAAAGCTGCTGGTCAAGGTCGTATCCGAGAAGAAGCTATTAAAACCAGTTTTATCACCTCTCTTGAATTACTGCACACATTCTATAACAGAGTGTGGGAAAATGAAGACATACCAGCATTTTGGAGAGAAGATTATCTTGTGAAGCTGCTAAATAAAGGAGACCTAAACGAGTTTGAAAAATATAGAGGCACAATGCTATTGTCAGTTACTGGGAAAATAATTTGCAGTATCATTGTAGAGATATTAAGAGATGCCAATGACAGCCAACAAAGGGATGGTCAAGGACGCTATTGACCAAACAACTCCTGCAGTGATCATATAGCCACGTTACGCACAGTAACAGAGCAAAGTATTGAACGGAAACAACCACTTTATATTGGGTTTGTTGCATATCAAAAGGCCTTTGACAGCATTTACCTTTGGAAAATTATCTGAAACTATCTGATCTTACAGAAAATCATTAACTTAATAAGGTCCACAAATAAAGACATGAAATGCAGAGTTCCTCACGGCGGAAAATGGTCAAATACATTTGAAATAAGAACATGAGTGTGACAGGGATATTTGAGCCGGTCGCTCTGAAGGCAATGGCAAACTGCTGAGCGTAATCTTGCCAAGAAATCAACAATCAGCTGAAAGATGCTGGTGTTGACAGCGATGTCCTGTAAAGGATATGCAAAAAAAAAATATTATTATTACTATATAGACTAATGACAACAATGAAGACAACAATAACTGTCGTCAGACACAGGATTCAGTGCACTCTGACAGAACTCATTGATGATGTGAACTTTACTGACCACATTATCTTCCTGTCCCAGACACGAAATTAGTCGCAAGATAAACTAAACACACTTGACCAGAGGTTTTTATTAAGTATAAAAATTCATTAGGAAAAGACAAAGATAAGGGGAGTAAATCAAGAGAATAAGAAACTGATCTCCCATATGACACCTCACCCACTAAAGGTGGAATCATACACAAATATAGGTCGCGATGTAGACAAAGAAGGGGGAACAAATAGAGATATTGAAAAGAAGAATAGAAAGGATAAAGGAGTTTTCATAGCATTAGGCAATTTATAGAAGTGAAATGCAATTAAAGCTCGCATTAAACTCACAATATTTAACACTAACGATCAGTAAGTACTACTCTAGTGATCATAAGTTATTTGCATATTATTTACAGGACGTCGCAGTCAACCCCAGGGGTTTCTGTTTTGATACTTGTGATGTCTTGGCTGCAAGTTTACGTTCCGTAGTTTGCCATTGTGTTTTGTACGACCGGCACTCATACCATTGTATAAAAACCAGCACAAGGCGGTCTGTTCCAATTCGCCCACAGCTGTGTTTCGAACGCGGTATGCGGGATTGCGAATTGCATTAGAAACCCCTTCGCCACAGAGCCGGTAGTCATAAGTGATCATAAGGACGGAAAATAACTAAATCAATTAAACATATGCATCACAAACACTCATTAATTGGCGGCTTTGAAGAATAGAGGGACCAAAACGGTGTACAAGAATCACCAATGCGCAGCGCCTGGAGAGAACTAGACACATTCCAGCGAACCAACTGATGGGAACCAGATCTGATGCCGGGTAGGATACACACTGAGAAAACCCGATAATAGTGTAACTATAAAGTCCTTTATCTGAAACCACAGGGCAAAGGAAAAAATCAATCAATATATCATGTGCCATGCCGGTAAGCGTGGGCGGTCATGACTCGCCATTTCACTCGATCACCAGAGTAGTGGATCAGCTCAGTGTTCTTGTCTCGCCCATGCCATGTGGCCAAGCCATCCAGGTACTTTACTTTCGGTCTTCCTCTTGGTCGGTTCCCTTCGATCTTGCCAGTTGTCACTAAGTTCTCCAATCCATTTCTTCTCATAACATGTCCAAAAAATGTTGACTGTCTACGTCTACTTTCTCTACTCAATTTACGATTTTCATTTGTCTCCTGTAGTACTTGGTCATTGGTTTTTCTGTCTGTCCGTGGTATTACGACGACAAATTAGAGAATATAAAGGAAAAATAGGTAGACCTAAAAATCAAACGAAGAAGAGAATTCGAGGCAGAGATTGATAACATGTCGAGGATATCAAGGAACCTGCGAGAGAAATCAAAAGATTAGCACGGCTGTGTCTGAGTTTGTTGGGGCTCTTTGCTCCAATGGTGGAGATGGGGGTGGAAAAAACGAGAAGAAAAAGAACATTGGTCAATGGAGATATCATAAATATTAAATCACTTGGGGTTCAAATTTATTGCTTCTGAAGAAATTTGTGTTAGTACTCTCATTGCTATCAGGTGCTTCCTGGATTTCTTCATTGAATATCTGGTGGAAAGGGGGTGGGGGGGGGGGGGGTGGGGTGGAGGCGGGGAGGCAGAGAGAGAGAGAGAGAGAGAGAGAGAGAGAGAGAGAGACAGTGTGAGGGATAAAGGGGGAAGAAAGAGATAGATAGAGAGAAACAGAGAGACACAGAGAGAGAGACGGAAAGAGAGACACAGAATGAGAGAGCTAGAGAAAGAGAGAGACACACACACATAGAGAAAGAGAGAGAGTTGGACAGAGAAAGATATATATATATATATATATATATATATATATATATATATATATAGAGAGAGAGAGAGAGAGAGAGAGAGAGAGAGAGAGAGAGACAGAGAGAGAGAGAGAGAAAGAGAGAGAAAGAGAGAGAGGGAGAGAGAGAAATGGAATTCCCTTAACAACTAGGTATAAAGTAACAGGCACAACCATTCTTAACGTTTATCTGAGCCTGTGACCTGTCTAGCTGGTCAAAAGTCGGAGCACACTAGTCGCTTCAAGGAGACCAAATCGGCATGTGGAGCATGAGAATCCAACTTCTGTGAATCTACACCTGTTGCATGTTTCTGTTGTCTAGTGTATTCGGTAATATCAACATAATTTAGCCTTTAATGTCGTATATGACTGTCAATGTAGTAATGTTTCCTATGAGTTCTAGATATACCATTTCAAAATACTTTTACAATGAAAGCCTATAAATTATAAAATAAAGTCGACAGGGTCGACTTCATTGCACCGGGTTTTATCCCATATGGCTCAATCTCTTTCCGCAGGGCGGAAAGCGTCGCACAAAGCACGAACTCCAAAGCTTCAGCGAGGCCCTCAGGATTCTCCGAAAAACTGCACTCGTGAACCGAAGGACGCGGCCCGGAATCGAACCAACAACCTTCAGAGCCCTAATCAGACGGCTTCACCACTTCGCCACGGAGTCTCCCCTATAAATTATTCCCAAACGCAATTCTAGATAAAATAATGTTCATCATCTCATCTCATCTTGTTTCTCTTGTACCTTGCGGTGTCGAGGTAAAGCATAAACAACGGGATAGTGCCAGTTTATGGGCTTCATATATCGAGATTCCCATGGACTCTGTTGGTCCCTCTGTTCACAATTTACATTGTCGGCCTCTTCTTCTACATCCATTTGGTCTGTGCATCATTGCTTGTTGTGGTATACTGTCAGTTGGTAGCCTAGTTATATGTCCGAACCATTTCACTTCGTTTTATAATGAAATCTAGCTCTGTATTAGAACCCTCCCTCCCCCGGTCCCTCACTTTATTACTGCTGTTCGGGGGTGTTTGTGTAACTCTTTTATATACATGTGAGGAAGGGGAAATGGGAGGGGAGGGGGTGGGGAATTAGTTTCTATGATAGGCGTCCGTTTATAAGTCTAATGTGTGATGAATCTACTGGTTATTCTTCTCAGATAAAGGCGAATAAAAAAAAAAAAAAGGATGCCCGTCGTGGACGTCTCACACCACAAAGATCCTGTGGTAGGTGAACATTTAAAGATTAAGCTGTGATTTTCAATATCCTTTGGAAATGAAAAACACAAAAATAGCAGTCCACCCACTACAGGCTAGTGAAAGCATGCCTATCTCTTGATTTAGTGTGCGGGAACTGGTGTGGCAATCTATACATTTGTCTCCACTCCCTTTTCGTCCTTCTTCTTTTCTCTACTACTGTCTTTTCTCTACTCCTCCCCCCCCCCCCTTCTTCTTCACTCAACTCCTTTTTTTCTTTCTCCTCCTTCTTTTCTCTACTCCTTCTTTTCTCTCCTCCTTCTTTTCTCTCCTTCTTCTTTTCTCTCCTTCTTCTTTTCTCTCCCCCTTCTTATTTTCTATACTTCTTCATTTCTCGTCTTGTCTCTCCTCCTTTTCTCTCCTCTTTCGTCTTTTCTCTTCCCCTTTTACTTTTCCATACTCCTCATTCTTTTCTCTCCTCCTCTTTCGTTTCTCTCATCCTCCTTCTTTTCTCTATTTCTCCTTTTTTTCTCTTCTCCTCCTTCTTTACTCTCCTCTTCTTCTTTTATCCCACCCTCTTTCTTTTCTCTCCTCCTTCTTTTCTATACTCCTCCTTCTTTTCTCTCCTCTTTCTTCTGTTCTCCTCACCTATATCTTTTCTATACTCCTCCTTCTTTTCTCTCCTTCTCCTTCTTTACTTTCACCTTCTTCTGTTCTATACCCCTCTTTCGTTTCTCTCCCCTTTCTTATTTTCACTCCTCCTTCTTATTTTCTATACCCCTCCTTCTTTTCTCTTCTCCACTTTCGTTTCTCTCCTCCTCCTTCTGTTCTCTCTTATTCCTTCTTTTATCTCCTCGCTTTTATCTCCCCTCCTCTTTTCCCTCTTTGGCACCCAGATTTCCATGTTAACGACTCCAATAAAAAGCAGTAGACAGTTCAAGGTTCCCGACATCTCCGTAATTTCTGTGAAAGTAAACTGTTTACTGCCAGGTCTGCTTTTAAAAAAAAAATTATTCGACGAAAGGCAGAACTTTAACAGGTAACTGGACGTAAAAGAATATACACACATATGTGCACACACATACGCACGCACTCAAGCACACACACACACACACACACACATACACACACACACACACACACACACACACACCACACAAAGATCCAGGAACCAGTCTTGAACCTGTAGTATAAACTAGACTTGAACCTATGATATAAACCAGTCTTGAACCTGTGATATAAACGATATTTAAGCCTTGAACCTGTGATATAAACGATATTTCAGCCTTGAACATGTGATATAAACGATATTTCAGACCTTTTCTCAAAACCCACACTGTGGCTGAAGGGATAGTGACACGCGCAGTTTCATAATCCCCCGTCATGTAGAGCCGAGGGTTCAAAATCAGTTGCGTACGATTGGAAACAGACCGCTTTGTGTTGATGTAAATGTCATGAGGCGACGGCCGTTAAAAAATGCAATGAAAAACTACTGAACTAACAGTGTATCCATCCATCCATCATGTGCCATGCCGATATTCGTGGGCGGCCATGTTTTGCCATCTCACTCGATCACCAGAGTCCTGGATCAGCTCTGTGTTTCTGTCTCGAATGCTGGGGTGCTTTGCAATGTCTTGTAAAGGATAAGCCGCCAATACATTTTTCACAATGGAAAAATAACGTTCTTTTTATTTCGGTCTGCTTGCAGTCAGCGCTGTATTTTACATTGCCTGCATGCACTGCATTACTTACTGCAGCTTGCATGCACTGCATTACTTTCTGCAGCTCTGTCAGGCTTCCGTACAGTTTAGCATCAAGGATGGTTTCACCAGGCCATAGAACTTACCTCTAAGAGTTGTATTCGGTTAGTTAGATGCATATTCTTTTCAGGAAGTCGCAGTCATCCAAAGCTTTTTTGGCTGTTTGTTGTTTCTTGGCATGTTCAGCAGTTTAGGCTTGTCTTCTAAACGACCGGCATTCATACACTTGCATGAAAACCAGTGAAAAGCGATCTAATTCCAAATCACTTGCAGCTGTGTCTCAACCGCGGCATGTGGCATTGCGAATTACCACATTGCCACATTGCGAATTACCACATTGCCACATTGCGAATTACCGCATTGCCACATTGCGAATTACCACATTGCCACATTGCGAATTACCACATTGCCACATTGCGAATTACCACATTGCCACATTGCGAATTACCACATTGCCACATTGCGGGCTGTGTTGGGTACAGTGTTGAAGTTATGTTCTACAGTTTGATGTGCTCACCTACATGTTGGGTTTTAGTGTATGTTCCATGGGACGCAGAGGTGTTTCCGTGTTTCCAAGGCACCAGGGCCGGGTTATATACTGACCAAGACCTATTGACGCGTCCTCGTCGAGCGTCCTGGGCAACAGGTCCCTTCGGGGTCCTGGCTAAGGTCAGTAGGATCACCGATTCCTCCGAAGTCGGAGAGTGTCTGCCTGTACGCCGAGGAACCACCAGTCTGCACACCAATAAGCCAGACATGGGACAACGGATACTCACGCAAACCTCAAGTCCTGTATGACATCACACTGATGTTGGACAACAGGATGCCTTCATCCGACATACAGGACTTCGCGTTGGAGCTCAAGCCAACGAACACAAGCAAGCAGTGTATGTTCCATAGTTTGATGTGCTCACCTATATATGCACATTTCTATAGAACCTATCTTTAGCTTTCTATACATGTAGCGTTGTAGTCTGTTGCGTCCCGTTGTGTGTCTAAAGATAATGGCTTGTCCAATCCTATCCAGTGGCCATGATTTTGATGAACAGGTGCTTTTCTGAGTGCTTTTATAAGATTGTTTGGTGATATGTAACTTGAAACTTTGGTGATATGTAACTAGAAAATATAATAAAATTGCTGTGTCTCGAAAAGTTTTTTTGACCAGTTTGCCATCCGTATAATTTCCTTGTATGCCTCATTGAAATGGGATCAACTGTAGTACAATTTAAAGTTGGTGACATCTCGAAAACACAAGATTGTGTAGTTCTGGGTGCTCGGTGGATGTGAGTGCGTGGAGAATAGTCTGTGCACCGGTAATAATGACTTCTTCTTTGTATACTCCATGCCGTGTGGTGTTTCTCATCAGGGGGTTGCACAGACTTCTATCTCCTGTGCTAACAATCATGTCTGATATCGAAGCTCTTATATGTCGTGATGTTAAACTGTCCAGCATCTTCTTTCTTGGTCTCCCCTGCTTTTCCTCTCATCCAACTTTCCCGTTGTGACGATATACTTCAGCTTTCCCTTCTTATGATATGTCCAAAGACTGTGCACTGCTTTCTTCTGATGCGAAAAAACCAGTTCTCCTTGTGTGTTAACTTCTTTACGTTGTCAACTCACATGCTTTTCTCTTGCACGCTGGCCTTCAATCTCTCCACCTAGCACATTCCGTGAAAAGAAGTTTTTGCCGTACGCCTGTGTTATCTTGTGATTGGGGAGTTCAAGATTAGAATTGTGTTTATCAAATCACCACGCACGCCAACATCTCTACAGGGATGCTTGTCCCAGTCCAGCCATTTTTGTGGTTATAGAAAAAAACATTTGTTACCCTGTTCAACCTCGATGAAATTATAATGCTCGTAATTAATTACGAGTTTCTTGTGTGTGCAGTGGCGGACTGGCAGGACGTCAGCTTGCCCACTAGCAAGTGGGCCAATCGAATCCCTGAAAAAAAAAAAACGGGCCTCCTCAAAGATAGACATGTCAAAAATGTTCATGGTTTTTAGTGGCTGTATCTCCTGTCAGCCAACATGTGTAGGTTCACTCAACTATAGCATGTATGTGTTGGTTTACCTCGTTCACACACACACTGCTGCCAAATCGCCTGCAGCTGTGTTTCTAAAGCGGTATGTGGAATTGCGAACACCTTCGCCACATCGCCTGCACTCCAGTACCTTCTTAAAATGAAAAAAAGACCACTTTATATACGTACACACATACCGCTATATAGTGGCCTTTTCCATGTTAAGAAGGTACCGTCTATTGTTGCAGATGTTAACAAAAATGATCCTGGGTTCCCTGGTCGACTTGGCCTACAATGTGTACCAGAAAATATCATGGGAAGTAAAAGAAGTCGGTGATATATTGACCACATCGCCCATCCAGGCCCTACTGGACTATGGAAAAATGACTCTAGCACTTTATATACCCAATTAAACCGGGACTTCCGGTCGCCAGCATGGCGTATAGGCGTTGAGCCGTTAAGGCCTGTGGCGTGTTTATGCTTGCGGCTACGGTTTGCAATCGCATTTTCCTCGTGTTGGACTGGTAGTACATGGTTCCGTCGCTCTGCTACTGAGTGAGTGCCTGGGCGACACCGTGAGCTGTGAAATTCGCGTGGAATGCTTTTACATATTTTTTTTTTTACCCAATTAACCTCCAGGTGCGAAGAAGACCCGTTACTGTTGTTAATAATCGAATACTCCTCTTGCTCCAGCACATGGTGATGATTATAGTATTATGAGTAATTATAAGAATGTAAAGGCCCATTCTACAAGCCTTAACAGATTCAATGCTAAACCGAGGTCAGCATGGCTGAATGGATAAGAACGCGTGTTATTAAATATCCGGTGTGCTGATGCCGAGGTAGGGGGTTGAACCCCTACACCGAACATTTGGACTAAATTGTTGACTTCTTGTCCTGAATTTGGGGACGTAAATTACAAGTATCTCTGAACTCGGGGTGGGTTCGCCTGATTAATAAGGAAAGCTAATCCACACGCAAAATTCAGTCCAGCACTACTAGAAGTAATGTGTATGGACTACGCTTGAGTTCAAAGCGAGCGAGCGAGCGGATCGCAATGCCAAACGAAAAAGTAGGTGTGGACCAAACAGAAAATGATGGCGAAATATAGGAAGTTAGAGTGTCTCACAGTTATGGTTTAACAGTTGTTAGTATGGTAGCAGATATGTTGTATTATAACGCAATGATAACATTTCGGCGATATATAAGCTCTTGGAAGATACAGGAAGTCTCTTAAAACGATTAATCATCCTATGGCATCTGAATAGTTAAGACGCTCCTGCCATAGGTTACTAGAGCCAGGTTTGTGTAGACCAGTAGGCGCTCTGTGGTCACCATCACGCCTGCAAGATTGAGCGCTACAGACATTCTATGTAAGACATTCTATGTAAGACATTCTATGTAAGACATTCTATGTAAGACATTCTATGTAAGACATTCTATGTAAACATACTATGTAAGGCATTCTATGTACCCATTCTATGTAAGACATTCTATGTAAGAATCCTTTGTAAGACATTGCATGTAAGAAATTCTATGTAAGACATATATGAAAGACATTCTATGTAAGACATTCTATGTAAGACATTGTATGTAAGAAATTCTATGTAAGACATTCTATGAAAGATATTCTATGTAAGGCATTCTATGTAAGACATTGTATGTAAGAAATTCTATGTAAGACATTGTATGAAAGACATTCTATGTAAGGCATTCTATGAAAGACATTCTATGTAAGGCATTCTATGTAAGACATGCTATGTAAGACATTCTATGTAAGACATTCGATGTAAGACACTCTATGTAAGACATTCTTTGTATGACATTCTATGTTAGATATTCTATGTAAGACATTCTATGTAAGACATTCTATGTAAGACAGTCTATGTAAGACATTCGATGTAAGACACTCTATGTAAGACATTCTTTGTATGACATTCTATGTTAGATATTCTATGTAAGACATTCTATGTAAGACATTCTATGTAAGACATTCTATTTAAGACACTCTTTGTATGACATTCTATGATAGATATTCTATGTAAGACATTCTATGTAAGACATTCTATGTAAGACAGTCTATGTAAGACATTCGATGTAAGACACTCTATGTAAGCCATTCTTTGTATGACATTCTATGTTAGATATTCTATGTAAGACATTCTATGTAAGACATTCTATGTAAGACAGCCTATGTAAGACATTCTATGTAAGACATTCTATGTAAGACATTCAATGTAAGACATTCTTTGTATGACATTCTATGTTAGTTATTCTATGTAAGATATTCTATGTAAGACATTCTATGTAAGACAGTCTATGTAAGACATTCTATGTAAGACATTCTATGTAAGACATTCTATGTAAGACAGCCTATGTAAGACATTCTTTGTATGACATTCTATGTTAGATATTCTATGTAAGACATTCTTTGTATGACATTCTATGTAAGACATTCTATGAAAGACATCCTATGTAAGGCATTCTATGTAAGACATGCTATGTAAGACATTCTATGTAAGACATTCGATGTAAGACACTCTATGTAAGACATTCTTTGTATGACATTCTATGTTAGATATTCTATGTAAGACATTCTATTAAGACAGCCTATGTAAGACATTCTATGTAAGACATTCTATGTAAGACATTCTATGTAACCTTTTCTTAGAATGGATCGACTTGGGAACCCAGGACAGTGTTAAACATTCGAATCTGCCCATTGCGGATGGAAACCAGGACTAGTAGATCACCAGCGGAGTATCTAACAGCTACGGTACTGCATCTCAAATATACGACAAAGGAACGGTTATATTTCATGTGAAACATAACCATCGATAGGCTGTTTTATACACCTTGAGGATTGTATATATGCTGTTCAAAAAAAAAAAAAAAGAAATGCAACATTTGTTGGTGTTACTTTTATAAAAGATATTTGCTGATTGGACATCGGTCAACCTATCGACTGTGTCCATCTGGTCATTAACTTCTCTTGATTAACCGAATTGTATTCACCTCCTGATTCGTGAGGTCATGAAAGAGGTCAAGGTCAAAACAACATTTTTGACAATAACTTGTGACAGGTTCATGATAATCCCGTGAAACTTACTGAACACAAAACTCTCTGACCATATTAATGAATGCCTATAAAAGATTGACGCTCCTCAAATAAATTCAGTTGCAAATTCAATGCGCAAGTATGGATCATCTCATGGCTGGTCTTTGGGCTAGAAGACCCTACAGAGGTCCTGTTCTTACGGACCGGCATCGCCAGAACCGACTGCAGTGGGCGAATCAGTATCGTCTATGGATCGTTGGGAATGATTGGAGAAATGTTGGCAAAAGTTTGCAATTGAAACAGCAATAATGTTGCGTTTTTTCCCCCCTTCGGAACAGTATAGTAACAGCCGCCGGCTTCCTGGCCTAGAGGTTAGCGACTTTTCTCCCTAATCTGGTATACTCTCGTAAGTAACGTGACAACTGTGAGAATCAGCAGTGGTTCGAATCGCGTCGGTAACTAACAGGGTATGCGAGCCGGCCGCCCAGAAAGCAATGGCAAACTACTGAGCGTAATCTTGCCATGAAATCAACAATCAACTGAAAGATGCTGATGTTAACAGCGGTCCTGTAAAGGATATGCAAACATTTTTTTTTTATAGTAACAGCCGCGTGTTTGTATAGACAAGTCGGAACTCGTTGAGTGATGTGTTCAGAATCTCGCATGCTTCGTTTAGTAATCCATTACTGTGTCTGTCTCATGTAATACGTTACTGTGTCTGTCTCCTGTAATACATTACTGTGTCTGTCTGGTGTAATACATTACTGTGTCTGTCTGGTGTAATACATTACTGTGTCTGTCTCATGTAATACACTACTGTGTCTGTCTCATGTAATACATTACTATGTCTGTCTGGTGTAATACATTACTGTGTCTGTCTCGTGTAATACATTACTATGTCTGTCTGGTGTAATACATTACTGTGTCTGTCTCGTGTAATACATTACTGTGCCTGTCTCGTGTAATACATTACTGTATCTGTCTGGTGTAATACATTAATGTGTCTGTCTGGTGTAATACATTACTGTGCCTGTCTCGTGTAATACATTACTGTGACTGTCTGGTGTAATAAATTACTGTGTCTGTCTCATGTAATACATTACTGTGCCTGTCTCATGTAATACATTACTGTGCCTGTCTCATGTAATACATTACTGTGCCTGTCTGGTGTAGTACTTTACTATGCCTGTCTGGTGTAATACATTACTGTACCTGTCTCGTGTAGTACATTACTATGCCTGTCTGGTGTAATACATAACTGTACCTGTCTCGTGTAATACATTACTGTGTCTGTCTCGTGTAATACATTACTGTGTCTGTCTCGTGTAATACATCACTGTGCCTGTCTGGTGTAATACATTACTATGCCTGTCTGGTGTAATACATTACTGTACCTATCTCGAGTAATACATTACTGTACCTGTCTCGTGTAATACATTACTGTGTCTGTCTCGTGTAATACATTACTGTACCTGTCTCGTGTAATACATTACTGTACCTGTCTCGAGTAATACATTACTGTGACTGTCTCGTGTAATACATAACTGTGCCTGTCTCGTGTAATACATTACTGTGTCTGTCTCGTGTAATAGATTACTGTGTCTGTCTCGTGTAATACATTACTGTGTCTCGTGTAATACATTACTGTGTCTGTCTCGTGTAATACATTACTGTGTCTGTCTCGTGTAATACATTACTGTGTCTGTCTCGTGTAATACATTACTGTGTCTCGTGTAATACATTACTGTGTCTGTCTCGTGTAATACATTACTGCATCTGTCTGGTGTAATACATTACTATGCCTGTCTGGTGTAATACATTACTGTGCCTGTCTCGTGTAATACATTACTGTGTCTGTCTCGTGTAATACATTACTGTGTCTGTCTCGTGTAATACATTACTGTGTCTGTCTGGTGTAATACATTACTGTGTCTGTCTCGTGTAATACATTCCTGTGTCTGTCTCGTGTAATACATTACTGTGTCTGTCTCGTGTAATACATTACTGTACCTGTCTCGTGTAATACATTACTGTGTCTGGTGTAATACATTACTGTGCATGTCTCGTGTAATACATTACTGTGTCTGTCTCGTGTAATACATTACTGTGTCTCGTGTAATACATTACTGTGTCTGTCTCGTGTAATACATTACTGTGTCTGTCTGGTGTAATACATTACTGTGTCTGTCTCGTGTAATACATTACTGTGTCTGTCTCGTGTAATACATTACTGTGCCTGTCTCGTGTAATACATTACTGTGTCTGTCTGGCGTAATACATTACTGTGTCTGTCTGGTGTAATACATTACTGTGTCTCGTGTAATACATTACTGTGTCTCGTGTAATACATTACTGTGTCTGTCTCATGTAATACATTACTGTGCCTGTCTCATGTAATACATTATTGTGCCTGTCTCGTGTAATACATTACTGTGCCTGCCGTGTTGTTATGATCAAACGTGCACAGGTAAACATAATGTGAAAGATTATTATGCGGTGGGTTGATGTATTCAGGGAAACAAGAGCAAGGTATTTAGGGCAATGGCTTAGCAAGACTAGACTGTATGTTATCTAACTAGTTACGTTATGGAATCGAGTCTCATAACAAACAAAGAAGATTGTTTTTCTGTTCGTGAAATTAGATGAGTAGCTAGTTACTCTACTCCTGTTGTAAAATAACGAGTAAACATTGAGATATTTCACATAACTCGTGTTTATCATATGTGGAGGAGGAATTTGTACTCGTTCGGAAAGTAGGGCGAAGAAGAAACAAGACGAAGAAGAGGAAGAAAAAGAAGATGAAGAAGTAAGGGGAGAAGGAAAGGGTTGAGAAGGAGGTGGAGGAGGAGGTGTAAGAATAATAATAATAATAATAATAATAATAATAATAATAATAATAATAATAATAATAATAATAAGAAGAAGAAGAAGAAGAAGAAGAAGAAGAAGAAGAAGAAGAAGAAACAAGAAGAAAGAAGAAGAAGAAACAAGAAGAAGAAGAAGAAGAAGAAGAAGCTTACTCCTCTCTCTCTCTCTCTCTCTCTCTCTCTCTCTCTCTCTCTCTCTCTCTCTCTCTCTCTCTCTCTCCTCCTTCCCTCTCCCTCTCTGTTTCTATCCTTCGTTTTGTACTCGTCTCCGCCCACTCAACATGCCGCCGTCAATTATGAAAACCAGGTTGGTAACCTGTAGTGTACAAGTGAGCTTTGCCAGCGTAATACAAACTGAATGCAGGCAGATGTAACCCAGAGACGCCTAAACCCATTCTGGCATATGATTGATTACCGAATGGTTTCCGAGCCGGCTTGTGAGTGCTCCGGGCCTGAGTGATGTTGTATATGGAGTTTAATGGAGAACAATGTCAGATGTGGTCAGTTTTACACGCACGTGAAATACACAGCTCGGTATTCTGCGGGCAGGGAATAGAATATTTGCCTCCGGGAAGATTAACCTGGTCAATAAAAGCCCGCAGAAGTCGGATGTATCGGCCTGAAGGCGAAGTATCGCAGCTCCGCTATAAACAGGCACAACGCAATCACATCTGAAAAATGACTCCGGATGAACGCAGATAAAGAAGAATATTTGCGTTATGTATTTCATAATATTTGAATATAAATGTTATATACGAGGTCTAAGAATATCTTCCCGGGAAGGTTAACCCGGTCAACAAATGCCCGCAGAAGTCGGATGTGTCGGCCTAACGGCGCAAGAACGCAGCTCTGCTGTAAACAGGCACAACGCAGTCATGTCCGAAAAAAAAAAAATCCGGATGAACACAGAAGAAGAAGAAGAAGAATATCTTCGGTAAAGAAAAGAACAAATTCATCAATACTTCAAGAGCTGAATATTGAAGAAGGTTGGCTATTAGAAACGATAAAACAAAGAAAATTTAATATTGTGGTCACTTCAAACGTCACGAAAGTTTGGAGAGAACAATAATGGAGGGGTATATGCCTGGGAAGAGAGGAAGAGGAAGGCCAAAGAGAAGATGGGTGCAGGCTGTTGCGGATAATCTCCAGATGGATGTATTGCTTGTGATCGAGCAGTTTTCTGGAGGGTTGTTATGGCAGCGAGGTTCTGCAAAGGACATGCTACTGAATGAATGAATGAATTTCATAGTATTCCGCTTGTTCTGTTATGTTCCGCCCGATATGTTGTTTGTTTTGGGCATAATTACGTTGTGATTGTTTACAGCAGAGTTGCGGTAATTACACCTTTCGGTCTACATGTCTGACCAATTCCAGGCATTTGTTAATTAAGCTAGCCGTCCTGGATAGTAGTGTAGGTCATTTATTGGCCTCAGTAAATTTCTCTTTCGATGTATATTGGAACCTAATTGTCACCTAGTAGAAATGACTTCAAACTATATATTTGGTGAAGTAACGATGACATCCAAGATGTTAAAAATCCCACGGCAGCTGGACATCGAAAAGAGTAGGCGTTAAAGCAATTGTTCCATTCTACAAATACACTGTTTAGCCCACGATCATACATAAATTATCGTCATCTCTGGGAAATTATGGTAATTTCTAGCCGGCTCTGTTGAGAAGGAGTTACGAATGCGGGCGATTTGGAAGCAGACAGCCTTGCGGTGGTTTTCATGCAATGTTATTAGTGCCGGTAGTTGAGAAAATAGTGGCAAACTGCTGAACGTAAACTTGCCAAGAAATCCAAGTCAAAAAATGGGGTTGGCTGCGACGTCCTGTAAAGGATATACAATTAATTTTTATTAAGAAGAAAGAAATGTAATGCAACATACTAATACAGAAGAACTTCCCTAAACAGATGAACAGATATAAGTATTTTGGAGCACACGTATCTTCGGAACTGAGATGTCTTGTAGAATTCTTCTCTTCCACAAGTAAACATGTTTGCCAACTATCATACAAAAATTATGGTCATCTTTAAGAAGAAAGAAATGCAACAATGTAACATCCAGGTAAAGTAGAGCATTCTTAAACAGGTGAAACGATACAAGTATCTTGGAATCTTCTCCCCCATCTTCTCTTCCCCATTTACATTAGTGAAGTGTTGGGGAAAGATCTAAAGATCTTTTATGCGCTCTTTCTAATGCGCTTGGTGAATTGGGATTTATAGACAATATTCTGTGAATATATCCGGATTTTATGTTCTTAATTGTCATATAATGTGTTTCAAATGTGGTAAATAGTCTATATAAGTATTCGTGAAGAGTAGTGTGCAGTTAAAGGTGAATCCACGACAGGCCCGCAAACCGATAGAAAATTAAACTGTCTAAGCAAAGACGCTTAAGACGAGGTTAGGAGATGTAACTCGAACTAAGTTCAAGAGAGATCGGACACTGTCAGTCGGTATTTACGAAGAAAATAAAAAGTACAAATTCGGCCTTGTTCAACCAGTTTCTACAGCGTCGGTTACAATTGAGGTCTGCGTTTTTGTAACTTTTGATTATCTGTCCTTTCTATGTTTTCTTTACAGTTAGTCTAAACAGGACTGGTTATATATTCGCCTATTTGCTCCACGGGTTCAATTGGGTCGTATGGGACTTATGATAATTGTGATTTTCTATATTGGGTTGAATTGGTCATAATGAGGACTGGTCCTGAGTAGGACCTGCCAGATTCAATAACACCCCACCCCCCCCCCACTCCCCATCCAATGTTATTCTAATTTTAATAACACTTTCCCTAAGAGAACTTTCGTGTAATCCATTACTGTGCGTATTCGTGAAATACATTACTGTGCATATTTGTGCAGTACATTACTGTATATTTCGCATAATACAATACTGTGTATATTTCGCGTAATACATTACTGTGCATATTTTGCATAATACAATACTGCGGATATTCGTTTATAACATTACTGTATATTTCGTGTAATACATTACTGTGTTCATTTCGTGTATTACATTATTGTGCTACATTCTTGTGATACGAGGGAGCTTCAAATGAAAACCTTAAAAGTTTGTTCGTTTGTTGGTGAATATATTCTGAAAAAGTAAATATAAATGTATCATTTTTTGACGCTGTCATCACTGCGATCAATGAAAGTCCTCCAGCGCCGATAAAGTCCTTGTATTCATGTAGAAAAATCAACCCAGGACTACTCGGTGTGCATGACCCGGTCGTAAACAGTCTGTCATAGAAGTCACGGCGTTTTGAAACTTCCTACTCTACTCATACGCTTGCTGGAATGACATGTATGCATCACCATTCGCCAATGATTTTCTATAGGTTTCACCTCTTCACTGATAAAAACAAAACGGATACTGAAACGCTGTTCCTCTTTGGTGCATGTAAAAAGTGGGGCTATCTTTAAATTTTCCTTATGCCGTCAGAGTGTTCGTCTGTACCGTTATGTCACGTGCTTAATACGTTTTACATCCATAACAACACTATTGCTAGGTTACTAGATAATGACATGGCTATTGTAACTCCCATCACACTTTTAAAGTTTTCATGTGAAGCCGAGGAGGTTGGTTTCGTGTAATACATTAGTGTGTTGCTGTTCTGAGTATATTAACACTTCACATTTTTTAATACCCATTTTAGGCTAAATCGCCCTGGGAAACTAGGTAATTTACACACACAAAAATCTCCATCATGACAGTATTCGACCACGGAACAAAGCTAGCAGCCATGCGTACTGGCTACTGTGTTACTGCCTTTAGGAACAATTTCAATGCACTTAGAAATTTTAAGGAGTAGGCCGTGGTGCCTTTTCCACGGCAAAGCTTGTGGAATTGGGTTCAAATGAAGGATGCACAGAGTCTGTTTTCTCTGATGGAATCTGTCTATTGTAACTTTGGCGCAAAACTAATATGGGCATATCGATCTCTGAATTGGGGAAGTGAATAACAAGACCTGACGCAGGATGTTGTAATTAGAAACGAAATTATAGGAGGATAAGAAGAAGAAGAAGAAGAAGAAGAAGAAGAAGAAGAAGAAGAAGAAGAAGAAGAAGAAGAAGAAGAAGAAGAGAACTCATAAGAAGATAAATAAGAATAACAAGAATAATAAGAAGAAACGATATCTATAATACAGATCAATAGACATTGAAAGTAGAACGACCTTAAACGTATATTGAAACAAGAGTGAGGATAAATTTCAACTATCTCCGACGCATCTGCGGGATGTGAAGTGATATGACATCACATAAACTGGTCATAGAACTAAATATGCACGTCTGTTAGATTTTCTTTGGTGCTCACTTTACTAGACTGAGGATCCCAGGTTCCATCTTCTGGGTTGACATGAGTCACCAACTAGCGAAGAGTCCCAATACTAAATGTCACACGACGTTCTTGATGATAATATCACGAAGTTCTTACGATGATATGTTCGTTATATTGTCGTGCGTGTGATGGTCGTTGTCTAGGTAACGATGCTCCTGGTGCGTCAATCGAGCTATCTAACTGTCTCTTAATCCAACTCACCCCAGCAGTGCACCTTCACCAGTCATGAAACAAGATTGAGTTGGCGCACATAATCTTTTAATCCAGAAAGAACACGGACAGACAGAACATGTTTATACATCCAGAAACAATGTAATCCATAGAATATAAATACATACAATTTAACCAGCACACATCACTGTCTTCTCACGGCCTGCTGAATCTCAAATTTACAAGACATTTAGTCCAGCTACTATCCACGGCTGGATCTCCCACAATACGACCCACCCACTGGGTCGGAGCCTCTGCTCTCTATGTAACCCACTCTGGGTTTTAGGACTGCCTTCACAGCTCGGAGAATCTCACAACACCGTTCTCCGTCGACTACCGACTCGTTCGGTATCTAAAACTCAACTCCCCTAAACGACCTGACCCGCAGTCGGTCTCTTCTCTCACTGACTTTCAAGTCTCCTGACTTCACACAACACACAACTGTCTTTCGCCCCATCCCCCCTGGGGTCTTCCACTCACACCCGCCCCATTATTTCTCAGGGTTGATTGTTTTCCTCGTAGCCAGATCACTCACCTTACTGTCAATGACCCAGGCATATGTCACTAAAAGTTTTTTCCCCCTCGCATATCCTATTTACAGGACATCGCTTTCAACACCAGCATTCCACGCTGTCGTTGACCTCCTGGCAAGATCACGCTCAGTAGTTTGCTATTGAATATACTAATAGTTCCGGTCGCAATTTGATTATGTGTCTGTCTTATCTTTTCTCGGAGTACTGAGTCTCAGCCAGATCTCTCTGGACACCCCCTGTCACAACATGCTGGCATGCAGACCCCGCTATCACCATCAATGATTGAACATCGACCATAAAGTAGGTTAGCTGCCGTAATAACATGCCACCACATCAAAGCTCGTACAAACAAAATTCCTCTAAACAATACTTCCTTGTGGTTAAACAAGTTAATCGCATATCATTTACAGGACGTGGTAGTCAACCCAGCATCTTATTTGGTGTTTATTGTTTCTTGACAAGTTTACTTTCAGTAGTTTGCGCTGCGTTCTGAACGATCGACACTCATACCATTGTATGAAAATCAGCGCAAGACAGTCTGCTTCAAGGAAGCAGATATACGCATCTATATTTTCGAAAGAAGAAGCCTTAGATACACCATAAAGGTCGCAATTACAACCAAGTCGATACACTCGACGGTTGAACGGGGCCATTCGTCTCAAGCAAAACGAGCGAGCGTCTGCTTCGAAATCGCCCGCGGTATGCGGAATTGCAAGTTTCGCCCGTAACCCCTTCGCCACAGAGCAGGTCGTGGTCCCACTCACTAAATGTTTCTGCCATCGAGAACTATTCTCTTGATAAATGTTTCTGCCATGGAGAACTATTCTCTTGATAAATGTTTCTGCTATGGAGAACTATTCTCTTGATAAATGTGTTTCTCGCATTCACAGTAGTGTACGTGCATGGGTGTCATGGTGTGCATGAATATGTGCGTGTTTGAGGGGATGTGGGACGAGTGGGCACGCGCGCTCAGCGGACACAAACAGCAACAGCTGTTCCTGCAAAGACAAGGTAATTGAATTTGTCCCGGAAGCCGGGAATCAAGCAGGCAACGCTGAGTTTTGTAGTAACACGCGGGCAGCAGTAACATATTCTTCCTCCAGCAACGTAACTACACTTTTCCCTTTTCTCTCCTTCTTTCTATCGTTACGCATGTTTCAAAGAAAACATCCAGGCATAGGAGAACAGCTTAGTGTGCATAAATGTGTAGTTGAAATTCCTCTGTAGTCTGTAAACCAGTTTACACAATATATTCAGGTCAGTGTAGCGTCATAAAGTAGGCTGTAAGCCATTCTACACAATTCGTAAAGGTCAGAAGTAGAGTCATAAAGACTTTATGATCAAGTGTTATGAAAACCATTGTACATAGTGTGTACCTGTCAGTAGTATGTCAGAAAGTTGTCTGCAAACCATTGAACACACTGTGTACACAGTATTAGATTAAGAAAGTATGCAAACCATTCTACACAATGTAATCAGTAATAGACAGTAAAGTCGCTTGCAAACCATTCTATACAATGTGTATTACAATCAGTAATAGACAGTAAAGTAGCCTGCAAACCATTCTACACAATGTGTAGTAGGCAGAAGTAGACAGTAAAGTCGCCTGCAAACCATTCTTCACAATGTGTAGAGGAGTCAGCAGTAGACAGTAAAGTAATCTGCAAACCATTCTACACAATGTGTAGTAGGCAGTAGTAGACAGTAAAGTCGCCTGCAAACCATTCTACACAATGTAGTCAGTAGTAGACAGTAAAGTCGCCTGCAAACCATTCTACACAATGTGTAGTAGGCAGTAGTAGACAGTAAAGTAGACTGCAAACCATTCTATACAATTTGTAGTTGGCAGTAGTAGACAGTAAAGTAGCCTGCAAACCATTCTATACAATGTGTAGTAGGCAGTAGTAGACAGTAAAGTAGACTGCAAACCATTCTATACAATGTGTAGTAGGCAGTAGTAGACAGTAAAGTAGCCTGCAAACCATTCTATACAATGTGTAGATGACTCAGTAGTAGACAGTAAAGTCGCCTGCAAACCATTTTATACAATGTGTAGTAGGCAGTAGTAGACAGTAAAGTAGACTGCAAACCATTCTATACAATGTGTAGTAGGCAGTAGTAGACAGTAAAGTAGACTGCAAACCATTCTATACAATGTGTAGTAGGCAGTAATGGACAGTAAAGTAGCCTGCAAACCATTCTATACAATGTGTAGATGACTCAGTAGTAGACAGTAAAGTCGCCTGCAAACCATTCTACACAATGTAGTTAGTAGTAGACAGTAAAGTCGCCTGAAAACCATTCTATACAATGTGTATTACAGTTAGTAGTAGACAGTAAAGTCGCCTGCAAACCATTCTACACAATGTGTAGTATTCTACATAATGTGTTGTCTTTGGTAACATAAAGTAGTCTGGAACTCATTCAAAGCATTGCCGACAGTGAACAAGAGAAGAAGGGATTATCATTAAACGACAGTATATCTTGTTATGTTTTTTTCATTCGTTCACTATAATAGTTGCTACAACTAGTGAGAGCTTCGGATTTATTTTGCGCAGGGTTAGACCCCGAAGTAGACCAAGAAGACGGTGGAGAGATAATATATATACAGACCTACAAGTACTTGGAATCAACGACTGGCAAGAGAAGGTCCACCAGAGAGACGAATGGAGACGGATTGTATCTGCAGCAAAGAACCTCAATGGCTCGGAACGCTGAAGAAGAAGGAGAAGACGGTTAGCTTTCCTTATTACCAGTGTCCTCAGAGTAGCTGCAGACACAGTCCACCCACTGCATGAGGCGCTGGACGCAGTTAAGGGTCAGCGACTGATAAGAGGGAAATCATGGATGGCTCAGGCGGAGGATACGATCAGACAGGTGTGCCCCTTGGAGAACATTAGGCGTGGAGAGGAGTGGGTCAGAGTGCCAGCGGAGCAGTCAGACTTGTGGAGAGTTATAATCACATTAAACCGGGAGTGCATGGAGTGGCCAGCAGGGGCCACGGAAGTGGAAATCCAGCAACTAATTCAGGACAATGCTCACTCGAGTGATGTGATTATCTACACAGACGGTTCGGTGTCAAGAGGTGAGAGAAGTGGCTGGGGGCTCATAGCCAAAGCTAATGGTCGACGTTTGGTGCAGGAGAGCCTGGCATATGATACCACAACATCCAGCTTAAGAATGGAGGTGTAGGCAGTCACTGCGGCTCTCCGCTGGATGGAGAATACGACACACACACACACATCGTGATTGTAACTGACTCAGAAAGCATGCTAACGAGGGTGAGCTTCGTGCGGAGTGGCTTGCTTCGCTTCGGAGGTCACGGGTGACAAGCATCGTCTGGATCTTTTCTCCGGGGTGTGCTGGGAAATGAACAGGCGGGCAGATTGGCTGGCTCTGCAGAACTTGGTGGAGTATTGATACATGACAAGGTAGACGTGGTTGCGGCCTTGTGGGAGCACGTGTACACCTCGGAGGAGCAAATGGATTACCATGGTATGGCAAGAATGAGACAGCGAGGAGTGACGAGGGGATCTGGCCGACGCTCAACGCTCAGAGGAAAGGCGAGACGGACATATAATCATATTGCTACTGGTACTATTGGTGTTGGAACTCTTCGCTGGCTGCTGAGGATGGCGACGGAGCACTTATAGGGAATGCCCCGAATGCTGTGATGTCGATTCCTAAATCAATCAATCAATGAATCATATTACCAGTGTCCTACGCCGTGAGCCGTGGTTTGAGATACTTGTAATTTACCTCTCAAAGTCAAGGACCAGAGGTCAACTCTAAAGTCCACGCGACCGATGTCTAGAAAGAATCCACTATGCAGCTGTCAGTAGAGACAGTTCAAGAGCGTTAAACCAGTCAGCCACTCCGACCTCAAAGCTGAGTGCATGGTAGTTCACCATGATACAACAGTATGCTTCATACAATAGTACATGCGAACAAGATCATAGAGGTTGTCGTTGTTGATGGCTTGGCTATACGGTGACTTCCGATGGAATTTATGACACCGGGTTAAGGTAAAACATTCGAAGTATTCAGGGATTCTTTCACTAGAATGCGTCAGGCCATGAAAACATAATGACAGCGGTTTAGTTAGTTAATCTTTGGAGTAAGGCCATGCCGAGTGGAAGCCGGCGGGCAGTTTAGTCAGGGAAAAACAACGAGGGTTCTGGCGGACGCCCAGAGAATATCTGAAGGCTTAGGCAGGATATACTATACTTTAGAACTAGGCTATTATAAATTACCTGCATAGTCAAGTTTATATCTCTAAAAGTGAGGACATTCTAGAAGCAAATGGTTTGGAATACTTTGATAACTGTAAGGTTTAAGGGTGGCGTTGTCTAAGAGTAACGGTTAGAGATAGAAATAGGAATGAAAAACTTAGAAGACTTGGTCTGAAAATAGTTATAAACTTCATTAAAAATCAACACATTAAATGGTTTGGTCACCTCACAAGAATGCCTTGATACCATCTGCCACATAGATCCACATTGAAGAAATATACTGGATATAGAGCAAGAGGAAGATCGTGTAAAAGATGAAGTGATGGTATCTAGGACAACCTTAGAGAAATGAATACCTAGTTACAAATAAGGTTGCCAGACGTCCGACAAAGAGAGGACATGTCCTCCTTTTTGGCTTCGTGTCCTCCGTCCGGCAGGCAAAGCTAAAAACCTTTAAAATGTCAGGCTTTTTAAATATTTGTTATCATTTTTCATGTATTGTTGTTACAACTTAGAATGTATCTACACTCTACCGCGTGTTTACATTTTTTATTAAAACCCATTGCCTAATAATATTTATTTAATTTTCCTATTTATACCAAATGCGAAACACCAACTACTTGTATAATTTTAATCTAACTGTTGCTCTATTCGGCAACACTAACAATGCTGTAGTCTCTTTGGTCTATATGTTAATGTTAGGTTGGTGTATGAAGCATGCATTAGTTACTTAGAAAAGTGGTTGAAACCTTTTGATGAATTTCAGTGCTTTGGTTGGATGTACTGAAATAAAATCAAAGACTGTAAATTTTATGACCAATACTGCAATGTTAAATCATTTGTGCGAGACAAGAATGAACAGTTTTTTTTTTTTTAAAGACTTGCATGAACAGTGGAGTTTATTTTTCCAAAGTTGCCCAAATGCATGTTGCTTTTCAGAGTTACTTAAAATTTGTGAAGTATTCTTCTGTATCCCTGGACATAATGGCAATGTGGAAAGAGTGTTCTCCTTGAATAATGCTCGATGGACAAAGGAAAGTAGCAGATTCTTACTCGTTTCTGTAAAGGGCATCATTCTCACAAAGTACAATTTGAAGAATCTTACCTGTGAACAGTTTTATGTACATGTGATTGCTAACGAGGATCTTCTACGAAAAGTTGGCTCCTCCGAGAAATATGTTGAGCAATTAATAAAGATTATAAGGTAATAATGTACAATCGGCTGTTTAAATAATGTTTTTTAGCATTTTGAAAACGGTCTCCATTTAATTTATATTTATTTTTTAACATGATTGTTTCTTGGTGGATTCACTAACAGTAAGATACACTTATTGGCAGCTGTTGTAATAAAATTGTAATGATTGTGGGTTTAATCTGGAACGATTTAAATGAAATATTCAATATGTCCTCCTCTGTCCTCCTTTTTGTCTTATTATGTCCTCTTTTGTCCTCCTTTTTGTCTTATTATGTCCTCCTTTTGGTACCTACGTATCTGGCAACCATAGTTGCAAAGAGCATTAGAAAGAGTGCATACAAGATATTTACACCGCCCCTTCCCTCTAACATTTCACTGAGGTAAATGAAGGAGGAGGAGGAGGAGAAGAAGAAGAAGAAGAAGAAGAAGAAGAAGAAGAAGAAGAAGAAGAAGAAGAAGAAGAAGAAGAAGAAGAAGAAGAAGAAGTCAAAGATGCTATTGAATAATGTAGTGGATGGTTCCGGAATATTTCAGGACGTTCATGACGTTAGTTCAGTAATAGTTCAGGCTTACATGTTTGTCCTCCATCACTAACTCTAAGGGTGTTTGTAATCACAGAACGATAGTTCAGTAATAGTTCAGGCTAACATGTATGTCCTCCACCATAACTCTGAGTGTTGAGATGGAATCACTTTCAAGACAATAGTACAGGAACCCATAAGTACTTAACCGCAGTCATTATTAAACCATCCCAACCGCCTTGCTTCACCGCAGATATGGTCAAAAGATATCAACTGCCCCTGCTTGACCGCAGATACGGCCAAATTATCACAACTGGGGAAGCAAATTACAAGTACCTCAGAAGTCAGAGTGGGTTCGCTTGATGGCGAGGGACACGTCATAAGGAAATCTAATACATACGTAAAAATCAGTCATGTGCACTAGAAGTAGTATCACGTGTGTGGACTACGATTGGATTCAAATTGAGCGAACAAAAAAAAATCATCTCAACTGCCTCTGCCTTAATGCACACATCGCCAACCCATTGTGACCGTTCCTCTCCCCCGCAATCATGGTCAAATCATCTCAACTATTCCTGCTTCACCGCACACATGGTCAAACCGTTTCAACTGTTACTGCTTCACCGCACTCATGGTCAAACCGTTTCAACTGTTCCTGCTTCAATGCACATACAATCAAATCATGTTAATACCCCCACCTTAATGCACATCTTAATGCACACATCGCCAACCCATTGTGACCGTTCCTCTCCCCCGCACTCATGGTCAAATCATCTCAACTATTCCTACTTCACCGCACACATGGTCAAATCATCTCAACTATTCCTACTTCACCGCACACATGGTCAAACTGTTTCAACTGTTCCTGCTTAACCGTAAACATTGTCAAACCATCTCAACTGTCCCTGCTTCATTGCACATACGACCAAATCTTCTCAATTAAGCCTCCTTTAATGCACACATTGACAAATTAACTCAACTGTTCCTGCTTCCCCGCACACATAGACAAACCAACTCAACTGTTCCTGCTTCCCCGTACATAGACAAACAAACTCAACTGTTCCTGCTTCCCCGTACATAGACAAACAAACTCAATTGTTCCTGCTTCCCCGTACATGCAGACAAACAAACTCAACTGTTCCTGCTTCCCCGTACACATAGACAAACCAACTCAACTGTTCCTGCTTCCCCGCACATGCAGACAAACAAACTCAGCTGTCCCTGCTTCCCCGCACACATAGACAAACCAACTCAATTGCCCCTGCATCACAAGGAACAGCGATGACTAGATATCTAAACTTGAGGATATTGCCTGCTTGTAAGCCTTATCTCATCTTGTCACCTGTACAGCTTTTCTCAAGTATGTCATTTCGTCGGTAGCAGCTGGCGTAGTTTTGTTATCACTCTTTCTGCATTAGGCAGTTTGTACTCCATAAACATAAGACCAGCGTATGTCAGAAGGACACAACCGAATAACTGTCAAAGCTAGGAGGATATAGATACACGTGTGCAAGAATGCATTGAAGTAAACAAAAACATCTGTGGAACAAAAAGAGGTAAGAGTAAACTTACACGATTAGTAAAGGTAAATAAAGTCACTTGTACTCGCCTTAAGGCTCACTAGATATATGGTGTTAGGAACATCATTTTATTTACCAGCCGGCACTAAATGGATGACGTGTCAATCTCCCGTCGGCCCGTTTTTAGGAGGCCCAGATTTTCAGTCGATATTTAAGACTGTCCGCTTTATGAGGGCCTGACTTAAGGTGTCGATATATTAGTCTGTCAGTTTTATGAGGTCCTGATTGGATGTCGATATTTCAGTCTGTAGGTTGTTTGAGCCAGGATTTAAGGCTGTTATTTCAGTCTGTCAGTTTTATGAGGCCTGGGTTTGGTGTCGATGAGATTTCAGTCTCTCAGCCTTGTGAGGCACATATTTGGTGTTGATATCTCAGTCTGTCCTTTTTACGAGGCCCAGATTTGGTGTCGATATCTCAGTGTGACCGTTTCATGAGGCCCAGAATTGGGGCTGATATTTCTATCAGATGAAAGTTCATTATGCCATTTACAAATAATTCATGTCCTTTGCACATTAATTGAAATCCCAGATAGATTTTCTAGGCATGTTTATGTTAAGTAGTTTGCCATTGCTTTCTGAACGGGAAGTCAATTTTGAAGTGCAGCTGATCGATGTAGAGGTAGATCCCGAACCCCGCCATAGCCATAAGAAATCCAGCGAAACTCCAGGTCCAGACAACTGAAATGATCAATGCCTTAGAAGAACATAGAGTAGATCTGGTCACCAGGTAGCCGAAGACAATACGTGATACCGGAGAAATACCCATTGCCTTATGTAAATCTATGTTTACAATGAACAAGAAATTAGAAAGTCCACTAGAGGCTCTGGAGATGTGGATATACAGAAGAATATGTTGTATTTCTTGGAAACAAAAACAATCAAATTCAGAGGTTCTAGAAAATATTGGAGTGAAAAGAGAGTTGATGGGAAAAAAGAGGTTAGTGAAATATTTCGGCAATGTTAAAAGACATAACACTCTTATAAAAACTATACTGGAGGGGAAGGTTGAAGGCAAGCGAGCAAGATGTAGACAACGATCATTCATTCATTCATTCATTCATTCATTCAGTAGCATGTCCTTTGCAGAACCTCACTCCCATAACAACCTTCCGGAAAACTTCTCGATCATAAGCAAGATGTCCAGCGTCCGATACACCCATCTGGAGATCATCCGCCACATCCTGCACCCAAATGAGAAAATAACATCAAGAGATGGACGAACATCATTAGTTGACAGAATGTACAATCAAGGCGGTGTTTGAGATCCATTGCAGCAAACCTTCATTGTGGAGACGGCACCTTATTGATTAACTAAAATCTATGTTTATTGTAGTTCCGAAACATTAGAAATGTAAAAATATGATCAACATGGAATAATCGGCATAACGAGTCAATCAGAGATGGTGCAAAATATTTTCAGGCATAGGGTTAGAAAGACAAAACCCCCAAAAGAAGGGATATAACAATGTAGATTATTAGAAGGTAAGTGTACAACAACACATGCTGTTTAATGTGCGCGATGTGTACACTCGTACACACAGCTTCGCCATTATAAAATATACGAGGGGGATTCAAATTAAAACCTTAATGTGTGTGTGTGTAGGTGTGTGTGTGTGTGTGTGTGTGTGTGTGTGTGTTTTTTTTCAAAAACTGTCAACTGTCATTTACTGCCAATATATTACTTTGCGGTGTATGGCAGAGGGGTCTTTGAGCCTGAGGAATTAAGGCCGCCTGGCTAGTGCAGTCGCCGCGAACAGTGCAGGTTAGGATTTTCTGTTTGCCCCCGACAGAAAAAGATCCCACACCTTACCGAGGGATCGAACCCGGGTCTCCCGAAAGAGGTTCCGGCGTTCTAGCCACTCGGCCAGCCGCTCCTCTATGTGCGTGTGTGTGTGTGTGTGTGTGCGCGCGCGCGCGCTGCTCTTCTTTGGTGCATGTCAACTTAAAATTGCTATCAGAAAATGTCATGGAATATAAAGGTGGCCAGTGTGTTATTGACAAAATCACCAATCTAGTGTTGACTGGTCTGAGAAATACTGGGCTAACACAATACTATGACAATTGAGAGTTCATGGAAATAACTAAACAAATACCAGTGAACCAAGCATTGAAGAAAAGACTTTCAGTCTCGATAGGACGTACACTGAGAAAAACCTGAGAATAGTATACGTATAATGGCGTTATTCTGGAACCTACAGGACAAAATGAATAGACGGAGACCCAAACATACAACACGGAGAAGAAATGTAGAGACGGAAATGACAAATATGGGAAAGACATGGACAGGGCAGCAGAGGATAGCCAAAGGATGGGGCGGCTTGGAGTGAGTGTATCGAGATCCTATCTCCCACAGAGGAATAGAGAACGAAAGAGGAAGACGACGATAATATTCTCAAGACGTCTCAAGGCGTGAATAAGAGTCATATCCTGATGGCGAGGCAAGCGGTTCAACCCCCCCCCCCCCCACCTGCTTTAAGTTAGGCTTAAACATTGACGTCTCGTTCAGAAAGCAATGGCAAACTACTGGAGTACTATTGCCCAGAAAATCAACCTGAAGTTGGTTGCAATATCCTGTGAAGACCATGCAAAATATTACTGTATACATGACAAAGAAAAAATATGATTCATGAATGATGGCGGCACCATTTGAATGTTAACATTTTCTGAAAGACAAATACCGATCTTGATGTTATTTTCTATGGATTACAAGAAACCTCTGTAAATATTTTAATCTGTGTATGAACATTGCGCAACAACACGAGACCAAGCAGTGAGGAAACATGTTTCTCAACTCTTATCGACACATCCACACCTAAACTCACAAACACATCGGCTGCTTTATTCGAAACAACGGCGATGTTGTATCATACTCCCTTTGGTGAATTGTGCACACTCAACATGCGCGCGTGAGGTTTACTCAACTGTCAGACATATGATTGTCGAGAGAAAGCTGGGTTTGTCCACGTTGTTCCTTCCGTTTGTGATGTGGATTTACATTCACAGTCTTTCACTACCGGCGTCTGTGGTCAAGGAGTAGCGAACGCGATTCGCAATTCCGCATCCCACGTTCAAAATCAGCTGTAAGATTTGGAAACAGATCGCCTTGATTTGATTTTTAGTAAAAGTATGACCGTTGGTAGTTCAGAAAGGAATGACAGACCACTACTAAACGTAAATCTGCCTAGTAAATCACAGTCGACAGGTCATAAAATGTCGAAGTCGTCCGTCACGGAAGATTTGCTTAAAAGCAATCATAGAGTGAACAAAGAAATAGCGATCCGTATACTGTATGCAGCGAACAATAATAGAATGCTCAAATATGTCGAAACATTATCGATTAGGCGATTCCAGCCGTTCCTATACAATCAAAAGGACTTCCTTTTAAATCTTAGTCTTCTGAGGGGAAATCATTCTCCACATTAGAACAATATCAGTGATTATGTATTTAGTATTCCAGCCAAGGCAAGAAATAGTGCAATATATTATTTTTCGCTTATATTTAAATTTACCAAGGGACATTGTTTTAAAATAACACAAAGATAAAAAGTGCAGGGGTTGATTGTGACGTTCTGTCATGGACATGCAACTAATGTTTTAGTCTATTATGAATTATGGTCTGTTCCGGGTATTGAGAATACACTAGTTGCAGTAGCATAGTGCTTATTGAGCTTGTCTGACAAAGCTATGGTCCGGTTTCAATTCCCAGCAGAGGCAGGAGAATTGGCTTCCGATTAATCACTCAATCAAGTGCCGTCTCCACAATGAAGGTTGGCTGCAAGGAATCTCCAACAATATCTCTCGTCGTGATTGTATATTCTGTCAGACTCCCAGTCGTCCATCTCTTGCTGCGATTTTCCCACTTGTATCGCTGTCTACCTCTTGCTCGCTTGATTTCAGCCTTACCTTTTAGTTTGGATTTTATAAAGGTGTTATATCTTTTAACATGGTTGAAATATTTCTCTTTTGTTTTATTTCATTCCCAATCCTCTTTTCATTACCAGTTTTTCTAGAACCCATGTAGGTGAATATGTTTGTTCCCATGAAATACGACAAATTCTTCTGTATATCGACACCTTCATGGCTTCTTTTCGACTTTCTAATTGCTTGTTCATTGTTCAAGCTTCCGCGTCATATAATAGTAATCAATATACATAGCATTTGAATGACGAAGACACAAACAATAGATTGCACGCTTTATTGCCTGGCATATTTCTCAGTATCTCGTCAGATACATACTGCAGAAATCACACAACGTAAATTAAAGTAATTAGAAACATTCTTCAAACTGAAACGTACAACACACATTTTCACGCAGTAATTTGAATTGTTTACCGTGGAATTTCCTACACATTACTTGATGATGATGGTGGTGATGATGTGACCATCTGCTCTTGTGCATAGTAAAATCTTTTAAAAGAAACTCTTTCATATTGCTAGTATTCTCATGCACACTTAGATAGAGTACTCAATGAGGAACTTATTGATGGGGTGGGTCCGAAGACAGTGGTTGTTGTCTCTGGAGATTAGTTTCATTTTCGTGCCAGGGCATGTGAATTTACAAAGAAATGAGCAGGCGTACAGGCTTAAGCCTGCTGTGGAGGGCGGCCGAGCCATAGGCCAGGCTAATATAGTGAATGCTCTGTGAGAAGTAAGACGTTTGCGAGAACCAAGTGATGATTGGGAGTCTACAACCATGGTCAGATTGCGAGAACAGCAAGTTAAAAGATTCGTGGCAAGACAAGAACACTATGCAGGTAGCCACAGAATATTAATAAACCAACACAGAACTGGTGTCGTTAGCCTCTATAGACGCTGCGGGATTTTCTGAAAGGGGGGGGGGGGGGGGTGGGGGGATCCGAGCTCTTATGGACTGAATGGTTCGACGTGCAACGAGGATAATATGTCGACTACTGACTAACTAACTAACACTTAGAGCATAAATATATTGAACTGTTACATTGAAATTATAACAAAAGGATGATGGAAACAGTTGTCTTAAAATTTAACATTATGACTACTATAAATGTTCGGATGTAAACAATTTTAGTGGCATCACTCAATGTTTATAACACACACATAGAGGCCTGTATTTGCGACCAATATTTCCAAGCGTTTTTGATAGGTAACCTGTACTGTACGTCTTGTTTCGTTTTGTTGTGATTATACATTTTAAATATCACGTTTATAAATATTTACAAGTAGGACTTGCTCATTGGTTTGCCTGCATGAGGTATGAGGGACCACAACATACACGCCTGTGCTATAGACGAAGTATATAGATATGCAGTTATTTGCCTGTCCTTTATAGGACGTTGCAGTCATCACCAGCTGTTTGTGATTTCATTTCTTAGCAAATTTACGTTCAGTAGTTTGCCTTTGCTTTCTGAACGACCGACATTCATACCACTTTATGAATACCAACGCAAGGCGGTCTGCTGCCAAATCTCCCGCAGTTGTGTTTTGTATGCGGTATGTGGGATTACGAATTGCGCCCGTAACCCGTTTGCCACATGTGCAGGTCACGTAGAACAACTTCTGGCAGTGGTGAAACATCCAATCCTTGCATGGTTCGGCATATGACATGTTGTCTTGACATCTTTTGAAAGAAATATTCTCACGTCAAATGTTGAGAAAAAAAACAGAGAAAAGGAAGGCAGAGAAACTCCTGGACGGGTGACTTGAAAGAGTGGATGGATAGATGTAATTTTTTTCACACTTGTGAGGAATACTTAGGACAGAGTATGGTGACAGCTCATGATGTTTATGTTATGACAACCCTACGACCTAGATTTAGTGATTGAACGAACGAACGAACGAACGAACGAATGAACGAACAAACGGAATTAATTTTGAAAGAGTTGAGAATTGGGCACGCAGGCTCGTCTAACAATCTGGCCTTCTTCTATCTCCCCTTTCATACATTTGTCATTCATACATCACATATGCAGCAAATCTTAGACAAAAACAAGCATCGTAATACACGCATTACAAACGCATGGATAATGTGCAAATATCATAACTACATGACTACATGCACCACTGATATTAATTATTGGCAGGACATTGGTTATTGGCTGAGGAAAATACACGTTCTGGAATGCAGAGATGAGATACGATAAGATAAGATTAGATATGATAAGATAAGATGAAAGGAAAGGAGAGGAGCTGAGAAAAAAAAATGAGACAGAAAAGGGTGAGAGGAAAGGAGAGTAAACGAGACGAGATGATATGAGATGAGAGGAGAGGAGAAGAGATTAGATGAGAGGAGAGGATATGACACGAGACGAGATTATATGAGTTGACAGAAGATGAGATGAGATAAGATAAGGGTAGAGGAGAGTAGAGGAGATGAGACGAGATGAGATGAGAGGAAATGAGATGAGAGAAGATAAGGGAGAGGACATGAGAGGAGAGGAGATGAGATGAGAGATGTTGAGATGAGATGCAAGGACATAAGAGAAGAAGAGGTGATGAGATAAGAAGAGAGGAGAGGAGAGTAGATGAGAGAAGTTCAGGGGAGATGAGATGAGAGGAGTGGAGAGGAGAGGAGAGGAGAGGAGAAAAGATGAGGGGAGATGAGATGAGATGAAATGATTATATTGTGTGCATCTTCTCCGTTCTTGTCCTTACCATCGTGTCATATTTCAGGAGTATTATTCATCCTCTGTCCAACACTATGTCCTTTCAGTTGGTGACCTTCAAACGAGACAATCAGCTTTCTCGTTACTGGAATCATGACACTGGGCGTAGATGTAAGAAACGTGTATGTATTTTAATCGTGCGTCCAGGCACTCGGTGTGCAAATTTATGCAAGGCTCTGCACTGTACGTTGTTAATGATGTATCTGCATCCTTCCCGCTTTCTCATCAGCCTTGGCCTAATTGCACGATGTTGCTAATTATATTGAAATTTCTGCAGCGCGCATAATACTCCACGTTTGCACTCGTTAAGGTGCATGTAATATTGTTATCTAATTGTATACGTTAATGATATTTTCGGCCCGATATCTATCTATCTATCTATCTATCTATCTATCTATCTATCTATCTATCTATCTATCTATCTATCTATCTATCTATCTATCTATCTATCTATCTATCTATCTATCTATCTATCTATCTATCTATCTATCTATCTATCTATCTATCTATCTATCTATCTATCTATCTATCTATCTATCTATCTATCTATCTATCTATCTATCTATCTATCTATCTATCTATCTATCTATCTATCTATCTATCTATCTATCTATCTACCTGTCTATCTATCTACCTGTCTGTTTGTCTGTCTGCCTGTCTGCCTGCCTGTCTGTCTGTCTGTCCGTGCGTCCGTTCGTCCGTCTGTCCGTCTGTCCATTCGTCCGCCCGTCCGTCCGCCCGTCCGGACGGACAGTCGGTCGGTCGGTCGGTCCTTCAGTCCGTCCCTCCCATCCGTCCGTCCGTCCGTCTGTCTGTCTGTCTGTCTGTCTGTCTGTCTGTCTGTCGGTCGGTCTGTCTGTCTGTCTGTCTGTCTGTCTGTCTTGCTGGCTTTCTTCTTCTTCTTCTTCTTCTTCTTCTTCTTCTTCTTCTTCTTCTTCTTCTTCTTCTTCTTCTTCTTCTTCTTCTTCTTCTTCTTCTTCTTCTTCTTCTTCTTCTTCTAGACAATAGATATTCTTTTAAGAAATTCCTCTTATAAGAGTTCAAGCATATAGTAAAGCATTTACAACGTAAACCACTATATTGTTCTTCACAACATAAATTTCCCACATCCGAGATCGCCTTAAGCGGTTTGCACTGTATCGAGATTCCCACGGATTCTGCTATTCTCTCAGTCCATCGTTTACATGGTCGGCCTCTTCTGCTGGTTCAATATGGTCTGCATATCATTGCTTGTTGTGGTATACTGTTAATTGGTAGCCTAATTATCTGGCCGAACCATTTCATTTGCTGTTTTCTAATGAAATTAGCACTGTTCGTACAATTAGCAAACGGCACAATTCGCCTTTAATTGTTCCAGCTTTGGCTCAGCCTGAAACAGGTCTGTTTTCACCACGATACAAATAATATCACACGTAATAAGCAATATGGTTATTTTCATGATAATCGCATTGGTAGTATTTATGACAGCTCAGCGTGCTATTATTGATTTGCTGAGTCCTTGACGCGATGGGAGTGCACCTGGGATGCTCATAGTTTCCGTGGCAGAGATTGGTGTATGCGGGTACAATACAGGTGATAGTTTGTGTGAGCACGTTCACTTGAGTGCGTATGCACTCAATGTTCTAGCACAGACGGTTTGTTAGTTCATATATGTTCTAGTTTATAATGCCAGTTAGTTTATATATGTTCTAGCACAGACGGTCTGTTATTTATATATGTTCTAGACATGCGGTGTTTTAGTTTATATATGTTCTAACACATAATGCCAGTTAGTTCATATATGTTCTGCCACAGACGGTGTTTTAGTTTATATATGTTCTAGCACAGACGATCTGTTAGTTTACATATGTTCTACCACAGGCGGTGTTTTAGTGTATATATGTGTTCTAGAACTGATAGTCTGTTAGTTCATATATGTTCTAGCACAGGCGGTTTATTAGTTTATATATGTTCTAGCACAGGCGGTTTGTTAGTTTATATATGTTCTAGCACAGATGGTCGGTTAGTTTATATATGTTCTAGCACATATGGTCATAGGAGGCTTCGGGATATATTCTTTTTATTTTAATCATGTGGTCCAGTTAGAAATACACCAGAGTGTAGGTCGCATTCAGCCTGCTCCCAATGAAGTAAGCGACTCGCATATATTTTGTAACACACCGGTTGGTGTTCATTGAGCGGAATCACCATTAGAGCATATAACATCAACAATATAAGGTATACAGATGTTAAAATATTGATTGTAGACATTGAACAGGATATGCAGCATGTAGTCGATGTGTTTATTGTACACAGTGAGCAACTAAGGTGAAATAACTGTGATGGCGTCCGGTTATTCCTTGTAAATGTTAAGAACGAAGCCATGAACGATAGGGTGTACAATTTGTTGCTTGGCATGTTTCACTGAACCCATCAGACCTGATGAGGTAAATAGTGTCAGGCAACACATTAGGCAACCTATTAAGCATTGTTTCTTTGTGTAATTATCTTAAAGGAATATATTATTTTGAATTCCTTTGAAAGTTCGGTGTTATTATTAGCTGTGTTGGTAACGTTCTGAAGTGCGGAGGCATCACATTTATGTGAGTGCCAAGTGGTAGCAAGCAAGATCGATAGATCATAAGTGTGCAAGAATGAACCTTGGCAGGTAGAAAGGAACTGTCATTTACTGTCATTTACTGCCAATATAGTACCTTGCGGTGTATGGCAGAGGGGTCTTTGAGCCTGAGGAATAAAGGCCGCCTGGCTAGTGCAGTAACCGCGAACTGTGCAGGTTAGGATTTTCTAGTTTGGGTAGAAAGGAACGCCTGTATCATTACACCGGTCAGTTGGACTAAAATGTTGACTTCGTGTCCTTGACTTGGGGATGCAAATCACAAGTACCTCGAAGTAGGAATGATTCGCCTGTTGGCGACGGACACTTGTGATAGGGGAAGCTAATCCAGGCGCAAAAAATCAGTCCCGTGCACTAAAAATAGTATCACGTGTATGAGCTAAGCTTCAGTTCAAAGGGAGAGAGTGAACATTTTTTTTTTCGGAAGATCTCTTAATTCCCAAATCGCGAGGAAACGTTCCAGTTTCACTACATCTGACTTTATATCCCACACTCCTTGACATATTTTTACCACGGCCACCATTAGCGCCGTTTGAAATGTTGGTGTTAATCCAGAGCTCTTGCCTCTGTGACTGCCATGTGTACATTATCGATCACATATTGAATCCATCAACGGTGTTGTCTTCCATTTCATCGCTTCCCCGATAAACTTCCCTCCATAATTTTAATAAATTCCTTCTCCAGACTTTTTCAAGACATTCGTGTCTTTTCACATGTCTAAAATTGACTCAGTGGCGAAAAGGTTACAAAAGCAGTTCGTAATCCCGTATACCGCGTTCGAAACACAGCTGTGGGCGATTCGGAAGCAGATCGCATTGCGTTAGTTTGCATTAAATGGTATGAGTGCCGGTCGTTCAGAAAGTAATGGCAAACTACTGAACGTAAAATTGCTAAGAAATAAAAAACAGCCAAAAATGCTGGGGTTGACTACGACGTACTGTGAAGGGTATGCAACTAATTAAAATTGTTTTTAAAATTTCCTTTTTTGGAATTTTATTAATTTACTTAATTAATCACCTCACCTTTCCGCATACTATAGCATATTAGGACGAACAAGAATTGGTCAAGCAATGACGTAAGATTAACTATGAACATGCTATCATGAAAAGTCGAAGTCCTTGCCCATGAGGCAAGCTCATTATTGCTCGGTATCTTCCAGCAGAAATTGAAGGTTGTAGATGGCTAGCTAGAGAAAATGGGTGCATTGTTGAATAGTTATTCATATGTATGAACGAATGAATGAACAGGTAAGCTGGTAAATAGATAGGCAAGGGGATGATGGCTTCCGTGGGTAAATGAATGAAAGTGGTAATTGACAGACATACATAAAACAAAATAGTGTAATAGGAAAGAATAAGAAATAGATAACCTGAAAAGATTGCCCATAACGTTTTAAATAATATTGTTAGCTGCGTGTGTCCTTTACAAGACGTCGCATTAAACCCCAACATTTTTGACTGTTTTGATTTTACTAGGCAGGTTTTACGTTCAGTAGTTTGCCATTGCATTCTTAACGACCATCACAATAAACGCAAAGGGGTATGCTTTAAGTTGCTGTCAGCTGATTTTGGACCCTCGACTCCGTATGTCCGGGAATTGTGAAACGCGATCCCCTAAGCGCCGTCTTTAAAAGAATATCAACATCATCATAAAGTGCCCTTCCGGCTGGCGAAGGCGTTCATGGCTCTCCACAGATCTCGGTCTTTGGTGTTCTGGATCAACTCTGCTGATGATATTCCTCCATGCCACCGTCTCAATCCATCCAGAACCATTTCTCTTGGTCTGTCTCTGCCTATCTTCCTCTCGATCTTTCCAGTTGTCACGATGTTCTCCAATGTCTCTCTTCTAATCACATGACCAAAGAAAGCTGTTTGTCTCTTTCTTATTGTTGTATATAATGTTCTAGTTTCATTAGCCTCTTTCAGGCAATCGTTGTTAGTTACGCAGCAGACGAGCAATATCTCCGGCGGGCCTATTTTCGCCGGTCGCGAGATCCGCTCAGAAGGATGGGAGATTTGCTCGCAATAGACGAGCAATATCTCCCGCGGTATCTCCGGCGGGCCTATACCCACTGGTTGCGGAATCCGCTAAAGTCAGGCGGAGAGTCTGACGATAGTGCACGCTTTACACAGTTTCGGACACTTGTGATTGACAGATGTACGCGTCCTTATGGTCCAGGCGCGTACGAGGCCCTCACATGTGGGACTTGGCTGAACGCCTCTAAGCCGGGTCCCTTGGGTTCCAGGGTCTGACCATCACTCGCCACCTGCTCGTGATGGCGAGGTCTCGGAGCTTTGACGCTGAGCCGCCAGTGTCTGCAGCCTACCTTGTGCCAGACGTATTGGTTACCCATTCCTCTGGAAAACACAAGACTAGGCCGAGAGAGGGAACATGTAGTTTGGGCACCACATGTTTCTCTGAAGCTCTGCCCAGGTATTGTGATGGAATATTGGCCACATTCCAACTCACATACTTTGGTCTGTCAAAACTGCAAGATGCCACTCACTCTGGCAGTTCAAAGAATTCGCAACATTCGTTTCAAAATCCACATCTCTGTTGCTTCTAAGTTCTTCCTAGTCTGTTCATTTACACTCCAAGATTCACTGCCGTACAGCAAAACCCGTTCTATATAGTATTTCAGCACTCTCTATCTTACATTCATTCATAGTGATTTATTGCATAAGATACTCTTCTTCGAGTATTTCAGGATCCTCGCCGATGCAACGGAGTTTGTGCATTGAGCTGAGTTTCTCTAGACTCAGGTTTGAGTTAGGAGGAAAACGGAGCACTTATGGGTTAAACTGTGTGCCGTGATGTTGATCCAACGACTAAACAAACAGACAAACAAACTAGATACTCTTTATTTTCTGAAATGCTGCTTTTACCTGCCCTATTCTGCTCTCAATCTTTGTTTTACATCTTCCATATGATGTTATAAATGCCCCTAGGTATTTAAAATTATCCACTTGGTTAATAATTTTTCCTTCCATTTATATGTCACATTTAATGTAACCATTTTCTTTGATATCACCATTGTTACTGTTTTCTTGATATTTAAGGCGAGTCCTTTAAAAGAATACAAACGGCCCAAAAATATGACAGACATAAAATAGAGAATTATTGCCACAGTTATCAAAACATACACAAATTCAAACGAATCAATATTCATATGATTATGTTCTTAAGTATGGTGACAGCAGCTGGGGAATAAGTTATTAAAACGCCCACTAGGAGGTAAGCAGTATCCTGCTGTGAAGGAAGAGGATCTACTTGCATACTTGTCGCAACTGTATGTTAGCTACAATGCGCTCCACGGTGTCGTGTGCTGGTTAATATCACGCTTGCATATTCCTGAGCAATTCACGGAGTGTTGTTTGGAAATTACTCTATCGGGATAAGATTGGATTCATAACTGGGATACTAAATCTTCAGCATGCGGTTTGTCTGTAAATGGAGAATTATTGTCACTGTAAGTTTACTTATTTTAGGGTTATTTGTCTTATTTATCTATTACATGCCGGTTCTATGGCGAAGGGTTATCGCCTTGCGTTGGTTTCCATACAAAGGTATTCTTCTTCTTCTTCGTTCATGGGGGTTGAGTGCTTTCGAGGTATGGTGTACGCCTCGAGTGCTGGAGGTCCCGGGTTCAAGCCCCGGTGAGGGCCGGGATTTTTTCACGTGGAATTCTAGTAACACAATTTTCTCTGGTCTCTGGGTAGTGAGATCGGACGCCCGTGTGTATCGTTGCGCACGTAAGAAATCCCTTGGCAGTTGGAAATCGAAAAATTGTAGCCTAATGGCGCTACCCGGGCAAAATTTCGAGTTAAAAATCTACCCAAAGTATTTCAGGATCCTCGCCGGTGCTACGGAGTTCGTGCACTGAGTTGAGATTCTCCGGACTTAGGCTTGAGTTAGGAGTAGAACGGAGCGCTTACGGGTTATACCCGTGTGCCGTGATGTTGATCCGTCGACTAAACTAAACTAAACTAAATTAATCTTCTTCGTTCGTCTGGATTGTTTTAATTTTGACGTAATTGCCCTGTGCCTGTTTACAGCAGAGCTGCGATATTTGCCTCTTTCGACCGACATGTCCGACTTCTTCAGGTATTTGTTGACGGGGTTAACTTTCCCGGGATACAAAGGTATGGGTGCCGGTCGTTCAGAAAGCAATGGCAAATTACTGCACGTAAACTAGCTTAGAGACCGGCTGAAAGTGAAACTAGCTTAGATATCATAAACAGTAAACGGGGACTGCGACGTCCCCTAAATAATATGCAACTATTTCTTTACGTATCACATTTTTATAGGCCAGATTGCATCGAGGAATAAGTGTCTTTCCTAGATCTTTCCCTTAACAACTTTCCCTACGGAAAGGAAAAAAACCAACCAAACAACCAATCAACCTTCCAGCCAAACAACGAACCAACCAACCAACCAATCAACCAACCAACCAATCAACCAACCAACCAACCAATCAACCAAACAACAACGAAATAACAAATAAATAAATCTACCAATCAACAATACCCATATCAGAACTGATTACATTGTCTTTACACAAATTAATAACGAAATAGTGGAGCATTTACCATACCTATTTTAAAGTTGAAAGACATTCTTTGCTAATAAGTTTTCAAACAACGGTACGCACGGGCATCATGTCATGTTTTCGTATCAAGCAGATGTCTACCGATACCACATTTGGTTAAGGCGAGTACGCCAAGCTCAAAATCACATGAACGAAAAACTTGCCCACAACTTCTACTTCATACACGAAGTTCTTCTTCTTCTTCTTCTTCTTCAGCGTTCCGAGCCATTGAGGTTCTTTGTTGCAGATACAATCCGTCTCCATTCGTCTCTCTGGTGGACCTTCTCTTGCCAGTCGTTGATTCCAAGTGCACGAAGTTCGTTATGCAAAAACCTCACATTAACCCCATCGAGATTGTATCTTGACTACATTTACAGCTCTCACATACAGTTTCATATGTTGATAACAGAACAAACAGATCTCTGATTACACACAACCAGACTAGTTCACCCTAACGCACTTCATGCCGTAGCCTCAATCATTGACACACGTTCAGAAGTGTATCTGCGTGAATCATCAAGGCTCGCCATATGTTGTCCCTCACCACCCCGGGTATAAGTATCCGGCCAGTAGAATAATTGATGAGTACTCGTAGATTTAGACAGCCACGACACACATAAACACAGACACGCGTTCTTTCACACTCCCACATACAAGATACTCACACACTCACGCACACGCACAATCACAACTCAACACCGCATGACATATGACTGATGTATATATTCTAACTCATCATGTGCCAGATGCGTATTTTGTAACTCAACATTTGAGAGTCCTATATTTTGTAATTCATCATTTGAACTTATCAATTGAGAGTCCTATAGTTTGTAACTCATCATTTGAGAGTCTGTATTTTGTAACTCATCATTTGAGAGTCCTATATTTTGTAACTCATCATTTGAGAGTCCTGTATTTTGTAACTCATCATTTGAGAGTCCAATAATTTGTAACTCATCATTTAAGAGTCCTATATATTGTAACTCATCATTTGAGAGTCCTATATTTTGTAACTCATTTGAGAGTCTTATATTTTGTAACTTATCATTTGAGAGTCCTATAATTTGTAACTCATCATTTGAGAGTCCTATATATTGTAACTCATCATTTGAGAGTTCTATATTTTGTAACTCAACATATGAGAGTCCTATATTTTATAACTCATCATTTGAGAGTCCTATATTTTGTAACTCATCATTTAAGAGTCCTATATTTTGTACCTCAGCATTTGACTAGAACCCTTTTTACCCGTCTTTAGCGCATTTTGCATATGGTGTAAGACCAATATGTTTATGGACCAATTTATAAATGATGATATTAACAACATTTTCCACACTTATAAGCGCATTGAGTTAGGTTAATAGGCAAATCATTTCAGTTGTGCTGATGCCATCCTTTCTGCTGAAGCTGTCATTTCTAATCATCATCCTCATGTGCCATGCAGATAAGCGTGGGCGGTCATGTTTCGCCATCTCATACGATCGCCAGAGTCATGGATACGCCCTGTGTTCTTGTCTCGACCGTACCACGTGGCCTAGCCATCCATGTATATACCTCTCTGCCTTACCCTTATTATTTTCCCCTCAATCTTGTTTGTTGTCATCAAGTTCTCCACTTTATTTCTTCTCATAACGTGTCCACAAGAGTTCGACTGTCTACGTATAATTTCTCTAATCAGTTTACTGTCCTCATTTGCTTCTAGCAGGACTTGGTCATTGATGTCTCTGTCTGCCCATGATATTCTTTCCATTTTCTCCATAAACCACATTTCCACAGTAATTAGATTTTTTCAGCTTGTCTGCTAATTGTCCATGATTCACAGCCATACAAAATTACAGGTTCTATGTATAACTTCAACACTATTTTTCTCTGTGAAAATGACATATTTTTATTGGTCAGTATGTTTTCCACCTTGCAAAGTGCTACCTTTGCCATGGCGATTCTTGTTCTAACATCTTCACGGCATCTCCCATCAGATGTTATGACTCTTTCTAGATAATTGTACCGAATATTCCCATTGCATTGTGGCATTTCCTTATTCCCAGTGACGACCATAATCTGTGTCTTCTTACAATTTATTTCCAACCCTAGTTGTTCACTGTGTGAAACAACCACATCCACTAAATGATGCACGTCCTGCTCATTGTCCGCAATCATAAATACTGTACCGTCTGCATATCGAATTTTATTGATGTTTCGTCCTCCAATGCTGATTCCTCTCATGTCTTCTAAATGTCTGAAACTATTTTCACTGTACAGGAAAAAAGACCTGGAGACATTACACATCCCTGTCTCACGCCTCTCTTAATAGGCTGATATTGTCCTACTACTTCATTATCAATCCTTATGGCCGCTTGTTGTTTCCTATATATGTTTTATACAAGTCTAAGAACTTTCCATCAATTTGTAGATCTGCAAGCATCTTCATAATGTTGACATGTCTTACTTTGTCGAAAGCGTTTGTGTAGTCAATAAAGCAAAGATGTAGGCCTTTACTGACTTCTATAGAACGTTCAATTAATGTTCTCAGCATATTTACGCTAATTATTGTACCCTAACCTTCCACGAACCCACATTGCTATTCCCCTATATAGGGTTGTATTTTCTTCCTAACTCTTTGCATGATGATTCTTAGCAAAATCTTCGCGATTTGGCTCATAAGTGTTCGATGTTGCTCACATTCCAAGGCTCCTGATTTCTTCGTGATTGTAATAAATACAGAATTACATAATTCAGGCGGTATATCTCCAGTATCGTATACTGTGTTCAGCAGTCTTGTGACCTGCTTTATTCCATATTCTTCTAAGGCAGTGATTCTCAACCTTTTTTGGCCCGTGCCCCCCTTCACCATATTTTCACAACGTCATTCCCCCCCCCCCTTTTTTCGTATTTCCTACCCAAAATCCCCCCTCCCACTCCTGCCCCTACACAGCATATGTAATAATGGAAGCACACACCAAAACAAGTCTAGACGTCCACATAAAACGTGATTTGTGGGTCTACTTACTTTATAAAATGAATTTTAGAAGGGTTGACATGTACTGAACCGTAAAGTATGAAGGGAAAAACATTATCAAGTAATCGGTTCTTGTATTAACGCGATCTTGAAATAA
>OY992892.1:77422528-77432528 GCA_963921405.1 Cepaea hortensis
CATAGGCGAGTTATGATGATTTGTTGTCTGTAAAAAGTCATCTTTCCCTAGCTGTCTGTCGTCATGAAACGCTAAATCTACAGGTGTGGTAATCTTGCGTCTACAAATTATAAGCATACTATGTCATATATTATTTCTTCAGCATCACATACACAATCTTTAAGGTGGGTCCTGCACTGTAACAATCATTACAGGGAATGACTATAAACAATGCGAGTGTTACTCATAGACTACCACTTCGGCACATCATTCAATCCCTCACGAATTAACGTAAAACTTCTTACGGGACATCATTCAATCCTCACGAATTAACATAGTCCTGTCCACACGCGAACCAAGAACCGAGTGTCCAATGTCGTTGTGTTCGATTCCTACCAATGTCTAACCGAGCTCAACTCAAAATTTACAAACAACGCAATGGGGCAAACACATTTTCATGTTTAGCCACGACACACTACAATGCTGTCATAACTAGCTAACACAAGTTAGCTCTTCACGCTTTTAGTCTAATCCATATTGCTAGCCTCTTTTGTCGATAATTAGTATTGATAAATCTGTTATATCTAATACACCACACTCACACATTCCATCTATATTTAATACTTCTTCTTCTTCTTCTGCGTTAATCCGGAGTTTTTTTTCCGGACGTAATTGCGTTGTGCCTGTTTACAGCAGAGCTGCGTTCTTGCGCCGTTAGGCCGACACATCCGACTTCTGCGGGCATTTGTTGACCGGGTTGACCTTCCCAGGATATTTAATACTATAATACTTATGATACAGACTGTTTTCCAATAATAATGCCCTCCCGTCGACATTATAAGAGTGAAAACTCAACACATGTTATTTTCTTGTTGTTAAAGTCATAACTTGTTACGTATGAGAATTATGGTTTTAATACTGCTAAATTAATAACTTTTTATTCACGAAATACTGCGATTAAATTCGTTGTTAAATTCGTAACCATGTACGTGGGAGATACAGAGATGTTATTATTGTCAAATACATATTCTTTTGTTGTTACATTCACAGCCTCTTTTATAAGAGTTATTGTGATTTCATTATCATTAAATTCAGATTAATTGTTGTTAGATTTATAATTTATTACATAGAAAAGACTGTGATTGTGTTACTCTTTCATGCATGTCTTATTACATATGGAATGAGATACTTAAGGAAACAAATTAACATCTCTGTGGCGTCCTAAATGTTACGCTTATCACACCCAATAGTAATCATGAATGGAGCGGACTAGGGGAAATCATCACAAGGACGAGGTAGACGAAGGACAACCATCACACTAATTTCCCAGTAATTACTTTATGAACGGTCATAAAGCTAAGTTTATCTTGGAGTTCCTGTTACGACAAGTTCATACCACTCTCGTGACTGAGAGCTTCGCTGTCTGACCCAGGCTGAAAAGTCATCCTGGTATCTCGCACAATACAATTAGAAGTTACGTAATTATGACATTTACCCAAAATGACATTTATCATAGCTTCCTGAACGGCCGACGCCTAATATCATGAAAATCAACATAAAGCTGATTTTGAACCCTCGACTGTTTGTGTCGTGGAAATTGTGAAGTGCAGGTTTATTATCCCATAAGCCACATCGCCGGTTAGCTTACAGAACATGATGGGAAATGTTACAAGTTCAACTGGTTTATAATCATATACAGAATAGGACTGTGACATGCTACAAGTACAACAGGTTTCTAATCATATACAGAAAAGAATTGGGAAATGTTACAAGTACTAGTCTTTCCTCTTGGGCCTAAGGCGGCGCATAGGGCAGAAGTCGTGGCTCTCCATGTTTGTGCGCAGCGCTAACATTTAGAGCCAGAAATCTGATTATGTAACAACGGCGAGTTTTATGATAGCGGATTGTCAAGCCGCCGATCAACCGACTTAAGTCAAGCTAGAAGAAAACACGCCCCGCCATCCTGACCCAAGCCGGAAACTCTGCAAACCCTCCGATGGCAGCCTCGCACCAGTCAAGCACGTCCCACGTCCCAGCCCATGGCAGTGCTGAAGTTCCAATATCATTCTTGAACACCCCCACTGGTTTCTGAGCATGGAGAAACATTACCACACCAGGCCTAATCTCATGGCAGTGCTGAAGTTCCAGTATCATTTATATACAGAATAGGACTGGGAAATGTTACAAGCACAACCTGTTACAAATCATATACAGACTAGGACTGGGAAATGTTACAAGTTCAACTGGTTTCTAATCATAAACCGTTCTCCCGTAAAGCACGCCATTCGCAATCCCACATACCAGCTGTAGGCAATTTGGAGCAGATCGTCTTGTGTTGATTTTTAAACATGGTTTGAGCTTCGGTTGTTCAGAAAGAAATGGAAAACTACTGAACGTAACCTTGACTAGTAAATCACAAATAGATAAAACATGTTCGTGTGGATTACAGTGTCGTGCGCAGGACGTGCAAAGAAATTTAAGCATACCGCAAATCCCCGATGTGGTGTATACTCAGAACGGACGTTTTTTTTTTTTTTTTGGGGGGGGGGGGGGGGGCGGGGTCGTCCTCCCACTCTTTGAACTCATGCCTAGTCCATACACATGCTACTATTTCCAGCAGTCGTCACCACTGTGGCGTGCACTGGACTGATTTTGTGTGGGCTAGCTTGCCCTATTACCAGTGCCCCTCGTCATTATGGGAGACTTCTGAGGTACTTGTAATTTACGTTTCCCAAGTCAATAACGAGAGATCAACATTTTAGTCCAACTGATCGGTGTAGGGGTTAAACTCACTAACTCACCATCAGCGCAACGGAAGTTTAAAAGTGAACTCCCTTTTTTATTCAGCCATGCTGACCTCCACAGTTTGTGATGTTAATATATTTTTCTTTTGGTCCCCATTTTTGATTTATATTTGTCTGTTCAAATTTCAGTGCAAAAACACCCCAAGTTCAGGATTTAGAGTTGGGAGCTATCAATGCGCGTGCAAGGACGGCTACCACTTCCCTAACCCTACCACAGCAGACCGGTTTTTCCATGGCAGAACGGTGGAGAACTCGTTTCTGGATTACATACGGAATATAACTTCCAATTACACAACGGAGTTTAACTGCTTGCTCATGACGACTCCATCTTCAAACCCCACGCCACAGAGTGTGGAGGCAGAACCCATAGTTGCGTTTGACATTTTAGTCCGTGGGATTCCATTGGGTATTCAGAGTTTTTGTATGACCGTGTCTGTTGTCATAGGAACGGTCATCGTCTGTTTGAGGAAGACGAAGGTGAGTATTAGTATTAGTATTAGGATAGGTTGTTGTTGTTGTTGTTGTTGTTGTTGTTGTTGATCCTATTGATGTTGTTGATGCTGATTGTATTCTTGTTGTTCGTGTTATTGTCATTAATGTTGTTGGTATTGTCGTTGTTGTAGTTGATGATGTTGTTGTTGATGTTGTTGTTGTTGTTGATGTCGCTGTTATGTTGTTTTTAATCGATATTGTTGCTGTTATTGTTGTTGCTGTTATTATTTCTGTTGTTGTTAATGATGGTATTGTTTTTGTTGTTGATGTGTTGTTGTTCTTGACATTGTTTTTGTTGATGTTGTTGTCGGCGTTTCTATTGATGATGTTGATGTTGTTGCTATTATGTTGGTGTTATTGTTGTTGTTGTTGATGTTGTTGTTGGTATTGTTATTGTTGGTGCTGTTGTTGATGATGCTGTTCTTGTTGATATTCGATGAATACACATTGATAAGTTGTAAAATATATGAATATAGTAATTACAATCAAAAGTAAATACAACATAAAGATCAGCGTATTCCATACGAATACACGAAGGCCACTGAACAGACACGCACGTACATAAACTATATCAAAGTTGATCACGCTCCAATTCAAGTATCAAAGCCCTACATTCTTAGACGTTGAAAAATACCGAAGTAATAAGAACAAGCTGTTTAATGTCGAACCGCCACCATTACGTAACCATCCATCATGTGCCATGCCGGAAAGCGTGGGCAGTCATGACTCGCCATTTCACTCGATCACCACAGTCGTGGATCAGCTCAGTGTTCCTGTCTCGACCATGCCGTGTGGCCAAGCCTTCCAGGTATGTACTTCTCGGTCTTCCCCTTGGTCTGTTCCCTTCGATCTTGCCAGTTGTCACAAAGTTCTCCAATTTATTTCATCTCATAACATGTCCAAAAAATGTTGACTGTCTACGTATAATTTCTCTAATCAATTTACGATTTTTATTTGTTTCCTGTAGTACTTGGTCATTGGTTTTTCTATCTGTCCATGGTATTCTTTGCATTCTCCTCAGAAATCACATTTCTGCAGCCATCGGATGTTTTTCAGCTTGACTGCACATTTCCATGTTTCACATCCATATAAAAGAATAGGCTCTATGTAGCACATCAACACTCTTTTTCTCGTTTCAATTGACATCTTTTTATTGGCCAGTATGTTTTTCATCTTGCTAAAGGCTACCATCGCCATGGCGATTCTTGTTCTAATCTTTTCAAGGCATCTCCCATCAGATGCGATTCTTGTTCTAATCTCTTCAAGGCATCTCCCATCAGATGTTATGACTGTTCCGAGATAATTGTATTACGTAACCGTCAACACATTAAATGCAAGAATGACTAGAAGTTACTGCTAAACTATTTATGGCTACATCCTGTTTTGAACTATAAAACCTCTCTCTCTCTCTCTCTCTCTCTCTCTCTCTCTCTCTCTCTCTCTCTCTCTCTCTCTCTCTCTCTCTCTCTCTCTCTCTCTCTCTAAAATAGAACTAAATATATATATATATATATATATATATATATATATATATATATATATATATATATATATATATATAAACAGCAGGTATCGATTCTATATAAGGAACGCTACGTAAATACAAACCTGATAAAGTCCAAGCGATACATTTAGTATAATATCTTAAATTTCATCTTTCTCCTACACTTAACAGCAAACATGGATCACAAGACATTGTCCATTTATGGATATACATTAGTATAAAATACACAAAGACCACTTGTGTCAGTTCTATCTGGTATCTTCTCCGACAATCAACTGCACATTCAAGCAAATGACGAACTGATGTCGGTGCTCTGGCGGCTTGTTCTTTTCGAATCCAGATTCCTTCATGAGATCACACGGGACAATGAAAAGTATTTCCTTCCGTTTTCACTGGCACAGGAATGGAGCAATTATTGAGCGACCCGTCGCTAAGAAGTTGAGACAGTGCGACTATGAATCAACTACAAAGAAACCACACAAACGGGAAGAAGTTAATCACAGAAACAATAAAAAGATTTAAACATCCCGTGGGCTTCACTAGAAGATGCAGAAAGAACACATCTCCCCATCTTCACATATCTTCCAACAACGATATATATATATATATATATATATATATATATATATATATATATATATATATATATATATATATATATATATATATATATATATATACATATACACACACACACACATATACATAGTCATGGTGCGACCGCTGTTCTTTAAGGGCAGGGGTGGGCAAACTACGGCCCGCGGGCCGCATGCGGCCGGCAACTGATATTATGCGGCCTTCGAGGGCATTTAGAAATAAAAATTTGTACTTCGTTTTCAAGATAATTTGTTGAAAATCTTGTCCAGATTTCAAGAATACTGTCAAAAACTGCAAGCAGTTACATGGATGTTCGTCCGTCACGAATGACGAAGACAATTCATTCATTGCATCTTTTGATTTGATGAAGAACGAAGCAGTTACATACATCTCATTAGAAATCATCAACTGTATTATAGTGACAATGTAGTCGGTTTGTGTCTAAATTAAAGATATTGATAGATAAATTTAAAAATAAATATACCAAAATATTGTAAAATCTTGTTAAAAAATTAGTAAAATTTTTTGTCCGTATTGTAAAATATAATGTATAAGTGTAAAAGTAAAATAAAATACTGACTGCGTGTAAAGTATTCTCTCTCTCTCTCTCTCTCTCTCTCTCTCTCTCTCTCTCTCTCTCTCTCTCTCTCTCTCTCTCTCTCTCTCCTTTTTCTCTCGCTTTCTTCAGCTAATTTACTAGAGTCACCGGATAAGATATCAACTAGAGCAACCGTCACAGGACACTAAAGGATTTCACAATTTCTAATATCACTTCACCATCATTTCGAAGTACAGTAAAACTTAGATTAACCGTCACTCGTTTAACCGTCAGTTTCTGTTATCCGTAATCGTCTTTAAAAAAATGCGCGAGTATCAATAAACGAGGGAAGAGAAGGGATATGCAACACAGATCCTACTTGTGCGTAAGTTACGGAACATCGCCCCGCAGTAAGCTCGAGCCTCAAAGAGTCAAAGACACAGAAGGAGATGACAGATTATTTTAAAGTAACGTAGGTTTGTAGAATTACAAAACATTTATGTACATTACCTACTCTTATATTGAAGCTTATATTGATCAATTTGTACAATTAAATACAATATGTATGCATTATTCACTGTTAAAGGATTTTATTTTCATTTTCGTCCCGAGCCCGCAATGAAATCACGTTACTGTGCATATATATTACAAGATGTCTTTTGTCCGTCCATTCGGTTATACGTCACAGCCTTCTCCGGGCGGTGACGGTTAATCGAAGTTTTACTGTACAATCACAATTTTCATGTATACTAAAACCGCCTCTGAGCTGTAACTAAAACTATAACACAAGGACGGCACTGTGAATGCACCACGTTGCCCCAAAATGTTGGGTCCCGACACGTCCAACTTGGACCATGGTCGAAGTCCGTCTGTCCCGTGTAGGAAAAGATCTACCTTTTCTGAACTTGGTCCGAAATCGTGCCTCACGCACGTCCAAGCTGAGCTTCACGCACTAAACAATTATCATGCGGGTGTGAGCTCTATTCACGTATAGCCCGCCCCTCCCCCCACACACACACATATACATCCCACACACACACACACACACACACACACACACACACACACACACACACACACATAGAGTGTTTTAATGTAGGAGTATCGGCGTGTGTTTGTTATTTGTGTGCTGACGAAGGCTTTGGCCGCAACGTCCATTATTTTACTTGTGATCGTGTTCTTGTAAAGTTTGTCATCTAGGGGCTGAGTGGTCTCGAGGTACTGTGTCCACCTCGAGTGCTGGAGGTCCTGAGTTCAATCCCCGGTGAGGACCGGAATTTTTTCACGTGGACTTCTAGTAATAAAATTCCCCCTGGTGTCTGGGAAGTGAGATCGGACGCCCATGTGTGTTGTTGCGCCGTAAAAATTCCCTTGGCAGTTGGAAATCGAAAAAGAGTAGCCTAACGGAGTTGCGAGGGCAAAATGTCGAGTTAAAAATCTACTCAAATATTTCAGATCCTCGCCGGTGCTACAGAGTTCGTGCACTGAGCTGAGAATTTCCGGACTCAGGATTGAGTTTGAACGGAGCACTTATGGGTTACACACGTATGCCGCGATGTTGATCCGTCGACTAAACTAAACTAAACTAAACTAAACTAAACTAAACTAAACGAACCTGCCACCCACTTCTAGCGTTTGAGGGATTTATTAATTGTGTTCACAGGAGATCTGTGAAGCACTGAATTCGATATCTCTCTCTTTCTGCACCTTGCCGTCTTCACAGACGATAGTTTGTAAAATGGGGTTACCTCTCCACTGCACAAAGCCTGGGCTGAATTTAGAGACCATGTGTTGCCCATGCAGCATGATCCCTCTCTCGGCCTGTCTAGTTTACTCCAGTGGAGAGGTGACACCAATACGCCTGGAACAAGACAAGCTGCAGAAGCTGCCGGATCAGCAAAGCAGTGCTCTAACTGTCCGTCTGCCGAAGCTTCGATCCTAGACCAGTTATATCTATTTATATAAGCTCTTCATCTGTTTCCTTGTTGTGGACTAGGCACGTGTGTAATCAAATCAGCGTGTATGATTCTAACAAAGCGGTGTAGGCCAGTGAGATGTGACGGCCAGAATAAAACCCTAAAATAATCGGATATGAAGTAAGTTAAGTAAAAGCCCAGTATCACACGCTTTGAAGCTTACTGGGTAAATGTGCTGGCCCATTAGACGTGTTCAGTAACATGGGAGTCTCCGTGGAGATGTGTTTACGTCACCTGCCTCGCGCTCCGAGGATTGTGGGTTCGATTCCTTGCTACGTGGTTCGGTTTCACGAGTGCAGTTTTCTCGTAGACTCCTGGGGGTCGTGGCAGGAACTACGGAATTTGTGCTTTGTGTAACGCTTTCTAGAGGCTGCCATGTGGAAAGAGACCGAGCCATGTGGGATAATACTCAATGCAATGAGGTCTAGCCTTTTGGCTTTTACACCCTCTTTAATAGCAAGTTAGTTACATACTTGCCATACTGGACTTGACTTATTGAGACTGGATCTACCCCATGGTCACCTTTTCATGCAAACACTCCTGCACGAGAGGGATTTACAGCCAGGACTATAGATTCGACAATCAAGTGCGCTAGTCATATCCCTATGTGATCCAATGCGGGCAGTTTGAAAACCACTGATCCGGTTATGTAGGGATGTAAACAAACTGCCAGTTTCTTGACAACTGTGTTTCTGTGCACGGGGCTTGTTGAGTTACGAAAGCTGTGTTACTAAATAGCAGTAAAAGTTTGTAACATTTGGAAGACGATCTTTTAGGTAAGAAGTTTGTATAATAGAGTGGGGGAGAGTGTACACAAAAACGATTCAGTAATTTGCTTTGAAAACATCAGTCTTCTTATTAGGGTAAAGTCTGTCTGTCTGTCTGTCTGTCTGTCTGTCTGTCTGTCTGTCTGTCTGTCTGTCTGTCTGTCTGTCTGTCTGTCTGTCTGTCTGTCTGTCTGTCTGTCTGTCTGTCTGTCTGTCTGTCTGTCTGTCTGTCTGTCTGTCTGTCTGTCTGTCTGTCTGTCTGTCTGTCTGTCTGTCTGTCTGTCTGTCTGTCTGTCTGTCTGTCTGTCTGTCTGTCTGTCTGTCTGTCTGTCTGTCTGTCTGTCTGTCTGTCTGTCTGTCTGTCTGTCTGTCTGTCTGTCTGTCTGTCTGTCTGTCTGTCTGTCTGTCTGTCTGTCTGTCTGTCTGTCTGTCTGTCTGTCTGTCTGTCTGTCTGTCTGTCTGTCTGTCTGTCTGTCTGTCTGTCTGTCTGTCTGTCTGTCTGTCTGTCTGTCTGTCTGTCTGTCTGTCTGTCTGTCTGTCTGTCTGTCTGTCTGTCTGTCTGTCTGTCTGTCTGTCTGTCTGTCTGTCTGTCTGTCTGTCTGTCTGTCTGTCTGTCTGTCTGTCTGTCTGTCTGTCTGTCTGTCTGTCTGTCTGTCTGTCTGTCTGTCTGTCTGTCTGTCTGTCTGTCTGTCTGTCTGTCTGTCTGTCTGCGTGCGTGCGTACATGCTTGCGTGCATGGGTTTAGGTTAGTCGGCAGGCACGCAAGCAAGTACGCACTCCTGGATGGATCGAGGGGACGGGAATGGAAGGATGGATGGATCGATGAAGAATGAATGAATAGATGGATGCGGGATGGATGATAAAAGATAACTCAATGGATGAGTTATGGATGGATGTATGGCTTAATGAAGAATGGATAGGTAAATGAGGATGGATGAATGAATGGAAGAGGCGTCGATGAGGGGTTTGATTGATAGATGAAGGTTGGGTAGATGAGGGATGATGGATAGATGTATATATGGACGAGAGATGGACTGATGGGAGATGGATGGATGAGAGATGGATGAATGGATGAGGGACACATTAGTGGATGTGTAGATAAGGGATGGATTCGTAAATGGACGAATGAGGGATAAATGGATGAGCTATGGATGGATGGATAGATGGAAGACAGATGAATGGATGAGAGATGAGGAATGGGTGTATTGACGGATAGCTGGGGGTGGGATGGATGCATTAGTGAGTGATGGATGGATGGGAGATAGATGGATAGATGGATGAATGAGAAATATATGGATGGGTGGATGAGAGATAGATGGATAAATGAGGGGAGGGATGCATGG
>OY992892.1:77437528-77645028 GCA_963921405.1 Cepaea hortensis
TCCACTACATTACTTGATTCCTGCTCTCACACACGCGTGCTAAACACAAGCAGATCCACTAAACTACTTGATTCCTGCTCTCACACACACGTACTAAACTAAATACAAGCAGCTCCAATACATTACTTGATTCCTGCTCTCACACACGCGTGTTAAACACAAGCAGATCCAGTAAACTACTTGATTCCTGCTCTCACACACACGTACTAAACTAATCACAAGCAGCTTCAATAAATTACTTGATTCCTGGTCTCACACACACGTACTAAACTAAATACAAGCAGCTCCAATACATTACTTGATTCCTGCTCTCACACACGCGTGCTAAACACAAGCAGATCCACTAAACTACTTGATTCCTGGTCTCACACACACGTACTAAACTAATCACAAGCAGCTCCAATAAATTACTTGATTCCTGGTCTCACACACACGTACTAAACTAATCGCAAGCAGCTCCAATAAATTACTTGATTCCTGGTCTCACACACACGTACTAAACTAAATACAAGCAGCTCCACTACATTACTTGATTCCTGCTCTCACACACGCGTGCTAAACACAAGCAGATCCACTAAACTACTTGATTCCTGGTCTCACACACACGTACTAAACTAAATACAAGCAGCTCCACTAAACTACTTGATTCCTGGTCTCACACACACGTACTAAACTAAATACAAGCAGCTCCAATACATTACTTGATTCCTGCTCTCACACACGCGTGCTAAACACAAGCAGATCCACTAAACTACTTGATTCCTGGTCTCACACACACGTACTAAACTAATCACAAGCAGCTCCAATAAATTACTTGATTCCTGGTCTCACACACACGTACTAAACTAATCACAAGCAGCTCCAATAAATTACTTGATTCCTGGTCTCACACACACGTACTAAACTAAATACAAGCAGCTCCACTACATTACTTGATTCCTGCTCTCACACACGCGTGCTAAACACAAGCAGATCCACTAAACTACTTGATTCCTGGTCTCACACACACGTACTAAACTAAATACAAGCAGCTCCACTAAACTACTTGATTCCTGGTCTCACACACACGTACTAAACTAAATACAAGCAGCTCCAATACATTACTTGATTCCTGCTCTCACACACGCGTGCTAAACACAAGCAGATCCACTAAACTACTTGATTCCTGGTCTCACACACACGTACTAAACTAATCACAAGCAGCTCCAATAAATTACTTGATTCCTGGTCTCACACACACGTACTAAACTAATCACAAGCAGCTCCAATAAATTACTTGATTCCTGGTCTCACACACACGTACTAAACTAAATACAAGCAGCTCCACTACATTACTTGATTCCTGCTCTCACACACGCGTGCTAAACACAAGCAGATCCACTAAACTACTTGATTCCTGGTCTCACACACACGTACTAAACTAAATACAAGCAGCTCCACTAAACTACTTGATTCCTGCTCTCACACACGCGTACTAAACTACTAACTACAAGTAGCTCCACTAAATTACTCAATTCCTGCTCTCATACATGCATACTAAACTAAACACAAGCAGCTCCACCAAATTGCTTGAATCCATCTTGCTCTCATACATATACTAAACTAAACATAAGCAGCTCCACCAAATTGCTTGAATCCATCTTGCTCTCATACGTATACTAAACTAAACACAAGCAGCTCCACCAAATTGCTTGAATCCATCTTGCTCTCATACATATACTAAACTAAACATAAGCAGCTCCACCAAATTGCTTGAATCCATCTTGCTCTCATACGTATACTAAACTAAACACAAGCAGCTCCACCAAATTGCTTGAATCCATCTTGCTCTCATACATATACTAAACTAAACACAAGCAGCTCCACCAAATTGCTTGAATCCATCTTGCTCTCATACGTATACTAAACTAATCACAAGCAGCTCCAATAAATTACTTGATTCCTGGTCTCACACACACGTACTAAACTAATCACAAGCAGCTCCAATAAATTACTTGATTCCTGGTCTCACACACACGTACTAAACTAAATACAAGCAGCTCCACTACATTACTTGATTCCTGCTCTCACACACGCGTGCTAAACACAAGCAGATCCACTAAACTACTTGATTCCTGGTCTCACACACACGTACTAAACTAAATACAAGCAGCTCCACTAAACTACTTGATTCCTGGTCTCACACACACGTACTAAACTAAATACAAGCAGCTCCAATACATTACTTGATTCCTGCTCTCACACACGCGTGCTAAACACAAGCAGATCCACTAAACTACTTGATTCCTGGTCTCACACACACGTACTAAACTAATCACAAGCAGCTCCAATAAATTACTTGATTCCTGGTCTCACACACACGTACTAAACTAATCACAAGCAGCTCCAATAAATTACTTGATTCCTGGTCTCACACACACGTACTAAACTAAATACAAGCAGCTCCACTACATTACTTGATTCCTGCTCTCACACACGCGTGCTAAACACAAGCAGATCCACTAAACTACTTGATTCCTGGTCTCACACACACGTACTAAACTAAATACAATCAGCTCCACTAAACTACTTGATTCCTGCTCTCACACACGCGTACTAAACTACTAACTACAAGTAGCTCCACTAAATTACTCAATTCCTGCTCTCATACATGCATACTAAACTAAACACAAGCAGCTCCACCAAATTGCTTGAATCCATCTTGCTCTCATACATATACTAAACTAAACATAAGCAGCTCCACCAAATTGCTTGAATCCATCTTGCTCTCATACGTATACTAAACTAAACACAAGCAGCTCCACCAAATTGCTTGAATCCATCTTGCTCTCATACATATACTAAACTAAACATAAGCAGCTCCACCAAATTGCTTGAATCCATCTTGCTCTCATACGTATACTAAACTAAACACAAGCAGCTCCACCAAATTGCTTGAATCCATCTTGCTCTCATACATATACTAAACTAAACACAAGCAGCTCCACCAAATTGCTTGAATCCATCTTGCTCTCATACGTATACTAAACTAAACACAAGCAGCTCCACCAAATTGCTTGAATCCATCTTGCTCTCATACATATACTAAACTAAACACAAGCAGCTCCACCAAATTTCATGAATCCATCTTGCTCTCATACGTATACTAAACTAAACACAAGCAGCTCCACCAAATTGCTTGAATCCATCTTGCTCTCATACATATACTAAACTAAACACAAGCAGCTCCACCAAATTGCTTGAATCCATCTTGCTCTCATACATATACTAAACTAAACACAAGCAGCTCCACTAAATTGCTTGAATCCTACTCTCATGCATGCATATTAAACTAAACACACGCAACTGCACACAATTATTTTAATCCTGCTCTCACGCGTATGTACTTAAACTACAGACATGCGCATAACTGGACATGCACTAACACACGCACACACACATACACACACACACACACACACAAACACACACACACACACACACTCACACACACACACATCAATCCATATTTCTAAATGTCTATTCTTTGCACAGCAGATACACGCCACATCCACACAACAAACACATACACACGCCCCACAGCCTCACACACCCCTCACACACCGCAAACGCTACGCTAGAAAACCAAATCAATAGGCAAAGCTGGTGATATTTATTGATCAAGACGACAAACAGCCCTGTACGGTCCGGATGTGGGAAATGTATGACACCCCGCTTGACCATTTATCTTGTTCTGATATTATCATCATCAACTCTTGCCCGCTTTCACATAATTATTTCCGAGTATTCTTCGGTCTTGGTTATAAGAATCGATATAATAGCACTTCGGACAAATCCATAGATGCTCTGTATTCCCGAGCACATGGCGGAAGGTGTAGATGATGATAATTCCAGTAACGAAAGAGGTTGTAAGCACGTCGCATTCCTACACCCATCTGTCTTTCCTTGTGGGTAAACAGATAAAGCTCTACCCATGAAAGATACTGCCATTTGGGTGTAAAGTGTTAATCGTTGCTCATTCTAGGTCACGAAATATAAGATGAGGTGATTTGTTTCCTTCCTCGTTTCCTTTCCTTCCCAAACAATTTTCATAACATTCTGAAAATCGTCTGGTACCCATTTGTACTTACCTAACGGTATGCTGGCAAACTACTGAATGTAAAAAAAAAAAGACGCTTAAAAGTCGACAGGGTCGACTTCATTGCACCGGGTTTTATCACATATGGCTCAGTCTCTTTCCGCAGCGTGGGAAGCGTCGCACAAGGCACGAACTCCGTAGCTCCGGCGACGACCCTCAGGGGTCTCCGAAATAATCCACTCGTAAACCGAAGGACGCTGCCCGGAATTGAGCTCACAACCTTCGGAGCCCGAGTCAGACCGCTTGACATTCTTGAATGTAAACTTGCCAAATCATCAACAACAGCAGTAAAATGCTGGTGTTGACAGCGATGTCATGTAAACGGGACATGCAAAAAAAAAAAAAAATGGAATGATGACATCTATATTTATAGATCTGCGGAAAAAAGGGGTAATTGAATTAGAAGAATGGAGTGCAATCAACCAATTAAACCATGTCACCAAACTTCTACTGAGAATTATGATGAGAAGACCAAACAGGAAAATACAGATGAACATTAGAGAAGAAGAGTATAGATTTATGGAAGGAAAGGGTACAAACAAAGTAATGTACACATCAAGAACACTAATAGAGAGATCAATAGAGACACTAGTTAGCTGCATATCCGCAATGTAGGACGTCGCACTCAACACCAGCATTATTTGCTGTTGTGATCTCTTGGCAAGTTCACGTTCAGTAGTTTGCCATTGATTTCTGAACGACCGGCACCCATTCCATACCATTTCGTAAAAAGACCAACGTAAGGTGGTCTGCTGCCAAATTGCCCGCAGCTGCATTTCGAACGCGGTTATGAGGGATTACGAACTACGTCAGAAACTCCTCCACAGAGCGGGCAATAAGGACCCTTTTTTCGCATATCCTTTACAGGACATCGCTGTCAACATCAGCATCTTTCAGCTGATTGTTGATTTCTTGGCAAGATTACGCTCAGTAGTTTGCCATTGCTTTCTGAGCGACCGGCTCACTTATCCCTAAGTCACCAATGCGACGAGAACTGCTACCAATTCTCGCGCGCTGCGAGACCCTACGTGGATAAACCGGATTACGGAGAAAGTCGTTTAACACCTCGGCCTGGGAGATCGGCAATAAAGACACTATAAGAGAGATATTTATGCCATTAAGAGTATATCAAGGCAGTGAAATATGTTGAAGAGATTACTGCCGAGGTAAGTGGTTCAACACCTAAACCGGTCAGTATTACTGAAATGTTCACTTCTCGTCCTTGACTTGGGAACGTGAATTACAAGTACCTCTGAAGTCGGTGTGGGTCCTCCTTAGGGCGAGGGACACTGGTAATAGGGAAAGCTAATCCACACGCAAAATTCAAGCCAGTGCTACTGGAAGTAACTTTTATGCACTACGCTTGAGTTTAAAACGATCGAGCGCATTGAATGGTATGAGTGCTGGTCGTTCAGAAAGCAATGGCAAACTACTGCACGTAAACTTGCCAAGAAATCACAAACAACTAAAATCTGCTGGGAGTGACTGCGATGTCCTGTGAAGGATGTACAGCTAACTCACTGACCGAGTCGATGGTTTGGAATCAGCTGCGAGCGACTTGGAAGCAGATCGATGTGCGTTGAATTCAATGTTATGTAGCGTTGGTTGTTCGAAAACGCAATAGCAAAATACTCAACTAACATTGTGTAGTAAACCAGACACAGCCAATACACGCCGGGGTTGCTTGTAACGTCCTGTAAATGACACTCAACTAACTAAAGCGATGAGTAAGGCACGGATTCGGTGTTTTGTCACAGAATCTCCTCTCTCTCTCTCTCTCTCTCTCTCTCTCTCTCTCTCTCTCTCTCTCTCTCTCTCTCTCTCTACAGCGATGTAATCATGAGAGAGGCCATTAATGCGAGTTAGAGATTACACTACAAACAGTCTACGCTATGATTGCGTGCGATTTGGAAGGAGACCGCCTTGTGTTGGTTTCTATACATTAATATGGATGAAGGTCGTTCAGAAAGCAATGGCAAACTACTAAACGTAAATTTGCACAGGAATCACAAACAGTTAAAAAATGCTGGGATTTACTGCAACTTCCTGTAAAGGATATGCAATAAACAAAAACAACTAATTAAACAGTGTTGATAGCTGAAAACGCAAAATATCAACAACTGCTGGACATTGTAATAATAACAATAATAATAATAATAATAATAATAATAATAATAATAATAATAATAATAATAATAATCTTCTTCTTCTTCTTCTTCTTCTTCTTCTTCTTCTTCTTCTTCAGCGTTCCGAGCCATTGAGGTTCTTTGCTGCAAATACAATCCGTCTCCATTCGTCTCTCTGGTTGACCTTCTCTTGCCAGTCGTTGATTCCAAGTGCTTGTAGGTCTGTACATGTATTATCTCTCCACCGTCTTCTTGGTCTACCTCGGGGTCTACAGTCATTTATTTCTTGAGTGTAAGCGAGTTTTGTTTCCCTATTATCTTCCATTCTTTCTATATGCCCCAGCAATTGTAGTCTATTAGCCTTCATGATACCAGTGATTAGCGGGGACTTAAACAGATCATAAATGTCTTTGTTACTTCTTCTTTTCCACTCTCCACTATGTGTATCCCTAATGGGTCCAAAGATACGTCTTAAAATTTTGTTCTCAAATGTTTGTAACAAGGCTTCGTCTTTTTTCGTTGTACTCCAGGTTTCAGAGCCATACAGCACAACTGTATAACAATAATAATAATATATACTGTACAATAATAATAATAATAATAATAGCAATAATAATAATAATAATAATAATAATAATAATAATAATAATAATAATAAATTATCCTGAAGCATATTCCTGCTTGGTATGTAATATAATAACACCATCACAATTTGTAGACCTGAGAGCAAGGAGGAATAATTGACCCATCTTTCCCTCACTTTGACAGAATAATTGACCCATCTTTCCCTCACTTTGACAGAATAATTGACCCATCTTTCCCTCACTTTGACAGAATAATTGACCCATCTTTCCCTCACTTTGACAGAATAATTGACCCATCTTTCCCTCACTTTGACAGAATAATTGACCTATCTTTCCCTCACTTTGACAGAATAATTGACCCATCTTTCCCTCACTTTGACAAGTCACGAGCCCAGACATTGAACCCATATTCGCCAGTGCTCATGGCATTACCATTGTCCGTACATCCACTGGGACTCCTCAGCTCTCACTCTCGGATAACTATCACATCTCCATTGGTTCCAGTCTCCTGTCTCACCTCCCTGCCCCTCTTTTTTTCACGTACTACTTCCACTCATTTACCTGAGACTATTACTGAACAGTGACCACCCACCACCCTGGTATCATCCCCCACGTCGGTCCCCATGACCCACATAATCCAACGGCTATGTATAAAAGACGATTAATAATACATTCATGGTAGCAGTACAGCCTCGGCCTCTGAGATAAGTAACAACATTTGTTTGTCATATTTTCATTTTCTCTTCATTGCTATCATTTTTGTCCATCATTTTATTCTTCTCATCACGCCATTATGTCTTAATGTAGTCACCGGAGGATCTTCTCCTGTACTACATGTTGTGTTTCGTGCATGTATTTGTTAGCTGATGAAGGCTAGTCACCGCAACGTCCTGTGTGTGTCGTAATTCTGTTCTGTAAAGCTGCATTATTTTGTGTTATTTTATATTGATGACATTACCATGCATTTCGGCATCCACTGTAACAGAGAGTGCAAGAAACGGGACTTTCCCTGAATCTCAAGAAACCGGAGACAATCGTTATGTCGAATAAAAAAGATTCCACCCAAATATGATATAACAATACTTAATCAGTGCTTACGTATGGCTGAGTTACCGTATGGCAGTAGGAGGTTCTACCTCCATTCTGCTTGCGCAGATTGTTGAGCGACGCTCACCAAAGCCCGATTCCCCACAATGCCAATATTTCTAGTGCACTGGACAGATTTTTGCATGTGGATTAGCTTTCCCCATTGCTAGTGTCCCTCGTCATCAGGCGATCCCACTCCTACTTCTGAGGTGCTTGTAAGTTACATGTCTGACATATTTAGACAACACCTCTCTGATATCAACAGTGGTGCCCAGAAACCGGTATCCATACACTTCCACACTTCTGACCACTGTGGCGTGGCCGACACACAGGTCAAGGCGATTAAATCGTACGCATCTCACGAACTCGATCGTAAGACATTGGAAAACCGTCTCATCTTCCAGTTGGGTTCACTCTTCCCTCACGGCCTCAATGTTCAACACAGATTCATTTAACTTCCAACGTCCACCCACCCCACCCTATCCACGCATTTGCATCGTCCACTAAAAAATGTTAGTTGCATATACTTTACAGAACGTCGCAGTCCGCCCCATCATTATTTGTGCTTTTTGTGATTTATTGGCAAGTTTGCGTTCAGTAGTTTGTCATTGCTTTCGGAGCGACCGGCACTGATACTACGTCATGAAAATAAACACAGGGCAGCCGGTCTCCCTGGCCTAGGCGTTAGCATCTTTCTCCGTAATCCCGTATACTCTCGTTTAGTGACATGATGTGCGCGAGAATTGGTAGCTGTTTTCGCCGGGTCGGTAACTAACGGGGTATGTGAGCCGGTCGCTCAGAAAACAATGGCAAACTACTGAGCGTAATCTTGCCTAGTACATCAACAGCAGCTGGAAATGCTGGTTTTGACTGCAACGTCCTGTAAAGGATATGCAAAAAAAAAAAAAAAAAAAACATACACACACACACAGTGCGGTCTGCATCCAATGACACCTTCGCCACATAACCGGCTATAGTGCTCTACTAACCCCTATTTTTACCTTTTTATATTTCGTTCACCTGGACGTCCCCCCATCTCTCTCCCCCCCCCCCCCCCCCCAGCGGGTGTCCCCCACCGGGAGGTTAAGCCAATAACTGAGCTTCTAGCGTGATTGGCCTCAAGTCCAGTGATCGCCTGAACCACACGTCCGGTTAATTCCATCCACTGCTCAAAAACGTGTTCAGCCGTACAAGGATACAGATAAGTAACTTAAATATTTTCATGTAGTGTTTTTCGTGTAGTGTGTCAGTTTATGTTTTATTTTTTTTCTGTGTTGACGAAGGTTTTAGCCGTAACGTCCATTTTGTTTCTTGTAATCGTGTTCTAGTAAAGCTCACAATCTACTTCTCGTTTGTTTGGTGAATTCTCTTATCCCCAAATCAGGGACGAAAAGTCAACATTTTAGTCTACCTTGGCCAGTGTAGGAATTCAACCTCGGCATCAGAAAACCGGATGTTTACGAACGAGCACTTATTCATTCGGCCATGTTGACCCATGCTGAATGTCGTCATGTTGGTTAGCGGTATTCTAAGAATGTTGTTTAATATTGAAGTTCAGGAGCCCCGACATTTTTCATTATTGATTGTGAAATTGTCCATGATTCACGCCCATGTTCTGCCCCAGGGAAGATACACATTCTCACAATCATTACTTTAGTTTGTCTTCTGGTGTTGCGCTATTGGCTATAATATGGTTTAACCTTTGCATTTTTACATCTAGTCTCCTTCTAAATCAAATCTTCTATATCCATTCTCCTTCTATATCTAGTCTCCTTCTATATCCAGTCTCCTTCTATATCCAGTCTCCTTCTATATCCAGTCTCCTTCTACATCCAGTCTCATTCTATATCCAGTCTCCTTCTATATCCAGTCTCCGGTTATATCCAGTCTTCTATATCCATTTTTCTATATCCAGCCACCTACACCCAGACTCCTTCTGTATCCTTGTCGCTCTGAGACGTTGTATAATATAGATAATAAGTTTGTGACATCTTCAATTTCTGGATCTATGCAGGTATGCATGTGTGTATATAGGCATGCATGCATGTTTGTATGCATGTGTACGTGTCTGTATGTTTATGTGTGTCTGCCTGAAAGCCTGCCTGTCTTATAATATGGTAATATCCATTGATTATGTTCACAGCATTCATTTGACAGTGTTTTTTTTTCGATGTGGATATAACATAAACAATAGACAATTGATGTACGAAAGATGAGTAATTGAAAGTGCCTAGTGTAAACGTGACTGCGTGCCAAATTTGTGACCTTTTGAAAATAAAATTTGTTCCCTGGTTCATTCGTTCGTTGTTGAATGCAATTTCCCCCTTCATGTCAAGTTTTGACTGTGGTCATTTTTTATTTGTTAGAATTCCTTGTAACATTTGACAGATAGGATTAATTATTTAAGCTCTCTGCACTATTTGAGAGGAGAGTCGTGTAGCCGTGTAGTCCACTAATTACGAGTGGGTCAAAGTTGTTACAGGCCACATCATTTTTGGACATATCTCATTACATTTACACTATCTGTTTCTCGTCGTTACGTTACTGCGTTGCTGGGATATGTGAAAACTGTAATACGCCACACTTCAATGGCAGTTTCTGCTGTCGTGCCATTATTACTTTCATGTCCTATAGTTGTTACGTTCAATATGTATATTCTAAATCTTCATTTTAACTGATTCAGTCAAAGATAGTTATTACTTTAACTCATGCAGTTCAAAACTGTAGATAATTTAGTCCATTCTTGTATATTATACAATTGCCTGCAGTAGAAGAGTTAAAGGACACGTACTCAAACGCGCGACGAACTGTTAGTATATTTATTGTTTCCTGAAGTATACGTTCTCGTGCCATGATTTGAGCATGTCATGAGAACAGATTGAAGACATGGAAGGAATGCGCACTCTGTCATTCTGTAATTACGTAACATAAAAATTTTAAGTATATCTTTTTAAAGTGGCATATATGTCAGCTTCCACTGCTGACGCTAATGCACTCCGGGAGCGATTAATTCGCAGCACAACAGCACAACAGCACCAACAGAACAAGCTACACGTTAGCGCAGTGGTTCTCAATCTTACACTTTGCAGGGGTTTTTTTGAAAGCCAACTTTGAAGACAGCAAAGGTAACAACAGCGATTCATCCAGTCACAAACTCATAGCTTGACTGCTTCGGTCGAGAGCAGAGAATGGGGATTGAATGGAGGAGACAGATAGATACCATACGAAATATTGTGCCGAAGTGGGATGTGTTGGTCAAAGAGGATTTATTGTTAGGGCTAACGGAGAAGAAGGAGAAGGAGGAGAAGAAGAAGAGGATGATGATGATGAAGAAGAAGAAGGAGAAGAAGGAGAAGGAGGAGAAGAAGAAGAGGATGATGATGATGAAGAAGAAGAAGAAGAAGAAGAAGAAGAAGAAGAAGAAGAAGAAGAAGAAGAAGAGGAAGAAACTTAAACTTAAAATTAAAATTAAAATTATTCGCATTTTATATCATCATCATCATCATCATCATCATCATCATCATCATCATCATCATCATTATCTTCGTAATAAAGTGTTATATCCGGATTGCTGGCTGCTATAATGAGTCACCAGCTGTACTGCGTCTTCACGGTGCCCTCACACATGATTCTGTCAGTGCATCTCTTGATGTTGCTCACCCACATATAACATGCGTTCCCCGTGCACGTGTACCTTCCATTTTGATAGAATACAAATATTTTGGTTGCTGGGAGTGGTGTTTCAAATATTACTCGAAATGACCCCGTTGCCTAATTGCTATAGGAGAAGTCTAGTTCGTGTTGTATTAAGTAAACCAGCGAAGTCCAAGCAATATTTCGAAAAAAGTTAATATCAGGTTCATAATTCTCTCTCTCTCTCTCTCTCTCTCTCTCTCTCTCTCTCTCTCTCTCTCTCTCTCTCTCTCTCTCTCTCTATCTATCTATCTATCTATCCCTCATTGACTTTCTCTCTCTCTCTCTCCTTCTTTCTCTCTCTGTCTCTACTATCGCTCTCTCACTCTCTCTACTCATCCACCTCTCTGTCTCTATCACCCCTGTCTCTTCACCCTCCACCTCTCTCTGTCTCAGTTACCCCTTCTCCATACCACTCCACCTATGTCTGTCTGTCCTTTTGTCTGTCTGTCTGTCTGTCTGTCTGTCTGTCTGTCTGCCTGCCTGCCTGCCTGTCTGTCTGTCTGTCTGTCTGTCTGTCTGTCTGTCTGCAGACAAGCAGGCAGTCAGACATATATATGTGTGTGTGTGTGTGTGTGTGTGTGTGTGTGTGTGTGTGTGTGTTCAAAGTTAGTCGCATTCCTGTTACATGACATAGCAGTCAACCCCATCATTGTTTAGTTGTCTGTGGTGGTTGCAAACACAGAGAAGAAGGGACAGTCCGTGAGAGAATGTCTGCGACTCTCTCTCTCTCGCTATCTATCTATCTCTCATTGACTTTCTCTCTCTCTCTATCCTTCTTTCTCTCTCTGTCTCTACTATCGCTCTCTCACTCTCTCTACTCATCCACCTCTCTGTCTCTATCACCCCTGTCTCTTCACCCTCCACCTCTCTCTGTCTCAGTTACCCCCTCTCCATACCACTCCACCTATGTCTGTCTGTCCTTTTGTCTGTCTGTCTGTCTGTCTGCCTGCCTGCCTGCCTGTCTGTCTGTCTGTCTGTCTGGAGACAAGCAGGCAGTCAGACATATATGTAGGTGTGTGTGTGTGTGTGTGTGTGTTCAAAGTTAGTTGCATTCCTGTTACATGACATAGCAGTCAACCCCATCATTGTTTAGTTGTTTGTGGTGGTTGCAAACACAGAGAAGAAGGGACAGTCCGCGAGAGAATGTCTGCGACAGCTGGCATCTAGACAGGAAGAAATATTTATATCGAAAGTAAGAAGCTGCAGTAACTATCCGGCCAGAACCATGCAGCATGGGAGTTAAGATAGAATCGAATGTATTACCAGTTTTAGATGAAATTGAATGTATTACCAGTTTTAGATGAAATTGAATGTATTACCAGTTTTAGATGAAATTGAATGTATTACCAGTTTTAGATAAAATCGAATGTATTACCAGTTTTAGATGAAATTGAATGTATTACCAGTTTTAGATGAAATTGAATGTATTACCAGTTTTAGATGAAATTGAATGTATTACCAGTTTTAGATAAAATCGAATGTATTACCAGTTTAAGATGTAATTGAATGTTTTACCAGGTTTAGATGAAATTGAATGTATTACCAGTTTAAGGTGAAATCGAATGTATTACCAGTTTAAGATGAAGTCGATTGTATTGCCAGTTTACGTTTAAGTCGAATGTATTAACAGTTTAGGATGAAATCGATTGTATTAACAGTTCCAGATGAAATCGAATGTATTAACATTTCCAAGTGAAATCGAATGTAAAATAGTTGCAGGTGAAATCGAATGTATAAACATTTCCAGGTAAAATCTAACGTATTAACAGTTCCAGACGAAATTAAATGTATTAACAGTTTAAGATGAAATTGATTGCATTAACAGGTTCAAATGAAACCATAGAAATTGCATGGACAGAATATTTATATGACGATTAACGTCGAAAAGACAGCATTTATGACAATTCCTCGAACACCAGTGCAATATCACGTTACTTCATTCATTCATGTCCTTTGCAGAACCTCGCTCCCATGACAACCTTCAGGAAAACTTCTCGATCATAAGTAAGATGTCCCGCGTCTGATACACCCATCTGGAGATCATCCGCCACATCCTGCACCCATCTTCTCTTTGGCCTTCCTCTTCCTCTCTTCCCGGGCATATACCCCTCCATTTTTGTTCTTTAGAAACTTTCACGACGGTTCAAGTGACCAAAATATTTCAATTTTCTTTGTTTTATCGTCTTTAACAGCCAACTTTCTTTAAAATTCAGCTCTTGAAGTATAGATGCATTTGTTCTTTTCTCTATCCAAGATATTCTTAGAACCCATATATAACATTTATATTCAAAAGCATTTATGCGCTGTTCAGCTTGTTTAGTAAGTGCCCAGGTCTCACATGCGTATGTTGCAATAGGAAAGATGCTTTCTATTAAAAATCTAATTTTTGTAGTTCCATCTCTCCCACTGCATAATGCATTCAGTTATTGTAGTAGTTGAAGAGCAATATATATTCACCTATTAATTTCTTTCATTGTGTCACCATGGTTGGTAATCAATGACACAAGATATTTGAAACTTTCCACCACCTCCAATATTTCCTCATTAACATATATTTCTTTAAATATTGAGCACAATCCACTACTGGCAACGCTGATCGTATTCTGGTACGAACCTAAGGCCTATCCACGTCAATATGGAAGCACTATACTCGAGTTTCGCTCTGGTTTGAGCTCGTCAGTAGTGCATTTCCCTGACCGGATCCGGAAACAAGCCCCGGATCATTGGCGTGTGAAGCGGGTGTGTAACCACGCTGCACACGCTGGACACGCCAAATTATCATAACAGAATATTACAACGTTACCCATCGTAGGCTATGCTCAAGATTGCCCAATCGCCGCGATTGCAGCGACCAATCAGTCTCGGCGATTTTACAATCTTGAGCATAACCTACGATGGGTGACGTTGTAATATTCTGTTATGATAATTTGGCGTGTCCAGCGTGTGCAGCGTGGTTACACACCCGCTTCACACGCCAATGATCCGGGGCTTGTTTCCGGATCCGGTCAGGGAAATGCACTACTGACGAGCTCAAACCAGAGCGAAACTCGAGTATAGTGCTTCCATATTGACGTGGATAGGCCTTAGGTTAGTACCAGAATACGATCAGCGTTGCCATTAGTGGGTTGTGCTCAATATTTAAATTTCAAATCCCGAAACAACCAAATAATCAATATATTTCTTTCTCCATAGTAGTTTTATCTGTATGCATTATCTTTGTTGTTGCTATCTTAAGTTATATCTTGTGATATTCACTATTATTTTGGGTTGAGATTATTAGGTTTTCTATACCACTCTACCGGTCGTTCAGAAAGCAATGGCAAACTTCTAAAGGTAAAACTTTCCCAAGAATCACGAACAGCCAAAATGCTGGGGTTGACTGCTACATCCCGTGAAGAACATGCAACTAAACATAAATGGAAAAATCACTTTAAAAAATTTGGAGAGCACAAGTAGCTGATCAGTGTATTCATAGAGTATGGAAGACTAGACAGAGAAATAGAAACGATAATACAGAAAGCAAACAACACCAACTGTAAAATAACATCTAACACATGAAAATTTATATAAAACAGAGGCTGACAGATGATGTATTCATACCAACGCTGTATTGCCAATGTCAGACACGAACAGTCCTAGAAACTTACAGGCATAAAATCACACTATATGAGAAGAGATGCATAAGAAACGTAGCAGCTGGAAGGACAAGAAGAAACAGAGAGACAAATGAGAACAAAGAACAATTGTAGAGATTTCATCTGTTACTGACTTTGTAGAACACCAAGGAATTAAATGGTTTGGCCATTTAGTTAGAACGGAATCAGCCAGCGGCTAGAGCGTTCTATGCGAGAACATCGGGATACAACGTAAAGGAAGACATAGAAAGAGTTGGCTAGATAGAGTAAAACATACGTCAAAGATATTAGTACAAACAACAAATTAAGCAAAATCAGAAACTTACATTTCCCTCCTCTCTGCGACGCTTCACGGCAATAGCAGTAGGACAAAAGAAGAAGGAAGAGAGGAAGAAGAAGAAATATATATTAATTTTAAAGTCATAACTTCTACATACCCTCACGCGGACATTCTAAAATTTTAAAGTCATAACTTCTACGCACCCCCACATGGAAATTCTAAAATTTTAAAGTCATAAATTCTACACAGCCTCACATGGAAATTCTAAAATTTTAAAGTCATAACGTTTACACACCCTCACATGGAAATTCTAGAATTTTAAAGTCATAACTTCTACACACCCTCCCATGGAAATTCTAAAATTTCCTACAGGAGGACAGCATGGCTGAATGGATAAGAACGCTCGTTCTTAAACATCTGGTGTGCTGATATCGTGGTTGCGGGGTCAACTCATTCACCTGTCATTTGGTCTAAAATGTTCACTTCTTGTCCTTGACTTTGGGACATAAATTACAAGTACCTCTGAAGTCGGGGTGGATTCGCCTGATGGGAGGGACACTGGTAATAGGGAAAGGTAATCCACACGCAAAAATAAGTCCAGTGCACTAGAAGTAGTAGCAAGTGTATGGACTACGTTTGAGTTCAAAGCGAGGGAACGCAAAAAAAAATAAAAATAAATAAAAATAAAAACAATTTCCGATAATCCATTAATGTAGGCAGTAATTATTTTATCGCGCGCTAAGAGGTCATATTTCATCATAAATTATAATAAATACATCATTTATTTGGCACATTGCCGTCTTGACAGACGATAGTTTGTTACAGTGTGCTTCCAAAAGGCATAATGACTACAACCCATCGTGGTAGCGAATGTTACTGATCATACCAATTCGCCCTGTAAATGTCCGTCCACAATGGATTCATGTGAACACGTGGTCATTTCCACCATCGCGCACCATCTTACATCTCACACTCTCAATGTGTAACCTAAGTGCAATCATTTTCTCCTTTTCTTTATTCCATTTCTGATAGTTGCCCTCCATGCAACACGTTCAGCGGCGACTTGCTCCCAATTTGCATTATCAATGCCTGTATCAATCATGTCCCGCTTACACACATCTTTGCATCGTAGTAGAGGCCGACCCCGAGATCTCTTACCCACCTTTAATTCACGAAAAAATATGTCCTTTGGTATTCTACCACCATCCATCCTCCTAATGTGTCCTATTCATCTAAGTTTACCAAAACTGAGCACGGAATAAACCGTCACACAACTTGATATTTCCAATACTTCAGTATGTGTGAGTTTCTCTTGCCACTTAATACCAGACACCTCATATGAAATATGTTTAAACGTTTCTTTTGGTGTAAGTAAGTTGACCAGGTTGTTCTCCCTGGCGAAGTAGTTAAGGACGCTGTTCGTAATCCCGTATACCCACTTACAAAACACAGCTGCGCGAGATTCGGCAGCGGATCGCGTCGCGTTGGTTTCTTATGGAAAGGTATGTGAGTCGGTCGTTCAAAGAGCAATGACAAACTACTGAACGTAAAAGCTTGCCAAGACATCAACAGCAGTTGAAAAATGCTGATGTTGACTGCAATGTTCTGTAAATAGGATATGCCAAAAAAAAAAGTTGACCAGGTTTCACTGCCATAAAGAAGGGTACTAAAGATGGACAAGGACTTTAGTTTCGGCAGTAAGCTTCCTGTAAATATTTGTACCTATGACATGCTTATTTTCAAACGTCATGCTGGAGCAACTTCGAATTTTCCTGTTGCACCTATTTGTCTTTCGTTTCGAACCAGAATGGCGTACCATACTTTTTGGGAGCCACTGATAAAGCGGTTTCCTGGAACATGGAAACAGCGTGTCGTCACAGAGGCCTGCGGAATATGATCAACACACGTGTTTGTCTTCATTAGCTTCCTGTTGTGCAAGTGGTGATAGATAAACGACGGATACGTCGGAAGAAGAAGAAGAAGAAGAAGAAGAAGAAAACAGAAGCTTTATGGACAAATATGTGTTGTCGTTGTTGTTGTTGTTGTTGTTGTTGTTGTTGTTGTTGTTGTTGTTGTTGTTGTTGTTGTTGTTGTTCTTCTTCTTCTTCTTCTTCTTCTTCTTCTTCTTCTTCTTCTTCTTCTTCTTCTTCTTCTTCTTCTTCTTCTTCTTCTTCTTCTTCTTCTTCTTCTTCTTCTTTTTCTTCTTCTTCTTCTTGTCATCATTGGTTTTCTCGTTGTTGTTGTTCTTATTCTTGTTTGCTGTGGCTCCTTGAGAATCTCGGACCACTCACAATCATCAGCTCTGCACCCCAAGAAAAAGATTTTTAGGTAGTTGCTATTGTACTGACAATAAACACAAGAGCTAATGGGAAATATTTGCAGTTGTAAATATTGTCGCGTAATCAGAAACCATTTCTATTGGCAGACATTGCAATAATAGATATTGTCATGGAGAAACAAACACTAGTCCTCATGAGACATTATTAGTATAAATATTGTTGCGACAACAGACATTTTTTGGAATGGGAGAACTGTCACTAGTAGATATTGTTGTGACAACAGATATTTGGTGCAATGGGAAAACTGTCACTAGTAGATATTGTTGTGACAACAGACATTTGTTGGAATGGGAGAACTGTCACTAGTAGATATTGTTGTACGATTTATTGCCTGGCAATGATCGTATTCTGGTATCTTATTTTAAGATAATAATTTTAAGATTTTAAGATTTTAATCTTAAAATTACCGTGGTAGATAAGTGACATTACTGTGCGAATATGTGTATTTTTCAACTTGAAGGATTTATCTAGTTAATTCACGTAAGTTGTGTGATTTCTGCAGTATGTACCTGACGAGATGCAGCGAAATATGCCAGGCAATAAATCGTGCAATCTATTGTTTGTGTCTTCGTTATTCAAATTCACTACGGGAAAACATTGTTTTGAAGATATTGTTGTGACAACAGACATTTGTTGGAATAGGAGAACTGTCACTAGTAGATATTGTCGTGACAACAGACATTTGTTGGAATAGGAGAACTGTCACTAGTAGATATTGTTGTGACAACAGACATTTGGTGCAATGGGAGAACTGTTACTAGTAGATATTGTTGTGAACCACGTTTTCGGATGCGGAAGTAACGGGTTCAACCTTTACAACGGTTATTTGGACTAAAATGTTGACTTCTCGTCTTTGATTAGGTGACGTAAATTGCACGTATCTCTGAAGTCGGAGTGGGTTGGAATGGAAAATATTGTCACTAGTATATATTGTGTTTGTTACGGAACAATTTTAAATAGAGAATTTCGTGGTGACGTCAGACATAATTTCTAATGATATATAATTTAAATATGTGATATTGTCGTGGAAACAGATACTAGTCAAAATTATAAATAATAGCAGTAGTAGATATTGTCATGAAGTTAGACATACGTTCTAATGAGATGTAATTTCTTGGAATATTGAAATGGATAAATTCATTAGATGTTTCCTATTCTTACAAAACCATTACTCGGCTGAAACATCTAATATGGAATTCTTATTTTCCGTTATATGGTTTTCCGTTATAAGCACACACAGAGCGTGAGAGACGTAAGATGGTGCAAAATGGTGGAAATGACCATGTTTTCACATGCACCTACTGTGGGCAAACATTTGCAGCAAGAATTGGCCTTACCAGCCACACTCGCCACCGCCATGGATCGTAGTTATTGCCATATGACAGTTATTAAGCCTTTTTGAAGCACAATGTACCAAACTATCGTCTGTCAAGACGGAAAGGTGCCAATGAATGATGAGAATTTTCCGTTATATTTATGTCTAATCGTTAATTGATTGGGAATGTCAGTTGTTGTTATTGTAATACTAGAAGTGGCATTAACCTGTCAATTCATAACTTTCTCATATAAATAGTAAATATTCACGAGCCATGTGAGCGTCGCAGACTATCATCTTCCTCTAAACCCATCTGCTCTTTGTTCTTGATACATTTGATAGCTGGCCATCTTCAGTGTCACTTTTATAACGTATTCAGATTCGTCGAGCTCTGTCTTAGACACAATGGATCTTTCATGTTGTCACAATCCTCTACAGAGTTGAGTTGAGTTGAGTCAAGAACCGACATCACTGCACTCAGGACATTCCCATACGTGCTCAGTCCCCTCGTTCAACAGCCAGCGAAGAGTCATACTACTAATCGTTCCCACCGCTATCTGATTAAAAGTTATCCTTGTCTTCTCTCTCAGTTTTGAGATTCTTCCAGAAGCCCTGCCGATCCCCCGCAATCTTATTCTTTCCACATATGGGTTCTCAATCTGTTCCTCCGCCTTCTCCACCTGGTTCCACAAGCGCACGACCACCTCCCCCTTGTCCATAGGCAAAATTCCACCAAGAGGTGCATTCCCTGCTAGCCTATCAGCCTGTTCATTCCCCCGTACACCCGCATGGCCAGGGCAAAATATCCATATAATTCTCACGATCTATGACCTCTGAAGCGACGAGAGCCATTCCACACGAAACATTCCTTTCTTCACCTTACTAAGCCTACTCTTTGAATCCGTTATGAATACAGCGTGTGTTGCAGTGGTCTCCACAAGCCACCGGAATGCCGCTGTTACTGCCTCCACCTCCATTCTCATGCTGGAGGTCGTAGTCTCATATGCCAGACTCTCCTTTTTCAAGACTCGCCCATTAGCCTTAGCAATAAAGCCCCAGCCACTACATCTGTTTCTCACCACTGACCCATCAGTGTAGATGACTATGTCACCTTGATGTGTGTTGCTCTGGATCAGCTGTTGCACTTCAAACTCAGTGCGGCCCGCTACCCATTCTCTGCACTCACTACCCAGTGTTATTATTACATTGTGACAGTCCGTCATGTCTTCCGGAACTTCAACCCACTCTCTTTCACGATTGATGGTCTCTAGTTCACACACCTGACTTATAGAAAGTTCTGCCTGTGCCATCCAGGACCTGCCTCGTCTTAGTCTATGATCCTTAACCATATCCATTGCTGCATGCAGGGGGTGATCCCTGTCTGCGGCAACTCTCAGGTACCATTTGGCCTGAAGGACCTTATGCCTATCCGTCATTGTTGGTAGCGCCAAGATATGCCTCGTGCATATAATTGGTGTGTCCTTTGTGCACCCCAGGATTAACCGCATGGCAGCATTTTGTATGCGCTCCAACCTTTCAAGCTGGCTTTTTGATACAGTCAGCAGCCCGAAGCCATACTCAATGACAGAAATTATTAACCGCTGAAAGAGCCTGTACAGCATCCTCTGATCTACCCCGGTTGCTGCCATAGCCCTCAATGCATTAAGTCCCCTACCAGCCTTCACCACCAAAGCCTCCACATGATCCTTAAAAGACAAACACCTGTCAAAGGTGATACCCAAGTACTTCAATTTATTCTCTCGACTAAGAGGACATCCATTCAACATAATAATTGGGACGTCTGCCTTGACGATCCGTTTATCCAAGGAGTACCACACAACCGAGGCCTTGTCTGGGTTTATAATGGCCCCTGCGTCCCTGCACCACTCATCCACCCTGTCTACCGCCATCTACAGAACCCTTTGTTAGCGAGGCCAGACTATTATTGGTTTACCTTATGCTACACAAGAAGATCAGCATTACTATGTGCCATGCCGATGAACGTAAGCCGTCATGGATCGCCATCTGATACATCACTAGTCTTGGATCTGTCCTGTTTTCCTGTCCAGATTAAATGACAAAGCCATCCAGATGTTTATCTCTTTGCCTTATATTTGCTCTTTTTCCATAGACTTTGTCAGTTGTAAATCATTTTTTTTCCAGGTCGTTTCTCCTCATAATGCGCCCATAAATCTTGATTGTCTGTGGCTAATTTCTCTAACCAATTTACTGTATTCATTTGTTTCTTGAACGACTTTCTCATTGTTTTGTCCGACCATGGTATTTATTGCATTTCCACTAGTTCACTACCATTAGATGTTTCACAGCTTGTCTAATTAATGTCCATGTTTCGCACCCATACAACTGTAAGTTGTTTTTGTAATGCTGGTAAATAGCACTTCAACACTCATTTTCTCACGGCAGTTCAAATCGAAGATAGACTTAAGTAAACACAGTGTATGACCCTTGTCAGTCTGCACTATTTCTCCACACAATAATTCAAAGTCCAAGTAGTTACAGGTTAGAATTCGAATTCTGATATTTTTATTTTATTGACAAGGGTTCCCGGTCGTCGCATCCTAAAATGGGTGTCAGGAAATATATGGGAAGTAAAGCCGGCCGATGTGGTATTCACCACGCTATCCCTCGAGTGCAAATATATCTAAAAGTACGGTGCTAGCACCCTATTCCCATACACTGCATTATGTGTAAACATGATCCTTTAATTTACACACTGTCTCAGAAGCATAAATGTTTACAAGTCTGCCTACAGGTGTCCATGGCTGTGCCCTTCCACTGGTAGCATAATATCTTCTATTCCTGTATCATCCTACCTTCATCCCGTTCTCCTTCCATATTTTCATGCAATCTTCCGACTAATCTTCTCAGAGTGCCGTTTTATGATATTACAAAGTCTCGACAATTCAGCACGTGCGTAGATCGATATTTGTGCGTGCCATTCCAGGTCCATTTACACAAATGAATATCACGTGATCGAGTTCTCTATTCATGGCTGCTGCTGCTTCTTTTAACAACAATTTAAAATTTAAAAAGGATCGTGTTAGCTGGTGATGCCGTGTCACCGTGACCATGAATATCCTGGCCCTGTTTACCAATTTGTCCATCTGCATATCTCATTAAAACAACTATTTTAAAAAAGCAAGAAAGACGACATCATTCCACCGGGATTTATCCCATAGGGCTCGGTCTCAGGGCGGCCTACCGAAAGCGTCGCACAGAGCACGAACTCCGTAGTTCCAGGGAGATCCCCAGAAGACTCGAGAAAAATGCACACATGAACAGCTTTCTGAACTACCGACACTCATACCAATGTATGAAAACCAGCACCCTGTGGTCTGCTGTCAAATCCTCCGCATCTGTGTTTCAAACGCGGGATTACGAATTGAGCCCGTAATCCCTTCGCCGCAAAGCGGACATTTACACAAGAAGACTAATAATAATTCAGTGGGCGTAGAAGGGAACACAGAGATGTGTCCAGCAAGAAGGGGACATTGTGGTCGAGAGGTTAGAGTGCCCGTCTCAGGCTCAGTCAGTATCGGTTTCGATCCCGGCATAGAGTTGGGAATGTGCAAGGACCGTTGGTATCTAATTATATCACGCGTCCTCTTCTTTTCTGGAGTCATGAGATCAGACACCTAGCCTTCTCAAATAAGGACGAATATTTGTTTTGCGTGCAAGGTTTGCATTATAACTGATTCAGTGCCAGACAAACAGTAGATTTCGACGAAACAGAAAGTAGGTTTGACTCCAAAAAAAAGTTGGTTTCGACCAAACATAAAGTAGGTTTCGACCAAACATAAAGTAGGTTTCGACCAAACATAAATTAGGTTTCGACCAAGCAAAAAAGTTGGTTTGACCAAGCAAAAAGTATGTTTCGACCAAACACGGATGGATGGCGGAAAATGGAAGTATGAGTGTATCACAATTTTGACTTAAAAGTTGATAATATGATAGCAGGCATGTTGTATTATGTATCAAATTAGAGGGACTGCTTAGGAAAAACAACTGTATATAAGCCCATGACAGATACTGGAAGTCGTTTAAGATGATTTATCATCCTATAGCACTTGATCAGTTAAAAATTTCACGGCTGTTGGAAATCCCAAAGAGAAGGCTATAAGGCCATTGACATGGCACAATTGTTAGGAAAAAGAAGACGCAAAGAGTTAGGCAAAGAGTAGGTAGAGACCTTGTATGGAATCTGTTTACAGGAAGCAAACCGGAAGCAGATGCATACCTAGGTCGGGAACACTGACCTTTGACATGCAGGCCTGGGCGTGAAGCATTCCTCTCAAAAAAGGAAAGAAGAAGAAGAAGAAGAAGAAGACATCCAGCAAGGACTCAGTTTTCAGGACGTTTAATAACTGATTAAATACCATGGGGTAATAAATCGTCTTATTCGAAATTACTATAACTGATACTGGCTAATAATTCAAACTATAGTTATACATATCAATACAGTAGTTTCCCTATGCAACTCTCTTTAACTTGCTATGTAACACGACTTATCTGCTACCATAGTAAGAACTTTTAAGTATAATTATGACACACCCCTAACTCATATTTTGTTTTTCTTTTGCAATCCATTTTTGTTTGATCCAAACCTACATTTTTTTTTGGCACGGAATTTGTAAAGAGAAACACAATTGAGGTAATTAAATATTTAAGTCATGTAGAAGACATGGATGTCTGGTAAAGATAACTATGGATGGAAGTGTACATGAGAAGTGAAGAGGAGGAAGAATACAACTTAGATCGATTCAAGTTCGGATATACTATAATTCACATATGGCAGCAACGGAAGCCAGGACGTCTGACTTATGGTAGTGACACATTTGAAAAGACATTGGGGATTAACTCATTTCTACTCATGATACGCCTTTGTATAATTATTATTTATTTATCTGATATGGAGAAATGATTGTTGCAAGTGGTAACTAGCTATCAAGGAATAATTGCCTGGTCCGACGTAAAATATTCAACATCATTATCGGCATGGTTACTTGGAGTCTCTGCATTGAAGATCGACTGTGATGATTCTCCAACACCGTCCTGACTTGTGCCTTTATGGTATACTCATACAATTAATTGTCTTCCAGTGCATCACTTATTGATATTGATGATATATAGTTGGGTTCTGCATTCACTCTTGTCTGCCTTTTCCGGTCATCAACTTCCAACAGTTGCTTCCAATTATATGATCGAAGTACGTTATGTGTTTGTCTCACATCAAAATGTCCTGTTCGAAATCTCAGTTTTAGTAATAATTCTTTGTTGTTACCTACCAACATACCTACTTAACCATCTGTCTGTCTTTCTATTGTTTTGCATATCCTTTACAGGACATCGCTGTCAACATCAGCATATTTCAGCTGATTGTTGATTTCTTGGCAAGATTACGCTCAGTAGTTTGCCATTGCTTTCTGAGCGGCCGGCTCACATACGCCGTAATTTACCGATGCGATTCGAACCACTGCTGATTCTCACCGTCGTCGCGTTACTTACGAGAGTATACGAGATTAATGAGAAAAGTTGCAATCCTCTAGCCCAGGAAGACGGCGTCTTTCTATTACCTATCTATAAGTTTACTTAGCTACTTGTCCGTTTTTTATGGCCTTCCATCCCAACGCTGTTCTGTCTTCATGTTACACAGACATTCGTGCCGAATTTCGAATACTTTGAACATAAAGATGCGTCATTCGTTCTGTCAGTATGTCACTGTTTACATTTCTGTCTCTGTCTACCTGTCTGTCCAATCTTTTCATTACCTGTCTATACGACTATCCATGTGTTTGTCTGCCTCTTCCTTGTTTGTTTGTCGTTCTGTCTATCCAGTCATTCAACTATTTAATTGTATGCATATCTATATGCCTGTCTGTTTTTCTGTCCATCCGCCCGTATGTCCATTCATCCAACAACGACATGCCTCAATGCTTATCTATTTGTCGGTCTGCTCGTGTCAGTGTCTCTATTAATTCATCAAGACAAATTGCATATGATCTAAATAAGTTCACTTAATGACCCACTTACATGCCTTGAAACTTATTGCGTGTATGCCGCAAGTCCCATCGTTGTGTAGATCAACAGGTACTCTCTGTGGTTCATGTGAGCAAAACCACTCTGGTCACCTTTACCTCCTCGGAGATTTCCTGGCGTCTATTTAGGCTGCAATCTGAATTAACATTTTAAGGCAGTAGAAATGTAGTTTCTGATTAAAATACAAAGAATACCACTGACAGACAGAAACAAAAACAAACAAGAACATTCTGCAATTTAAAAAAAATAGATCTAAACGGATTAGACAAATGTAATCGTGGCTATAAGAAATATACTCATAAATCATGGGGGAGGGGGGAATTGGAGGAAAGGGACTTGTCACAATCGTTGGAACATCAATAACCCCTCTCCCCGACGCCTAATGACATATTTGGAAGACAAGAATAACACCAGCAGCAGCAGCAGCAGCGGCGGCGGCAACAACAACATCAATAACAGCAGCACTAACAACATCACCAAATACAATAACAGCTTTGGCAGGATATTTTGAGCACGTGATGAGGAGAAATAACGTAGTAGTACGTTATAGTAATAACTAGCAAAATTGATGTGAAAAAAGCAAGGGGAAGGCAAACAAATAAATACCTGGAGGGCCTGGCCTAATCGAAACGATAACATATACATGATCGAAAACTAATGATTGTATGAGATGTCGAACCATAACAGCCCTGGCTTATCGGCGTGGCGCGTGATACTGGTTTCATGCTGGGTGAATTAACTGATTCCGTGCTGAAGGTTAATGTGTCGCCAAATTTGACCTCCCATTTGAACAAAAGGACGATATATCGCCATACTATGGTCATCGGGTTATTTGATTTGTTTCGTGGTATCTTTCGCAATCTGAAAGCTCAGTGAACGGAAATTTGCATTATAATACTTGTTTCGTTTGATTGTGTACCATGTTTGGTCCGACCTACTTTTTGTTTGCCACTGAATCTGTTAATAAATATCCGTGTCGGTGGGAATTCGAACACATGACTACGGTGCCAGCAGAAAGGCGCATTATCCACCCCACTACCACAGCTCTCCCACACAGCTCTTCGGGTGTATTTAGTTTATTTAAATAAATGTTGCACCGACTACCCTTCAGCATGTTATCTCTTACTGCGTTGTTTTCGTGTCCGTTTACCGCACTCATCGACTCTACATGCTTATAATTCTTAGCATTCTTTTCTTCTCCTTCCTTGTTTGTGCTGACAAAGATGCTGATTAGATTTTTTTTTTTTTTTGGGAGGTAAAGTTTAAATTGTGTGTCTCTCTCTCTCAAATGTAAGCACTTCATGCTTGGTTAAAATAAGTTGCATATCTTTTACAGGACGTAACTTTGGTGATCTCTTAGCAAGTTTACGTTCAGTAGTTTGCCATTGCTTTTGAACGACCGGCACTCATACCATTTCATAACATCCAACGCAAGGCGGTCTACTGCCAAATCGCCTACAGCAGTGTTTCTAACACGGTATGCGGGATTACGAACTGCGTCCGTAACAACTTCGACATAGAGCCGGCTCATGCTTGGTACATAGGGGATGTATAGATGGTTAGGGAGATGTGTGTGTGTGGGTAGGGAGATGTCAGTTGGTGGAGATGTGTGTGTATGGTTTGGGGAGTGAGTGGATGTGCGATGTGTGGATTGGTGGGAGATGTGTGTGCGTGGGTGGGGAATATGTGGTCGATGGAGGTGTGGTTGGGGGATGTATGGGTGGGGAGAGGGTGTGTGGGGGTATGGGTGTGTGGATTAGGATTTGTATGTGGGTGGGCTTGGGATGTGTGGGTTGGTGGGGGGTGTTTGTGTGGGTGGGGAGTGTGTTTGGGTTGGGGTAACAGGTGAGGGGGCAGTGTGTGTGGGTGGGGGATGTGCGGGAGGTGGATGGGTGTCACAGAATGATGATAGTTTAGTGATTCCCAGATAAAATTAAATGTAACATTAATGGCAATATAGGAAAAGGGTTAACAATCGAGTCGTTCAATCTGAGAGAAGGATAAATGGAAGGTTATTGACGGATATAAAAATAGGATACAGGTGTTCGCAAAGGTCATTGCCTGACGATCTGATCGGACGGACACGGGAACCGGGGAGATCGCGTTGTGGAAAAATGAACGGGGAAAAGCGATCAACGGGGTCGGATGCTTTGAAGTATTAGCGTACGGGGATTCCAGGGAAACAACGTAAGCACGGAAAGAAACGAGCAACTAACCACTACGTGATTTCACCGCCTTTTGATGTGCAGGATACGTCAAGAGACGAGTGTTGATAGTAGATCAAACAATCAACGGGAGACTTGGACACTTGGTATAAATTGGTAGAAAAGTGGTTTTGTAATTAGTGTGCTACCAAACTGGACGGAAAGCTGGATTTATGTGTCCTGAAAATGAAAAGAAATATCCTCCCTTACAGTGGGATAGAGTGCTTATGTGCGGATAAATTTCGATTCTGGGACTTACATTAATTCTATATATATAAGGTTTCAGTTATATTCCTGACCTGAAAAGATCGTAAAGTCACAGGTGCAGTGAAAGTATGTCACTATAGCAAATTCAACCTAAACAGTCTATAAGAGTGGGTGACATAACGAATGGCAAGAAACAGGTTTTTGTGAAACCCAGTGAAAGAACTTTACGTTATAAAAGCAGAGTAATAGGGAAAAATATATTGCAATTAGGTAATCACCTAAAAGAAACATTGAAGAACACGAGGACATTTACCATAGAAATAGACATTTATATAAAGTGGTGATGTGCATTCAGTGGTGGAATATACTACCTTCCAAAACAGGACATATCTTAACTTCAGTGACTTACCTTTATTGAATTATATTTCTGGTGATAAGACAGTGACAATTGTTTTTTTTTCAAGAATTGGATTAAGTCCAGACTCAAGCGGAACGGAGCATCCAGGGTGAGAACGTTCCAATTCTATATGTGATGTCCGATGTTTTGGCCGTTTGACTATGCTAGAGAAGACACGGAGACGAATGTTCAAAAGTCCTATCTTGCACTCACATTAGCAGACACTAATCAACTACAGATAAACATTCAATACATACAACTGACATAGTTTTCAACAATAAACAGGTTATTAATTGTTGGAGGAAACTGTTGTCAGGGTATGTTATGAAGGAGAGAGAGAGAGAGAGAGAGAGAGAGAGAGAGAGAGAGAGAGAGAGAGAGAGAGAGAGAAGAGAGAGATATAGTGTATGAAAGACAGAAGGGAGGATTATAGACAAAAGTCATTCAATAGTTCCAATATCAGACGGATATTGCTTGTCGAGTCCACTTTCCTCCAGGGACGGCAAGCGACATTAAATGGTGGAGCGAGCGGGGTAATACATAATACCTACATTAAAGGACAGGCATAACAGGGCGTATGCATAGAGGGGTACCTGCATATTGGCACAGGCATAGCGGAGTACCTGCATGTTGGGACATACTTATTGGAATATAAATATAAGTATACATTGATGACTTTTAATGGAAGGACGTCCATTGGATATATGATGCCATTTCATTTAGGTTAGAGACATTACATTAATGTTGGGGACCTTACACTGAGAAAGATTCGGACAGGGTGAATGTGGATAGGTGGTAAGACACATTACATACCTAGTCACACGGTCACACGTCTACATGTCTTTATCCTATATCTCCTCTTGTGGATGAGAGAGTGGTTGTGATGTACTGTGTATTGTCGTAGATTAATAATATTAGATAGACATAGATAAATGATATAGGTTCTAGGTAGATTATCTGTTTATAGTGAGTACTTCTTACTGCTTTAAGGTGTCTTTACTCAGCCGGCTGACTTACATTCTTAACTATGGCAACTCCTAAAGTAACTACAGCAGAACTAAGGGCCAACGGGGAGGCAATTGGTTTAGCTGGTTCGGAACTAACTGATTACATACAGAAAAGGGAGCGAGAATTTCGCCAAGAAGAAAGGGAAGATCGAAAGGAGGCCAAGAGACTAGAATTGGAAATGGAAGAGGCTGAAAAGATAAGACAACATGAATACCGCATGAAAGAGTTAGAACTCAAAACACAAACTGAGGGAGAGATAGATGGCGCGGAAGGCGGATCATCGTTGCATGGTTCAACCAACACGAGTGGATCTATCTACCATGCCATGAAGTTTAACTTAGCTGTTTATGACGAGTCTAAAGAAAAATTTGACAACTTTGCGAATCGCTTTGAGGCAATGGCAGCAGCTATGGGACTGGATAGAAGCAGATGGGCTCTTAAATTATCCCAGGCCTTACTAGGTTCGGGGTATGAGGTCTACACACGCTTACCACCAGGACATGAAAATCATTACGAGGAATTAAAAGCCGCCTTGATGAAGCATTTTGAAGTCACAGCACAAACGTATCGGAAGAAGTTTAGATCGTTTAGACGAGAGCCGGGAGAGCTATTCGCCGCCTACAGTCTGAGGCTGAAATCATATCTCCAGAAATGGATGGACTTGGCAGAGTTCAAGCGGGAATATGAGAGTCTGGAAGAGCTCATGGTGGTCGATCAGATGCGACAGCAAATGTCAGAACCACTGAAGACATTTTTAGGAGAACAAGGGGCGGAACGGCTGGATGTTGTGAATAAGCTGGCGGAAAGATTCATAGAAGTCCATGGGGAAGCTAAAGAACTAAGTACACAAACCAAAGGTCAGGAGAAACAAGAGAAAAAGAAACCTAAGAACTGGGAAGGAGAAAAAGTGGAACCTTATATAAAGCACACAAAGGAGAGTTCAGAGAAGGTGAAGGAAGGAAACCAAAACACCTCGAATTCTCCAGCTAAACGACCGTGGTCCGAGAAGTGGTGTTCAATCTGCAAGGTGCCCTCTCATAACACAAAGGACTGCAGATCGAAACCAAAAAGTTCTTACTTCGCGGCATGCCAAGTGATTCATAAGAAGGTGATCACAGACAAGGCTGAGGTCGGCGAAGGAGCTAGGAACAAAAAGGACACACGGAAACCTTGGAAGGGAAAATGGTGCACACACTGCCGGTCGAAAACACATAATACTGTGGACTGCAGATGCAAGGCAGAAGACGCCAATTGCATAACCAACCTCGAGGAATCAAAAGAGGAAGGCAAGGAAACGGTCAAGGAGATGGAAGACACTCCGGACCAAGAGAGACCACCTGTGGTTGAACTGATTGAAGTCAATGGCCAACAGGTTGCTTGTCTCTACGATTCAGGTTTGGATGGGGAAGCGGTGATAGATGCCAGCCTGGTAAGCCCAGACCAACTAACAGGGGAGACCATAGAGATACAGCCGGCAATGAGGAGTGCAGTTACCATGACGCCGACAATCGCCAAGGTGGAGATTAAGTCAAGGTACGTCACGGGCATTATTCCAGCAGCTGTATTATCGGACTCCTTATTTCCCATGATCCTTGGCACAAAATATGTCTTTTTGGGGATGCCCAAACAGCCAGCCCACAGAGGAGCCGTAACCAGTGGATCTCAGGGGAAGGAAAAAGAGGCAGAGACACTATGCGACAACTCAGGGATAGGAGAATTGCATACTGCCCAGAGGAAGGATACTACGTTGCATCCTTGCTACAGGAAGCTGCAAAGAAGTGCTGAGCCACCAGAACGGGGACAGTACTTTCTGAAGAATCGACTACTCTATCGGAGAGCTGGGAGAGGAGACAACCTGCACGAGCAGTGGGTGGTTCCAGAGACCCACCGTCCTCACATTCTTCAGAGTGGACACATCATAGCCGAGAATCGATATATGGGTGTTAGAGAGACATTGCAGAAAATTTCCGGCCATTATTGCTGGCCAGGAATGACCGGAGATGTACGCCGGTTAGTGAAGTCTTGTTCAGAGTGCCAGAAAGCACCACCCAACAAGCGAATTAAAAGGAAACTAGCTCTTAAGGTGGAAGACAAAGTGGAAGTATGGGGTCCAGAAGAGACTAATATACTACAAGTAGGATGGAAAGGACCTTATCCTGTGGAAAAGGTTGTGTCCAAGAACATCTACAAAATCCGGATCGGGGAAGAGCAGAAAAATCTCTCTAGACATCTCATCAGGAAATATGAGGAGAGATCCGGGAGCAAAGCTTCACACTTTATGGTGTTGGCAGCCATTGGGACAAAGGTTACCAGTCCAGACGAAGACCATAGATCGCCAGTACAACATAGGAGGGCCTATGGGACAGTACGTGATAGGTAAGATTTACCAAACGAAAGGAGGAGGGAAATCACACGTCAGGGAAAGGACAAGAGTGAAACCTTCAATAGTAACCAAGTTCAGAAGGGGTGGGTAACGGCGGGAAAGGCGAGAAATACCCAGGACTCCAACCGAAGATTGGCTGACCAGATACAATATCGCCCAAGATGGTCCTGGAAGCAAAAGTCCAGGAGGTTTGGGAAAGACGACTCGGCCCAACGCGGACGAGGGGAACATCCCCAGAGGCAAGGCCGGGGGAAACCAAGAGGACATGGAAGCAGTGTTACAATCAGGATGGGACAATCCGTCTGTAGTGTGAGCCGTCGCTGACGCAAGTCGAGAGAAGGTCAACCGGACGTACAGGAGCGATGAGCCATCACTAGTTTCAGTCATGAGTAGTATGGTAGGGTGTCTATGAGGTCGCCTACTGGATGAGGATTTGAGCCATGTGAGGATCCAGTCATATCATCAACCCGTGATGTTCATAGCTACTTCGGAGAAGCTCAACGCACGGTGGATGTAATGGGCGTTGTTGCTGCAACAGGACAACTTCACAGTGGAATACATCCTTAGTAAGGAGAATGTAGGAGCGGATTTCTTATCTAGACATCCAACTTCAGAGGAAGAGGAATAGGTTGGAGGATCATAGGAATCAAAACTACATTGAAGAAGAGTCGACGCGGTCAACTCTCTTAAGAGGGGGCCTATGTCACAGAATAATGATAGTTTAGTGATTCCCAGATAAAATTAAATGTAACATTAATGGCAATATAGGAGAAGGGTTAACAATCGAGTCGTTCAATCTGAGAGAAGGATAAATGGAAGGTTATTGACGGATATAAAAATAGGATACAGGTGTTCGCAAAGGTCATTGCCTGACGATCTGATCGGACGGACACGGGAACCGGGGAGATCGCGTTGTGGAAAAATGAACGGAGAAAAGCGATCAACGGGGTCGGATGCTTTGAAGTATTAGCGTACGGGGATTCCAGGGAAACAACGTAAGCACGGAAAGAAACGAGCAACTAACCACTACGTGATTTCACCGCCTTTTGATGTGCAGGATACGTCAAGAGACGAGTGTTGATTGTAGATCAAACAATCAACGGGAGACTTGGACACTTGGTATAAATTGGTAGAAAAGTGGTTTTGTAATTAGTGTGCTACCAAACTGGACGGAAAGCTGGATTTATGTGTCCTGAAAATGAAAAGAAATATCCTCCCTTACAATGGGATAGAGTGCTTATGTGCGGATAAATTTCGATTCTGGGACTTACATTAATTCTATATATATAAGGTTTCAGTTATATTCCTGACCTGAAAAGATCGTAAAGTCACAGGTGCAGTGAAAGTATGTCACTATAGCAAATTCAACCTAAACAGTCTATAAGAGTGGGTGACATAACGAATGGCAAGAAACAGGTTTTTGTGAAACCCAGTGAAAGAACTTTACGTTATAAAAGCAGAGTAATAGGGAAAAATATATTGCAATTAGGTAATCACCTAAAAGAAACATTGAAGAACACGAGGACATTTACCATAGAAATAGACATTTATATAAAGTGGTGATGTGTATTCAGTGGTGGAATATACTACCTTCCAAAACAGGACATATCTGAACTTCAGTGACTTACCTTTATTGGATTATATTTCTGGTGATAAGACAGTGACAATTGGTTTTTTTTTCAAGAATTGGATTAAGTCCAGACTCAAGCGGAACGGAGCATCCAGGGTGAGAACGTTCCAATTCTCTATGTGATGTCCGATGTTTTGGCCGTTTGACTATGCTAGAGAAGACACGGAGACGAATGTTCAAAAGTCCTATCTTGCACTCACATTAGCAGACACTAATCAACTACAGATACACATGCAATACATGCAACTGACATAATTTTCAACAATAAACAGGTTATTAATTGTTGGAGGAAACTGTTGTCAGGGTATGTTATGAAGGAGAGAGAGAGAGAGAGAGAGAGAGAGAGAAAGAGAGAGATATAGTGTATGAAAGACAGAAGGGAGGATTGTAGACAAAAGTCATTCAATAGTTCCAATATCAGAGGGATATTAAAGATGTGCTTGTCGAGTCCACTTTCCTCCAGGGACGGCAAGCTACAATGGGTTGGTTGGTGGGGTATGTATGTGTCCCTGTGTGTGTGTGTGTGTGTGTGTGTGTGTGTGTTGGTAGGTGGGGGTGTGTGTGTGGGTGGGGTGATGTGTGGGTAGGTTGGATATGGGCCTCATAACATGGCAATTTGCCTTGTTTATGTTTACAACTTTCATTTCACAATGTTTTTTCCCTTATTCCTATGTGCATGTATAATGCTCTTGATGAACGAAAGATGAGTGATTGGAAGGGCCGAATGTAAGACGGGCCTGCGTGCCCAATTTTGGATATGGGCCTCATAACATGGCAATTTGCCTTGTTTATGTTTACAACATTCATTTCACAATGTTTTTCCCTTATTCCTATGTGCATGTATAATGCTCTTGATGAACGAAAGATGAGTGATTGGAAGGGCCGAATGTAAGACGGGCCTGCGTGCCCAATTTGTGACCCTTTTAAAATAAAGTTGATTTGATTTGATTTGATTTACATATTGTAAATAAATAGGACATGTCTCTGAGTGTCATGATTCGGTTGCATTATGACTATCTTTGCTAGAAATTTTGTACTGAGAGTTCCTTAATTTTTTGGAAAAGTCATTTAAGCTATACAGTTTAAAAAAAAAAAAAAAAAAAAAAAAAAAAAAACGCAATATTTTTGGTGTTACTTGTATAAAAGATATTCGCTAATTGGACATCAGTCAACCTATCGACTGCGTCCATCTGGTCATTAATTTCTCGTGGTTACCTGAATTGTACTCATCTCATGTTTCGCGAGGTCATGCAAGAGGTCAAGGTCAAAACATTTTTGACAATAACTCGTGACAGGTGCATGGTAATCCCTTGAAACTTACTGAAAACAAAACTCTCTGACCATATTATTGAATGCCTGTAAAAGATTGACTGTCCTCGAATAAATCCAGTTGAAAATTCAATGCGCAAGTATGGCTCATCTCACTACAGAACAACGACACATTATGATTGGACGTTTACTGGCACAAAGTGCAGTAGCCAGAGAATTTAATGTGTTTAGAAACACCATTCGTCGCATTTGGAGGCGATTTCAAGAAACTGGCTCAGTGGCAGACCGGCCGCGCAGTGGAAGACCCAGAATCATAACTGCTGCCGAAGACCGCTTCATACGGCTGCTTCATCTTAGGAATCGATTTGCATCTGCGTCCTCCACAGTCCAGTCAATGCCAGGAGCTAGCCGAATTTAAGATCAAACGGTCAGGAACCCGCTGCACGACGCTGGTCTTTGGGCTAGACGCCCCTACAGAGGTCCTGTTCGTACGCACCGGCATCGCCAGAACTGACTGCAGTAGGCGAATCAGCATCGTTAATAAAATGGCGATACAAGTTTGCAACTGAAACTGCATTAACGTTGCGTTTCTTTTATTGAAAAGTATATTAATATCAATAATAATAATAATGATAATAATAATAATAATAATAATAATAATAATAATAATAATCATAATAATCATAATAATCATAATAATAATAATGACACTTTTCCACGATTTAGGCGTATTGGGAACATGGTGCTATGTCCACATTTGTATAGAACAATTGGAGCTAACTGGGTTCTATGGTTAATATCACACCAGTGGTCTTTACTTTAAAAGACATTTCTGTGTCTGGATTGACTGGAAGCCCAGGTAAATGTTACAAATCTGCCACGATGGGGATTTGAATGCATACCTGTAGGACCGAGCTGACATGTGTGCTAGCTACTGCACAATCCAGGCTCGTGCATTAAATAAATATTTCCAGGCAAATGCCTAACATAACTACTCAAGCTTAATTGAACAGATTCTGCGTCAAAGAAAAAGTAGGTTGGGACCAAACAAAAATGAAAGACGGAAAATGGGAAGTAGGTTGTGTCACAGTTATGACTTAAAAGTTGTTAATATGGTAGTAGACATGTTATATTATAATGCAATAACAACCTTTCCGCTATATATAAGCCCATGGCAGATACGAAGCGTCGCTTAAGGCAATTACCATCCCATGGCGCTCACTCGGTTAAAGGTATAAACTATAACTATAAGGTGTGAAATCGTATAATACCTCATACACTAGGTCTATGTTGTTCTTTTTTTTAGTTCGATGTACTATTTCTAGTACACTGGACTGGTTTTTGCGCGTAGATTAGCTTTCCTTAAGACCAGTGTCCATCGACATCAAGCACACCCACTCCGATTTCTGGGATACTTGTAATTTACGTCCTGAAGTCAAGGACGAGAAGTCATCTTGTTAGTCCACATGACCGGTGTAGGGGTTGAACCCGTTGTATCGGCACCAGTACACCAGATATGTAAGAGCTAGCGCTCTTGTTCATTAGGCCATGCTGACTAGATATTATGGGATGTGCTGACCAGTTGTATTCGATTACCGCGTGAAGACACGGGAACAGAAGAACAGCCCATTAAAGATTGCTGTATTATGGATGTAACTGATTCAGTGCCAAACACACAGCATGTTTGAACCAATGGGAAATGGGAAGTAGGGGTGTTTCAGTTATGACTTAAAAGTTAATATGATAGCATACATGTTGCATTATAACACATTAACAACATTTCGGCGGCAAATTAGACCATACCAGATACGGGAAGTCGCTTAAGACGATCAATCATCCCGTGACACTTAATCAGTTAATTGTAACTCTGACAGATAATCATCATCATAATGTATCATGCTGACAGGCTTAGGCAATCAGTGGCATAACACTTATAACTATACTGGTAAAAGGCAGAAACAGCTCCAAGACCCACCTTAGGGGGATGGGTCGACCCAAGGCTATCAAATCGCTCCTCCTACATTTATTGAACAAAGCCTGCTGGAACGGTACTACAGACGTGCATTGTCCTTCTATTATACAAATACACCGTATTATGAATCAAACTATGGGCTTTAAAAAATAAACATAACAAATTGGGAACAAATTGCGCCAGTTGACCAGACTCCTAAACTTCCTGAACAAGGGTAAAAAGACCAGAGCAACACGTGCCACGTTGCACATGTAAAACATTTCTGGGCAGCTGGAATAAATAGAGTGGGTCGATTAGGCAACTACACGGGCACAATTTCTGAATTAGAAAATGAATAAATGCAATGTAATGCCAGGTATATGAACGTGATAGCACTACGCTTTATTACTGTAGGCAGTATTAATTTAGCATTCCCTTTCTAAAAATCAGACAATGTTTAACTGATCATATATTGTGTGCAACCTAAAGACTAAATGTCATGACAGGGCAGATTAGGTCCTAAGCCTTGGTCGGCAATTGGTCTAGGATAGAAGCTCCAACAAGCTGACAGTTAGATCATTGCTTTGCTGATCCGGCAGCTTCTGCAGCTTGTCTTATTTAAGATATATTACTGTTACCTTTCCTCTGGAGTAAACTAGAAAGACGAAGAGAGGGATCACGCTGAATGGGCAAAACATGGTCTCTGAATCCAGCCCAGGGTTTGTGCTAAGTCCATTTTACAAACTATCTTCTATGAAGAAGGCAATTCACCAGTAATATTGTGTGCCATTATTTATAATACATTTTCTTATTAGCCATTTTTGTGTTGCTATTTTTTTTATTTTATTTATTTATTTTTTTTTGCGTTCGCTCGTTTTGAACTCAAGCGTAGTCCATACACTACTTCCAGTAGTGCTGGTCTGAATTTTGCGTGTGGATTAGCTTTTACCTCGCCATGAGGCGAACTCACTCTGACTTCAGATGTACTTGTAATTAATGACCCCAAGTAAAAAACTAGGTCAACATTTTAGTCCAATTGTCCAGTGTAGGGGTTAACACTTTATCTCGTCATCAGAACACCGGATGTTTAAGAATACGCATTCTTTTCCATTCGGCCATTTTGGGTGTTTTAATGTACGTTTTACCACTTTTCGTAGACGTCATTATATTCTTTTTTTTATTTGTTTCCCCTCTGTGATTTTTGTTCACATGTCTAAAGTATGGGACGAAGGAGTTAAAAATGTAATGTGTAATCCCGCATACCACGTTCGAATCACAGCTGCGGGCGATTTGAAAGCAGGCCACTTTGCGTTGGTTTTTATACAAAAGTACGAGTCTCAGTTGTTCAGGAAGCAATGACAAACTACTGAACGTAAATTTGCCAAGAAATCATAAGCAAAAGAAAAGAAAAAAAAAAGAAATGATGTAAATGATAAAGAAATGATATGCAACTAACATTTTAACCTAAGGTCATTGTTTACATTTATGCTTGCTGTTTCTCGACAGGATCATAGCACACTTTTTTTTTAAAAATTTCATAGTATACTACAAACTCCGCCAAAGATAACAAGTACCAACATTCAGACTACGCACAGGTAACCAGAGCTGAAATACCACATGTTTCACAAACTAAGGATGGGATATACTGATGAATTTAACAGTGAAACTGTGTAACGACAGATAAACATTTGTTACAGAACAGACAAAACTATTGTGGCCCACGCTTACTCCAAATGTATACACACCCTACGGAGATGTAGATAAACTCAAGTTCACAGTTGTTGCCCTTGAATATATGCACTCCGGCGTATGAAGATGAGCCATAGAGAATACTCTACATTTACAAGTAAGCACAGTAAAGCAGTATTGGTGTTGGAACTCTTCGCTGGCTGCTGAGGATGGGGACGGAGCGCTTATGGGAATGCCCCGAATGCTGTGATGTCGGTTCCTAAATCAATCAATCAATCAATCACAGTAAAGCACACTTTTACACACTAAGTCGCATTGGACGTGTGGTGCTTGACCCGTGTTTATAGACCAATCAGCATTAAGTGGGTCACGTGGTCAGTATCAAGCGGACCGCTTTAACTTCCCAACACATTTTCTGGTACCAATTTAGGCTGGATGGACCTGAGATTCCCGGTCTGTTTTAAACAGCCCTACATTAGCTCTGCAGATTCATCTTCTTAATGTTTGTTTTTGCAGGTGATGAGGTCCAGTATCTGGATCCTGCTTGAAATGCTTTTATTCGGAGCTATATTACTCTATGCCACTGTAAGTAATACATAGATTATTTATTTTATTCGGAGCTATATTACTCTATGCCACTGTAAGTAATACATAGATTATTTATTTTATTCGGAGCTATATTACTCTATGCCACTGTAAGTAATACATAGATTATTTATTTTATTCGGAGCTATATTACTCTATGCCACTGTAAGTAATACATAGATTATTTATTTTATTCGGAGCTATATTACTCTATGCCACTGTAAGTAATACATAGATTATTTATTTTATTCGGAGCTATATTACTCTATGCCACTGTAAGTAATACATAGATTATTTATTTTATTCGGAGCTATATTACTCTATGCCACTGTAAGTAATACATAGATTATTTATTTTATTCGGAGCTATATTACTCTATGCCACTGTAAGTAATACATAGATTATTTATTTTATTCGGAGCTATATTACTCTATGCCACTGTAAGTAATACATAGATTATTTATTTTATTAGGAGCTATATTACTCTATGCCACTGTAAGTAATACATAGATTATTTATTTTATTAGGAGCTATATTACTCTATGCCACTGTAAGTAATACATAGATTATTTATTTTATTAGGAGCTATATTACTCTATGCCACTGTAAGTAATACATAGATTATTTATTTTATTAAGAGCAATGTTACTTTATGTCACTGTATGTAGAACATAGTTTATTCTTTTGGGAGCAAAATTACTCAATGTCTATGTCACTGTGAGTAGTACATAGTTTATTTTATTAAGAGCTATATTACTCTATGCCACTGTAAATAGTAGATAGTTTATTTATTTTATTCGAAGCTATATTACCCTATGTCACGGTAAGTAGTACATTGTTTTAACTCTTGCTCAACCATATAATTAATGTTCTCACGTCCCAGCGGACTTTACAGCGGACCTTAGGGAAAACACAACCGTTGACTGTGGACTTTACAGCGGACCGTAGGGAAAACATAACCGTTGACTGTGGACTTTACAGCGGGCCTTAGGGAAAACATAACCGTTGACTGTGGACTTTACAGCGGCTACCTTAGGGAAAACACAACCGTTGACTGTGGACTTTACAGCGGCTACCTTAGGGAAAACATAACCGTTGACAAAGCAAACCTGTATTAAACGATTCAATGCCGAAGGATAATGTATCGCCAAATGTCACCTCCCTTTTGAACAGAAGGACGATATATCGCTATCCTAGGATCATCATAATTGTTTTGTTTCGTGGTATTTTCCGCAACTTCAATGCTCAGGGATCGGAACACTACATTATAATATTTGTTCCGTTGATTGTGACCCTGTTTTGTCTAAATCTACATTTTGTATGACACTGAATCCGTTAATTTCAGTGCTTCGGTTCTGCAGAAAACTTCATGTGACCTCGTGACCCATGTCTGTCGTCTGACATCGTTGGCACTATCATCTGTTGCATTTATCTATGGTGCTTCTTAATACATTCTGCTAAAGAAAGACACGCTACACAATCACCCACTTCAACATATCTTGAACCAACACGGAGGTAATGTAATCCCCCATCCTCTAATGGCGCTGTGGTAGTTTTTCTCATTCTTTTGCTATGAAGTAGTGTATAGTCCCCACTTGACTGCATTTTGCGCGTTGGCCAGCTTACCCTATTACCAGTGTTACTTCAGATGTAATTTACGTCAACAAGCCAAGGACAAGAAGTCAAGGTTGAAATGCAACTGACCTGTGTAGGGAGAGAACCCCTAACTCGTCATCAGCACACCGGAAGTTTAAGATCGAGCGCTCTTATCCATTTGGCCATACAGGGTGTATTTTTAATGACTGTGCAGTGTTTGAAAATATTGTCGGTCCAAGTTTTGTATTTACATATTATGTTGCGTGATCTGTACAGAGGACGAATATAAAAATTGGACCGGCAATATTTTCAAACACTGCAGTCATTAAAAATACACCCTAAACAGTCAGTGGTTTAGTCTTTGGGCAGTCATACAGCACTTTGAGTTGACAACCAAAACATGTTAATATATGAGAGTTGATCAGTGGGTTCTGTAGGCATTCATACAATACTTTCACATTTTAATGTATCACATATGGTTTTTGACCTTTGTTTTGTTTTAGGTGGTCAAACAATACTTTCAGCTGATCACTACAACATGCCTGATATATATGAGATTTGATCACTATTTTGGTGAAACAATCAAACAATATTTAGATCTGAACAGTACAACACATCTGGCACATGTGATTCGTTTGCCGTGTTGGTTAGCTAATCAATCATTACCGATATATGAGATTTGATAATTGTTTTGGTTCGATATTCATTCATTCAGTAGCATGTCCTTTGGATAACCTCTGTCCCATAAAAACCTGCCGGAAAACTTCTCGCAAGATGTCCCGCGTCCGGTTCAACCACCTGGAGATCATCTGCCACATCCTGCACCCATCTTCTCTTTGACCTTCAAACATCCACTACAACATGTGTGATATATGAGACTTACTTGCTGTTGTCCTTAGGTAGTCATAGAGTATTTTGAACTGACCACTACAACAGGTTTGATATATGAGACTTGATTGCAGAGTCCTTAGGTAATCGCAACAATACTTTGAACTGACAATTACATTTCTGATATATGAGACTTATTTGATGTTTTCCTTAGGTAGTCGTACAGTACTTTGAGCCAACTACGACAACATGTTTACTGCTGCCCTGGTTTAGAGAGGTTGGGTTTGCTGTAGTCTATGGGGTTCTGGTGCTGAAAATATATAGGTAAGCATGTGTGTTTAAGTGTGTTTCTTTGTTGAAGAAGGAGGAGGAAGACAAGAAGAAGAAGGAGGAGAAGAAGAAGAGGAAGAACAAGAAGAACAAGAAGAAGAAGGAGGGGGAGGGGAATGAACGAGCACACTTTATTTTAAAAGGGTCACAAACTGGGCACACAGACCCGTCTCACATTCGGCTCTTGCAATTACTCATCTTTCGTACATCAATTATCTATCTTGCATGTTACAATCATATAGGGGAAAACAACATTGTTACAGGGAGAGGGAGAAGGAGGATGAGGAGATTAATATAGTTATTTATAAATGCTATAAGATCTTATGGTACCTCAGTGACATATGATTGTAGCAGAAAGATGTTGACAAGATGTGATAAATTCTAACATTCTAGTAACTGAAAGAAGTCTTCTAATCATTTGAGAAATTCCCCAAATTCAGACTAGGAGCCATTTATCTATTCATTCATTTTTATGTACGTATTTTAGCGTATCAATTTAGAAAGGCAATCAATCAGGCTAGGTGGGTGTTCTGTGATCGTGGATTCACTTAATCATTGTTAATGACAAAAGCACAGCAAATTTAATGAATCAGCATCAATGGTGAGCATTAACACGTGTGGATTAAAGATGGGATTAGACAGAAACGAGGAGTAGACCAAGTGCACGAGGAGGTGAGTCCTCAGTCAACATCCAACCAGCTCGGTCAGATACTGCATATTAATGGGTTTATTCAAATGGAGATCTCAGTGCAGTGATGGTAATTAACGTGGAAATGAACTGGACTCAGTGGCTGTTTCATTATATATACGAGTATCGTCAGCATATAGCATGTCCGTTACGCAACGTAGTTCTTATATCACAAACACACACATACACGCACGCGCGCATGTACACAAGCATCCACGCACACGCGCATATCCACGAACGCGCGCATGCACACAAACATCCACGCACGCGCGCATGCACGCGCGCACGAAGACCCCGTGGCTGTCTGGCCAAGTTGTCAGTTTTTGAATCCTGGAAACCATTACTTTAAGACTCACTCTGCCACTGCATGCACGCATGCACATATGCACGCACGCACACACACCCCACCACCAGAAAAGCTCTCAATCCTTTGATAGTTCTCCTGGCATACAAACCTTCATACCCAAGTTGTCTGCAATATCATGTGTTCATTTACCTACATACAGGTCGGTCACGTCTCTTCTTCCAAAATCTAGGCCGCCCATAACTGATCTTTCGAAACCTAAGTAATGCTTAATATGACCAAAGTATTTTATTTTCGCTGACATGGTCCTGTCTTTGTGCCACTTTTCTCCAATCTTCACACCTTGTATACTGTCAGTGTGTTTCTTTTCCTTGATCCACGGCATTCTATTAACTTTCCTGTAACAATTAAGTTCAAAAGAGAAGATTTTCTTCTTTAGTGATTACGAATTGGTCGATGACCCATTATATATGCATAAGACAATTCTGGCGTATCCTTCACTTCCACTAAAAAGCCAGAATTCTCCTTTACATGTATTCGCTGATTCATGCAAAAATAGATTATCACCAATTGTTTCCCCACTCTTGTGGAGTGTGCAGGTATGTGCAGTCTCGTGCAGCAGGCAAACAATTTCAAGACACTTACTTGCATAATCACAAGAACAGGGAGCCTGCCTTTTTCTGTTTACCACAGCTGTTATTGAGTTTAAAATCTCAGCGGAGTTGCTTTTCGTTTATAGTTTTACAGTTTTACAGTGTTTTGTTATTTTGGTAATCAGTCAATCAGGTGCCATCTCCACAATGAAGGTTGGCTGCAATGGATCTCCATTATGCGACTGTGTTAAGTACAGTTCAGTTAAGATTATCATCATTGTTGAGAGCCAGGGTAGTGGTGTCAAGATGCTTGTCTGCCTGCCTGCCTAGTGGATATGGGTTCAATCTACATCAGGGCAGTATTGACATTTGTTCCTCCACCAATGACAAAAATGGGTACCAGGAAATGTCTTGGGAAGCAAAGACGGCTGGCATGCTATTGACCACATCATCCACCAAGTACAGGGTGTATTTTTTAATGACTGTGCAGTGTTTGAAAATATTGCCGCTCCAAGTTTTGTATGTACCTATTTTGTTGCATGAACTTTACAGAGGGTAAATACAAAACTTGGACCGGTACAGCGATTAAAACTACACCCTATTCTTGCTACATAAACCCAACCTGGCAGGGAAAAAATGGGCAGGTTCTGGTGGTCAAGGATGGTTTACAGCATTTGATACTGGCTATGAGTGGGTGGGGTCAGGAAAGTAAAGAAGCGCTTATGGGAATGTCCTGAGTGCAGTGATGTCAGTTCTTAGCTCATCTCAACTCAACTCAACTCAACTCAAAACCTCAACCCACCAAGTGCCGATTTATCTATAAAAATATGCATCTAACACCATCCGTGAAATGCACCTTATGGTACGACCAAGGTCTTTTACTTACTTGACTTACTCCGAACATGTCCATAGGTTTTCTCTATGGTAAATATATCAGTGTTTAGTGACTGAATATACTAGTCAGATGTTACTTGACAAATCTGAGTTGTGGTACTGATCTTTCTCGGCAGCACTTATCTTTCCTGGCAACACTGATCTTCATTCTAAACTTATGTATTCTGACTGTTGATGCTGAGCCATTCCCTGAAAATCATTGTTTCCACTGTAGTCCATGGGTGTGCATGATGTTGGCTTGAATCACTAGTTGACCCTGCGAGTTGACCAGCTATCCTGTCCACTCTTTCACTGCCCACAACACATGTGGTTGTGTCTAATAGGATAAAACAACATATATTTCTGATAAATAGATTTTAAAAAATCAGGCATACACCAGAGGCAACATATTTCCATAAACGTTAGCTGCGTATCCTTTACATGACATCGCAGTCAACCCCGGCCATTTTTTGACTGTTTGTGATATCTTGGCAAGTTTATGTTCAGTAGTTTGACATTGCTTTCAGAACGACTGACACCCATACCATTTTATAAATAACCCAACGCAAGGTGGTCTGCTACCGAATCGCCCGCAGTTGTATTTCGAACGCGGTGTGCAGGATTACGAATTGCGTCATTAACCCCTTCGCCATAAGTAGTCATATTTACTTGTCTCGTTCAACAGACCAGTATTAGTATCCAAATACAGGGCGAAAACAATAAGTATACGTGATGAAATGACAGAAGGACAGACACAGATAGTGACAAGATGTACATTTTGCCTCACATTACGAAAGTTGTGAGTTCGAATTTGATTCAGTTCATTCAGTTCTCGAGTGTAATTCTTATGAATATTCCTGGGGTGATCACTGAAGATACAGATTTCATGCTCTGTGTAACACTTTTGACAGGCTGCTCTATGGAAAGAAGACGACCCATACATGACAGAAACCCCTGGCCTGCGGTGAAGTCGATTCTCTTGGTTTTTATCCTCCGTTCTTAGAGGCCAGCATGGCCGAATGAATAGGAAAGCGTTTTCTGAAACATCAAGTGTGCTAATGCCGAGGTAAAGGGTTCAACCCCAACACCGGACAGTTGGACTAAAATTTTGACCTCTCGTCCTTGACTTGGTGACGCAAATTACAAGTACCTCTCAAGTCCGAGTGGGTTTGCATTATGGCGAGGGACACTGTTAATAGGGAAGCTAATCCACCCTCAAAATTCAGTCCATCACTACTAGAAGCAGTTTTTATGGACTACGCTTGAGTTTAAAGTGATCAAACGAATGAACAGACTTTATTTTCAAAGAAAAGAACACCATCCTCCTTTCTTTTCTGACTACATGGATGCTGTCAGATTTCTATAATTAGAACTACATTTATGTGCCTATTTTAGCAGAATATTATCCATATCCAAATATGCTAAAACAGTTGATAGATGTGATTATATAAAAGAATGACAGACATGTGTTAGAAGATTCACATTGGAATTAGTGAACTTGTAAACCTTTACAAATAAAGAGAAAACATCAACAAACAATGAGAAGTATGAAGAGTAAGTACAACCCACTAGCTGCAACGCTGATAGTGTTCCGGTACGAACTTTGGGTTTTGTCCAAGTCAGGTTGGAAGCACTAGACTCAAGTTTCGCTCTTGTTTTGAGCTCGTCAGTAGTGAATATCCCTGACTGGACCCAGGATCGAATTCAGGATCACTGGAATGTGAGGCAGGTGTATAACCACTTGACCACTCGGCTCATGCAAGTCGCGTCCAAATTATCATACTAGAATATCACAACATCACCAATTGTAGGCCGGTCTTCTGGTGAAGGTGTTAACGACGTTGTTCGTAACCCCGTATACTCTCGTGGGAAACACAGCTGCGCAATATTTGGCAGCGGATCGCGTCGCGTTGGTTACTTACCTAGGGTATGCGAGCCCGTATTTCAGAAAGCAGTGGCAAACTACTGAACGTAAAAACTTGCCAAGATATCAACAGCAGCTGAAAAATGCTGGTGTTGACTGCAATGTCCTGTAAAGGATATGCAACAAAAATACCCCATTGTAGGCTATATCTCAAAGTTTTTCCGATCGCTGCGCCTGACATCTATCAACCGATATGGCCCCGAATGGTCACAAATAAATCATGAGAAGTAGACAGTAAGCTTGACTAGAGCACATCAGTGTGTGTTTGTTGTTTGTGTGCTTATGAAGGCTTTGGCAGCAATGTCCACTGTGTTACATGTGATTCTGTTCTTGTAAACTTAGTTGCATATCCTTTTACAGGACATCACAGTCAAACCCGGCATTATTGGCTGTTTGTAATTTCTTGGCAAGTTTACGTTCAGCAGTTTGTCATTACTTTCTGAACAACCTGCACTCATACCATTGTATGAAAACCAATGCAAATCTTCCAAATCGCCTGCAGCTGTGTTTCAAACTGGGTAAGCGGGATTACCTAGAACCTGACCTAGAAGCAAGTACCTGGATGGCTTGGCCTTGTGGCATTGTCAAGACAGAAACACGGAGCTGATCCACGACTCTAGTGATCGAGTGAGATGGCAGAACATGACCGCCCATGCTTACCGGCATGGCACATGACAGATGGATGGAAGCGGGATTACGAATTGCATCCGTGACTCCTTCGCCACAGAATCAGCACATATCTAGTTTTTTCTTGATTTAATTTCATGTGAGAAGACATAGACAAACATATTTATTATGTACATATTTCTGGATCTGGTCCAACAGAATGCTGGCAGAGTTCCAGTCCAGAAAGGCTCACAGAGTTCATGTCAGGGACAAAGACCTGCTCAAGTATTTAGCTGTGATTCTCACAGTGGTCACAGCTTACATGTCTGCGTGGACAGCGGTCAACATGGACCACCTGGACAACAACAGCACAATCCTAGAGCGCTTGCACACAAAGGATGACCAGCTAGCATATACATTGTGTCGTTCTATGTGGTGGGATTATGTTGTAGAAGCAGGTAGGTTGAGTTGTAGGATTCTGTAGGTCAAGATGGTGGAATTATGTTGTAGAAGCAGGTAGGTTGAGTTGTAGGATTCTGTAGGTCAAGGTGGTGGGATTATGTTGTAGAATCAGCTAGGTTGATGTAATGAGATTATGTTGTGGAAGCAGGTAGGTTGAGTTGTAGGATTCTGTAGGTCAAGGTGGTGGAATTATGTTGTAGAAGCAGGTAGGTTGAGTTGTAGGATTATATAGGTCAAGATGGTGGAATTATGTTGTAGAATCAGCTAGATTGATGTAATGAGATTATGTTGTGGAAGCAGGTAGATTGAGTTGTAGGATTCTGTAGGTCAAGGTGGTGGAATTATGTTGTAGAATCAGCTAGGTTGATGTAATGAGATTATGTTGTGGAAGCAGGTAGATTAAGTTGTAGGATTCTGTAGGTCAAGGTGGTGGAATTATGTTGTAGAATCAGCTAGGTTGATGTAATGAGATTATGTTGTGGAAGCAGGTAGGTTGAGTTGTAGGATTCTGTAGGTCAAGATGGTGGAATTATGTTGTAGAATCAGCTAGGTTGATGTAATGAGATTATGTTGTGGAATTAGGAAGGTTTATATGGTAGGATTAATCATCTCATTTCACCTCATCCTGTTATTCTTGTACATTCCTGTGTTGAGGTGAAGCATAAACAGCGGGAGAGTGCCCGTTCATGGGCTTCATCTATAGACATTCCCATAGACTCTGTTATTCCCTCTGTCCATCGTTACATGGTTGGCCTATTCTTCTGGTTCCATTTGGTCTGTACATCATTGCTTGTTGTGGTATACTGTTATTTTGCAGTGGTAGCCTAGTTATGTGGCCGAACCATTTAACTTTCTGTTTTCTAATGAAATCTAGTGCAGCTATAAGCCCCATTAGTCATGATTTCATAATTTCTCATTTCCTCTCTTCTTGACACATTGAGAATTCTTCTCAGGAGTCTCATTTCTGTTGTTGTAATTTTCGTGTTTTTCTTATTCTTATTCTATCATTTCTCCAAGTATGGCATTGGTAGCATAATTGGTAGGATTGGTGCCTTCATTGTTGTAGAGTGTTGTTTTAGTGTCTACTGATACATGTTTGTTCTTTAGTATTGGTTGCATTTGTTCAATGAGTTGGTTTGCCTTACTGCATCACAATCTCATCTTCTGATTTGCCATTTGATGATATTATACTTCATTAGTGGGATTATACACTATCCAGTGCCGCCCACAGGGTGCTGGAACGCAAATTATTCCTCCCCACACACATTTCCCCACCCACACATACATCCCCCACCCATCCCATAACTAACATGCACACACCCACCCACATATCCTCCACCACCCACCCACACACCCGCAACCACCCAGCAAAACACACATCACAAAACCACACACACATACCCCCACCAACCCACAGATCCTGCACATATCTCCACACACATCCCACACCCTCACAATTTTCTCCACCCACCCACACACACATCAGCCAACCACACATACATCCCCCACCCATCCCATAACCAACACGCACACACCCACCCACATATTCTCCACCACCCACCCACACACCCGCAACCACCCAGCAAACACACATCACAAAACCACACACACATACTCCTGTCAACCCACACATCCCACACCTATCCACACATACATCCTGTACCCTCACAATTTTCCCCACCCACCCACACATACATCAGCCAACCACTCACGCACCCAATATCCACCACCTCTCAACTACACATCTCCCAACTATACATATATCCCCACCCACAAACACATCTCCCCACCTGCCCACACATATCCCCTACCCATAAACACCCAAAACACACACCTCCCACCCACACACACTCCACCACCCACATATACCGCACCCAGACACATCAGCCGCTCACACACATCTTCCCACAAACACACACATCCCCCAACCATACACTCATCTCTCACACACATCCACCCACTCATGTACTCATCCATCAACCACTCACACCCACACATCACTCACCCGCCCATCAAAACATACATCTCTCATCTACCCTCCCACCCACACACACCCCAACCACCCAGCCAAACACACATCTCCCATCCTCACATACATCCTTCATCCACCTGCACATCCCACACCTCCCCCACCTCTCACACAAAACTCCACCCATAAACACATCCCCTCACACACATACACACATCCCCACATGCATTCTTCATACACATCCCTGCCCACATATCTCTCATCCACACACACATCTCCTCACCCACCCACACATCCCCCATCTACAAACACAAACATCATCACCACCCACACATACATCCTCCACCCACTCACATTTACCCCATCCACACTCACACACTCCCACCCACACAGACATATCCCATTCACAGACACGCCCCCATTCTCATCCCCCACACCCATTACACACCCATCCCCCAACCCACACAATCTCCTACACACCCATACACCCACCCAAATACACATTCCCTACCCACACCCCCCAACATCCACATACTTCGAATAATCCTCCCAAATATCCCCCCCCCCCCCACACACACACACACACACCCCTCACACACACATAAATCCCCCACCGACTACACATCCCTTCACCCATCCACCCATCACCCATCAACCCATACACATCCCCCATACACAACCCCTCCACACATACATTCCCCATACCCCCACACACATCCCTCACATACACACCCACACAAACATCCTCACATCTACACACATACATGATGCGTCACATTATCACTGAAACTAATAAGAACAAACTCCCACACTTTACACACAGTTGAGACAATGACGATTGTCGTGAGCATTCTCGCAAAAATTGTAAGAAGTGGAGAAGTGAGGGAGGGAGGGAGTGAGTGAGTGAGTGAGTGAGTGAGTGAAGTGGGAAGGTAACAACAGAACAAGCAGCATTCTGTCAGTGTATACAACCACAGTAAGAGAAACAGAGTGTTAGAGATCTCTTGCAGCCAACTTTAATTATAGAGATGGCACCTGATTGATTAATTTGTGTGGATATTTTATAAGAAGTACTAATTCATCTATATAGAAATGTACTGCATGTAACTAGAAACAGGCAGAATTTATTTATACATAGTGATATTGTTTGGTAACTAGACATAACTTGAGATATAGTTTATGTAACTAGATATATAGTTTATTTAACTATAAATGTAAATGACATAATTAGTGATACAGTTTAACTATGTAAAGACATTGTTTATGCTACTAGGGACATGATTTATGTAACTATGGATAAGTTTATACAGACAATTATACACGTTATATACATACTTTCACTTTCATTCATATATTTCAAAACAGGAGAGTTGATCTTCCTCTGTGTGGGTATGTACATGTGTTACTGTGTGAGATCCGCCCCCATAGATTACTCAGAGGGCAGATTTATCACAGGCGCCATCTGTTATGAGGCTGTTATGTCTGCAATCTTCTATGTTCTTAGGTGAGCAATATTTTGATTGCATATGCATTATATGCATGTTATGTTATGTTGTCACGATCAGTATCCCTGCTTCTATCTAAAAGAGACAGGTATAGAGACCTCCATCTATCTAGAAGAGACAGGTATAGAGACATTCTTATATCTAGAAGAGACAGGTGTAGAGACATCCATCTATCTAGAAGAGACAGGTATAGAGACCTCCATCTATCTAGAAGAGACAGGTATAGAGACATTCTTCCATCTGTCTAGAAGAGTCAGGTATAGAGACATCCTTCCATCTATCTAGAAGAGACAGGTATAGAGACATTCTTCCATCTATCTAGAAGAGACAGGTATAGAGACATTCTTCCATCTGTCTAGAAGAGACAGGTATAGAGACATTCTTCCATCTATCTAGAAGAGACAGGTGTAGAGACATTCTTTCATCTATCTAGAAGAGACAGGTGTAGAGACATTCTTCCATCTATCTAGAAGAGACAGGTATAGAGACATTCTTCAATCTTTATGGAAGAGACAGGTCTAGAGGCATTCTTCCATCTATATAGAAGAGACAGGTATAGAGACATTCTTCCATCTATCTAGAAGAGACAGGTATAGGGACATCCATCTATCTAGAAGAGACAGGTATAGAGACATTCTTCCATCTATCTAGAAGAGACAGGTATAGAGACATTCTTCCATCTATATAGAAGAGACAGGTATAGAGACATCCATCTATCTAGAAGAGACAGGTGTAAGGACATTCTTCCATCTATCTAGAAGAGACAGGTATAGAGACATTCTTCCATCTATCTAGAAGAGACAGGTATAGAGACATTCTTCCATCTATCTAGAAGAGACAGGTATAGGGACATCCATCTATCTAGAAGAGACAAGTATAGAGACATCCATCTATCTAGAAGAGACAGGTGTAAAGACATTCTTCCATCTGTCTAGAAGAGTCAGGTATAGAGACATTCTTCCATCTGTCTAGAAGAGACAGGTATAGAGACATTCTTCCATCTGTCTAGAAGAGTCAGGTATAGAGACATTCTTCCATCTGTCTAGAAGAGACAGGTATAGAGACATTCTTCGATCTATCTAGAAGAGACAGGTATAGAGATATTCTTCCATCTATCTAGAAGAGACAGGTATAGAGACATTCTTCCATCTGTCTAGAAGAGTCATGTATAGAGACATTCTTCCATCTGTCTAGAAGAGACAGGTATAGAGACATTCTTCCATCTATCTACAAGAGACAGGTATAGAGACATTCTTCCATCTGTCTAGAAGAGACAGGTATAGAGACATTCTTCCATCTGTCTAGAAGAGACAGGTATAGAGACATTCTTCCATCTGTCTAGAAGAGACAGGTATAGAGACATTCTTCCATCTATCTAGAAGAGACAGGTATAGAGACATTCTTCAATCTTTATGGAAGAGACAAGTCTAGAGGCATTCTTCCATCTATCTAGAAGAGACAGGTATAGAGACATTCTTCCATCTATCTAGAAGAGACAGGTGTAGATACATTCTTCCATCTATCTAGAAGAGACAGGTATAGAGACATTCTTCCATCTATTTAGAAGAGACAGGTATAGAGACATTCTTCCATCTATCTAGAAGAGACAGGTATAGAGACATTCTTCCATCTATCTAGAAGAGACAGGTATAGAGATATTCTTCTATCTATCTAGAAGAGACAGGTATAGAGACATTCTTCCATCTATCTAGAAGAGACAGGTGTAGATACATTCTTCCATCTATCTAGAAGAGACAGGTATAGAGACATTCTTCCATCTCTCTAGAAGAGACAGGTATAGAGACATTCTTCCATCTATCTAGAAGAGACAGGTATAGAGACATTCTTCCATCTATCTAGAAGAGACAGGTATAGAGACATTCTTCTATCTATCTAGAAGAGACAGGTATAGAGACATTCTTCCATCTATCTAGAAGAGACAGGTATAGAGACATCCTTCCATCTATCTAGAAGAGACAGGTATAGAGAGATCCTTCCATCTATCTAGAAGAGACAGGTATAGAGACATTCTTCCATCTATCTAGAAGAGACAGGTATAGAGAGATCCTTCCATATATCTAGAAGAGACAGGTATAGAGACATTCTTCCATCTATCTAGAAGAGACAGGTATAGAGACATTCTTCCATCTATCTAGAAGAGACAGGTATAGAGACATTCTTCCATCTATCTAGAAGAGACAGGTATAGAGACATTCTTCCATCTATCTAGAAGAGACAGGTATAGAGACATTCTTCCATCTATCTAGAAGAGACAGGTATAGAGACATTCTTCCATCTATCTAGAAGAGACAGGTGTAGAGACATTCTTCCATCTATCTAGAAGAGACAGGTATAGAGACATTCTTACGTCTATGTAGAAGAGACAGGTATGGAGACATCATTCCATCTATATAGAAGAGACAGGTATAGAGACATCCATCTATCTAGAAGAGACAGTCTAGAGACATTCTTCCATCTATCTAGAAGAGATAGGTATAGAGACATCCATCTATCTAGAAGAGACAGGTCTAGAGACATTCTTCCATCTTTCTAGAAGAGACAGGTATAGAGACATTCTTCCGTCTATCTAGAAGAGACAGGTATAGAGACATTCTTCCATCTATCTAGAAGAGACAGGTATAGAGACATTCTTCCATCTGTCTAGAAGAGTCAGGTATAGAGACATTCTTCCATCTATCTAGAAGAGACAGGTATAGAGACATTCTTACGTCTATCTAGAAGAGACAGGTATAGAGACATCATTCCATCTATATAGAAGAGACAGGTTTAGAGACATCCATCTATCTCGAAGAGACAGGTATAGAGACATACTTTCTAATCCAGTACCATAGGGGAATGTGTTGCTGAACTCTTCTTCCCCTCCTCAAGCACATAATTTGGCAGAGTGTTCAAAACCAGCATTTGAGTATCACATCTGTGAGTGGCATGGTCATCCTTGGAACATTAGGCAGACTGCAAATCCAGTTTTTAACCAGCGGGATAGGTAGATACACTAATAATGTCATGAAGATGTTTGGATGGGGTTTGATGCCTGTATTCATCTCGCTAAGTGAGGGAAAGGCTGGATACCTGTTCCTGCCCACATTCAGGCATACACCATGTGATTTCATTTTGACAACAGACCGAAAGCAGGTTCCTGTTCTGGGACATTTGTGTGTGTGTTTTGTTTACGCACGCTATGGATACACTGCACTACAGATGCGTGTTTCAAGGACATAGACAGCATAGATCCTGGTCCCAGCTTCATTTGGCTGGATAGTTCAGACAATGAATGCTAGCACATCCATCAATACACTCTCTAGATACACCCCAGACAGTACATTCTGACACATCCATCAATACACTCTCTAGATACACCCCAGACAGTACATTCTGACACATCCATCAATACACTCTCTAGATACACCCCAGACAGTACATTCTGACACATCCATCAATACACTCTCTAGATACACCCCAGACAGTACATTCTGACACATCCATCAATACACTCTCTAGATACACCCCAGACAGTACATTCTGACACATCCATCAATACACTCTCTAGATACACCCCAGACAGTACATTCTGACACATCCATCAATACACTCTCTAGATACACCCCAGACAGTACATTCTGACACATCCATCAATACACTCTCTAGATACACCCCAGACAGTACATTCTGACACATCCATCAATACACTCTCTAGATACACCCCAGACAGTACATTCTGACACATCCATCAATACACTCTCTAGATACACCCCAGACAGTACATTCTGACACATCCATCAATACACTCTCTAGATACACCCCAGACAGTACATTCTGACACATCCATCAATACACTCTCTAGATACACCCCAGACAGTACATTCTGACACATCCATCAATACACTCTCTAGATACACCCCAGACAGTACATTCTGACACATCCATCAATACACTCTCTAGATACACCCCAGACAGTACATTCTGACACATCCATCAATACACTCTCTAGATACACCCCAGACAGTACATTCTGACACATCCATCAATACACTCTCTAGATACACCCCAGACAGTACATTCTGACACATCCATCAATACACTCTCTAGATACACCCCAGACAGTACATTCTGACACATCCATCAATTCACTCTCTACATACATTCCAGGCAGTGAATTCTGACAGATCTATCAAATTACAAATACTAGATACACCCCAGGCAGTGAATACTGACAGATCCATTAAGTTACACTCTAAAGATACATCCCAAACAGTGAATGCTGTCAGTTCTATCACAATAAACTCTCTAGATATACATCACCAGTCAACATGTTGTAGTATTGATTGGCTGCTTCATTAGATACAACATCACAGCATGCTGGACATTCCAATATGTGAATTTTTCGCTCAGTAGATCTTAGGGTACAGGACTGATGATTGCGACTCCCATGATCCCTAGCAACATCAGCTGAAATCATCAATGAAAGCGCATGAATATAGTTATTGCTGCACTTGTTTGTTTGTTTGTTGGCTTATTTTGAACCCAAGCGTAGTCCATACATGTGCTACTACTTCTAGTATCCTGGACTGATTTTTGCATGTGGATTAGCTTTCCCTATTACCAGTGTCCCTTGCCATCAGGCAAACCCACTTCGACTTCAGGGGTACTTTTTTCCATTTCAGAAGTAGTAAAATAAAGCAAGGAAAGTACACTATTCCATACCTTCAATCATATTGGGTGTATAGTGAGTAAATAAAGTGACAGAAAGGACAAACCTTCAATAATATTGAGTATCACACTGGCTGCCTTGACCTCCTGGGACATATGCTGGTGCCCATTTGAGGCTTAGTCAAGGTGCGAGTCCTGGTCAATTTTTAAAAGTCTTCCTTTCTTGGTTTTGAGTTTTAGAAATATTATTTCCAAATATGCATGTATATGCAGGCACACACAAGTGCACACACCTAAGAAAGAAGTTTGCTAGTTGCATATCCTTTACAGGATGTCGCAGTCAACTCCAGCATTTTTTGACTGTAATTACTTGGCAAGTTTACATTCAGTAGTTTGCCATTACGTTCTGAACGACCGGCACCTATATCATTGTATGAAAACAAGTGCAAGGCGGTCTGCTGCCAAATCACCCGCAGCTGTGTTTCGCATGCGGCCTGTGGGATTATAAATTGTGTTCGTAAGCCCTTCACCACAGAGCCGTTCTATGAAAGAAAGGAAGAAGAAAAAGAGACTTGTTAAATGTAGCTACATTTACTTGTTTAACTCTGACTGCACAGGTGACCATCGTATTATGTATGTAAACAAACTGACTGCATTGATAATTTACTTGTTTAACTTTGACTGCACAAGCCATCATTGTATTATGTATATAAACGAACTGACTGCACAGGTCACCATTGTAATATGTATATAAATGAACTGCCTATGTTGATAATTTATTTGCATCTTCCCCAGACACTTGTGGTGGTATGAAATGCATCCAGACCACCTGTTCCTTATGTTCTTTCTGAGATGTCAGCTTACAGTTACTGTTGTATTAATCATCATTTTGGGTCCCAAGGTAGTGTCTGACTGTGATGTTCTGTAAATAGTTGATACTCCAGGAAATATGAACCATAGAAAGAAATATGTGGTTTAGTAGAGCTAGTTGTTAACCAGTCAAAGACAAGTGACCAATATCTGGCCTTTAAGAGTTAATGCTGTTTTTTTTTAGTTGTTGATGTTGTTACTAACATTTAAACTCAGATGTGGTCGATGAATTTATTATTGAAAATAATCACTAGTCTAAATAAGACTGGGACAGTACTATTATAATTATTAATATTCAACGGTGTTTTCATTGCTGCTGCAGTTAATGATATTTTCTGACATTAAATCAGTTATATAATACAAATAAAAAGATCCTGGTGAATTATAAAATTGCTTCTATGGTTGTATACATATATGTGTGGAAAATCTAGCCTATTTAGTAACAATAATTTTAAAATATTATTACTAAAAATAAAAAGCTTATTAAAAATTAGTTGTCTATTTTCAATTTTATCATTATCATCATCATGTAACACACCCTTAGCATTATGTCACTCTCTTTACAACCTGCCACCTCTCTGCTGTCTATCCTTCTTCTTGTGTTGTAGGGGCTTGCATGTTCCAATAACCCCTTGAGCTATGCCGATATTAGCCCAACTACTGGTTGGGCCTCCCATGTCAAACAGGTAAAGATCACTTTACTAAATGAGACACAAACCTGCTGCCTTATAGACAGACTGGGGATAGTCAAGAGCTTGGAAAAACAAACTAGTACAAATGCTAGTCACAGTCAGATTGCACATTGCTATCATGACAGATGATAGTTTCTTACATTGTGCTTTAAAACAGGTATAATAACTACAACCAGACCGTGGAGGGAGTTATACTTCTCCATAGCACAAATCCTGGGCTGAATTGTAGAGACCATGCATTGCCCATGCAGCATGATCCTTCTATTGGCTAGTTTACTCCAGAAATAAGGTAACACCAACACATCAAGGCAAGATGCAGAAGCTGCCAAATAGCAAAGCAATGTTCTAATTGTCCGCCTGTCAGAGTTTCGATCCTTTACCATTTTTACTGAGCCACAGGCTTGACAAAACAGTGCAATACATTTCACCTCATGATATTATAATATAGCCACTTGCCAGAAAGAGTCTCGATCCATCTCCAGTTCCTCTATTTTCATCCTCAGCATGACTTGTATGTCCTGTGCCCTTCATCATTTTGGTCAACCCTTGCCTTTCATTCTAGAAACCATGCTTACTGTTATTTAATGTAGAGTTTTTCTTATTATTTCAGATATAACCTTTGACATTATTTGAGTTATAATATTTCATATTATTTCTGCTATAATGTTTAATATTATTTTGGATATAATCTTTGACATTATTTGAGTTATAATATTTCATATTATTTCTGCTAAAATGTTTCATATTATTTAAGTTTTAATCTGTTATTTTGTTTGTGTTATAATCTTTCCCATTATTTCAGTTATAATCTTTTATACTATTTCAAATATTATCTTTCATACTATTTCAGTTATAATCTTTCATAATATTTCAGTTATAATATATCACATTATTTCAGTTATAATCTTTCATATTATGTCTGTTATAATCTTTCATATTATTTCAGCTATAATCTGTAATAATATTTCAGCTAAACCTTTCTTTTATTTCAGTTATGGTTTGCTCATCGACCCCCAGATGAAGATCATTGCCGATCTCGAGCATATTCACAATCTGATGTGCAGGACAGCTCATCACCAGAAACAATGAAGTTGAATGTGGGTATTTCCTCCAATGGGGATGTTGAAGTGGGAGAGATTAGTCTCACAGAGATGGATCCTGAGGATATACGGGTAAGGATGATGGTAGAAACAAGCTGTAGTCTTTTGTCTTCTTCACCTCCATCTGGACGAATATCTATTGCTCTTCAAAAACTAAAATAACTGAATAAATTGTGAAGCGGGACAGATAGAACAACAAAAGTTTGATTTTTAAGGTCATGTATCTTTCCCATTGCAACATATGCCTGTGAGACCTGGACACTTACTAAATAAGCTAAAACAGGGCATAAATGCCTTTGAATATAAATGTTATAGACAGGTTCTAAGAATATCTTTGATACAGTAAAGAACAAATGAATCCATACGACTAGATCTGTATATGGAAGAAGGTTGGCTACTAAAGACGATAAAACAAAGACAATTTAAATATGTTGGTCACTTGAAATGTCATGAAAGTTTGGATAGAACAATCATTGGGGGAGGGGGGGGGGCTATGTGCCCGGAAAGAGAGGAAGGCCAAAGAGAATATGGGTGCAGGATGTGGCTGATCATCTCCAGATGGGTGTATCAGACGTGGGACATCTTGCTTGTGATTGAGAAGTTTTCCGGAAAGTTGTTAAGGGAGCGAGGTTCTGCAAAGGACCTGCTACTGAATAAATTAATCTCCATTTGGTCTTCACACCCTATTGGAAAAATCAAGGGGAAGAGAGGCAGAGGCAGACCAAGAGAAATGTTGCTGGATGGATTGCGATGGTGGCAAGGAGGAATATCAACAGCGGAGTTGATCCAGAAAACCAAACACCGAGATCTGTGCAGAGTCATGAATGCCTATGCCAGGCGGCATGGCACTTGATGAAGATGACCCTATTGGAGAATACCAGCTCACACCAAGCTGTCTTATCATTAGCTGCCCCATGCAGCCCTATCCATATCCTCCACATATTTATTTCTGTCTCTGCTGCTCATCGCCATGTGTTTCTGGGTCTTCATGTATTTCTTGTGTCCTGTGGACTCCAGGCAAGGCCTTTCTAGTTACACTGTTGTCAGGCTTTCTCAATGTATGCCCTGTTCAGCCGCAGCATCTTTCCCTACCTCCTTAATCATTAGTATTTGTCTAGTTCTCTCCATGAGCTCCACTTTGGTGATTCTATCATAACATTTTAGTCCTTATACTTTTCCAGAAGGTCATTCATCTCCACAACAACCTGTGCTATCTGTCCCAATTCATATATATTTCAAATAAACAAACAAACAAACGAATGGACAAATTATATTATAGTTCTAATACTCTAGATGCTAATTCTGAATATTTCTTAGCAAAGAGGATGAAAATGTGCAATACAGATTCCTTGCACATGATTGGTTAGACTGTGCAGCAAAAATTATTCTATGGAATGGAGAAGCCAGCCCCATGGCCAACCCTCCTTTGTTGCCTCTTACAACATGATTGGCAGGTTACTATGTGTTACTATTCCTGGCATCACTTAAGGGTTTCAGTAATACATCGGCAGCCTGTGACAAGTATGGTAGGTTACATTATAACTATTCTTTAGTCTCTTTGGTGAAGTGGTCAAGCCGTTTGACTCGTGCTCTGAAGGTTGTGGATTCGATTCGATTCTGGGCCGCGTCCTTCGGTTTACCAGTTAAATGTTTCGGAGACTCCTGTGGGTTGTCACTAAAAGCTACGGAGTTCATGCTTTGTGCGACGCTTTCCGTGCTGCAGAAAGAGACCGAGCCATATGGGATAAAACCCGGTGCAATGAAGTCGACCCTGTCGACTTTTAAGCGACTTTTTTTATTCTTTGCTTTCCCTTAGGTGCCAGTAACAGAGAGGAAGGAGGCTGTAGACTTTGCTTATTGGATATTCAATATTTTATATTTTTTACGCAAAAGTGATGGCAATGCTCCCAAAGCTGACAGCAAACTCTGCTGGCAATATCATGAGCACAGTCAGATGTGGGTTCGAAATCTGGGCTCGTCAGTCAAGAAAAGACTGGTCGCTCTTCCTTCTTTCTCTGTGCTTACTAAATATGATTCATGCTATCACATCACAGACTCATAGGAGGAAACTGCTACATGGCCATTTCTTTCTTATTAAACAAAAGTGAAGTGACTAGTTCGGTACAAGGGAGCCGCGCTAGTGCAGTAACTAGCATGCTTGCTTGCTGGCCCGGTGGCCATGTTTTCGAATACCCTACAAGGTGGATGTACTGGCCTTGACTCACAGGTCAAGGCAACCTAACATGGCTACCAGAAAATATTCTGTGAAGTAAAAATGGTTGGCGTGATACTAACCACATCATCCACCCAACCCCGATTGGTCGATCACAATATATCCATAAGGCATAGAAAAGAGTCCTTGATTTTTTGTTACTTTACATAACCAATTTAAATATATTGTTTTATAAACAGTATTTCTCAATTTGATGTTTATTTCAAGCTTCTAAGCTTACATGTTTATGTCATCTATGTTAGATGTTTGTGTCTTTATTACTTTTTTTTAAATGTTGCATATCCCTTGCAGGACGTTGCAGTCAACACCAACATTTTTCAGCTGATGTTGATGTAGTAGGCAAGTTTTACATTCAGTAGTTAGCCATTGCTTTATGAATGACCGGCTCACATAACTCTGTAAGTTATCAGTGCTGTGTGATCCGCTGCCAGATTTCTTGCAGTTGTTTTCCCCACGTGGATAAACTGGATTACGAACAACGTCATTAACTCCTTGGCCAGGGTGACTTTATGTTTAAAAAAACACTAATTGTTGGTGATGCTACAAAACTTTCTCCCCTAATTTGGTGTGCAAAAATGTAATTTTTCCAGTTTGTATGTTACAATAATAAGCTTTGGTGTTATAGTCATCATCATCATCTCAAGTGCCCTGCCAACTGGTCCTTCACCAAAGCTTTGAATGTTTACATCCTGTCTCTTATCACCATTTTAATCTTCTATATTCTGTCCATCTATTAACTGTATCACTTAGTGATCTTAATATTGTGCCATTCCTCGATTTTAAACATCCAGTGCAATTTATTTGTTGATACATGGGATATGAGTTGTTTCCATGGTTTGTCCCAATCTCTGTGCAATGTTTATTCAGCCAGATGTCTTTAGACTCTTTGCATTTGTTCACTATTTCTGTGTTCTATTTATGTATTTAGTTATATTTTCTTCATCTTGCTTTTTCTTTCTTCTTTAATCTATAACCTGCAGAATTTCATGTGTCATCCATTTCATTTTGTTTGGAATTATTTCTTGTTTATCTTCTAGTGAATTCTGTAACAAACAGCATATGAACAAATGCACACTTATTGATTATCTTCTAGCATGACCTCTAACAAACAGCATATAAACAAATGCACACTTATTGATTATAATTTAATGTGCCCTCTAATCTCTACTTCTTTCTTCTACCCCTATAAACACCAATCAATACTATCCATCTGCAATGAAAGTGACCTTTAACTAAAAACAGTTTCATTGACTATAAAAAGTTACAGTAACAACTGCTTGACAGTAAACTATTAACTGTTAATAATTATTCACTTTGCAGGCAGAACTCAAGCGTTTGTATACACAGCTCCAGATCTATAAAACCAAGACAATGCGAAAAGACAACCCTCACATCTCCAAGCGTAGAGGTGGACGGAAACAAACTCATCGTCGCTTCTCGCTGCAAGCATTTCATCATAAGCATCGCCATCAACACGATCACGAACATGAGCATGAAATGTCCAAGACGCCTGAGGAATCTACTAATTCGGCGGAGGCTATGGCTTTCTCCATTGAGCCTAGTGTAAAAGAGGACCCGAATGAAGGCAGACAAGTTCCTTCTGTTACTTTTAAATCTGGACACAAATAACGGGTCAATACTGTGCATAAATTATTCTAATTTATATTTTGTCACATCTTCCTTTTCATTATATTTTGCATGGGGAGAGGTGCTGTAGAAGAGGAGTTACAAGTGGAATCAACAATGCATTGCAAGGATATATTTTACTCTTGTGTAAATGCATTACAAGGAAATATTTTACGCTTGTGTAAATTGTATTTTCATGACAGTAGAACATTATATTTCCTGTGAATAAATTAACTAGAGTGTTATTCAGTCTCTATATTTTGTTCATCTTTTCTACAATATTTGAACATATTTTTACTGAAGTAATAAGGACTTGATGAGAGCAGTAAGTTTCTACTGGATCTGCACCACTGGGTTGTGTACTGGTGCATTGTAAGGCAGTGTGGTTAGAGCCCTTTGAAATCATGTGAAATGTGTGGAAGAACAGCCACACCATCATTGACAGGAGAGACTGGTGTGCCAGGGAGTGGCCAGAGGATCTGGTTGACATTCAGTTCTTTGATGAAAGGCCATACAGATACATAATCGGACTACAGCTGCTACCAATAGTATTGGAACTTGTCGCTAGTTTGTTGCAAATGAGTACAGAGTGTGTATGGGAATGTACTGAGTGCTGTGATGTCAGTTTTTGACTCAACTCAGATCAACTCAGTAATTTTGTTTTCAGGAATTTCCATGACGACCTAAAATAAAACGTCCATAAACTTGAGTGAGACATGCCGAAAATGGCTGCAGCATTGCCGTTGTGCTTATCAATGTCAGTATCCTGGATAAGTCTGCCACTGACAACAGAAACTAAGTATATAAAGTTGCAAAACACTCTCAGTTCATAATCATTAATTTTAATAACTGGTATGGTCTTCTCAACTTGACTCATCACCTTGGAATTTTATGGTTATTATCAGGCCTGTTTTGCTGGCAGTAAACCACGAAAAGTGAATGAACAAATTAATAAATGCTTGGAACCAAACTGGATGTGGTTCCTGAGACAAATATTGTCAATACTTTGGACTGCCAGAATAACTAAACATAATTGCCTGAAAGAGGGTAATGAAAGTAGAACATTATGTACAACCATAAGGAAGAGAGACAAATGGAAAATTTTGATCATGTAATGAGAAGAGAGGCAGTGGACAACATTGTGATGATTAGATAGATCAGTTGGTGTAGAGGGGGATCCAAAGTGATGATTTTGGATGGATTGAGACAGTGGTAAGGGGGAATACCATCAAAAGAGTTGACCCACAGCATTTCGAACCAAGATCTGTGAAGAGATGTTAAAGCCTACACCAGACAGCAGGGCACATGATGATGATATTTTCAAGCCAAAGTCTGTACATGCTTGGGAGAACTTATTAATTAAATTCTGGAGTTAATCTGGACTTTGGGTGAAAATTGCAGCCTCATCAACAAACAGTAGCTCTCTTACTGTTGCCTCCCTCTTTTAGTGTGTTTTCAGTCTCATTAGATTGAAGAGTTAACCATCTGATCTAGTGTGGAGACATACTTCTTCCACTGCACCATCAAACACTTGATTGAGAAGAACAACAAATAAAATTCCAGATAAGCTACAGGCTAGTACATATCCTTGCTTGACACTGCTACATTTCATAACAGGACCTTTCAGATTCTCATTGTGCTGAATTCTTCCCTTCATATCATCGTGCAAAGATTTGATCAACTGCAGCAATTTAGAGGGGCAGCCTATTTTAATAACTACTGTATTGAGACCAAATCTGCTGACCAGGTTCAATTCCTTTTTGGGATGAATGATTGCAATGCTCAAATATGTATTCAATCCCCTGGACTTTTCTCCTAGTTGGTGAAGAGAACAGATCATGTCTGCTGTTATTTTTCCAGTTGAAATGCATATTGTGACTCGGAATACAGACTTTCAGTCAGCCTCAGCGATTTTGTTGAAATATTTTTGCAAAAAATTCTTTGCAACAATACTCAGTAATAAGATAACCCTGTAGTTATTACAGTCGTTCATGTTGTCTTTGTTCTTATATAGTGTAACTATTTTGGCATATTTCATATCTTTGGGAATTGTGGTTTGTATCCAGCAGTAACATGCAAGTGAATATAATGGGATAGCAAAATGATCTTACAGTTTTGATCAAATCTGGTGGACTTAATTCATCACACACTGCGAGAGCAATGTGTTGTTACCAGTGGACAATATATAAATATATATATTGTAATGAAGTGAAATGAGCTATTGTTCCCATATGGTAACGATCGTGTACTCATTTTGTGCAAAGAGAGAAAATCCATTCTGTTGCAAGAGGATTTCTTCTCCTTCTTCTGTGTTCATCCGGAGTGTTTTTTCCCCAGACGTAATTGTGGTGTGTCCCTTTATGCGCCCTTAGATCAACACATCCGACTTCAGAGGGGGTGTTTTGCTAGGTTAGCCTTCCTGGGCAAGATTATTTGAAATGTGTATACATTTTAATTGATATGTTCTACGTTGGAACTGAATATGACTTCAATTTGTGCAGTGGTATGTAACTTTCGTTAAATAAACAGCAGTGAAACAGTAATGGCATTAACTTCACAGGGCCATTGTGTAAGGCTTCCATATATGGTGATGATAAATTCTGTTTAGTGGTACTATATTGGTTGTGTGTCTTTCATATTCTCTTGCTTTGAACTTAAGCACATGTATCTATTTCTAGTACACCAGACTGATTTTTGCGTGTGTATTATCTTTCTCAATTACCAGTGTCTCTCAGCATGAGGCAAACCCACTCCGACTTCTAAGGTAATTGTAATGTAATGTATGTCCCCAAGTTAAGGATGAGAAGTCAACATATTAGTACAAATGACCAGCTCTTAATCCATTCAGCCCTGATGACCTCATCTAGAGGTACTAAATCTCACAGTCCTTCGAATAGCATCACGTAAAGTGTACAATATCTGTAATTCCTGTTCCAAGGTGATGTTTAACATTACATATGTACAATACAACAATATCCCATACGATGGTTTGGATATAAAAATAATTAACATACACAGCCACAATATCATATCCTCCTTCCTGGAGTAAAATCATAAATATTGCTGCTTACAGCAGCAGATGAACATCATTCTGACATCCTGCACATTTACTGCAGCTATCCCCAGAACATATATCTTTGCCAGTTGGCTACTTAACAAGCCGCTGCCTTTCTCGTTGAGAACACTTGTACAATTGATTATTAATTCTGAACATTAAACTTGTCATTGACTATAAGATTTCATACGTGGTATGTATTGATGTCTGCAGTGTATTTATAATCTGAGACATATCCATTATGTGTATATGTCCATATTTAGTCTAAGACAAAATTTCAAAAAGCCATTGTACTTAGAAACTCTTCCCTCAGTCTGCCAACATTTGGATGCAACTTGGTGAGATGATGATAGACTTTTGGACTTCTTTTAACATCCCAGATATTACTGAAATTAACCTTAGAATGTTAACATCCCAGATATTATTGAAGTTAACCTTAGAATGTTAACATCCCAAATATTATTAAATTTAACTTTAGAATGTTAACATCCCAAATATTACTAAAATTAACCTTAGAATGTTAACAACCCAAATATTAGTAAAATTAAACTTAGAATGTTAACATCCCAAGGATTATAGTCATAAACTTTAGAATGCTAAACAAAAGACATTATAGACATTAACTTTAGAATGCTAACACTAAAGACATTATAGAAATTAACTTTCGAATGCTAACACAAAAGACATTATAGACATTAACTTTAGAATGCTAACACTAAGGACATTATAGACATTAACTTTAGAATGCTAACATAAAATACATTATAGACATTAACTTTAGAATGCTAACACTAAGGACATTATAGACATTAACTTTAGAATGCTAACACTAAGGACATTATAGCCCTTAATCATAGAATGTTAACATCCCAGACATTATAGACATTAAATAGCAAACGACAGAAGAAAAAGGAACTCACTTTAGAATGTTAACTCTAAAGACATTATATAAATTAAGTTTAAAGACAATTTCTCTTGTTACATTTAGCAATTGTTGGACTGAAAGCTTGGTTGCAGTGTGCCCTATTTCAAACATTTTAAAACCGTCTTTGCACTTACAAACCTGTGCAAACTATCATTAGCTTAGCAAGATGAACTGGTGATGCTGTCTTTGATGATATCTAGGAGTAGGATCTTGCTGCTAGTTAATGTATTTTGTTGTAAGATTGTTGTGTGGATGTAATACGGCATAGATGAACCATAAAGACAGTAACAATGATTACAGAGACAAGTGGGCTGCAATGACAAATATATCATTAAAATTGCATCATCTGAGAATTTAACGTTATGGCTTTATCAGGCTTCCAAGAATATCCATGATTTAAGATCTCTCCACAGAAGAACCTCAAGTTTAAAAGCCAACTTGAGGATACATTTAATTTGTGTGCAGAGTTTATAAAAGACTTGCAATAGTAATAATTGCAAACGATGTTTGTGCAGTTCTGTAAGCCAGCTGAAGTGAATAAAACAACATTGCAGTTGACTGAGTCAAATCATAGCCTGCAATTGGATGGGTTGGTTGGAAGACTGAGCCTTAACAATCAAGTATGGTGCTCTGGCATGCAGGTCATTTGAACCCTGAAACGGGCTAGTATCTATCAGAGAAAGGCTGGTGTAGAGACTTTCCTCCTAACCCTATACTGAAATGCCATCTCAGTGGGGACTGTGGTAGATAGGTCTCTTTCCCCTCTCCAAACTCGCAAATCAATGGGGTGCAGAAGACAAGCACTGGAACTTCAGATTTGTTGAGAGTTATATTAGGATGTAAACAGGTTATGTTTCAGCACAGCACATACTGGGATTAGACCTCTGGTCCAGTATGGTGGATAGGCTGTTGAGCTTTTAAGGCGTCTGAAGTGTTTTTGCTTCTTGCTAAGGTTTGCGTACATATTGTCTTCATTTTGGACTTGTAAAACATGGTTCTGTCACCCAGCTACTAAGTTAAGAACGTGGCGTGACACTACGAGCTGTGAATTTCATGTGAAATGATTTTACATCTGTCCACTGTGGTTTTTATTGTGAACTGCATGTTCAGAAAAATGGTGAATTGCTGAATAAGCTTGTTTTGCCTTATGCAGTAATGTGTGTGCAACTGTTGGTTTTCTTGTGACTGCCGCTTCCATCGACGATGAACGGTAATTCTAGTGATGAACTGTTGTGTTGATATTCTGGCAGCAGCCTTATGCAGGTATACCTGTGCATGCTGTTGGTTTATCAGGACTGCTGTCTGTTCCACTTTTCACATGGGACAGTAGAGAGCATTTTGTGTAATATTCACTGGCACAGGAACAGAGCAATATGAAGTGATTTTGCCATGAATTTGAAACTGCAGCTGAAGACTAACATACTGGGATTTGATCTAGATTGTTAATGTTTCTTTCACAGGAATTATGTATTTCATTGTCAACACACACCAGATCAGTGCAAAGAGGAAGTGTGGTAATGCTAAGGAAGCAACCATTGTTGAAGACTTTGAGATACTCTCACTCCTCACCAACTAGATATTAACATGCGTCACATGAGATTATTTTATGCATTTGTTTTTGTGAAACTGCTGTGAGCATTTGATGACATTTTGATGTTAAAGTGTATATTCATATGTGTTATAATAGATTGTACAGTGTTATAATAGATGATAATCATGTATGCATTTTTATTTAACCCAAGCATATAATATGTACTTTAGTATGTTATGTGCTCTATAGGAAAACAGTGCAAGCAATGGTGTTTTTGTGGTTGCAGGCGAGAAAATATATATAATGGGAAAACAAGTCTGAGGAAAATCAACTCCATTCATCCCTTAAAATAGCCATAGTTAACATTAGGATAATCATGCAGTGAATCTCTGGTCATTCTAACTTTCCAAATAATGACAAGGCAGACATACTAGCAAAGGAGGGATCTAGACAGAAAGCAAAAAACTTGCTTGAAATGGAGTAAATGGAAGGGAAGCATACATTCATATATGGCAGTTCTTGACCCCAAAGGCAACAAAAACCATATGGCAAGAAAGGATCCAAACTTGACTTTTAGACTTTGAATATACATTATATCACTGAACATGCACCAGAAGAGACATCAACCAGAATTCACTTTAGAGTGTTGCTTTGTAAATATCCTAAAGAGACTGTTAAGCATCATCACTTTTAGTGTTCGACTGATAAGATATCAGGAAATTGTTACTTCTGACTGAACTAGTTAAAAGAAACACATCAAATGAAATAAACACAAGAGCTTATGAACAATTGCATGTATCACTACATGGAACAACACAACAGCTGATGAACATGTGCATGTATCGCTACATGGAACAACACAACAGCAGATGAACATTTGCAGTATCACAACATGGAGCAACATAACAGCTGATGAATATTTGCATGTATCACTACATGGAACAACACAACAGCTGATGAACATGTGTATGTATCACTACATGGAACAACACAACAGCTGATGAACATTTGCATGTATGACAACATGGAGCAACACAACAGCTAATAAACACCTGCATGTATCACTACATGGAACAACACAACAGCTGATGAACATGTGCATGTATTACTACATGGAACAACATAACAGCTGATGAACATTTGCATGTATCACTACATGGAACAACACAACAGCTAATGAACATCTGCATGTATCACTACATGGAACAACATAACAGCTGATGAACATGTGCATGTATCACTACATGGAACAACATAACAGCTGATGAACATGTGTATGTATCACTACATGGAACAACACAGCAGCTGATGAACACTTGCATGTATCACTACATGGAACAACACAACAGCTGATGAACATGTATGTATCCCTACATGGAACAACACAGCAGCTGATGAACACTTGCATGTATCACTACATGGAACAACACAACAGCTGATGAACATGTATGTATCACTACATGGAACAACACAGCAGCTGATGAACATGTGCATGTATCACTACATGGAACAACACAGCAGCTGATGAACACTTGCATGTATCACTACATGGAACAACACAACAGCTGATGAACACTTGCATGTATCACTACATGGAACAACACAGCAGCTGATGAACACTTACATATATCACAGCATGGCATTGAGCTGAAGAGTGAAAGATCAAGCATCATTGGATTAAAAAACTAAACCATATCCTAAAAATCAATGCTGTAGTAACTGAAACTGTGATTGCATTTCTGCTTGGTGTTCTATGAATGTATCTCCCCAGTTAACAAGAAATTAATGATTTACATATATAATATAAAACCATTACTGTGGCTTAGAGAATAGTGAAGCTATGTTTTACAATTCCACGACCTACCGAGTCAAAGGCTGAAAATCAGATGCAGCCAATTTGAAAGCACCACGCTTTGTGTTGTTTTAATTAGTATGAGGTATTTGGTTGTTTAGAAAGCAATGACAACTACTGAACTACAATTTGTGTAGTAATTCTTCAACAGCTAACAGATGCTGAGGTTGTTGATTACCATGTCCTGTAAAGGACATGCAACTAACTTGTTAAAAACATAATATAAATTCAGTTATTATGAAAGGTGTGTTATAATGTGCATTGTTGGTTTCACTTGTATCTCCTTCTCTAGTATACATTGCATCTAAGCAGAGAATACTGTTTGTACTCTTTGTTTGTCAGTCATCACTGGCTTAGCTGTACATATTTCATCTTCCAAATAACGTACATTTTGTTTCATGTGTTTATTTATATTCATGAACATGATAACATTTTGAACTAACACATTTATTTTAATTGCTTGAGAGATTGCTTGTAATTGGTACCAGTGAATTTCCTGTACACAATTTTGATGATTCTGACCTCACTTAAATCTAGTTCACTTATTTTGATTCTTCATTTTGATTTCTGAAAGTAAAATGTAGTCAGTCACATATATTAAAAGTTCTTATGCTGGTATTTGATTCTGCTTCACAATTAGAACACTTATTTGCTGCATATAACATACATATTAAAAATAGCATCATTGCACATTTTCTTTTATATGGACATTTATGCTATGGATAATGTGTGTCACATTTCTCATTAATAAGGGGACTAGACATGTCTGTTTTTAAATCCTGGAGTGTTCTAAGCTATACATCAGATTAAAGGACTATTTTTGAAGAAAAAAAAACATAGGTACCTGACTTGATTCTACTGTGAGCAGGAAAATGCAGCAAGGAAGCTGAAAATGAAAACACAAGTGCAAGAATAAAGTAGTATGTCATGGGTGTTAGCATAATAATGGACAATGTACTAATTTATCACTACAGTGACCAATTCCTAGTTGAGGATGGATTATTTCTTACTACAAAATCCAGAAATCCAGAATAAATATAAGCCACTCATTAAGAGAAAGTTAAAAAACACATGGAGCCAAAGAAGAGGCAGCAGTTGCTTGCATGATCCCATCTTATGCCTAGACACAGCATAGGAAAGCACCATTTGAAGACTGTACATAACATTATAAACTATAAACATACATCTACAAAATTAAGGTTGCCCAAGCTTACCTGTGTAATTTGCCGAAATGGTTCCCAAAATCCAGAACATGTTCTGCAAATATTTGGTTGCTTTCGGGACTTGCTGGTATCTGCGACTTAGGGATAGTCAATGCAGTTTGTAACTCACGTTTGTAACCCCTTGGCCACGCAGACTGGCATATTTGGCGATAGCTTAATGTATAATAAAAACCCATTATGTAGAATAACTATAGACACAACAGTAGCTGATAAGGAGCTGCTCTGATAATGTCAAGAGCATGGTCACATGAGGGTTAAGTGCCTGTTTTTGCCATTCATCGACAGAGGAAAAGGTTGAATATCTAATCCTTGATGCATAACTAACTAGATCTATGGCAGGCTCCTGTTTCGGGACAAGTCCTTTTGTTTTACTACATATTCCAGTCACAACTCGGATGAGTTAAACAGGTCCTTTTGTTTTACTACATATTCCAGTCACAACTCAGATGAGTTAAACAAGTCCTTTTGTTTGATTACATATTCCAGTCACAACTCAGATGAGTTAAACAAGTCCTTTTATTTTACTACATATTCCAGTCACAACTCAGATGAGTTAAACAAGTCCTTTTGTTTTATTACATATTCCAGTCACAACTCAGATGAGTTAAACAAGTCCTTTCTTTACTACATATTCCAGTCACAACTCAGATGAGTTAAACAAGTCCTTTTGTTTTACTACATATTCTAGTCACAACTCAGATGAGTTAAACAAGTCCTTTCTTTACTACATATTCCAGTCACAACTCAGATGAGTTAAACAAGTCCTTTTGTTTTACTACATAGTCTAGTCACAACTCAGATGAGTTAAACAAGTCCTTTTGTTTTACTACATACTCCAGTCACAACTCAGATGAGTTAAACAAGTTAGATGCATGTCTTTTACAGGACATCACAGTCAACTCCAGCATTTTTTGCCTGTTTGTGATTTTCTAGGCTATATTTACTTCAGTAGTTTGCCATTGCTTTCTGAACAGCTGATGCTCATACCATGGAAATCAGCAATGGCTGCTTCCAAATTGTCTGTGGGTCATTTTGAACCTTCAACTTGGTATGTCAGCGAGGAGTGACGAAGGGATCTGGCCGACGCTCGACGCTCAGATGAAAGCGAGACGGACATATAATCAGATTGCTACTGGTACTATTGGTGTTGGAACTCTTCGCTGGCTGCTGAGGATGGAGAAAGAGCGCTTATGGGAATGCCCCGAATGCTGTGATGTCGGTTCCTAAATCAATCAATCAATCAATCAATCAATCAATCTTGGTATGTCGGGAAATTGTGAAATACGTTCACTATGCCTAGGCTAGTGCTGACTAAACAGGATCATTACCCCTTCAATAAACGTATGATAAAGTGGTTGGTACAGAAAGAGTTCAATTGATGGATGGCCTCTTCTACTCACTGAGTGCATATGACAGTGCTTAGACTGTGTTTTGAGGATGCTGACACTGGATAAGAGAAAGATATTACCACCCACCATTAACCACCTGTTGCTGAAGTGGTTTAGAGGTAGAGCATTTACCTTTAACTTGAGTAGACCTGGTGCGATTCATGATGTAAGGAGTACAGTTCTTAACAAAATAAGAAACAGATGGGATTCTTCTCCCTGACCTGTTGCAGTGTATCAAACTTCTGATCTTCTTGGATAAGGGCAAAAAATCAGGAGCATGTAAAAAATCCATTGTCAGTTGTAAATTGAAAACAGCATATCAAATAAGTTTCAGTGTTAGCTACATTTCAAAACTATAAAACCTATTTACAAAAGAATATTGACAGTGTATGTGATTTTGGTGCATAGACACAGTTGAATCCTGTCTGTGCTAGTCAGTTTGTGCACTGTGCTGTGATGCTCTTTCTGTTCTTTAAGGGAGAAGGCTCATTGTGCCAGGAATGTTATCCTTTTCAAACCAAACCAAACTATAAATAATTCATTAACAACCAAGCAAATGACTACATTTTCTCTTTATAGCTCACCAAATTTTCAGTTTTCTTACTCCTCCCATCTCAGACATGTATTAGTTTTTTTCTCACAGTGTCCTAATTGTTAATTTAATTATCTATGTCCTACTCATTACTTTAATTTGATTAGCCCAAGAGATGTGTATTTTTACCTCATTCTGACCGTGGATATAATTATATTAACTCTTTCTATTCTTGGCAGCTTTTAGTTTAACTAATCCATCCTTTAGAGCAGTTGAGAATAGAAGATGCTACATAGATATGTTAATAAAGTTACTAAAGTTGAGAGGGTGGACTTCATTGCACTGAATGCCACCCATTCAGCTTGGTCTCTCAACACAAAATGGCAAAAAGCCACTTGCAAACAGCATTGCATAAAGCATGAACTCTGTAGCTCCAGCAATGACCCCCCAGGAGTCTTCAGAAAAATTGCACTTTTGCTCTGAACAAAGCAGTCCGTGGAATGAATCCACAACCCTCAAAATGCAAGGCAGAAGGTTTCACTACAAAGACCGCCAGACATAAATTTGTGCCTTAGGAAAATGTAACGTCAATGCTGTCTTCATCTGTGATCAATAGCTGGCACTCCTTTGCCTTCACTCTAGCACAGTGGTTCTCAACCGGTGGGGGAATTTTGGGGTTTCCAGGGGGGAATGAAGATTATTTCAAGATTGCGTTAATACAAAAACCGATTACTTGATCGTGTTTTTCCCTTCCTACTTTACGGTTCTGTACGTCTCACCCTTCTAAAATTCATTTTATAAAGTAAATAGACCCACAAATCACGTTTTATGTGGACGTCTAGACTTGTTTTAGTATGTGCTATTAAATTTAGCTTCTATTATTACGTATGCTGTGTAGGGGCAGGGGGAAATTTTTAGGGAGGAAATACGAAAGGGGGGGGGGATGACGTTCTAAAAATATGGTGAGGGGGGGAATGACATCCTAAAAATATGGTGAAGGGGGGAACGGGCCAAAAAAGGTTGAGAACCACTGCTCTAGCAGATGCTTCCAGACTGAGATTTGTCTTATCAGCTACTTGTAAACCTACTCAAGGTCTGAGAGATGGAAATATAGTACTATTAAAAATATCTGTCCTAGATGCTACTAAAGGTATGCCAAGAGGGAGGTGAGTAAATCAACTATAAAAAAAGTAGAATTTGTCATCTTATGAGAACATAATCACAACTGAGAGAATGAAGTCACTTATCTGAGTTTTAGGGCACAAAAATCAAACTCAGTGCCATAGGCTGCAAAGGTCAACTGACAGAAAGTGACAATGGGGGATTTTTTTTCAACTCTGTCTCTATACATAAAACACATCTTTACAAGAACATTTAAGGGATGGAAGTTAGGGATTCCTTTGCAGTTGGAAATTTTCATGTAATTTATACACAAAATAGATTAAATGAATATTTTATAAACTTGAATGAATTAAGACATTTGTTTAGAAATTATAACACATATTTTAACCAGAAACATGTCATTTTGAACTGATAGTAGTACTTCGTAAATTGATTAGAGACATTAACGTAGACAATCAAAATTTTTTGGCCATGTTATGAGAAGAAATGAATTGGAGAACTTGGTGACAACTGGCAAGATCAAAGGGAACAGACCAAGAGGAAGACCTAGAAGCAAATACATGGATGGCTTGGCCTCATGGCATGGTCGAGACAGAAACACGGAGCTGATCCACGACTCTGGTGATCGAGTGAGATGGCAAAACATGACAGCCCGCGCTTACAGGCATGGCACATGATGGATGATGGATGGATAGTACTTCTCAACAGAACTGTAGGCCACCTAAAGATGTGTGTGGAATACAACACTAATCTTCAGAAAAAATATTCTTATTTAACACAGCCAATAATTTTGTTGTTGCTTTTTTGTTTCATTCAGTATTATCTGCATAGTACTTTCACACAGCACATACCCTTTATCATAGATACATGCTTGTTGATTGGTATTTAGACAGATTTCATGGTGGTGAGTTGTTAGTAAATTTTGGTGTTACATCTGTGTATAATATTTTCTTATTTCTCAACTATAAATTTGTTAATATTGTGCAGTTTCATTAACTGTAGCATTATCATTTTCTATGCATCTCTAATGTTGATAGTGTCTGTGGTTTTGTTTCTTGCCAAAAATAGTATATTTATCAATTTAGTGCTCTTCCGGTTTAGAAATTATGTTTCAGTGTCCCATTATGCATTCTGTTTTCTCCATAAGTTTATTATTTGAATGTTAATGAAAAATGTTTACAAGATACTGAACTACACAGAAAAGATAATAATTATGTAATATGCTTTCTTCTGTCTTCATCTTTTTGTTCACTGTTTGAATACCCATATCTATATTTTTTTTCTCTTGCCAGACTGTCAAGCTTTTTTATTGTTTTGTTTCATAAACATTGCAATTTAGAAGCACCTTATGGTCATGTTTTAAAAAACATTATTATAAAAACAAGCACATTATCTAGATTTTGTTTCTGAACTGCCTAGCAGATTTCACACAGGGATTTAAACCCTAGAGATACACATAAACATGTTGATATACTAGTGAACTGCACTGACACTGTTGTGAAGAGCTCATATGATTTATTATCTTTAGGTCTAAATATTGGTCCATATGCTTTATCGTCTGTATGTTTTAGCATTGGTCCACGTGCTTTATCATTTGAATATCTAATGTTGACCTATAAAATTTATTGTCTCTGGGTCTAACATTGATCCATCTGCTTTAATTATCTTCAGATCTAACATTGGTCCATATGCTTTATCATCTATAGGTCTAACATTGGTCCATATGCTTTATCATTTATAGGTCTAACATTGGTCTATATGCTTTATCATAAATATGTCTAACATTGGTCCATATTCTTTATCATCTAAAGGTCTAACATTGGTCCATATTCTTTATCATCTATGGGTCTAACATTGGTCCATATGCTTTATCATCTATGGATCTAACATTGGTCCATATGCTTTATCATCTATGGGTCTAACATTGGTCCATATGCTTTAACATCTATAAGTCTAACATTGGTCCATATGCTTTAATCATTTAGAGGTCTAACATTGGTCCCTATGCATTATCATCTATAGGTCTAACATTGGTCCATATGCATTATCATCTATAGGTCTAACATTAGTCCATATGCATTATCATCTATAGGTCTAACATTGGTCCATATTCTTTATCGTCTATAGGTCTAACATTGGTCCATATGCTTTATCATCTATGGGTCTAACATTGGTCCATATGCTTTAACATCTATAAGTCTAACATTGGTCCATATGCTTTATCATTTATAGGTCTAACATTGGTCTATATGCTTTATCATAAATATGTCTAACATTGGTCCATATTCTTTATCATCTAAAGGTCTAACATTGGTCCATATTCTTTATCATCTATGGGTCTAACATTGGTCCATATGCATTATCATCTATAGGTCTAACATTAGTCCATATGCATTATCATCTATAGGTCTAACATTGGTCCATATTCTTTATCGTCTATGGGTCTAACATTGGTCCATATGCATTATCATCTATAGGTCTAACATTGGTCCATATGCATTATCATCTATAGGTCTAACATTAGTCCATATGCATTATCATCTATAGGTCTAACATTGGTCCATATTCTTTATCGTCTATGGGTCTAACATTGGTCCATATTCTTTATCATCTATGGGTCTCACAATGGTCCATATTCTTTATCATCTATGGGTCTAACATTGGTCCATATGCTTTTACATCTATAAGTCTAACATTGGTCCATATGCTTTAATCATTTAGAGGTCTAACATTGGTCCATATGCATTATCATCTATAGGTCTAACATTGGTCCATATTCTTTATCATCAAAACGTCTAACATTGGTCCATATGCTTTTTCCTCTTTAGTTCTAATATTGGCTCATATGCTTTATTGTCACTGGGCCTAACATTGGGCCATTTGCTTTATTGTCTCTGGACGTAACATTGATCCATTTGCTTTATTGTCTCTAGGTCTAACATTGGTCCATTTGCTTTATTGTCTGTTGGTCTAACATTGTCCATATGTTGTGTTTTATTGATGCTGGGTCTAACATTTGTCAATATGTGTTATTCATTGTAAGTCTAACATTTATCTGTGTGCTTTATCATCTACAGGTCTAACAGTGGTTCATATGCTTTATTGTCTGTAGGTCTGACATTTGGCTAAATACAAGTTGTTTTACGTAAAGAATTCTTGAACTTAACCTCCTGAGGTGATGTCATTCATCTGAGAACTATGAATAATAATTACATTAAGTAAAATAGTACACATACATGTCATCATTGTTAATGTAACTTCAAAGCTTCTCCTTCTCTTTCATCAGATCCCTGATCTGGAGCGGACACTGGCAATCACTACTCTCCAATCTGCTCTGTCATTCCAAACTTTAATGAAAATGAACTTGCTGTACAGTTGTTTAATCTTTCCACATGCCTGTCTTCCTCTGCTTCTCTCAACAGGTATTTTTCAATGTAATGCTAATTTCTCTGTTGCAGCTCTTTTATTAACATGCCATATACATATTATTTGTCATATCTTTAATTGATTTGATGAGTGAAATAGTAAAACCTGCAGCTGTCAATAACTTAGCATTTGTTTTTTTTAATTTTATTATTCCACTGAATAATTTCTTTATAATGTTATTACTCATTGTCCATCATTTGCTTCCATAGAAATGGCCTCATGCAACATTTCAGTGTGCACATTGTTGTGTGTGTCATGCTGTTTCTGTTTTCTATGATATTACTCATTCAAAGCAGATTCTTAAAATCATCTGAAGCCCATTTTAGGAGATTGAGTTTATGCCATTGCCATACTGGTTTGAAATAAAACAAAAAACTCTTGTAAACTACTTGGGATTGAGCCCAGAATTCTGTGTTAGCAAGCAAGCACACTAACAACAATGCTACACTGATCATTTTGAAAGTGAAACAATTATCAAAAGGGTTACAAATGCAATTTGCAAAATTCCGAAAATGCATTTGACATACAACTGCAGGAGATTTGGAAGCAGGCTGCCTTGTAGTTTTCATGCAATGGTATGAGTGCCCGATGTTCACAAAGTAATGGCAAACTACTGAAATAATCTTGTCAAGAAATCAGAAACAGCCAAAAAATGCTGAGGTTAACTGTGATGTCCTGTAAAGGATATGCAACTAACCTTACTAACCAAGCCATGGAATAATAGCAGCCATCAAAGACAGTACAATAGTTACTTAAACAAATAAGTACACTAATGAAACCTACAGGGTGTATTTTTAATGACTGTGCAGTGATTGAAAATATTGCTGTTCCAATTTTTTTATTTACCTATTATGTTGCATGAACTCCACAGTAGGTAAATACAAAATTTGGAACGGCAGTATTTTCAACAACTGCACATTCATTATAATACACCCTATATTATAAGGTGCATTCAATGCTTGGTATAGACCAATCAATAATTAAATGAACCAATCGTCACCCCAGGGGTGATGTGGTCACTGTCCACCTTGACTTCTCAGTGCATTTCCAGGTTCCAGTTTAATGCTGGTTCAATCTGGGAGCATGGCTCAGTTTTTAAAATCCTCCACGATGCAGACTCAAACCACTGGTCACGGAGAAAGCAGGCAAGTGTCTAGCCACTATACTACCGCGGCTGGCAAAATAAACACTTGCCAGGTTGGACTTCCTCTTTGAGCTGTCTATAATTGTACTGCTTCCTTAAGTTCTCCACACATGTTGTGTTGGTATTTAACTCTTTTAATTACAAGCCACAATTACTTCTAAGGACTGGGTGTCTAAATATTGAGCACAACCAACTACTGGCAACGCTGGTCGTCAAGTCAGATTGGAAGCACTAGACTGAGTGTCTGCATCCGTGTGTCACCAGGATCCACGGAGCATACTACGAAGAATAGTGACCCCGTGACCTGTCATGCATGTGGCAGGGGGCAGCTAAAGAGCGTTGGATTTACATGAAACGGTTGAGGACAATGCTCTTTTGAAGATGTAAGTGAGAAGAAGAAGGAGAAGAAGAAGAAGAAGAAAAGGGAGAAAAAGAGATGGAAGAAGAGGAAGAAAAAGAAGTATGTGAGTCTGGAAAAGTTCAAATGATAACACTTTATGGTGAAAGAATTTATAGTAAAATTAGAGTCAATAAATATGATAATTGAATTGGATAGAATGATTTTACCAAGAATATTTTTTTTTTTTACAGATGTCAATGTAGGGCAACTGCCACAATGAAAAAGCACGAAAATATTACTTTTAGTGATACATGTTAAAATATCTAGCCAAGTCTCTTGGGTATCATTATCAAGTTACTTGCTGACTGGTTTGGGCAGTGATGCCGTTCCATATATTGCAATCTTAAACAGCATGGATAAGTCGGTGTACTGACACCTTTTCTTGCAGTGGCAGAAGGCTGTCAAGAATCTTCTTTCATTGTTTTCCTCTGTCTATCTTTCCACAAATATTTCCAGTTGTCACATGTTGACGGTTTGTCTCTTTTTGTATTGCGGCCCAAAATGTTGGATGCCTCTTTCTGATGTTTGTGATAAGTTGTCTTTGAGTCACAGCCTCTGTCATAAAATTTTGAATACTCATTTTGATTGTCAAAGGAATTTTCAGCATTCTTCTGTAAAACCATATCTCTGAGGCCTCGAGGAATATTTTTCTTGTTTACCAATTGTCCAAGATTCACAGTCATATGTCAAAACTGGTTCAACTTAACATCCAAGAATTTGTTATGACCTCCAAAGACAGGTATTTATTGCATACAGAGTTGTTAAGTTTTTAAATTTAGTTTTTAATTGTCCTATTCTGTTCCTTATCTTTATGATACATCTGTCATTTGATGTTATCCATGTGCCTAGATACTCTAGTATGTTCAGACTAACTTACATAATAACAAGACATAATAATAAAAAAACATACCATGTGTTGCCTGATATACCCAGGCAATAGTTGATCAGAGATGGCGATTGGGACAAAAAGAGTTAAGAAAACGATATCTTTTATGATGTAACTATCAAACTTATTGTGCTTTTCTTGATATAGAGTGAGTTAAGTAAAACAGCATGCACTGTAAAGTATATTCATTTTGTTGAGCATTATGTGACAATTAAACAGTGAACACAAACAAAATGAAATGAAGTCGTTTGTCACAATGTGTTCAAAGACCTTACATATTGATTAAGAAGACTTTTAGAAAATGTTAATGAATATAAATAATGGTGACAGTATAGCTAAAATTGAGAGCCTCTGAGGAGTAATGGCTAGACAGTCGCTTGCCAACATACAGGTCGTGCGGTTAATCCACAGCTGGGGGAATAAGTTTTTTTTTTGTTTTTTTTTTCAAAATTTACCTAGATAATAGGGAAACAAAACTCGCTTACACTCAGGAAATAAATGACCGTAGACCCCGAGGTAGACCAATAAGACGGTGGAGAGATAATATATATACAGACCTACAAGTACTTGGAACCAACGACTGGCAAGAGAAGGTCAACCAGAGAGACGAATGGAGACGGATTGTATCTGCAGCAAAGAACCTCAATGGCTCGGAACGCCGAAGAAGAACATTTACCCAGGCTCCAACCAAACCTAAAATAGGTACGAAGAAAATCTTAAGAAGTAAAAGCGACCGGAGTGATACCGACCTGATCACTCACCGAATGCCGATTGGTCTATGCAAATATGGGTCTGCCACTATATGTACCATCCACTCAAAAGGAAGGAGCAAGGAGCCATCACTGACAAAAGAGACAAAACACGAAGGACAACGCGCACGCCAAACCCCCCAGCTGACGTCACAGTCATGAAATCTGCTGCATCGATAAGTCAACTAACTGACACAGCAGGGGAAAAAACAAAAAAAATGAACTCGCACTATGAATCAACACAATTATAACCAAGGCTAAAAACGCCGATTGAACGAGGTGGAAATTTTTATTTTTCACCCTTACAAATCGGAATCGGAAACCACATGCGCCTTAATGCATGTGAAAGGAACCTTTCTGCAGTAGCGGAGCGGCTAGATGCTTACATGCCATACCGGATTTCTTGGTTTCGATCTACAACAGCGCGGATTTACATGTTTAAAACTGACTTGAGTTTCTAGGTCGACCGAGCCTACAGAAGGTACTAGAACATGTTTTAGAAGGTAGAGGTGGCGTGTGTGATACCGACCACATCACCCATTGAGTTATCATTGGTATCTAGCACCATATGCTCAGTGTACTTAGGCGTGTCAAGGAGACCATCACTTACAACTTGAGTTAAGTTGAGTCAACAACCGACATCATAGGACTCCGAACAGTCCTATACCTGCTCCTTCTTCATCTTTAACAGTCAGAGAAGAGCTTCAATACTAATGGTACGAGTAACACTCTGATTATGCATCCGTCTGGCTTTTCTTTAGAGTTATGAGTGTCGGCAAGATCATCTGGCCGCTCCATACAGCACCATTCTCTCCAGGCCGTGATGTTCTGTCTGCCCTTCCGCACTTTATACACGATCCTATACGGCTCCGACCATGTCTGCCTTACCATGCACCAATACCAGGGTTGCCACTTTTTTTTTTTGACCAAAAGTATCTAGAAACGGCCCAAACAACATCCATAAATATCTAGATTTCGTTGGAAAGTATCTAGGAAAAATATCCAGATTGAGAAAGTAAGACGGCTGTCGCTGTTATCCCGTATATTCTCGTGAGTAACGCAGCTGCGCCCGAACCGACAGCGGTTCGAGCCGCACTGGTAACTTACAGGGGTATGTGAGCCGGTCGCTCAGAAAGCAATGGCAAACTACTGAGCGTAATCTTGCCTTGTACATCAACAGCAGCTGAAAAATTCTGATGTTGACTGCACCATCCTGTAAGGGATATGCAACATTAAAAAGAAAATTGATGTGACTTACCGATAGAATCATGTCCTCATCATCACTGATGCCTGTCTCACAAGATGCACTTAGCTTGGATGATGAAGTTGAAGCTTCACATTCAAAATGACTCTGGTGTACTTTAGCTGTTCCAGTTTCTTTTATTACACGATCAGGGAGCTGATAAGTTGAACAGCATTTTCCTGCTCTCATCAGGCCAAATCTTATTGTCAATATAGCATTTAAGAGATCAAGTTTCATCCTGTTTCTTAGTTTACATTTTGTATAATTCACAGTACTGAAAACTCTTTCCGCGTCAGCATTTGAAGGGAGTAGTATCATGGCAGACATCGCACATTCAAAGAGCTCACGGAATGGACTGTTACCTGAGACATCTTTAAATTATCTTACTTCACTCCAAAAAGCTTCAGTTTCTGTTTTGTTTGTCCAGTCAATCAAATTTATTTTTGTTAACTAATATTCTGCTTCCGCCACACTAGCCCCTAAAAATTTAATAACTTGACAATATTTAGGTATGTCCTTTACTGGCTGAGGTATGTTGTTAATAGAAAAGAGTGAAATATTTTTCAATACATCTAAATTTTCAGGAAGTCTCTGCTTCAGTTGGTCGAATAATGAGACAAGAAAATCTTGACAGCGCTTTCTTAAGTTGTTCTCTTCATTTTCTGTTAACAGTCCTTTTGTTTTTAAACCATCAATGTTTGATTCGATTTGTTATCCCAGGTACGACTTGGGAGCCAAAAAGCTCTCTATAGTGCAAGTGAACAAGTCCGCTTTACAAGTTGGCAATATAAGTCTTTTACCAATTGAGTGAAATAGCAAAGTGAGGTCGTCAAGTAATTTAACTTTATCAACATTTTGAGATTCAAATAGTTTATTAACTTTTTGCACTTCACTTAAAATGGGTTGTAAAAAGAGAAGGAATGCCACATTTTTTTCATCACTGTACATTACATATAGTATTTCAGCTGTGTAGCACTTTTCATTTTGTCTTGCTATTTCGAAGTGTGGATACTGGAATTGTCGCAGTGCCAGACAGAGAGGTCCTGTATTGGAGAGACTAATATATGATTTTGACGTCCTCATGTTCCAGGAGCTAAATACAGACAAATACCATTGCCCTGGGTACGCCAGTTATATAAACCCCATGGGGAGCTACAGGCCAGGAAAAGATACCTGGTCAAATGCAGCCACTTTTGCCTTTGATGTTTATGAGGGGTTCCAGAGTAGACAGGAAACGATGGCGGTAGCGCTTGATCTCGAGGATGCGTACAATAGAGTTCGATATGATATTTTGATGACCGCACTGATGGAGAAGGGGGTCAATCCCTCGTTTGTGAACTGGATAGCAGCCGTCCTGCACTCTCGTCGGGTTGCTCTCCGTCTGGGTGCATGGACCTCAGAGCCACATATTTTAATCCCGGGACTGCCACAGGGATCTGCAGTCTCACCGGTGCTCTTTAATGTGTATACGAGCAAGATTGCAAACCTAGAAGCACCAGGGGTTGGAAGAATACTAACATTTGCAGATGATATTCTTGCATATAGGCAGGGGAGAGATAGGGAGCAAACAGCCCAGGAGTTACAGGCGACAGTAGATAAAGTGATTGACTGGTGCACAGAAATGAGTGCTGTCATCCACCCGGAAAAGGCGGCTGTTTTGTGGTGCTCTCTGGACAACAGGATTGTAAGAGCTGATGTCCCAAGCCTCGCGATAGATGGTAGAAATGTCAGCAGAGAGAACAAACTGAAGTATCTGGGGATCACATTTGACAGGAGCCTATCCTTCAAGGACCATGTGGAGACGGTCGTGACAAGATCTCAAAAGGGACTCGGTGCTCTTAAAACTATGGCTGCAATGGACACAGAGCAGAGAATGCTTTTCACACTATACCAGCACTTGATCCTCTCAGTAATTGATTATGGATTAGGTCTGCTCACTGTCTCAGAGAGTCAGCTGGTGAAGTTAGAGCGCATACAGAACGAAGCTAATTCTGGGATGCACTAGAGACACCCCAGTAGTGTGTATGCGTTACATCCTTGGTCTGCCGACTGTTGCTGGTAGGTCAAGGTGATGCAGGCGAAGGCATACCTCAGAGTAGCTGCAGACACAGACCACCCGTTGCATGAGGCGCTGGACGCAGTTAAGGGTCAGCGACTGATAAGAGGGAAATCATGGAAGGCTCAGGCAGAGGATACGATCAGACAGGTGTGCCCCTTGGAGAACATTAGGCGTGGAGAGGAGTGGGTCAGAGTGCCAGTGGAGCAGTCAGACTTGTGCAGAGTTATAATCACATTGAGCCGGGAGTGCAGGGAGTGGCCAGCAGGGGCCACGGAAGTGGAAATCCAGCAACTAATTCAGTACAATGCTCACTCGGGTGATGTGATTATCTACACAGATGGTTGGAGTATTGATACATGACAAGGCAGACGTGGTTGCGGCCTTGTGGGAGCACGTGCACACCTCGGAGGAGCAAATGGATTACCATGGTCTGGCAAGAATGAGACAGCGAGGAGTGACGAAGGGATCTGGCCGACGCTCAACGCTCAGAGGAAAGGCGAGACGGACTTATAATCAGATTGCTACTGGTACTATTAATGTTGGAACTCTTCGCTGGCTGCTGAGGATGGGGACAGAGCACTTATGGGAATGCCCCGAATGCTCTGATGTCGATTCCTAAATCAATCAATCAATCAATCAATTTCGAAGTGTGTCTTCAACTCCAACCATCGGTTCACAATTACTTCAACAGCTGGTTGAATTGATAACCATCTAGTTTTGCAATATGACAGAATTTTCAGTGGTGAGGAACTATCATTTAATGCTTTATATAAATTATTATATTGCTGTTGTCTGACAGATGATTTGGAGAACCAGTTATGTGTTTCAGCAATAAGGAATTCCAAATTCCTTGGTAAACATTCTGACTGATGAGGCATGTGATAATGCTAGCTGCAAGGAATGACATACACATTTCATGAGGATTAAAGATGGGATATCTTCCTTCAATTTTGTATACACGCCATGGTTGATACCGACCATTACCGATGCATTATCGGTTCCAATTGCAGCCAAATTCTTTAAGTTTAAATGTTTACTGACCAAAAGTTTCTTCAGTGCCCTTATGCGCCCTTTTACTCATTACCGGGGGGGGGGGGGGGGGGGTTGCCAGATTGTTGAGCGTTGACCCAAGTCAGTTCAAAGTTTAAATAATGGCAGTTACCATAATTTACGCGCGTCCAGACCGAACATAAAATGGGTAAATGACACCGAAAGAAAAGTAAAATCTAGAAAGTATTCAAAATATCCGACTCCAAATGAAAAGTATCTAGAATTGCATCCAGCATCCAAACGTCAGAAAACGGTATCCAGATGCCGACAAAAACCTCTAGATCTGGATATAAAATATCTAGAATGGGAACTATGACCAATACACCACCCAGCGATGCAGACGAGTCAATCTGTCTGCCTGCTCGTTTCCCGCCACACCAGCACGTCTTGGGGTGGGGGGGGGGGGTGGGGGGGGGGGGGGTGGGGTGGGGGAGGAATCTCCAACTGTTGCTCTCTTATTTATAGCCACAAGTCTGCAAGGAGGCTGGGTCATTAACATACTTACTTTCGCCTAGGAAAATCTTCAGAACTGGCAATTGGAATGTTAGAACAAGGTACTATTTGGGAGAGACAGCAAAGGCTGTAGAATATTCTTTGTCTAGAACCCACAAGGCAAAGAGCAAAGAGGGAGACTTAAACAAACAAATCCACACGCAAAAAGCAGTCCATTGCACTAAAAGTACTGTCACGGTTTTGTACTACTCTTGACTTCAAAACGAGCGAACGCACACAAAATTTAACACACACACAAAAAAAGAATTAAAAAAATAAGAACAACGTATAGAGAAGAGAATTAGAGAGATGAAATTGAATCATATTTGGGGGGGGGGGGGGATAATATGGAAGAAGCTGCAAGAGAAAACAGAATATAGGAAGGCTTAGCTAGGCATGAAGCTTCGATGGTGGATAACGGGCTGCAGAGAGAAAGACCCATCGAGCACTCATTTTTTACTGTCATTTACTGCCAATATAGTACCTTGCGGTGTACGGTTGGGGGGGGGGGGTCTTTGAGCCTGATGAATTAAGGCCGCCTGGCTAGTTTAGTCGCTGCGAACTGTGCAGGTTAGGATTTTCTTTTTTCCCCTAACAGAAAAAAAAAATCCCTCACCTTAGCGAGGATTCGAACCGGCGTCTCCCGTAGGAGAATCTGGCGTTCTAGCCACTCGGCCAGCCGCTCCTCCCATCTAGCACTGATTGTATATAATTATTTGAGGTTAGCACCATAATCCAATACGCCCTATGGCGTGCCAAAAGGGTCATGTATGCGTATGTTCATACTCTTGTTTCAGGTTCAGTTGACATCTACATTTAGTATGGCTGTTTGCTCACTGCCTATGAACTATAATTTGCTAGGTTTATTAGTCGCATGATTTCTATTTCTGGTTCTTTGTTTATCAGTTCGATTTTCCATTGCTGGTAGTTATTTGTCAGTTTCATAATTTCTAATTTTGGACGATGGCTTAGCAACCTCATCATTTCTATTTCTGGTTGTTGATTTAATTAGCAATCCCCTATTTCCTATTTCTGAATGTTGATTTTGTGGTTGTTTAGCAATCACATGATTTCTATTCCTGAACCACCAAACACATGGCCGTGATTCTGTGTCACCCGCATCAAACGACCAGGATGAAATAGTTAATGAGAAATTTTACATGAAACTTGAAAGTACTATAGGTAGTTACAGAAATGGCAACATACAATTTTGATGTGGGCCCTAAATACCAAAATAAGATCGGATAACACTGGTTATCAAGAGATCAAGGGAAACTGGACTAGGTGTTGAGGAACGGAAATAAAGAATAATTAACACATTTGTGCGTAGTGAATCAATATTTCATAGGCCGAGGTGTATTTTTTCCCCTTCAGATAAAAGAATTCATGAAACAACGTAGACGTTCATTTAATCACAATACAGAAAACCACGTCGACCATATATATCTATGTTAACAAGTAATTATATCATCTCAACATGATATAAACCATTTTAAAGATTTAGACGTAGATTCAGACCGCCATCTGCAGTTAAGTCTAATTAAGTTGGAACTCGAAACATACATAACATCCTACAAACAGAAATCAATACAATGTAGGCTGTATCAGAATAAAAACACTAAGAAACTATGCATGTCGTATGGTCGCAGTCTATAACGAGTACCAGGTCCTACAAAGTATACGGGGTGAGTAAGGAAGACAGCTCGTAACAGGTTAAGGGCGTTTGGAATAAATAATTTATTAAAGTCCCTGGAAATAAAGGAAGGAAGTTAAGGCTAGTGCCAGAAATTGTTAAAACACACAAGAGATGAAATAAATTAAAAAGTGGATCTTAATAATAGCAAAGCCAGAGCTATTACAGCCAGAACAAATGGAAAATACAAAATACACAGAAGCTAATACAAATGACAGGAATAAAAGGCCACGTAAAAGACAATAGTTGGCCTAGCACGAGAGGAAGAAGTAGCGGCAGCAAAAGGAAACCTTACATAAATTTACAGCACCACTAATAAATAAATTGCAGGAGAATATAATAAATCAAGTGAACTCATAAATATAGTAATAGACAAGTTTTCACCAAAATTAACAATACAATTAACTTTGAGGAACTCCTGAAGAGACCAGTCCCAATACACAATCAAGACGTGTAGTCTGGAGAAGTGGATGTGGAATCATTTATGAGAAACTATATACAGAATAAATTAGTAAAGTTATCATACTTCTGGAGGATAAAAAATGCTACTACTCCAGGTTGTATTCTAGCAGAGGTTGTTAAAGCCATTCTAAACACTCATCTGAATTACTGCATACATCATCATTATTTTTTGTTTTTATTCGCATATCCTTTACAGGACATTGCAGTCAACAGTAGCATTTTTCAGCTGCTGTTGATATATTGGCAAGTTTTACGTTCAATAGACTTAGAGGACGCATATAACAGAGTATCTTTCGAGCACTTGATGCAAACCCTCCTCAGACTGAAAGTGCACCCTCACCTTGTACGATGGATAGCTGCAGTTCTGCTCCAAAGGAAGGTGGTGCTAAGATGCGGGAGTTGGTCTTCTGAGCCGATAACGATATGTCCAGGATTGCCGCAGGGTTCACCACTGTCACCGGTACTATTCAAAGTGTATACGGTGCCGATCACTGAACAACAGTTGGACGGGAGGGGTAGGACTCTGTCATTTGCTGACGACATTCTCGTGTATCGACAGAGTCGAGATAGACAGGCGGTTGCCAATGATATGCAGGGCGAACTAGATCGAATTTCCTCATGGTGTGGTGATGCTGATGCCCTTGTTAACCCTGCAAAGGCATCGGTTACATGGTTCTCCCTAAACAACCATATTGTGAAAACAGACCTGCCGGCAGTGAGGATGGATGGGAGCATTTTGAGTAGAACCCAGTCAATGGCATATCTTGGCGTGAGGCTTGATCGTAGCCTGTCCTTCAGAGATCATGTCGATTATGTCATAACGAAAGCTCGAAAACGTTTGTTAGCAATGAGAGTCATGTCGACTGCCAATATCGAGCAAAGACTGCTAATACTTCTGTTCCAAGGACTGGTGCTTTCACGCATCGAGTATGCCCTGGCCATCCTCACTGTCAGCCCTACACAGATTGGAAGACTTGAAAAGGTACAAAACGAAGCCATGCGCATCATTTTGGGCTGCACGAGAGACACCAGCTGTGTAGCAATGAGATACCTCCTTGACTTACAATGGAACACAGGATCAAGATCTGGAGAGCTCGTGCATACTTAAAAATAAGTGCAGATGAGCAGCACCCTCTGCATGACGCTATATTCAGAGAAAAGGGTGACAGGCTAAAGAGGGGCAAATCATGGATGGGTCGGGCGGAAGATGTCGTCAGACAGGTCTGCAGTCTTACCAGTATCAACCAGTATCAAATGGGTGCCGATGCCTCCAGCTTTTAAGTGCACTTTCTCCTGCATTTTCACACTCGACAGACGGTGCAGAGAGCGGAACCCTGCCACTGTAAATGCTGAGGTTAACGCGCTCATCTATGAACACCCAGATAGTCCCGAAGTGCTCATCTATACAGATGGATCTGTTGTAAAGCAGCAGAGAAATGCGTGGGCATTTACAGCCCGTTCAGCGGGCCGAACCGTTCAAGAATCCAGTGGTGCCCACTCTATGACCACGAGCAGCATGACGATGGAGGTGATGGCAGTTACACAGGCTTTCATATGGCTGGAATCACAGCATTATACCAACGAGTGTGTACTAAGTGATTCAATGAGCATGATTCAGAAGGTCGAAGCTGGATCTGTACGTAGACAGTGGACTGAGTCGCTGCGGAAGTCTGTTGTCCGCAAAGTCACCTTCATCTTCGTCCCGGGACATGCGGGAGTCGAGGGAAATGAACGAGCTGATAAACTGGCTGGCTCTGCACCCCCTGTAGATGGCCAGCCCATGGATCGTGCCGATGTTATTAACGTCCTCAAAGATATGGCGAGAACAGAGGACTTTGACGTCAGTGATTCCACATCGCTGTCCAGGATGAAAGACTTGGATGGGAGTAAGAATCGGCACAGCCAGACGCGAGAGGTACATCGGGAAAACAAGGCGCCTCGTCAACCAACACAGAACTGGCACTATTAGCCATATATTACCCAGCATATGCTGGGGGGGGGGGGAGGATCTGAGCACCTATGGATATGTCCGGAGTGCAATGAAGATACCTCAACTGATAACTGATAACTGATAACTGACGTTCAATAGTTTACCATTGCTTTTTGAACGACCGGCTCACATAACGTCGCAAGTAACCAACTAGTCGCGATCCGCTGCCGAATCTCGCACAGCTGCGTCTCGTACGAGAGTATACGGGATTACGAAAACAAAGTCCTTAACCCCTGCGCCAGGGATAGAGACCTCAGAGATACAGAGTGGAGAAATCTGGTGAAGCTCCCAAAGAAATGGAACCTGCAAAAGGTGGAGATGATAGAAGGATAATAATGATAGTAATAATGTTAGTTGCGGGGAAAATACTAAACAGGATCATTCTTGAGACATTATGAGATGCCACTGACAAAAATAACTTAGTGATGAACAGGCAGACGTTCACTGAAATAGCCTGCAATGACCAGATGGCGACATGGCGCGTTATAACTGAGCAAAGCAATGAACTTAACTCGTCACTATGTGTTGAATTCGTGGACAATGAAAATGCCTTTAAGAACATTGGTATGAATCAAACAGGACATTTATGAAACACTATAGGATTTATCAGAACAGCATTAACGTAACATCATCATGTGCCATGCCGATAAGAGTAAGCGGTCATGTTTCTCCATCTCACACGGTCATCGGAGTCGTGGATGGGGTGTGTATTCTTGCCTCGATCATACCACATGACCAAACCATCTACGTATTTACTTCTCCGTCTGTCCCTTGTTCTTTTTACCTCAATTTTTATTTCCCCGCAACCAGTTGTCACCAAGTTATCCAGTTCATTTCTTCTCATAACGTGTCTCTCAAAACTGTGACTGCTTACGTCTAATTTCTTCAATCAGTTTACGGTTTTCATTTGTTTCTTGTAGGACTTGATCATTGGTTTTTCTGTCTGTCCATGCCTTTTTTGCAGTTTCCTCAGAAATCAAATTTCCGTAGCCATCAGATAGTTTTTCAGCTTGTCTGCTCATTGTCCACGCTTCTCATCCTGAAGCTTGGGGTCGTCGAACAAGTTTACCTGGACTAACTGCTCCTGAAGTCCAGCACGTAAAGGAGGAATTGGAGAAATAACTTAACAATAGGAGCAATAGCTTAACAATAGGAGCAATAACTTAACAATAGGTGCAATAACTTAACAATTGCTCCTTATAAAGACATGACATGCAGAGGTTTTCATTGGAGGAAAATAATAGATATATTGAAATAAGAAAAAGAGTTCGACAATGATGTCTTGTGTCACTGTATTATTCTTACTGCGACCGGTGATCGCGTGGTGATTAGACTCTCACCTGCCGCCCCTGTTGTTATGGGTTCCATTCCACATTAAGGCGACATTTTATACAGAGATCTGGACTCCAGAGGATGACCCAGTCTAAAATAGATACCAGAAATAATAGATACCACTCTTGGGAAGTAAAGGCAACAGACGTGATATCTACCCCATCCCCCACCGAGTGCCGATTGGTCTATTTAAATTTGGGTCCAGCTTCGTTTGGCCTACGCGCCTTGAGTGGTGTAAAAAGGATCCTTTGCCTACGATCCTGTGACAGTTAAAGTTGAATTACATATGACATAAAATAATACATGAACTTTCGTAAACAATGTCGTTGCCAGTTTTTCTAGCATCTCCAAGTTGACTGGGGTAATAATTATTAGTCTCTCGCCTGTGTTGTTATTTATTGTGGTTTGAGGCTTTTAAGTATAGATACACCATTCACATTCATTACTTTCCCTGTGTCGTGACTTCCTTTAAAGTGTCGTACCTGGAGTGAGGAGAGTCAACACCCACATTATAATTTTTCTTTCCTATCAATATCCTGGAGAATCCACCAGCTTCCGTCCAACACACTCCATCAGCCCATGGACACCTTTTCCTATCACTCTCTCACTGTCGTACTATGCCCCCTCTCATACTTCCCCAACGCAACATATTCAACAACTCTTGCTTCTAAAAATTAATACAGATTAATTTATTAAAAGAACAGTGTAACGTATATGAGACCTTGAACATAGGTCGACCATTGTTAATATGAAGCGATTTCCTTTGCTGGACACCTGATTCAGGGGTCCAACAATATCTACCGCCACACTCTCAAATGGCCTAGAAGCCAGTGTAGAAGGTTGTACTTCAGCTGTAGGATGTTTACCCTTACGTACTAGTTGTTGACACGTGTATGCGAAGAAAATGTGTGATGTGTTCTATAATGTGTGTAGGATCGGACTCTAAGATAATAGCATAGTCAGTTCATCCTTGCAAGGACACACCACAGCACGTTAAGTCAGAACAAGTCCACCTCACCCGGTACTGTATCTCTCCTGCCGGACACCGACTGTCATCTGTAGCTACCTGGTAATCCATCTTCCTGATCATCCGAAATAGATACTGTTTGTAAATTACAGCTGATCGTGGACCGGTTGCCCAATGCACATAATTTCCTATCGTTCTTAAAGAATGCACAAATCCTTTGTAGTGAGTACTTGGGTATCACTGTAATTGTTACTATACTTGAACCTAACTAGTGTCTATCTAGGTTCAGGTATCATGTCTTTTGAACTATTTCACGAGAATATATCACACCTTGTGACTATTATATTGATGTTCTTGTTTAGGTACCAATGTTCTTATGCTGTGGGATGCATTAACAATCATCACCCATCTTAGGTGAACCATCTTTCTTCTCGGACGTTATTCCTTTTTTTTTTGTAAGAAACATTTTTGTGTCCAACTGGTGTTATGTCTAATTGACGTTGCACTTCATCAAACCCAGTGTTGAACTTCCTCGTAACTGGTATGGAACCTGTGAGAAAAACAATACATCTGGTGATAGTACTAGTCACTGATCCTACCGGCTGAGTGTAAGTTTATTGCCTTGCTCAGTTATTTTATAGCTAACTTAACTCTGTCATAGAGCATATTAGTTCCTCACCTACGTCCGAATTAGGCGATGACAAGGAAAGACCCATAAACAGAGTGCACAACTTCAGTGGGCAAACCATTGAAAGATCCCCCCATTGGACACTTTCCCCATCTAAAATCTCTCCAATTATCACCCCTCTATCCTATTCATCCTAGCAGAGCCAATTATCACTTCACTACTCTACTAGTTCTCAACTAACAGTGCTAATCATCACACTCTAGTTTTAACAAGACTACTGCCTATATTAATTAGGCCTAAATAGACTATATTGACTACCTTATGCAAAACCGTCTCATTCTGGGATGGCTGCTACACTTTGCCATAACGACACATGCTAGTTAATATTAAATTAATCTAACACTGTAGAGCTCTCACACAAACACGTCCATCATAATCCACGGTTTTGGTCAACACTGTTTCTCCCAATCATGGTTTATGGCAAAACCTAAAATTGGTCACGTGACAGTATTCATTATGTCAACATAGGTGTTATTTGGACATATCATCCATTGTCAATAATCTATCCTCCCTGGCTTAGTCACTGTCAGAGTTGTCATCACTTGTTTTGACATCCCCAACAAGCTAGCGAGTTACTGTATGATCCCAACAACAGTTGTCAATAGCAATCTGCCAATCTGCGTGATGTCCGGAAACTCTAAATGACAGACTGACTGTTTTCTTCCGAGCTGAGTACTTCCGCTTTCAATCCGACCTGTTTATAAACTATCAAAGTGGTGTATTGAGTCATCTCACTCACTTCCCCTACACATCTGCAGCTGTTAACTTTGTCCGACCTGTGATGGTTGACATCTGATTGTAACCAGGATCTGATGGGTTCTATCTGTATTCGAATGTTGATAAACTGTCAAAGCGATGCAGGGATTTTGACATCCAATTTGTTTTTTCTGTTAGTTAAAATAGTTTTGGCTTTGCAGATAGGCCGGTTAATCAGAAAGTCTCTATAGTAATCACCTGGTTAAACGCAGGGTTTTATTTTTGTGACATAGGCCCCCTCTTAAGAGAGTAGTCCATCTCACTCTTCTCCACCGTAAGTTTAATCCAGATGATTCATTCCTCTTCTTCAGGAGCTGGGTGTCTTGACAAGAAGTCCGCTCCAACATTTTCCTTCCCAGGAATGTACTCCACTGTGAAATTATAGGGTTGGAGTAACAACGACCACCGCATCAAACGGGCGTTGAGCTTCTGATAAGTAGCCAGGAACATCAGGGGCTGATGATCCGACTGGACTCGAAACTTAACTCCATACAAATATGGCTGGAATTTTTGCACTGCCCATACGAGGGACAAGCACTCTCTCTCGACGGTTGAATAATTCCTCTCCGCCTGGAGAAGTTTCTTGTTTGCGTATGCCACAGGTTTCAAAACCGAAGCATCGTATTTTCCTTCCTGTAACAAGGCTGCCCCAATCCCAATCGCACTCGCATCCGTTCTCAACACAAATGGTTTGGAAAGGTCAGGGAGCTGTAATACAGGTTTGCTGACCAAGGCCTCCTTTAACTGACTATAGGCATTCTCACATTCTGGTGTCCAAATGATTTGGTCCGGGAATACCTTTTTCAAGGTTTCCGTATGGAGCTCCCAGTTCAATGAAATGATGGATAAATTTGTGGTAGAACCCACACAACGAGAGAAAAGATCGCACATCCTTCTTAGTTTTTGGCCTTGGTGCATTTCTGATTTTCTCCAGGTTCTTCTCCTCTGGGACAATGTGTCCTGGAGTGATAGTGTGACCTAGAAATTCCAGAGTCTGGTAACCAATCATGCACTTGGTTGGACGAGCTGTAAGCCCTGCTTCCTTGAGTCTATTAAACACTCTCTCCAAGGATTGCAAGTGGTCATCCAAGCTGTCACTGGAAATCAGAATATCATCCATGAATGAGATGATGGACGGATCATGTAAAGGATCAAGTAAAGTCTTCATCATGCGTGTAAACACACTGGGTGCATTGCTGAGTCCAAAGGGCATGACCTTGAATTCGTAGTGTCCACTGGGTGTACTGAAAGCCAACAGTGGTCGAATCTCCGGTTTGACTGGTATCTGATAATACCCCCGACTCAGATCTACCTTTGAAAAGTACCGAGCCTTATGGAGCATAGCGAATAACTGAGTTGGATTCGGCGAAGGTTCCACGTGAAATTGTGTATGACTGTTTAGAAGTCGGTAGTCTATACACAACCGGTGTTCTCCACTTGGTTTGCGTAACAAAACTACCCCTGCATTGTATGGGGATGTGGATGGTGCAATCACGTCATCCTCCAGCAGTTTTTGTATTTCCTCCTCCAGGGCCTTTTCCTTAGAGAATGGCACTGGGTAAACCTTCTGGCGAACAGGCTCCTGTGTGGTCAAAGTCATCTCGAACTCAACCAACCTGGTTCGTCCTGGTTTATCAGTCAGTATCCCCTTATGAGACTTGAGAACCTGGGTTATCTTTTCCCTCTCCTGTGAGGTCAGATCAGGGTTCACTTGTACATCCCTATAGGTTTCCTGGTGTACCAAGGGATATTCCCTGCCCTCGCTGGTTCCCACTTCAGTCTCCACTGCAACTGCCATTGCCATGAGGTGCGCTGCCATGTCTCCGGGTCTCTCTTCGTATTTCCGCAAGAGATTGGTATGGAAAATCTTCGACTTTCCCCGGATCCGGATCTGATAGTTGGTTCTGGATATCACCCTTTCCACGGGAAATGGTCCTTGCCAACCTATCTCCAGTTTGTTGTTTCCCGTTGGGAGTAGCAACAAGACTTTGTCTCCCACCTCTAGAGATCTTTCTTTAGACCTACGGTTGTAGTAAGCCGCATGTCTTTTCCTGGCCTTTTTCAAGTTTTGATTTGCCAGAGTCCATCCCTTGTGGAGTTTTTCTTTCAGTTCCTCCACGTATTCGTAGGATGAGATCACTTCTTCTGACGTCCCCTCTTCAGTCCAACTCCTCAACATGGCTTCCAACGGTCCTTTGATTGGACGACCAAACAGCAACGTAGCGGGTGGTAGTCCGGTTGAGCCATGAGGAACTTCCCGATAGGCAAATAGGGCTGCTGGAATATATTCATCCCACCTATCAGGTTTTTCCTGCGCTAGTTTCCTGAGCATTGTCATCAACGTGCCGTTGAAACGCTCTACTTGTCCACTGGCTTGAGGATGGTAAGGGCTGGTATGTATGTGGTTAGAGTGAAACACCCTAAATACCTCCTCCATGAGTTTTCCACAAAACTGAGACCCATTGTCCGTCAGTATTTGATCAGGAAAGCCTAATCTGGTAAAGGCCTCCATCAGTGCGTCCGCCACTCGTTTCGAGTCAATCGTGGTCAACGGTATGGCTTCACCCCACATTGTACAGCAATCCACCATTGTAAGTATATACATGTTCCTCTTCCTAGTCCTGGGAAGTGGACCCACGATATCGATGGCTACCCTCTCGAAAGGAGAGTTCATGATGGGCATCTCACCCAACACCACCGGTGCTGTCCAGTGTTTCGGTGCCACCCTCTGGCACTCAGGGCATGACTTCACATACCGACGCACATCTTCTGTCATTCCCGGCCAATAGTAGTGGCAGGAAATCCGCTGCATGGTGGCGGCAATACCCATGTGTCCACTAAAGGAGATGGTATGCCCCATATGAAGAATCTGGGACCGGTGAGCTTTCGGGACGACCAACTGACCGTATAGGTTGTCTCCCCTTCCTGCTCTCCTGTAGAGTATCATATTCTTCATGTAGTACTGACCCCGTCCTGGCGGATCAGCACTTTTCTGCAGCTTTTTGTAGCAAGGACGTAAAGTGGTATCCTCACTCTTGGCAGTTCGTAGCTCCCACGGGAATGGGTTAGTCACAATTGCGTCTGCCTCTTCCTTTCTCGTCTGAGAGCGAGTCTGCATTGCTCTCATATGGATTGGCTCCCTGGGCATTCCCAGAAAGACATACCGGCAACCTAGGATTACTGGAAAAATGGGATCGGTCAATACAGCGGCCTTGATGGTGCCGGTGACGTACCTTGACCGAATCTCCACATTAGCAATGGGCAACTTCATGGCTACAGCACTCTTCTGTGCAGGCTGTATATCCAAGGTCTCACCTGTGAATTGTTCTGGATGTACCAGATCCGCAGAAATCACGGCCTCCCCGTCCAGTCCTGTGTCGTATAAACACTCCACCTGACGACCATTAACATCTACCACTTCCACTACAGGTGGTTTTTCCTGGTCTGGAGTCTCTTCCTCGGCCTCGACCTGTTCGGTGGGATCCACCTTAGGTTTCCCGGGGCACACGACGAATTTAGAGTCTCCTGACTTTCCCTTGCAGTCAATAGCATTGTGCGTGTTTGACTTGCATTGGTTGCACCATTTCCCTGTCCTAGATTTTCTATTGCCGGACTTGAGTGAGCTCTCCTGGTGGCGAGCTTCCTTGTTGACCTTGGCATTTGCCGTGACAACCTCCTTGGAAGTCACTTGACATGCTGCGAAGTGAGGGTTCTTAGCCTTCGATTTGCAGTCCCTCGTATTGTGAGAGGGTGACTTACAAATTGAACACCACTTCTCCGACCACGGTCGTTTTGGTGTAGAGCTTGAAGTGCTCTTGCTTCCCTCCTTCTTCTTCTCTGAACTATCCTCTGATTTTTGCACATAAGGTTCCCACTTTTTGGTTCCTGAGTTTTTGGCCTTCTTCTTGTCATGTTTCTCCTGACTTTTGGTGTTAGTGGAAAGGTTTTCCCCTGCCTCCCCATGTACCTCGACGAACCGTTCTGCTAATTTTGTCACGAGGTCAATACGTTCCGCTCCTTGTTCTCCCAGGAACGTCCTGAGAGGTTTAGACATTTGCTTCTTCAACTGGTCGACCACCATGAGCTCTTCCAGACTCTCATAGTCATGTGCGAACCCAGCCAAATCCATCCACTTATGGAGATAGGATTTTAGACGCAAACTGTAGGCAGCAAACAACTCCCCCGGTTCTCGTTTCGCTGCTCGAAATTTTTTCCGGTAGGTATGTGACGTAACCTCGAATCGTTTCAGCAGAGCCGTCTTTAATTCGTCGTAATTGTTCTCATGTCCTGGTGGCAGGCGAGAATAAACCTCGTAGCCGGTCCCGCGTAATCCCTGGGATAGCTTGAGATTCCATTTGTTACGCTCCAGACCCATAACAACAGACATTGCCTTGAAGCGTTGAAGGTACTGGTCAATCTTCTCTTTGTCCTCCTCGTAGACCGCTAAAGGAAACTTCATAGCATGGTAACTAGGTCCACCTGCTGGGGTTGAGCCTGGGACGGAAAAACCTCCAACTGCTCCCTCAGTTTCCCCATTAGATTGCCTCTTGAGCTCGAGTTCCCGCATCCGGTACTCGTGCTCCCTTTTCTGTGCTTCCTGTTCAGCTTCTAATTTCTTAGCAGCCTGTTCAGCTTCAAGTTTCCTAGCAGCCTGCCCAGCTTCCAATTTCTTAGCAGCCTGCTCTGCTTCCAATTTCCTAGCTTCTTATTCCAACTCCATCCTTCTAAATTCCAACTCGGCCTTTCGATCTTCCCTTTCTGCTTGACGATACTCTCTCTCCACTTCCTGTATGTAATCCGTTAGAGCAGAACCCGACAATCCCATGTCTTCCCCCTTTGCCTTTAATTCTGCAGTGGTTAGTTTCGGAGTGGCCATTTCAGAGAGGTAAGCTAGCAGGTTGAGTCCAATATAACTGCAAACTAATATACAGATATATGACCAAGTACTATAAATCTAGATATTACCACACATAGCACATTCACTCAGTGACAAGAGTAGAATCAGGACCACAGACCTATGCAGACGTGTGAAGTGTGAACAGGTAAGATATTAGTCCTAACCCCTATCCACATTCACTCTAGCTAGATTCTCCAATATGATATCTCCGTCCTATAACTAAGGATCCCGTGTCAAATGACCCCGTTTACGAGAGATCCCGCTGTCCAAAGATCCCGTTTACGAGAGATCCCGCTGTCCAAAGATCCCGTTTACGAGCCCCCAATAATGTCGTGACTTCCTTTAAAGTGTCGTCCCTGGAGTGAGGAGAGTCAACACCCACATTATAATTTTTCTTTCCTATCAATATCCTGGAGAATCCACCAGCTTCCGTCCAACACACTCCATCAGCCCATGGACACCTTTTCCTATCACTCTCTCACTGTCGTACTATGCCCCCTCTCATACTTCCACCACGCAACATATTCAACAACTCTTGCTTCTAAAAATTAATAAAGATTAATTTATTAAAAGAAAAGTGTAACGTATATGAGACGTGTATGCGAAGAAAATGTGTGAGGTGTTCTATAATGTGTGTAGGATCGGACTCTCAGATAATAGCATAGTCAGTTCTTCCTTGCAAGGACACACCACAGCACGTTAAGTCAGAACAAGTCCACCTCACCCGGTACTGTATCTCTCCTGCCGGACACCGACTGTCATCTGTAGCTACCTGGTAATCCATCTTCCTGATCATCCGAAATAGATACTGTTTGTAAATTACAGCTGATCATGGACCGGTTGCCCAATGCACATAATTTCCTATCGTTCTTAAAGAATGCACAAATCCTTTGTAGTGAGTATTTAGGTATCACTGTTATTGTTACTATACTTGAACCTAACTAGTGTCTATCTAGGTTCAGGTATCATGTCTTTTGAACTATTTCACGAGAATATATCACACCATGTGACTATTATATTGATGTTCTTGTTTAGGTACCAATGTTCTTATACTGTGTGATGCATTAACAATCATCACCCATCTTAGGTGAACCATCTTTCTTCTCGGACGTTATTCCTTTTTTTTTTTTGGTAAGAAACATTTTTGTTTCCAACTGGTGTTATGTCTAATTGACGTTCCATCCATCCATCATGTGCCATGCCGGTAAACGTGGGCGGTCATGTTCTGCCATCTCACTCGATCACCAGAGTCGTGGATCAGCTCCGTGTTTCTGTCTCGACCATGCCACAACGCCAAGCCATCCAGGTACTTGCTTCTAGGTCTTCCCCTTGGTCTGTTCCCCTCGATCTTACCAGTTGTCACCAAATTCTCCAATCCATTTCTTCTCATAACATGCCCAAAAAATTTTGACTGTCTACGTCTAATTTCTCTAATCAATTTACGATCTTCATTTGTTTCTTGAAGGACTTGTTCATTGGTCTTTCTGGCTGTCCATAGTATTCTTTGCATTTTCCTCAGAAACCACATCTCTACAGCCATCAGATGTTTTTCAGCCTGACTGCTCATTGTCCACGCTTCACATCCATACAAAAGTACAGGTTCAATGTAGCATCTCAACACTCTTTTTCTCGTTTCAATTGACATCTTTTTATTGGTCAATATGTTTTTCATCTTGCTAAAGGCTACTTTTGCCATTGCGATTCTTGTTCTAATCTCTTCAAGGCATCTCCCATCAGATGTTATTACTGTTCCGAGATAATTGTACCTGCTCACTTGTTGAAGAATATTCCCATTTACTTGTATATTACATTGTGGTATTTCGTCCTTCCTAGTGACGACCATAATCTGTGTCTTTTTACAATTTAATTCTAACCCTAGTTGTTCACTGTGTGTCACAATCGCATCTACTAAATTTTGCAGGTCCTGTTCATTGTCTGCAATCAAGACTGTATCATCTGCATATCTAATGTTATTGATGCATCGTCCCCCAATGTTGATTCCTTCCATATCTTCAATATTTCTGAAAATACTTTCACTGTACAGGGAAAACAGATCTGGAGACATTAAACATCCCTGCCTCACACCCCTTTTAATAGGCTGATATTGGCTTACTTCATTATCAACTCTTATGGCAGCTTGTTGTTTCCAATATATGTTTTTTACAAATCTAAGATCTTTTCCATCAATTTGTAGATCTTCAAGCATCCTTATCATGTTGACATGTCTCACTTTATCAAAAGCCTTTGTGTAGTCAATAAAGCAAAGGTGTAGATCTTTGTTTACTTCTATAGAACGTTCGATTATGTTTCTCAGTATATACACAGCATTTACTGTACCCTTGCCTTCCACAAACCCACATTGTTCTTCTCCTATTTCAGGTTGTATTTTCCTCCTAACTCTTTGCATGATAATTCTTAGCAAAATCTTCGTGATGTGACTCATTATACTAATTGTTCGATGTTGATCACATTCCAAGGCTCCTGATTTCTTTGGGATTGCAATAAATACAGAATTACATAACTCCTGAGGTATATTTCCAGTATCATATATTGTATTAAGCAGACTGGTAACTTTATCTATTCCATATTCTTCTAAAGCATTAATCATTTATGTTGTGACGCTGTCTGAACCGGGGGTCTTGCCAGATTTCATATGGTTAAGAGCATTCTGAACCTCCATCTTCAAAATTTCTGGTCCTTCATTATTATTTTGAACATCATACTGTTCGTCTCTGTTATTGTCATACAGGTTTTTCACGTAATCTGACCATTCATGTAATATCTGATCTTTTTCTATTATGACTCTTCCATCTTTTGTCTTTAGGCAGCCTGCTGATGTACGTGTTCTTTGATTAGTAAGCTCCTGAATTCTTTTGTGCATTAGTTTCGCATTGTTACTGTTGTGTTGTTTTTCAATTTCTCTGCAATTTTTCTCAAGCCATGTTTCTTTTGCCTCCTTACATAAGGTTCTCACTTTTCTGTGAATTTGTTCATATTTGGCAGGATTATTTTTGTTCTGTCTTCTTGTTTCCATTAGTTGTAAAATTTCTTCAGTCATCCATGTCTTACGGCCCACTTTCTTTACTTTTGGAATAGTTTTTTTCTGCTGCGCAAATGATTGAATTCTTCATCGTTTCCCATTGATCATCTACATCTTGAAACAGGATCTCTAGATCAGACAATATATCAAATTTGTTCTTTACTTCTATGTTAAAATTATCTTGTATTTCTTTGTCAGTTTTCAATTTGCACAAGTCATATTTAGGGTTTCCTGCTGTATACTTGACTTTCTTTAACTTTACCCTCAATGTGCCTGTAATTAATCTGTGATCACTGTAACAGTCTGCATTTGGAACTGTTTTTACGACTGTTAACGCATTTCGAAACTTTTTGCTAATCAGGATGTAATCTATCTGGTTTTTAATCCTGCTGTCTGGACTCCTCCATGTCCATAATCTTCTAGGATGCTGTTTAAACCAGGTGTTTCCTACAACCATTTCTTGTTCTTTTGTCCATTCTACAAGTCTGTATCCTCTTTCATTTCTCTCTCCCAAACCATGGTTGCCTACACTGCATCCATCGCCTTGCTGTCCTATTTTTGCGTTGAAATCACCCATTATGATAATTATTTCTGATTTTTTGCAGTTCTTCAAAGCAGACTCCACGTCATTATAAAATTCCTCTATGCTTTCTTCACTGCTTTCACTTGTTGGGGCATATACTTGAATGACATTTATTTTAAAAGGTCTTCCGTTTAATTTTACTAATAGGACTCTGTCTGACACAGCATGATATCCTTTGACAGAATTTGATGTTTGCTTATCTATTATAATGGCTACACCTCTTTGCTGTTCTTCTCCCCAAGAGTAAATAATCTTACAATCCTCTCCTGTCCTTATCCCTACTCCTTTCCATCTCGTTTCCGATACTCCTAATATGTTAATCTTCTCTCTCCCCATTTCTTTTTTGATGTTTTCTAATTTTCCATCTGCATTCATTGTTCTAACGTTCCAAGTTCCTACTTTCAATGATATTAATCTGTTGCACCTAGTAGCCTGTTGACGGTCTGGAGTCACCTGGTGCGCATGACTATCCCTACCGGGCGAGGCTGCTCCTATGGAGCACCCATTTACGCCGTTTCTCTGATTATCGATGATTTCACACAACATGATTTTCTTGGCATCTGTAAAGAAGGTAGTTTGCCATTGCTTTCCTTCCTAGCAGTGACCATACTGGTCAGTGACCGTAGCCATTGTCTCCTCAAAATAGAGATCCTCTGCCTACCGTCGTGAAGGTGGAGACCATAACCTACAACTATCTGTTGGCTGCTCTCCATCTTCATCCACCACCTGCACCCATGGCTTCACGTAACCCTGATCGGGGGGCTAAACGGGTACTCCACCTTGCCCAAGGGTGTCTCGTAGGCTAGCGGAGGGAAGGAGGCGCCTTACTTCTCCTTTCATAGGGGATACCCCTACCCCGCTATGCACTTCATCAAACCCAGTGTTAAACTTCCTCGTAACTGGTATGGAACCTGTGAGAAAAACAATACATCTGGTGATAGTACATGTCACTGATCCTACCGGCTGAGTGTAAGTTTATTGCCTTGCTCAGTTATTTTATAGCTAACTTAACTCTGTCATAGAGCATATTAGTTCCTCACCTACGTCCGAATTAGGCGATGACAAGGAAAGACCCATAAACAGAGTGCACAACTTCAGTGGGCAAACCATTGAAAGATCCCAACATTGGACACTTTCCCCATCTAAAATCTCTCCAATTATCACCCCTCTATCCTATTCATCCTAGCAGAGCCAATTATCACTTCACTACTCTACTAGTTCTCAACTAACAGTGCTAATCATCACACTCTAGTTTTAACAAGACTACTGCCTATATTAATTAGGCCTAAATAGACTATATTGACTACCTTATGCAAAACCGCCTCATTCCGGGATGGCTGCTACACTTTGCCATAACGACACATGCTAGTTAATATTAAATTAATCTAACACTGTAGAGCTCTCCCACAAACACGTCCATCATAATCCACGGTTTTGGTCAACACTGTTTCTCCCAATCATGGTTTATGGCAAAACCTAAAATTGGTCACGTGACAGTATTCATTATGTCCACACAGATGTTATTTGGACATATAATCCATTGTCAAGAATCTATCCTCCCTGGCTTAGTCACTGTCAGAGTTGTCATCACTTGTTTTGACATACCCAACAAGCTAGCGAGTTACTGTATGATCCCAACAACAGTTGTCAATAGCAATCTGCCAATCTGCGTGATGTCCGGAAACTCTAAATGACAGACTGACTGTTTTCTTCCGAGCTGAGTACTTCCGCTTTCAATCCGACCTGTTTATAAACTATCAAAGTGGTGTATTGAGTCATCTCACTCACTTCCCCTACACATCTGCAGCTGTTAACTTTGTCCGACCTGTGATGGTTGACATCTGATTGTAACCAGGATCTGACGGGTTCTATCTGTATTCGAATGTTGATAAACTGTCAAAGATATGCAGGGATTTTGACATCCAATTTGTTTTTTCTGTTAGTTAAAATAGTTTTGGCTTTGCAGATAGGCCGGTTAATCAGAAAGTCTCTATAGTAATCACCTGGTTAAACGCAGGGTTTTATTTTTGTGACACCCTGTATGATGGCTACTCAAGCTTGAGAACTGCTTACCTACCGCTGACACCATCATCATATGGTGAGGTATTTGCTATACATAAGATACAGCTACGTGTGTCGGCTTTCATTCGGAGTTGCTTGGGATATATAATGTGGTCGTTTACCCTGGTTTTCCACATACGAAGTCCCCAGCTTAGGTACTTAGTTAAGCGCCACAGTTTCTGGGGGGGGGGGGGCAGTGTTGGAAGGCATGGCTTCTGGAAGGAGAGGTAGGAGTTGATCAATATGAACATGGACACAGGATAATACAGACATGAGAGTGTATGAGGCAGGAGAGATGGCCAGAGTTCGAGAGGCTTTTGTGCGGACACAGATGGGAGCTACGTTCTGTAAATACCCTATTATGTGATGACGACAGCCACCGTCTTTGCACTGGAGCACTAGGATACAGAGGTCTAACTCGGGCTCCAAAGGTTGTGGGTTCGATTCCGGGCCACGTCCTTCGGTTCACGAGTGCATTTTTTTCGGATACTCCTGGGGGTCGTCGCTGGAAATACGGAGTTCGTGCTTTGTGCGACGCTTTCCGCGCTGCGGAAAGAGACTGAGCCATATTGGATCAAAACCCGGTGCAATGAAGTCGACCCTGTCGACTTTTAAGCGGCTTTTTCTTTTTTAACACACTGAACTCTTTAACTTCAGCGATTCAGCATTGGCTGCAGAAGCACATTGAACTTCAGCGGTTCAGCACTAGGATACAGAAGCATACTGAACTCTGTAACTTCGGCAATTCAGCACTAGGATACAGAGACATACTGAACTCTGTAACTTCAGCAGTTCAGCACTAGGATACAGAAGCACACTGAACTCTGTAACTTCAGTGGTTCAGCACTAGGATACAGAAACATACCGAAGGGGTCAGGTACGCCCATATGCAATATATGAGTGATTGATTTGTGAAGGAGAAGGCTACTTTTTTAACCTGAGTATTAGAACAACATCAATAAACCAAGAGTTGTTCCACTGCTTTAGATAAGTGTTCCTACTTTGAGTATCTCATGTTCATTCAATGGTACACTTGTCTACAGACGTAGCTCCTACTTTGTGTATCTTATGTTCATTCAATGGTACACTTGTCTACAGATGTAGTTCCTACATCGAGTATCTTATGTTCATTCAATGGTACACTTGTCTACAGATGTAGTTCCTACATCGAGTATCTTATGTTCATTCAATGGTACACTTGTCCACAGATGTAGTTCCTACTTTGAGTATCTTATGTTCATTCAATGGTACACTTGTCTACAGATGTAGTTCCTACATCGAGTATCTTATGTTCATTCGATGGTACACTTGTCTACAGATGTAGTTCCTACATCGAGTATCTTATGTTCATTCAATGGTACACTTGTCTACAGATGTAGTTCCTACTTTAGATATCTTTGATGTCCAGTGACAGTTCACCCACTTACAGAGATAGATGTTTCAGTGAGAAGGCATGTTAATGATGTATGTGTATATATACTAGATGTGCAAGATCTTATAGTTCTGTACACATTTTAGTAGAAGTGATGAAACAAACAAACACAATAATATGGGTGTCATGGAAGCTGACAGAGCAGATAGGTTGGCTGACACTGACACTGTAACAGAGTTAGTCATGATCGAGCCAACATTATGAACGAATTGAGTTGAGCCAAAACATGGACATTCACCTGAATTAATCAACATCAATAGTTGAATGTACACATTCAGATTAAAGAGTAGGGTGGCCAGAAAAGAGTGGCACACAAAGTGCAAATTCAGGTTTGTAAAACAACACCAAACTGGCAGTTATTTGCTGCATACTGATGGAGTGCAATGATGATAATTAACACTGAAATGAACAGAGTAACAATTATTGATTAAAAATTTTATATTTTATTTCTGGTAAAACACACTCACATATTTGTTTCAGATTAATTCACAAAAACAAAAGAGGCATACGTTTTTCAGAGTCAGGATGGCAATACAAGCAAAATGCTAATGATCATGGAAACAATCAATCAATGTAATGCATGTAATAACACTATGTACATACATTAACCCTTAGAATAAAGTGCATGATGTGAGGAAACTCCAAAAAATAACTGCAATTTAGTCAACCTCCATGAAGAGTGGCTCCAGTAGTTGAGACTTTGCAAGTCTAGATTCATTCAAATGTATGACTAGTATTCCAGTCTAGAAAAGATAATTATGGAGGGAAGAGTAGTGGAGAGGCAGGAAAGCAAAAGACCACAATACAGATGAATTCAAGATGTGATAGATAATTTACATGTGATACAGCAACGGGAGTAGGGCATCCGGTTTATTACTGAGAGACATTTCAAAAGACAATTATAGAGGCCAGGTTCTAAACAGGAAAGGCTACTAGATAATGATTAATGAAATATTTCAGTATTTTTACAAGGCACTCATATGGTGGCATTTTTAGTTGTAAGTGGATCTGACAAAGTTAGCTTCAAATCACTATTATAAAATATTACCCAATATTTACTTCCAAATAATTGGTTGTAAAACAAAAGACAGTTTTTTTAGAATGTTCATTAAGAGTTAATGAGAATTAAAACAACAAATTAATGAAAATATGTATTAACATAATGTACACACATCAATGAAAGTAGAAACATTGCAGGAATAAAAACATGAATATTAAAACTTTGAACACAATTTGCCAGCTTGTAGCAATGGCTGCACACTTAAACCCCAATAGCATTTTAAATATCCATAGATTGTTGCTAGCTAGTTGCATTAGAGAAGTCACAGAGACATTTACAGGTCTTCATCATTATCAAGTGGCTTGTCAGCAGAATGTTTGATCATTGCTCTCCAGTTGAGTTCAGTTGAGTCATGAACTGACATCACACAGCATTCAAGACATTCCCATAAGCGCTTCGTCCTCATATTCAAATGCCAGCGAAGAGTCTCAATATTACTGGTACCAATAGCAGCCTGATTATGTGTCTCTCTGGCATCGCCCAGAGTCCCTGAGTGTCGGTCCCTGCAGCACTAATATTTCCAAGCCATAATGATCTGTCTGTTCCTCTGCACAATACACACGATCCCTAATGGCCGTGACTACATCTGCCTTATCATGCACCACTATCCTTAGAGCGCTGCAGGCTCAGCCAATCTGTCCAGCTGCTCATTTCACACCACACCAGCATGTCCTGGGGAAAATATCCAACAGATCCTCTCTAGTTTTGATTGTTGACGTGAAGCCTGCCACTCTGCCCGAAGCATGCCCGTCTTCATCTTTCTCATCATATTTTCATCATGCTCTACATACATTTTATTAACAAGCACAGTGTATACATTATTGAGCTGACATCTTTCCATGCCATGAAACAAGATTTTCCAGTATCTTCCACATCTGCCTTCCTTTGTCTCTCAACCAGATATGCTGGTGTATTAACTAAATATTAATTTAAAATGATAATTCATTAAATATGCTTATGTGTTAAAAAATGATACTTTGTTAAAAATGCTGATTTTAAACAGATGTTGTTTTAAAATAGAACCCCAGTTAAGAGAAACACAACTTTGGTTTAGGAAAAAACAAAGGATGCACAGATGCCATCTTTCCTCTTAGACAACATATAAAAAGATCAGTCAAGTTTAATGAAACACTCTACTTAGACTTTGTCGACCACGAAAAGACATTTGATAGAGTAGATAACATCAAGCTATGGGAAATCCTTAAACGATATGGAGTAAGTACACATCTAACAAACTTATGTAGAAGCTTATACAGCAGCAGTGAATGCACAGAAAGAACAAATGAAGGACACTCAGAACCCTTCACCATAAGATCCGAAGTACGACTAGTTTCTGTTCTGTCCTCTATCTTGTTCATAACCTATATAGACAGTATATGTAAAGAAACCAACCAAACAGAGACTGTAACAACACCACATGATGAATAGAACACAGAAGAACCAACGGCAAATTACATCAATAAAAAAACTCCTATTTGTGGACGATCAAGCAAAATCAGAAGCAGAGTCCACATAAATAATCTAAACGAAGAGTTTAAGGAACATAATATGAAAATTAGCATAAGTAAGTCAAAGGTAATGACTATAAAGAAAGAAGGAATAAAAGCACAGATTCATCTAATAGAATACCCTCTGAAACAAGTAAAGAGCTTCAAATACTTAGGAAGCATAATATCATCAAATGGCAAATCAGAAGACGAGATCAAAAATAGATGGAATAAGTCCGCACACAGGACACACAGTATACCACAACAGGCAAAGATGTACAGACCAATTGGAAGCAGAAGAAGAGGCCAACCATGTAAATGATGGACAGAGGGAATAATAGAGTCCACAGGAATCTTGATATATGAAGCACATAATGGACACTCTCCAGTGTTATGTTATTTACCTAGACACCGCAAGATACAAGAGGAACAAGATGCGATGACATGCGTAATTTTAAAATTATGCTAGTTTTTAAAATATACTGCTTTATTAAATATGTGAGTGTATTAAAATGATAATGTATTAAAAATTATATAAACATACAAGTGTTAACACAGCTGCTGTTTATGGCTCAACAGTGTCCAGCACTGCTCAAATACCGAAGACATTGTAAGTATTCATCCTGCAGGTCTTTAGCACAGTGTCCACGGAGACCTTCTTTAGCTCAGCAATCCGTTCAGCTGTAAACAAGGCAAAGCCGGGATGTGACACGCTTGACCTGCCCTGTGGTAGAGATTAATGAGTTGCATAATTAGCTCTTTTGTTATATGTTATGTTTCGTAACCCTTAAAATGTCTTATTTTTAACACCTTAAGTGTGTTATTATTAATTCTTATTGACCTAAGTATAACAGTAGACGGTACTACCTGCTTTCTGTTAGCGCCGAACGTTGGGCGGCGCTTACCAAACCCGACACCCCACATTGTGTCAACGGCTTCGGGCGGAAGAGCGCAATTTGGAGGGTACAAGCCTTACCCTGGTGCGAGGAAATGCAACCTAAAGACAAAGTGTCATGGCAGGGCAGACCAGGCCCTAAGCCTTGGTTGGCGGCTGGTCTAGGATCGAAGCTCAGACAGGCGGCCAATTAGAGCATTGCTTTGCTGATCCGGCAGCTTCTGCAGCTTGTCTTGTTCCAGATGTAGAGGTGTTACCTTTCCTCTGGAGTGAACTAGGCAGGCCGAGAGAGGGATCATGCTGCATGGCAACACAATATCTCTATATTTTAGCCCAGGCTTTGTGCTATATAGAGGCAATAACTCCATCCCTTACAAACTATCGTCTGTCAAGACGGCAAGGTGCCAATGATATTGACCTAAAGGCCAGTATATAGATTCGGTAATAGTAAACCTACCGGTCTCCCTGGTCGAGGTGTTAGCAGCTTTCTCCGTAACCCCGAATACTCTCGTGGTTGACGTGAGCGCACAAGAATTGGAAGCGGTTTGAATCGCTCCAGTGACTTATGACAGTATGGAGCCGGTCGCTCAGAAAGCAATGGCAAACTACTGAGCGTAATCTTGCCAAGAAATCAACAATCAGCTGAAAGATGCTGGTGTTGACAGCGATGTCCTGTAAAGGATATGCAAAACAAAAACAATAGTAAACCTGCCTGCTCCGTGGCTAAGGTGTTACGGGCAGTTCGTATTCTCGCATACGGCGTTTGAAGCACGGCCGCGAGCGAATCGGCAACATACCGCCTTGCATTGGGTCTTTCATAAAATGGTATGGGTGCAGGTCGTTCAGAAAGCAATGGCAAACTACTGAATGTAAACTTGCCTAGAGCAAACTTAGTGGGCACGTTAATGTAACGATTAGGATGTTACGCTGACAATGGAATAAGTGCAGTCGGAGATGGGTTTGATATCGTCACTTGTTCGCTTTGCGAGGGAAAGATTGGCTACTTATTCCTCTGTACTCTCACGCTCCTCAAATGTGATGGTTATAACACTCCACATACTACAGCACGTTTCTGTTATCAATCAATCAATCATGTGCCATGCCGGAAAGCGTGGGCGGTCATGACTCGCCATTTCACTCGATCACCAGTGTCGTGGATCAGCTCGGTGTTCCTGTCTCGTCCATGCCATGTGGCCAAGCCATCCAGGTATTTTCCTCTCGGTCTTCGTCTTGGTCTGTTCCCCTCGATCTTGCCAGTTGTCACTAAGTTCTCCAATCCATTTCTTCTCATAACATGTCCAACAAATTTTGACTGTCTACGTATAATTTCTCTAATCAGTTTACGATGTTCATTTGTCTCCTGTAGTACTTGGTCATTGGTTTTTCTGTCTGTCCATGGTATTCTTTGCATTTTCCTCAGAAACCACATTTCTGCAGCCATCAGATGCTTTTCAGCTTGACTGCTCATTGTCCAAGTTTCACATCCATACAAAAGAACAGGCTCTATGTATCCCCTCAACACTCTTTTTCTCGTTTCAATTGACATCTGTTATTTCTGTTATAGGGCTGTGTTATTGTTTTCTCTTAATTCACGCAGCCAATAGTCATTGCAAGTAAGCATTGGTTTGGTTTTTCAACTAGTTATACGTTTTAATTGTTTTCTTTACAACTATGTATGGTATCTATGAAGATATGAAGGTGAAAAATAGCTAAACTGGTATCCATATAGAGAAAACAGAAAGGGGGAGGACAGAGATTCTAATGGAGAACTCCAGGAGAATAAACCAAATCACTGAAACTCAAAGATATGATGATAATGATAATAATCCATATAGATCAAAGATAAAGGGAGTGTTTGACGTTTTTTGATATGCTTTCTATTTAAATATTGAGCACAACCCACTACTGGCAACGCCGATTGCATTCCGGCACGAACCTAAGGCCTATCCACGTCATGGAAGCACTATACTCGAGTTTCGCCCTCGTTTGAGCTCGTCAGTAGTGCATATCCCTGACCGGATCCGGAAACAAGCCCCGGATCACGCATGTGAAGCGGGTGTGTAACCACGCGGCACACACTGGACACGCCAAATTATCACACCGGAATACCACAACGCTACCCATTGTAGGCTATGCTCAATGCTATGCTATGCTATGCTATTTATACAATAAAGAGAATCTAATGGAGATTTTTGGGAGAATAAATCAAGGTGATAGAATAATTAAGTGTGGAAGTAACAAATGACGTGAATATAAGTTTGTGTGGTGCATTTAGCACAGACAGGTGCTTCACTGAAACTCAAAGATATGATGATGACGAGGATGCTGTTAGTGGCCGTGACCAGAAGAACGATGAAACTATCATCATGTAGCGGGTCCTTTGTAGAAGGCTTTTCCCAACACATCATCAAATAATTTCCTGTGCCAGTACCACCACCCCAAGCACCCTCATGCCCAATGTTTCTGCAATGTCCGGTGGCCATTTTTGTGCCGGCCAATCCCAGCCCTTCTTCCAGCAACCATGTCTTCCACCACTGTTGTCTCCCAGCTACTGTGACGTTTAATTGTTTCTTATTTTTACTGATGCATTTTTAATTAAACTACATGAGAACTTCCTGGCTGCAGTCAGTCGGAGAACTCTGAGGGCTGATGGCATCGCCATTTTCTTTGGAATACCTCAGAGATGATGCTGTTTGTGAGCGGACTTGCAACAATGTTCCGAACTTGTAGAATGATTCAACTATAGAATACACATGTGGGGAACTTACCTTGGGAATGTTGCCAGGAACAAAGTATGGACTGTCAGTCTCTAGCAGTAATCTGTTCAGCGGGATGTTTCGGGCGGTATTTATAGATCCATGGGCAGTTTTATAGGTGATCACTGGAGTCAAGCCGATGTAGAGGTTAGGGAATGTCTGGAGCCACAGGTTAGCTGTATCAGGATCTCCGCAGAAACAGTGCAGGTGTATGGGCCAGGAGCGAGGTACCATCTGTTCAATGGGAAAACACAAGTGTATTAGAGGTTAAAGGTCGTCTTACAGAATATATTACACACAAGTGTATTAGAGGTTACAGGTTGTCTTACAGAATATATTACACACAAGTGTATTAGAGGTTACAGGTGGTCTTACAGAATATATTACATACAAGTGTATTAGAGGTTACAGGTGGTCTTACAGAATATATTACATACAAGTGTATTAGAGGTTACAGGTGGTCTTACAGAATATATTACACACAAGTGTATTAGAGGTTACAGGTAGTCTTACAGAATATATTACACACAAGTGTATTAGAGGTTACAGGTGGTCTTACAGAATATATTACATACAAGTGTATTAGAGGTTACAGGTGGTCTTACAGAATATATTACATACAAGTGTATTAGAGGTTACAGGTGGTCTTACAGAATATATTACACACAAGTGTATTAGAGGTTACAGGTAGTCTTACAGAATATATTACACACAAGTGTATTAGAGGTTACAGGTGGTCTTACAGAATATATTACATACAAGTGTATTAGAGGTTACAGGTGGTCTTACAGAATATATTACACACAAGTGTATTAGAGGTTACAGGTAGTCTTACAGAATATATTACACACAAGTGTATTAGAGGTTACAGGTGGTCTTACAGAATATATTACATACAAGTGTATTAGAGGTTACAGGTGGTCTTACAGAATATATTACACACAAGTGTATTAGAGGTTACAGGTGGTCTTACAGAATATATTACATACAAGTGTATTAGAGGTTACAGGTGGTCTTACAGAATATATTACACACAAGTGTATTAGAGGTTACAGGTGGTCTTACAGAATATATTACACACAAGTGTATTAGAGGTTATAGGTGGTATTACAGTATATATTACACACAAGTATATTAGAGGTTACAGGTGGTCTTACAGAATATATTACATACAAGTGTATTAGAGGTTATTGGTGGTATTACAGTATATATTACACACAAGTATATTAGAGGTTACAGGTGGTCTTACAGAATATATTACATACAAGTGTATTAGAGGTCATAGGTGGTATTACAGTATATATTACACACAAGTGTATTAGAATTTATAGGTGGTCGTACAGAATATATTACACACAAGTGTATTAGAGGTTACAGGTGGTCTTACAGAATATATTACACACAAGTGTATTAGAGGTTACAAGTGGTCTTACAGAATATATTACACACAAGTGTATTAGAGGTTACAAGTGGTCTTACAGAATATATTACATACAAGTGTATTAGAGGTTACAGGTGGTCTTACAGAATATATTACACACAAGTGTATTAGAGGTTACAGGTGGTCTTACAGAATATATTACACACAAGTGTATTAGAGGTTATAGGTGGTATTACAGTATATATTACACACAAGTATATTAGAGGTTACAGGTGGTCTTACAGAATATATTACATACAAGTGTATTAGAGGTTATTGGTGGTATTACAGTATATATTACACACAAGTATATTAGAGGTTACAGGTGGTCTTACAGAATATATTACATACAAGTGTATTAGAGGTCATAGGTGGTATTACAGTATATATTACACACAAGTGTATTAGAATTTATAGGTGGTCGTACAGAATATATTACACACAAGTGTATTAGAGGTTACAGGTGGTCTTACAGAATATATTACACACAAGTGTATTAGAGGTTACAAGTGGTCTTACAGAATATATTACACACAAGTGTATTAGAGATTATTGGTGGTTTTACAGAATATATTACACACAAGTGTATTAGAGGTTATATGTAGTCTTACAGAATATATTACACACAAGTGTATTATAGGTTACAGGTGGTCTTACAGAATATATTACACACAAGTGTATTAGAGGTTACAGGTGGTCTTACATAATATATTACACATAAAGTAAATATGATAATTGATTCAAAGTGTATGTATCTGAATGTTTATGTATACACAAACACACAAGTGTGTGTGGACTATTCCGGTAAGCTTGGGTAATGATAGATCCCTACATCACGTAGATTTGACCATACATTGATTACAGAGTCTCACACTAACTATTTTTATTTCTATGTATCTGTATATCTAGCTATCTAATCCAGCCATACCCAAACCACATCTTCCCTCCTTATACATTTCTTTCTACCAATCCACCAACTCACCCAACTGACTGCAAACCTGGCTGCCAGTCCATACATCCACACACCCGCCCACCTACCTACCTACCTACCTACCTACCTACTTCTCTCTCTCTCTCTCTCTCTCTCTCTCTCTCTCTCTAAGATTATGTGTAATTTGGGTATTAGTGTATATTAATTTATTAATGGTATTACATGATCATCAAGTTTCATAAGTAATACAGAGCATAAATAAACAAGTTACAAATAAAACCAGTAAAACAATGCATGTGTTGGTGAAACAACTGATTACATAACACTGACCTCCATTAAAATGGCCAAGCAATCATCATAAGCATCACGGCAGTGAAGAACCAACGGCAGATTCATCTCCAGGGCCATCTTCAGCTGTTTCCTCAGTACAGTTTTTTGTGTCTCTGCATGGCGGTAAAATCTGTGGAAGTTAACGTGCATTAAATTATTCGTTCATTATAATGATGGTATTGATAATTATCCATGCAAATTTATTACCCTTCTCGCATTTTCAACTTAAAAGTGGGTGGGTATATAGTGTGATAATGTGTGTATGTTTACGTCTGTGTATGCCGCACTCACCTTGTGTGTGTGCGTGGGTGGGTGCGTGCATGCGTGTGTGTGTGAGTCTGCTTATGTGCGAGTGCATGTCTTTGTGTATATATGTATATATTAATATGTGTGTATATATTTATATGCGAGAACAGCAAATTAAAAGAGGGGTGGCCAACCAAGAACACTACGCAGGAAGCCAAAGAAGACTGATAAACCAACACAGAACTGGCGTCGTTAGCCGCTACACGCTGGGGGATTTTCTAAGGAGGGGATCCGAGCACTTATGGACTGAATGGTTCAATGTGCAATGAGGATGATCTGTCGACTAACTAACTAGTATCTGTCAATCTGTGTGTGTGTTTGTGTGTGTTTATGCCTGGATTTGTTTTATGCCTGTGTAGTGCATTTAGCACCGATTGTTTCTGTGTTTATCCCTTTATCACTTATCATAAATTATCACATACCAGTATTTTTTGGAACGACATCTAACTAAACCGCTATCCACATAAAGTAGCTTTAATGTCGCCCGAAATTTATCAAACTATTCGTAGCTCCAGTAATTCAAACTCTACATGTCCTGATTATGTAAAATATGTGGCATGTATTCCATTCCTGTATTTCTCATTTAAGACAGTTCTACAGACTGCCAAACATTGGTAAATAAAGTAAACGAAACAACCCTTCTGGCAACGCTTATGATAAGTCATGCTTGCCCCATATATCACAGAGCGCTCGATGGATAATGAAGTCAATAATACATCGACTTGGCATATGACACCTCAACCTCAAGTCTGAAAATGGAGGTAGAGAGGGTTACTGCAGCTTTCCGCTGGTTGGAAAACAAACTGTATACGCATGTTGTGATTGTAACTGATTCACACACACACAAATTTGTTGCAAATCCTTTACTGGACGTCGCAGTCAACCCTAACATTTTTTGGTGGTTATGTTCTCTTGGTAAGTTCACGTTCAGTAGTTTGCCATTGCTTTCTGAAAGACCAGCACCCACATCATTTCGTAAAAAAAAAAAACTAACACATGGCGGTCTGCTGCCAAATCGCCCGCAGCTGTGTTACGAACGCTGTATGCGGGATTGCAAACTGCGTTCGCGACGCCTTCGCCACGGAGCTGGCTAAGGTAAGACAGACATGCTTCATGCAGAATGGCATGCATGGATTCAGAGGTCGCGGGTTATGAGCATTCGCTGGATCTTTTCTCCTGGACACTCTCGTGTGATTGGGAGTGAACAGGCTTGTCTGATGCCGCATTATAAGGAGTGATTTGATGCATGATAAGGTAAATGTGGTGAGGATCCTTTGGGAGCATGCGAATAGTGCGGAGGAACATATGGACTATCATGGTCTAGAGAAGTGGTTTTCAACCGGTGGGGAATTCCTCCCCCCCCCCGGGGAATTGTAGGGTTTCCAAAGTGGTGGTGGGGGGGGGGGGAGAGAGAGAGAGAGATAATTAAGATTATTTCGAGATCATGTTAATACAAGAACCGATTACTTGATATTGTTTTTCCCTCCATACTTTACGGTTCTGTACTTCTCGACCTTCTGAAATTCAATGTATAACGTCCGCAAATCGTGTTTTATGTAGACATGTAGACTTGTATGTGTCATTAAATTTAGCTTTCATTTTTACGTATACTGTGTTGGGACGGGGTGGGGGAGGGGAATATATAGGGAGGAAATATGAGAGTTGGGGGGGGGATGACATTCTGAACATATGGTGAAGGGGTGCATGGGCCACAACAGGTTGAGAACTACTGGTCTAGAGAGAATGCAGCAGCAAGGAGCGGTCAGAGGATCTGGTCGACAGTCGTCACTCAGAGGTAAGGCAAGACGGACATATAATCAGATTGCTTTGGGCACCATTAGTAATGCCAATGGAAATCTTCGCTGGCTGTTGAAGATGAGGACCGAGCGCTTATGGGATGCGCAGAGTGTAATGCCGGTTCTTTACTCAACACAACTCAACATCGGCCACGATTATTTCCCTTAACATTTCTTGGTACCCATGTTAGCTTGGTTCGCTCCGTGGCGAAGGAGTTACGGGCGCAATTCGTAATCCCGCATACCGCGTTCGAAACACAGCTGCGGGTGATTTGGAAGCAGACCGCCTTGCGTTTGGTTGTTATGAAATGGTATGAGTGCCGGTCGTTCAGAAAGCGATGGCAAAATACTGACCTTAAACGTGCCAAGAAATCACACAGCCAAAAAATGCCGTGGTTGACTGCGAAGCCCTGTAAGAATATGTAACTAACGAACTGGGAGCCCAGGTCAATGTTAAAGCCCAACTCGATATGGATTCGAACACACGACCGCGAGGCCGGTAGGCACCCTAGGTTTCCACTGCGCTACTGTGGCTCCCCATACATTGGTACTACTTCATAAGCCTTCTAACTACACTATATCAATACATCAACATGTTCTTGGGCAACTTACGTTCCAGAATAATCCAGGCCTATCTCCCCAAGAGCCACGACCTTTGATTGCTTCAGTGCCTTCCGTAGTCCCTGTTCGTGTCTTGCTGTGAACTCTGTGGCGCTCTTGGGATGACAGCCAATGGCGAACCAGACGTCTTCCTCCTGTGCCAGGGTTGCGAAGAGCTGATTTTGTGGATCTGTGATGGAAACATAACAATATGGATATGTGTGTTTGGATGGGTGTGTGGATGGATAGGTGTGTAGATGCATGGGTGGGTGAATGGATTAAAGTGTGGATGGATAGCTGAATGAATGGATGGGTGCGAGGATATGTGAGTTGCTGGATGGGTAGATGGATGGATGATTGTATGCTTGTAGGGATGTAGATTGTTTGGCTGCTATGCATAAATGTATGTGTATGGAGATTCCTGTGTAAGTACCCGTCTGAAGTGGAGGGTGTGTATGTAGATGGATGAATAGAAGAATCAACAGATACACATACTATGTACATTCAAGTATCAATATTTTCAAGGCTATTTATAAGAAAGTTGGTTCGATAAACATGGAAATTTCCACAATATCCCAAGGTCCCTTGCATATTAGTTCTTCTCACTCTCCTACTCCTCCTCGTCACAATCAAGAGTTTTCTTGTTCTACTTTTGTTGTTGTTGTTGCTTCTCTTCTTTTTCTTCTCACTAAATTGAGGAAATGAGTTTTCCCCTAATCCTTCTTCTTCCTGCTTATTCGCTTCCTCCACATCCTTCTTCTAGTTCATCTTAATCTTCTTCTAACTTTCTTTCTCTTTTCCTTTCCTATTTATTTATTTCTTTATTCATCTCCCGCTTCCTCGTCGTATTATTTATCTTCGTCATAAACGCTATCTCCTCTTTCTCTCTGCTTCTCTGATAAACTTTATCTTAGTCTCAAATTTGGCATAGATCGTGAAAAGCAAAGTTAGCTGAGATATAACATATCATAGCCGTGCCCCATCGGATCACATTTCTACCCATCCTTTGTCTTGGGTGTTCGATGTTTACATATATGCTTTCTATTTACATACTGTATCTTAGCATTAGGTACATACATTACTAGGGGTAGAATTAAATTGTAAGAAAACAGAGATTGTGGTCGTCACTGGGAAGAAAGAAATACCACAATGTGATACAGAAGTAAATGGAAATATTCTTAAACAAGTGAATCGGTACAACAATCTTTGAACTGTCATAACATCTGATGGGAGGTGCCGTGAAGAGATAAGAACAAGAATAGTGATGGCAAAAGTAGTCTTTTGCATGATGGAAAACATACTGACCAATAAAAATATGTCAAATGAAACGAGAACAAAATAGTGGTGTGGTGTTACATAAAACCAACACGTTTGTATGAATATGAAACGTGGACAATGAGCACACAAGGCGAGAAACCATTTTAAGGCTGTCGAAATGGGTTTCGGGGAAAAATACGAAGAATACCATGGACAGACAGAAAAACCAATGAGCAAATCCTACAAGATGCACTTGACAACCGTAAATTGATTAGATAAATTAGACAGTCCAAATGTTTTTGGCACGTTATGAGAAAAAATAAACTAAAGAAAGTGGTGAGAAATAGCAAGATTGAAGGGAAAAGAACAAGGGGGAGACAGAGAGGTAAATATCTGGATGGCTTGGCCATGTTTCATGGTCGAGACAAGAACACAGAGCTGATCCACGACTGTGGTGATCGTATGTGATGGCGAAACATGACCGGCAAAGCTTATCGGCATGGCACACGATGATGATCTTAGCATTCTAATTGTCACCGTATCTATGATGTCCACAATGTCTTCATTTAAATTTTGAATTTCCTGGACACATGTAATTCATTGCATTCTGAATTATCCCAGCAGTTTCAATTTTAATCATGAGAATGTTGGATTCATGAAGTCATAAATCATATGTGATGTTATCGAAAGCATGTATGAGTGTAAGATTTTTACATTTTTTACATTGGCACCTTTCCGTCTTGACAGACGATAGTTTGGTACATTGTGCTTCAAAAAGGCTTAATAACTGTCATATGGCAATAACTACGATCCATGGCGGTGGCGAGTGTGGCTGGTAAGGCCAATTCTTGCTGAAAATGTTTGCCCACAGTAGGTGCATGTGAAAACATGGTCATTTCCACCATTTTGCACCATCTTACGTCTCTCACGCTCTGTGTGTGCTTTATTTGCAATCATTTTCTCCTTTGTCTTTATTCCATTTCTGATAGTTGCCCTCCATGCAACACGTTCAGCGGCGACGTGCTCCCATTGTGCATTATCAATGCCTGTATCAATCATGTCCCGCTTACACACATCTTTGTATCGTAGTAGAGGCCGACCCTGAGATCTCCTACCCGTCTGTAATTCACCAAAAAAGATGTCCTTTGGTATTCTACCATCATCCATCCTCCTAACATGTCCTATCCATCTAAGTCTACGAAGACTGAGCATGGAATACACCGTCACACAACCTGATCTTTCCAATACTTCAGTATTTGTGATTTTGTCTTGCCACTTAATACCAAGTATTCTTCGCAGACACCGCATATGAAAGCTGTTTAAACGTTTCTCTTGGCGTGAGTAAGTTGTCCAGGTTTCACTGCCATAAAGAAGAGTACTAAGGACACAGGCTTGGTAGACGAGGACTTTTGTTTTGGCAGTAAGCTTCCTGTTCTCCCAGACTCTTTTTGCTAACATGTTCATTGTTGTTGCTGCCTTGCCAATCCTGATGTTGATTTCCTGATCGAGGGATAATTTGCTATTTACCTCTGATCCAAGATATGTAAAATGGTCTACTATCTCCAGTTCGGCGTCGTCAATAAAGATTGATGGTACACCATGTGCACCTTGTGACATAATCTGTGTCTTCTTTTTGTTAATTGTTAAACCAAATTCAGAACAAGCATTGGAGAATGCAGATAGTAGATGTTGTAATTCTTCCTCAGAGTGGGTCGTAATCGCAGCATCATCCGCAAAAAGCAACTCTCTGATTAGTACCCTGCTAATTTTGGTCTTGGCCTTCAATCTCTGAGCATTATAGAGGCCACCATCTGAGCGTGCGTGAATGTATATACCGTCATCCTGATCACGAAAGGCATATTTCAGTAGAAGTGAAAAGTATATCCCAAAGAGGGTGGGGGCTAGTACACAACCTTGCTTAACTCCACTCTTGATTTCAAACTCTTCTGAAGTTGAGCCATCAAACTTGATTATACCCTTCATGCCTGTGTGGAACGATTCCACAATGGACAGAAGAGTTGGCGGACAGCCAATCTTCTTTAGTGCTTTGAACAGACCCTCACGACTGACCAAATCGAATGCCTTTGTGAGGTCGATGAAGGCAATAAACAGTGGCTGATTTTGTTCCCGGCATTTTTCTTGCATCTGTCGCAATGAGAATATCATATCAATGGTAGACCGGTTCTGACGGAAGCCGCACTGTGATTCGGGGTAGACTTGATCTCCCAGGACTTGAATTCTGCGCAGGACAATTCTGGCAAATACTTTCCCAACAATACACAGAAGTGAGATGCCCCTATAGTTGTTGCAGTCGCTCCGATCTCCCTTGTTCTTGTACAGCGTTATGATGTTTGAATCTTTGAAATCCTGTGGGACTTGTCCTTCTCGCCAGCATAGCTCTATTAGCTGGTGGATCTGTAGAGCGAGGGTGTCTTGCCCACTCCTGATCACCTCTATTGGAATCCCATCCTTACCTGGAGCCTTGCCAGATGCAAGCTCATTTATAGCACACTTAACTTCTGTTATAGTGGGAAGTGTGTCCAGGTGGTCAAGAGTTGGCAGGGCCTCTATTGAGGGCATCATCCGCCAGGTTGGTCTCACTTGAGTAAAGCTCCAAATAGTGCTCGACCCATCTATCCATCTGCTGTTTCTTATCAGTGATGATTTCTCCAGTCAAGGTTTTCAGCGGTGCACTTCTTTTTATCATTGGACCACAGGCTTTCTTTATCCCTTCATACATGCTTCTGATGTTTCCCTTATCACTTATTCACAGTGTAAGATTAGTGTACATAATATGTTATCAATACAATAATGTTAAAAGGTTAGCGATAAAACCGTGTACTCACTGATAGGGTCGTAAGTCTTGGGGTAGCAGAACACGGCAACACAACCTTCAAAGTTGCCAGGGAAAGAATGCCCCACCATTTGACGAAATTTGGAAAATCTGGTGCCATGGCTGACGCCTAATCTGTCGTATATGAGATCAATATGGCAGTGGGAGTCAATGAAGGTTCCGTTGTATGTCTGACTTCTGGCCAGGAGGTCCAAGGCCCATGGATGAGGCTGGTCTAGGCCTTTAAGGCTAGGATGTCGGGACAGGTTGTTTGTGAAGGAGGGAGATGAAAATCTTGGGGATCCCTCGAAGTGATGTCCAGATGGTGCCTTTGATGATACATTTTGTTGCGAGTAATACTGGCGCCCTGAAAGGATATTTGAGCAGTTTAGGAGGGGAAAATGAAGTACAAGCGTGTGAATAGACCGATAGACAAATCACACACACACACACACACACACACACACACACACAGAGCGAGAGAGAGAGAGAGAGAGAGAGAGCGAGAGAGAGAGAGAGAGAGAGGCTTGGCTAGACAGCCAAGCAGACCGACCGACAGACAGACAGATCGTCTTATAAACAGCTAGCCACAATGTCACCCAGGCAGATAGATATAAAAACAGAGAGGCATTACGATAGACAGGCAGAACGAACGAACGAAAATCTTTATTTTCAAAGGGTTTAGAATTGGGCACGCAGGCCCGTCTGACATTCTGCCCTTCTTCTCTATTTCCTCTCATACATTCTTTCATTCAACATCTCTTATGAAGCAATTCTTTGACAACAACATAACAATAAGCATTAAAACGCATGAAAAATAATCAATAATACATGACTCGTTGAGGCAATGTTTAACATGGGCATCATAAATAACCAAGGCGGGTGTAATGTGCCACCCATATGGGAATGTTTTTTTTTTTTTTTAGTTGTCGTTCGAGATAATTTACCATTATTATTGTCTTTGTTGCTGTTTTTTTTAAAAGGGGGCATGTAGTCTGTACTGAGGTAGTGTTCACACAGGTTGCGAATGTATATATAATGACTGGTGGTGTCTTTGATTTCTTGTGGAAGATTATTCCACAACTGAGTGGCAGAGTATGCTAAGCTTGTTTTATATAAGTCTATCCTAGGTTTAGGGACATGAAGTATATTTAGTTGTTCACTATGTCTAGCGTTATATTTAAACAATGGCCAAAGGTAGCTTGGGGCATTTTGAAATAGGATTTTGTGAGTTAGTTTGGCCTTATTAAAAAGTAGGCGTTTGTGGAGTGGCAGTAACTGAAGACGTTCATGTAGGTTAGAATTGTCTGTAAACTTATCACCATTGATTAGACGCACTGCCCTTTTCTGGAGCGAATAAAGGCGTTTTGTTATTGATTTGGAGCATCCATCCCAGATTGTGGAGCAATAATCAATATGTGTTTGTATGTGGGAAGTATAGAATATCTTTCTTGTGTTTTCGTCGAGGAAGTTTTTAATTTTGGCAAGTTGGTATACTTTTTGGCTATTTGTTTAACAAGAGCATGAACATGGGAATTAAAGGATAGATTTTTATCTTTGATAAGACCTAGTGCCTTGTGCTCGGTTACACTTTCTATAGGTGTGCTACCAATTTGCAGCTAAAGAGTTCCCTGCGAGTATAGAGTGTGAAGTCTTTGCCTCGTTCCTATTAACATAGATTTTGTTTTAGAAATGTTAATTTGCGTGCGGTTTGCATGACTCCAGTTAACTACACTATTTATTTCCTGTTGCAAGGATAATTCTAGCACATTACGATCAATAGCGTTTGTATATACTGTGCAGTCGTCTGCAAATAAATCGCAGGACGATGACAGATATAAAGGAAGATCATTTATATAAATGGCAAATAACAAAGATCCAAGTATAGACCCCTGAGGTACTCCAATATTAATGGTCATAGCTTGGTATAGAGATTTATTGTGTGATACTACTTGTTTTCTGTCTAATAAGAATGAATTTATTAATGTCACTATATTAAAGCTTACTTTCATTGTTTCTAGTTTTTTAATTAGGATAGTATGATCTATCATATCGAATGCTTTTGTAAAGTCTATAAACATCGCTCCACATAGAGTATTGTTGTTAATATTTTGATGCCAGTTTTCTATCATGTTTGTTAGGGCCGTATGGCAGGAATATTTTGGCCGAAATCCTGACTGACTGTCAGCTATTAGTTTGTGGCGAACTAAGTGCTCTAGTGTTGTTCTGTGGATGTGCTTTTCTAGCGGTTTGGATAAAGAGGATAATATGGAAATTGGCCTATAATTACTCATGATACAATCGTCTAATGAACCAGCTTTTAAATGAGGATACACTTTAGAGATTTTAAAGGCTGATGGGAAGTGACCTTTGGTGAGACATTGATTGTATATAAAAGTTAGTGACTCGCAGATCGCAGGTGCAGCATAGCGAAGGATCCGATTACTGATTCCATCTAGTCCTGATGAGTTATTGTTTTTTAGGCTACTGAGATGAGTAAATACTTCAGTGGTCGTCATTAGCGGTATGTTTGTGGGAATGTCTCCATAGCATTTGCTCTCACAGAATGATGATAATAAAGATATGTCATGAGGCACATCTGGTATTGCGGTCTTCAGTTGGTTTATGTCAGACTGAAAGAAACTACTGAATTGATCACATGTAACCTGATTTGATGGTAACGATTGTGATGATTTATGTTTGTTTGTCAAGGTATTAATTGCTTTCCATATATCTTTAGTGTTGGTTTTATCTATTATTAAGTTCTTAAAATAGTTTTTCTTTTCCTTTCGAATAACATATTGAACTTTGTTTCTCAGACTACGGTACTTAGTTAGATCTCTGTTTTTATGTGCCCTGTCCCGGTCTCTCATAAGTTCAACTACTTCCTGTGTGATCCACGGGGGCTTAGTGTGATGTTTAACATGAACTTCCTTAAATGGAACATGCTTATCAAATACGCTTAGAAAGGTCTTCAGCCAGTGGTCCAGAGCATCATCTGGGTCAGGAAGCTGGTAAACATAGTCCAGAGATGAGTTGAGCAAGTCTTGTAAGAAGGCATCTTGATTGAAGTTTTTGTAATTTCTATATTTTATACTTATATGTTTGTGGTTGGGAGTTTTGGTACCTCTTTTCGACCAAGTGCAACATACTGGGTAGTGATCGCTCATTGCATTAATAGGTACAGTACATTCTGTAATGTTGTCAGCACACGTAGTATAGATATGACCTATAAGTGTTGCAGATGAATTTGTTATTCTAGTGGCTTGTTTGACTAACTGTTGGAAGTTATATGACTCTATTATGTTTTCCATGTTTTGTTTGATTTGTTAGTGTCTATGTTGAAGTCGCCTAGCAGTATTATTTCTCTAGCATTACTAAAGACAACATCCATTTTCATTTGAACTGGAGTAACAAACAGACAGACAGACAGACAGACAGACAGACAGACAGACAGACAGACAGACAGACAGACAGACAGACAGACAGACAGACAGACAGACAGACAGAGGAAGTTCTGAAGACTATTACCTGAAGTTAATCCAAACTGGTCCTTTCTCTCACCAAGAACAGAGATAGGCTTGATGTCATCACCATCATGTCGTTCTGTAAAACTGCTCACAGCCTCATCCGAATGGGAGAAGCAATCTTGTAGCAAACGATGATCTCGCGGAGATCTTTGTTTGTGCTTGTCTTTACTCTGACCATCAGTTTGAAATTGGCAGTCTTGCTTATCTTTGTATGTGTGTTCTGGAGATTTCTTTGGCCTAACTACAGCGCTACGAACTTTAGTTTTCATGGAGATCTTCTTTGAATCTGTTTGTTGGCAATTGTCGTACTCGTTAAGCCGTCTTCTTTTTGGCAGCTGTTCAACGTTCTCGAAGTCGTCATATTTATTAGTGATGTTACGTGATGAAAGGGAATTTGGAGACCGTTTTCTCTTTACAATAACCTCAACTTTCACATCATCTATATCTCTGACATTGTCCTTTCGCTTCACATTAGAGGCTTTTCCGCGTCTTGTTGACGTGTTGTCTTCCATTGTGATGGTTTTATCTGGTATTAAGGTACATCTCCCATCTCTATTGCCCCTATAAGCACCTTTCTTTTCAGTTGATCTAGTGCAGGATGCCCTTCCACTGGGTCGCCATGGGCGTTTCTTTTCATTTGACCTGGAGTAACTTTCACTTTCGCTGGAACTTGAAGAATTAGCATTGTCTGTGAACTCGGAATAACAGATGTTTTCTGGGGATGAAGCTCTCCGGTGCTTGGTTTCAACAAGTATTTGAGTACTAGACAATTTTGAAGACCTGCTGCTTCTGAATGAGGCAGAAAACTTAATTTCAGAGGACGAAAAACGCCTGCTCGTTGAAGACGAACGTCGGCCATTGGTAACCCGCTTAATGTGTTGTATCGGACTTGCACTTTCCGACCCTGAAGAAGAGCAGCTTCTACTTTTTCTGTAATCAGTTCTCTCATCCTTTTTTACTTTAGTATCGAAGTCCGACGAATCATATCTTGTACATACGGTTTTCCTAGAATCAAGACTGGAAGTGTATTTCGAAGAGGAAGGAAGCCAGTCGCGTCTGCCCATTTCAGAATCTGAATCCTCAGAACTACTTCCGTACATTGCATTTATCTCAAAAGAGAAGGACGTGGACCGTCTGCTCCTACTGGACGTGGAACGCTCTCCTTTGTCTGGAGATGAGAACCATTTGCTGGCTTTATTTAAACAGCAGAGTCTCTTGCATCTTGACGGGGAAATGCTTTCTTGGCAATTGGCCAGCTCATAATTTTTGGCAGAGCTATCTGACTCTGATGAAGTGTACTTACTTCCTAGAGATCCTTCTGTCCTATTACATGTATGGGCATAATGGTCTCTCTCCGAGGATGAGAGTCTTGTATAATGACGTCTTTTCATCTGAATGTCTTCCATGTTCTGAAAATAAGAATAATAAACACGTTGATTAAATAAAACACAAGACAAGACACTTAATGTGGCTTTGGGGTTTTCTTTTGTGAAAACAGAAGTATAAACACAATTCTCAAGGAGAGTATCAACGCCTTCCTCTCTATTACTCAGTTCAGTTCTGTTATTGCCATCTGTTACATTTCTACCCATGTTCCAAACTAGACTGGACCATGATCGCTGTTTTGCCATTGGCTTCATTTCTCCATTCCAAAAGTTGTGCAAAGGTAAAGGTATTCAGTCACATAGCAGATATTAACAATGTGGTGTAAATTGTTAGGTGTTGTTATATTCTAGACAACAACATAATGATATTTTTTATTTGGAGCGAGGGGGGTGGGGGTGGGGTGGGGGGGGGGGGCTTCGCTCGCTTTGAACTCAAACGTAGTCCATACACACTATTTACGGTAGTGATGTACTTGATTTTGCGTGTGGATTAGCTTTCCCCATTAACAGTGTCCTTCGCCATCAGGCGATCCCACTCCGACTTCAGAGGTACCTGTAATTTTCGTCCCCAAGTCAAGGATGACAGGTGAAAATTTTAGTCCAGCTGTCCGGTTGCAGACAATTCTAAAAATAAAATTCTGAAAATTATCTGGTGCCCATTTTATGAGGTTGGATCAACCCCAGAGCTGTAAAGACTGGAAAACACAATCCTGCCTCTGTTGGGACTTGAACCAGGACTACTGGTTTGGCAGGCAGGCGAACTAATCACTATGCTAAAGTTGCCATTGTGGGTGTAAACATGTTATTAGTGCGAGTCATAATAACTGTTGTATGCTGTAGTAGTTTTGTATTAATTCAAAATAAAGAGGGATAACACAAATCTCTTCATCTCAAAAATGTTCTTGAGTAGAAGTCAATTCTTTATCATGTGACCTTCCTCTACCTTGTGAGCAATATCTACGATTGAATTACAACCACTAGTTCAGTCACACCAATCAAACAATCAATCAATTTACCGTCAATATATAAAGCATCTAAGTGCCGTGTCTACAAAAACACACGTCTGTAGTGAATCTTCAAATTTATATCGAATGCTTTTTATTTCAATATTGTTCGCCCGTTTTCTGATATTATCTTCTCACTTATCCTTGCCTACCTCTTGCCCGTGTGCCTTCGATTTTTTAAAATAGAATTTACATACTTTCGGTGTTGTCAAAGTAGGTCAGTGGACTCGCTTTTATAAAATTCTGGTGTTGATTGTGACATCGTGTAAACAGTATGCAACTATTAGTGTGAGTGTGTGTATGGGTGTATATATATATATATATATATATATATATATATATATATATATATATATATATATATATATATATATATATATATGTGTGTGTGTGTGTGTGTCTGTGTGTGTATCTATTTGTATATACTGTGTTAAGTTCCTTGGAGCATGGTGTAAGCGATCATGTTTCTCCACATCGTGGGATTTTTAACAGCATATATCATTACGCGTGGCGTCACTTTTTCGTGTCATGAAAAGTCTGCCAAAAAACTTCTGTAGTTTTCTATTATCTATCTTTCCACAAATCTGTCCGGTTGTCACGGCATGTTCCAGATTTTCTCTTCTTGGATTGTTATCCAAAATTATAGTGTTGCCTAAATAAAGTTGTCAGTTACTTTCTAATGTTCGTGATAAGTGGCCTATGTGTCTTAGTCTGAATTCAGAACAGATAGAACACTACTATTTTAATGTTCAAAGAATGTTCAACCGTCTTCTGTAATTGGTAGGTCTCTGGTGTCTCCTGGTATCGCTTTTCTCGTGTACTAATTGTCCATAATTCGCAGCCATTCGTAAAACAGGATACGTGTAACATTCATCATCATCATCATCTTCCACTTCTGCCGTCAAGCGTCGTGGGGAGGAATAATTTGCGTTCCAGCGCCCGGTGGACGGCACTGGATAGTGTCATTCCGTGTGGTTGTACAATGTCTCTGATGTCGTCAATCCGTTTTCTTCTTGAACGTCCTCGTGGTCTCGTCGCAAATGATCTTTCATGTAAGGCCAGTGATGGTAGTTGCTGATGTTGCATTCTAACGACATGGCCAAACCACTTGATCTTCTGTCTTTCAATAAATGTGGCACAAGGTGTTGATCCCACAGTCTGTCTGATAATAGCATTTCTTACTCGGTCTCGGATTGTTAAGTTGGCAGCTCTCCTCAGGCATCTCATTTCGCAGGTGTTGATTTTGCGAAAGTGTAATTTGGATAAAGTCCAGGTTTGAGATTGATAGCATAGGGTTAGTGTGAATATGCTGTTTATTATCTGTCGTTTTGCGGACATGGGTATGTTTGGATGCTTCAGTAAGGGTGATAGTTGATATGTAAGTGCACTAGCTCTTTGACATCTGATTTCAATTTCTCTGTCCAATCTGCCGTCTTCTGTGATCATACTTCCAAGATATTTGAATTCTTTAACTTGTTTCAGTGTTGTGCTATTTATCTGTATACTTAATGGGCCCGGCGATCTGCTAACTTGCATTACTTCGGTTTTGGCTGTGTTTATACTCATATTGTATCTGCTGCAGGTTGAACTCAGATTAGTAATATGATTTTGTGTAACATTAAAGAACTATTTTTCTTTTCTGTCGCCGAATGGGAGGGATTAATTACTTAATATGTTGTTCATTTTATAAAATGCAGTTTTTGCTACTCTGTTGTTTATCTATGTGATACATCTTCTGTATGATGTTATCAATATTTGATTTTCTCTTCTTCTTCTTCTTCTTCAAACATTTGTTTCCGAGTGGGACACATTTACTCACCCAACTCACCCAAAGCTCTCATATCTTTAGATATCTCACGCAGCTCCGACCATGTCCTAATTTTCGTCTACCCCTACTTCTTTGAGTCTTTATCCTCAATTACGGGCCCACGACACACCCACCCACGCCCTCCTAACCGTAGCTATTTCATGCAGATCCTTCTATGTACTCCCCATTTTATTCATTACTGTTTCTACTTATCTCCTCCATATGTTTTTAAGTTCTCCTCTATTTGTTTCCCCCTGTGCATTCCAGACAAAAAGCCTTTCTAGTAATTTCCAGTTATCTCAGTGTATGTCCTATCTCTAACTAATGTCTTTTCCTCATCTCCTGATCCACTGAAATTTGTTTAGCTCTGTCCATAAGTTCCAAGTTGGTGATTCTGCAACTCTAAGTTAACCCGCCTGTTCTGCTCAGGCAACAATTAATCGCTGTTTTTACTATATTGGCGATCCTCTTAGTCGTGGGTAATTCCGATCCATTCAAGATTACTTATGTAACGCTAGAATGAAATAATGTATGTATGGTGCTAAATTATTTCCACATCCTCAAACGTCCTAATGCTATTAAAGCTCGCCATTTCTTTTAAACTGTTATTTTCATTTCTTTTTTCTAGTACCCCATGTCTGTCTGTCTGTCTGTCTGTCTGTCTGTCTGTCTGTCTTTCTGTCTGCCTGTCTGTCTGTCTGTCTGTCTGTCTGTCTGTGTATTGATATTCTGTGAAAGTTTAACTGACAATTATTTCCAAACCGACTATTTGATAGATACCATTATAAAGGTAGTACTTAAACACGACAATACTTTCTTATTTCTTCTTCGTTTCCTTGACCCTGCTATGTTATTCAGCGCCGAAAAGAGTTTTGTTCGTTCGTTGAGAAGAGCCTTGTGTGGGTTCCGTAAAGTGTATTGTGATACTGACTGAATGTGTGGAAATAGAGAGGTGGAGAGAGAGAGAGAGAGAGCTGTGATGGAGGGGAGGAGAGTGATGTTAGGATAGAGAAAGAGACATAAAGATGTAGAGAGAGAACGAACGAACGAACGAACGAACAGACTTTATTTTCAAAGGGTAACAAATTGAGAGAGGGAGAGAGAGAGAGAGAGAGAGAGAGAGAGAGAGAGAGAGAGAGAGAGAGAGAGAGAGATACATAGAGAATGAAAACAGAGAGAAAAAGAAAGAGAGCGTGCAGAGATGGAGAAGAAGAGAGATGGGAGAGATATTAGGGTAGTGAAAGAGATAGAAAGATATATATATATATATATATATATATATATATATATATATATATATATATATATATATATATATATAGAGAGAGAGAGAGAGAGAGAGAGAGAGACAGACAGACAGACAGACAGAGACAGGGAGAGCATGTGCGAGTGTGTATGTGTGTGTGTATGTGTGTGTTTTGGTCCTACTATTCTTCGGTACACCATCCTGCATAACTATTGTTTTTTTCCCCCCTGACAGTGATGTCACGTTCATCATCAAGAGCCATGTCGATCAGCATGGATACCCACGGTTGCCCACCTGACACGATTGCTAGAGTCTTGCACCAGGTCCGTGTTCTGGTCCTGATTATACCATGTATTCCAGGAATGTTTCTCTGTGCATTCCTCGTGCTCCGTTCCAGTCTATTTTGCCAGTTTTATTCACCCCGTCTGTCATCTCATAGGATCACCAGATCCTTTGACCAGGTCTGTGTTTGCATCCAGTTATAACATCCATATATTTATTTCTTTATCTTCCCTTGCTCTATTACCATCATGTTTGCCTGTTATAATTAAGTTTTCAGTGTTATTTCTCCCCATAACGTGCCTCTAACCGTGATTATGTGTAATTTTAAAAAAGCTACTTGCATATCATTTACAGGCCGTCGCATTCAACCCCAGAATGTTTTGGCTGTTCGTTATTTGATTTCTTGGAAGGTTTACATTCAGTAGTTTACCATTGATTTCTGAACGTTCGACTATCATACTATTTTCATAAAAAAAACTAATCCAGGGCGGTCTGCTGCCAAATCTCCCGCAGCTGTCTTTCGAACGCGGTATGCGGGATTAGGAACTGCGACCGTAACCTCTTCGCAACGGTATGGGTATGTGTAATTGCTCTAATCAGTTTACGGTTTCCATTTGTTTCTTGTAGACATTTCCCATTTGTTTGCTTTCCTCTCCGCTTATGGTATTCTTGACATTTTCCTCAGAAAACACATGTTCACTGTCAAAAGATATTTCTCAGCTTGAGAAACGACTAATGACAGTGGACATGTTTCCGGAGGAAAGTATGCAAGTTCTCCTAATTGTATTTGTCTGAAATAAACTTGTCTGCAGTACTGAACTCTTATTGAATACATATGTTTTTATTTTGTTGGTCAAATTAACTTGTAATGCTCTTCTGCAACAATTATGTTGGAAGCCGTATTTGTACTATTTGATTGATTTACTAAATACGTAAGTTGATATTTGTATCTGAATAACGACGACACAAACAATAGATTGCAATAGAATTTAATTTTTTTGCAAACAAAAAGACATGATATTCAGTTTAAAATTACCGTGGCAGACGATTAAAATTACTATGTGAATATGTGTGATGTATATTTTAGGTTGAAGGATTGATGTATATTTTAGGTTGAAGGATTGATGTATATTTTAGGTTGAAGGATTGATGTATATTTTAGCTTGAAGGATTGATGTATATTTTAGCTTGAAGGATTGATGTATATTTTAGCTTGAAGGATTGTATATATTTTAGCTTGAAGGATTGATGCATATTTTAGCTTGAAGGATTGATGTATATTTTAGCTTGAAGGATTGATGTATATTTTAGCTTGAAGGATTGATGTATATTTTAGGTTGAAGGATTGATGTATATTTTAGCTTGAAGGATTGATGTATATTTTAACTTGAAGGATTGATGTATATTTTAGCTTGAAGGATTGATGTATATTTTAGCCTGAAGGATTGATGTATATTTTAGCTTGAAGGATTGATGTATATTTTAGCTTGAAGGATTGATGTATATTTTAGCTTGAAGGATTGATCTAATAACTATAGTTTATGTTGTATGATGTCTGCAGTGTGTACCCGTCGAGATGAGCGAAACATGTCAGGCAACAAATCGTGCAATCTATTGTTTGTGTCTTCCTTATTCAAATTTACAACGGGAGAAACTTGCTTTGAATTTCTGAAAGGTCATATCTTGCCACAAGAAATGTGTGTGCTCTCAGTTCTCTGATTATTTTTTCTGTGTATCTTCCAACCTATACGACTTTTACTTGCCTTAGTTTTTCATAGCCTATATATGTACATTTCATGTTCTGTCATCCCATTTTGATCGCCCATCAGCAGTGATCCTCGATATTCAAGAATGCTAACTTCCTGTAATTACTCTGCATTTATAAATATCACTATTGACATATTTGTTTTATTGGTGCCCATTATGTATTTATTAATATATTAATTTTGCGTTGACATATACATTACTTAATGTAATGACAGCTGGAATGTGCATAAAATCCACAATCAAAGAGAGTATGTTAGGAAGCAACAAGTTAAATGAACAAACAGAAAGTGGGATATGCGGAAGAACAAGCAGATGAATGAGTAGACATAAAAACAAGTCAGAAAAGAGAGGGAGAGAATAAAAGAGAGAGATAGAAAAACATAAAGAATACGGACATAAAGAGAGAACAACAAGCATTGAGAGTAGAGGAAATAGTGGTAAACAGACAGTTTAAATAAGTTAGTTGCATATCCTTTAAGGACGTTGCATTCAACACCAGCATATTTTGCTGTTGTGATCTCTTGGCAAGTTTACCTTCAGTAGTTTGCCATCGCTTTCTGAAGGACCGGCACCCGTACCATTTCGTAAAAAACCGACGCAACGCGGTCTGTTGCCAAATGGCGCCCAGAAAACAGACAGTGCTAAGAAGACAATAGAAAGGCGGATCAGGTGAAAGGCAGACATGCAGACAAGACAGAACGACAGACAGACTGGCAGACGAAATAGACTGAAGGATGTAAGCACAGCAAGTGACAGACAGACAAAAATCAATCAGAAAGATACAGAAGAAGACACAGAAGACAGACAAATAGAGAAACGGGGAAGCTAGCAAACATTGAGAGATTGAAGACAGATATATAGACACGACTGAAGACTGGAACTGAAATGGAGACACATAACGAAACACAGAAATGCGTATAACGAGAAAAGCAGACATAGAGAAACAGAGACAAGCGCACAGACATGAAGACGACCAGGTACGTAGGCATATAGACATTAATATTTTTGTAAAAACAAAACAGACATACATACATAGTTGACAGACAGTACAAACAGGCATTTAAACTGTGCGAGGGGTAACCATGGACAGGGAAACATAGAGAGAAAGAGAGACAGAGTCTATAGACATACAGATAGACAGAGACACACACACACACAGAGAGAGAGAGAGAGAGAGAGAGAGAGACAGAGAGACAGAGAGTCAACAGACAGCAAACCAAGACAGGATGATAGACAGGCAGAGGAAAACAGACAATCTGGCAGAAATAAAGACTGATAGCTTGACAGACACACGGACACGGGGACAGATAAGGAGACGGAACGGAAGGCAGAGAGACAAAATAAGACAGACATTCACAATATCAAAAACCAGACCGACGCACAAATAAGTAGATATGTTGAGTCAGACAGGCGAATAAACAGAGACCGACAGGCTATTAGACAGGCAGATAGAAGGACAAACAGAAGGGCAACAGTCAAACAAAATACTTTAAGACATTCAAACTCACCAGTAAAGTAGCTCCCTCCATCACTCTTGAACAGGTTACGCTCAGTTCGGATTGATTCAGAAATGACACTTGTCGAGTAGGTCACAGCATCCAACAACGTTCACAGTGAATTTATGAGTCACAAAACTTAGCTAACTTTCACAGTGAATCCACAAGTCATCAGATTTAACTAAGTCTCACAGTGTATCTATGAGTCACAGAACCGAACTTACTCATACAGCGTATCTAGGAGTCACAGAATCAAACTAACTATCACAGTGTACTTTAGAGTCACGGAATCGAACTAACTCTCACAGTGTACCTAAGAGTCACAGAATCAAACTAACTCTCACAGTCTATATAGAAATTGAACAAACTCTCACAGCGTATCTGGAAGTCACGGAATCGAACAAACTCTCGCAATGAAGCTAGAAGTCAGGAATAAGAAAAGGTCTACGAAATGTCAAGTCTTAAACTCGGATCACATGGTCAGCACATCCAACCAATCGTTGTAAACTAATGACAGCCTCTGATTGGTAGTTAAAAAAGGGCAGGAAATATACAGCAAACAATTACACAATCACCGTGACCACATGGGCGACCAACCTTACCTATCCCAGTAGGTCAAACAACAATAGCCAATGTTCTGCCCCGTGGCGTTTTGACTTGCATCGCAGGTGGTCGTGAAAGGTTGGAGCGCGTGTCTTTGTTGACGTGTGTTAGATAATGATAAGCATTCAAACCGACCAAGTTTGGCAAGGCAGGCGATGTAGGTATAATAAAACAATAGCGGAGCTTTTGCCCACCAGCGTTCTGGCTGGCATGACAGGTGGCCGTGGCAGGTTGGATTGTATTTATTTGTTGACATGTCCTAGATAATCATAAGCTATCTAACCGACCAGGTGGGTGACCAGTGTCCTGTCGTATTTGTGAGGTGTTGAGATAAACAATAAGAAAGCTAGGAGTGATGCCAAGGTTGGCGTAAAGGGCACACGCGGCCATGTCTGATCATAGCTGGCTGAACATGTTCTGCTAAATCATCGGATTTTGAAAACTAACCGCGGCTTCTTTGTCAACTCAGCCTAAAATGTGTACCAGGAAATGTTTTGGGAAGTAAAGGTAGCAGGTCTGCTACTATCGGCATCAGCCACTGGGTGCCGATTGCTCCATACAAATATCCGGTCTAGAATCTTATTCCCAATACGCCTTGAAGCCTGCACAAGAGCGCTTTACATTTCTAGATACACGAGATCCAGATGTAGAGACTGCTTGCCGTATTACATATAGATGCCTTGGCTGTATTTCACATCACGAATGAAGACTCCATCAACAGGCAGAGGAGACAATAGCACACCTAAAGGAACGCCAGTGTTTATGGATCGAGGTTCCTGTCCATTCAGTACATCAATCTTGTGTCAAGCGTGAATGACGGAGAATAGTCTTACCTTCTAAGATTCCAAAATGAAGCATTCCGGGCAAGTCGTTTCATCATCCAATGTCTTGCCGGTTGGCGTGGCCGATGCGGCCTCGCAACAAATTACGATCTCCGAAATGATGGGTCAGTTCGTATGTTGAATCACTTCTGTGCCATGACATAAGACTGTCAAGAAACTTCTCACACTGTCTTCCTCTATCTCTCTTACCACAAATCTTTCCGGTTGTAACGTGTTACAGTTTTTGTCTTCTTATAACATGGCCAAAATACGATGAAAACTATTATGTCTCACTTGACTTACTATTCTCTGTAGCAACAAGCTGTGTGTTATCTGCTGTTGTTTATGTGCATCCAACAATGACAAATTGGTTCGTTTCAACAAGTGTTCTTATTTCGTTAAATCATTTAGTCACACACACAAAATTGCAATATAGCATGAAGTAAAGAATTCATTCTTCACGCCATAACGTTTATTTGCCACGTACAATGGTCCTTTAACCAGGTTATAATTATTTAAACAGGTGTTTAGCCTTGGTCGGCAACACGTCGAGGATCGAAGCTCTGACAGGCGGACATTTAAAACACTGCTTTGCCGATCAGGCAGCTTTTGCAACTTGTCTTGTTCCAGATGTTTCCTATCTGTCTTTAAACCAGGTACTAATCCTGGGCAGGCAACTGTTCTAGGATCGTAGCTTCAACAGGCGGACAGTTAGAGCATTGCTTTGCCGATCCGACAGTTTCTGTAGCCTGTATTGGTGTAACCTTTTCTCTGAAGAAAACAAGGCAGGCCGAGAGAGTGATCATGCCGCACGTACCAGCCATGGCCTCTTTAATTCAGCAAGGTGTGCGTTATTTTAGAATAAACTATCGTCTGTCAAGACGACCAGGTGCCAGAAAAATCAGGTCTTTACCGATCCGTTAGAGAATCTCGGCATTGGTGGCACATGGGGATGCCGTGACCAGAAACCATGTAGTGGGAAAGCCTTTACTACTCACCAGCCTATCCCCCACATCAAGTGTAAATGATTTCCATCCAAGGTGTGCTCCACTGATTTTACAAACAGGTTGTAATGTCCACCAAGGGTGGTACCTACTAAAAGATGTTTAGATTCAAATATCCATGCAGTCGTTACGTCCTGTACAGGATATGATATTTATTTAATCTTGGATAAACAAACACTACTAGGCTTATAGATGTGCAGAACCAGCATTTCACGCACACACACACACACACACACACACGCACACACGCACGTACGCACGCACGTACACACAAACACGCACACACACACACACACGCAAGCACACACACACACACACGCACACACACACTCACACACACACGCACGCGCACACACACACACACGCACACACACACAAAAACACATTTCCCCCCACAACAATCTAACCTCTCAGCTATGAAAACCTTATAATTGTATCGCTGGAGGAAATTTTGGTTGACGGCTCATTTGCTTTATTACTCGGTGTAACGACATCTAATCTTAAAATTAAAATCTTTTTTTTTACTGCCAGGTGTGGCATGGCGACTGGAGAACTGCGATGCTTGCTACACACGCTACTTCACCCCGGGGTTTGTTGTCCAGTTCTCATTACCACATACGGACAACAGTCTTCTGATTAATAAGTCTGTGAGGGTAAAACCGTGGGCAGCTGCTTTTGTGACTGATTCAGTCACGGGACTGTCATTCTGAGCCGTTTTTGGACCCTAACTATAACTTCTCCTTGATGTTGAAAAGGGTAGGGTTAATGGTGAAATCGAATCGAGTCCAGTTAGCATGCCATGGCAAGCTTATAGTACACGCAGCTATCTCAATTTGGTGAAGATATATGCGTGTGTTTTATCTACAGGTCTACATCCCATCTAGAGTGTCCATAAATGTCGATTGAATGGTGTTTAGTCCTCAGTGGAATTTAGAGTCAACACATGGGTATCCTCCATGATCCAAGATACTGGATCCCATTTCACGCCATGCAGCTATTGAGTATATGGTGCTGGGGTCTTTTATTTTAAAACCGGTCAGCGCTTCATGTCTAATGTGGTCAATATCTTTCTCTGGTCGCCTTTCCTTCCAAGTAGATTTTCTGGTACTCATTTCAGAGTCAGTACACATGGACTTTAGCTTCACTTCCATATAGTAAGCCTTCCTTGTGACTAGTTGTATGGGGATTGTAGATTTGCCGGGACTTTGATGACTTCCAAACATAAACTTGTCCATCTCCCAGTACGGACCTGACAATTCACGTAGCTAAATATGCTATTAGCTTACTAGATCAGGACCTTGGGTAACGATATCTAGCTTGAGGAGTCTGATGGTTGTGGGATTTCACAGAGAGCACTAATTTCGATATACCCTCAGCCAGTTCAAGCCATTGCTGTGATGCTCATATATCTGTGGTTCCCTACGAGGACTTATAGCAGCAGACTTGAGAGAGCTTCCGCAAAACCAGGCACAGTGGAATGGCTTACTGATAGGGCACCGGTCTTTACTATGAATCGACTAGGTAAGATTCTTTGTGTGAGAGAGATCAGTCAACAAGATGCCGTCTTCACAATGATGGGTGTCTGAAATGGATCTCCAACACCCTCTAACTCTCGCCCTGGTTGCACACTTTATCGTGTTCCTGCTGTTCTTCTATTTCTTCCTCTTCGTCCCTTTGGAGGTAAATGAGCCAACCTAGTTATGCTCCTCAAAGGTCAGTGTATCCAATGTTTACAAACATGTGTATGAGGTTTGCTTCCCCCAGACAGATTCCATTTCAGGTAACGGACTCCATCTACCCGTGGGTAGGTTGTTGTTTTTTTCCTGATAATGTGGTGAGGGCAGCGCCCTTACAGACTAAGATTTGCGATTTAAATTGCCGTGAGAACTACACGAGTAACATACCCAACGTGCACAGGATGGATTCTATTTTTCACCCTTACCCAAGAAACCTTAGTATCAGAATTTACGGCCCCAGAGACCAGGGAACGCGTGAGATCATTGGGTACCAATGGATCTTGCAAAACGTAACAGCCCCATACCGTAATTGAAGGCAGCCCTTTCTGAACTGGTTTGCGGACACTGTAAATTCTTAGTCTCGAATACCTCCCCGTGCTCCTGAGATTTTAGATCCTCCTCTTTCTTTATGCTATCTTCCTCTTCCCATTTGTATCGCTAGCACTACCCGAGATTGATCCCAGAACACAGTCTTAGCTCTAGCCAGAATACACCCACGGCTTCTTTAAACGGTCAAGCAACCTTTATAAGATACATTTGGGAGTACCCGAACGACAGAAAATACTCTAAGACTGATCGTTTTAAGATCGACAAGCTTTCCTGTTCACAGCAAGATGAGAGATAATAGTAAACTTTTCCCCACTTGATTACTCTATAGAGCATACTTATCATCTGCGAGGGAAAACAGTGAAGCTTAGTTACAATCACGCATTGATTTAGTGTTGTAAATAGTTATTTCCAGAATCTGTCATAACCCGCATGCTTTTTTCTATGAATACACACAATGGAACTCTCGCGGGAGCAACAGATTCGTCGACTGTGTTGAATGAGATGCTCCTTGTGCGATCGTGAGAGGAGACCGGAGCACTTGCGGATTGTCTGTGTGCAGTTAAAACAATACTGGACTGGTATAGACAGAGCAATAAAAGGCATGGTGCAAAGTGGATGCCTTTTACATGCGGCAACGAAACTTGTATAAGGGGCGTTAATCTGAAATCCGTCCGTGCCGCATCGCGCGTAATTGCGTACGTTGAACATGATCATGTCATAGTCATGCGATACGTACTGACCATTGAATAAAAGATTAGTTTAGTCAACGGACCATAATCACGGCACACGGGTGTAACCCATAAGTGTTCTGTTCTACTCCCAACCCAAGTCTGAGTCAGGAGAAACTCAACTCAGTGCACGAGCTCCGTAGCACCGGCGAGGATCCTGAAATACTTTGGGTAGATTTTTAACTTGCAATTTTGCCCGGGCAGCGCCTTTAAGCTACTCTTTTTCCATTTCCAACTGCCAAGGGATTTTTTACGTGCGCAACAATACACACGGGTATCCGATCTCACTACCCAGAGACCAGGGGAAATTTTATTACTAGAAGTACACGTGAAAAAATCCCGGCCTTACGGTGGCTTGAGCCCGTCACCTCCAGCACTCGAGGCGGACACCATACCTCGAGACCACTCAGCCCCCCTCCCCAATGAATGAATATAAGAGCATGTGCTTACCGTCCCATGATGCATAGGTTCTGTTTCTGACCGTTGAGAAAATGGCCGGGTTGATCCAAAATCCGTCTAAAGAAGCTCAAAGTGCGGTGATTCAGTTTCTTTCATTTGAAGGATGTCGACCAGTGGACATTCATCGAAGAAGGCAGGCAGCGTATGGTAACAAATGTGTGTCGAAGACAATACTGACAGACTGGGCACAAATGTTTTGGAAAAGACGTCAGTTCACGACAGATCTTCGACGGCCGGGTCAAGCGCATATTGTTGCAACAGAATAAAAAAACCATCGCCAAAATTGATGCAGCAGTACAGATGAACCGTTGTTGAAATATACGTTTGCTAGCGAAAGAATTTGATGTATCAAATAGGACAATTCAAAAGGTCGTTCGTAATAAACTGCAATATCGGAAGGAGTGTTTACATTGGGTACCACGGATGTTGACCGAACACCAAAAAGAAGAACGCATGGGATGGTGTTTGAACCACTTGCTGCGTTACAGAATGAAGGCTGACGAATTTCTCTTCCGCATAATAGCAAGTGATGTATCATGGTGTCACCACTTTGAGCCAAGCAGCAAAAGAGAGAGAGCATGCAATGGAAGCATGCTGGATCACCAAGTGCCAACAAATTCAAGTTACAGGTTTCCACTGGTAAGGTGAAACACTAGACAAGCTGCAAAAAGCCATCAAGAATAAACGACCCGGCATGCTTTCTCGCGATGTCTTCTCCTTCTTCTGCGTTGATCCAGAGTTTTTGTTTTCTTTTTCGGATGTGACTGCGTTGTGCCAGTTTACAGCAAAGCTGCGTTCTTGTGCCGTTAGGCCGACACATCCAACTTCTGCGGGCATTTGTTGACCGGGTTAACCATCCGGGTCTTGCGATGTTATTTTGTTGCACGATAATGCTCATCCGCATGTCGCAAAGATTGTGCAGAAAGCATAGCAAGGAAGAAGTAGGAAATTCTGCAACATCTTGCCTATAGTCCTAATTTGTCACCATGTGATTTCCATTTGTTCGGACCTTTAAAAAAAGCTCTCAAGGGGCAACGATTTCATACAGATGCAGATGTAATGAAAGCGGTAAACACTTGGTTGAGTGAACAACCACAATCCTTTGTTTTTGCGGAGGGCATTCGCCGCCTACCTAAGCAATGGGATGCTTGCCTGAATGCCTAAGGCGACTTCTTCTGACCAACCCATGGTGCATAATTCATTCAAAATTAATGCTTTGTTTAATTCTACCACACCTGTTAATGTTTTTTTGTCTTGCTTTTGTAATAAAGTAATTAGAACGGGTTTCAAATGAACACCCCTAATATATGTAACAAATCAGTTTTGGGAAGGTGGAGCTCACAAGGCCAGAAAAGCAAACTGCCTATGGGAGGGGAATTTTAGAAAAGAAACTTCAACTGTTGTCACCGAAAGATATTGGTTCAAGTGGCGCAGAACTAGAAAGTGGACATCTACGCACTGCAGTGGAGGCTACGCACCACGCACAGCAAATATTGATCGCAGAAGAAAAAGAAGAAGAAGATATCAGTTGAAAAGTATAAAGCACAAATGCATTCTAATATATGGAGGAGTGCTAAAATTAATAAAAAAAAAGAAAAGAATAAAAGGTCTATACAAGAAGAGGAAGAAGACGAAGAAGAAGAAGAAGAAGTAGAAGAAGAAGAAGAAGATGAAGAAGAAGAAGAAGAAGAAGAAGAAGAAGAAGAAGAAGAAGAAGAAGAAGAAGAAGAAGAAGAAGAAGAAGAAGAAGACGAAGCAAATGATTTACGGACGCGATTTGTAAGTCCGCTTACCCGTGTTGGAAACACAGCTGCGACCGTTTTGGCAGTAGACAGCGTTGCGCTGAGATTTAACGAGTTGGTATGGGAGCCAGTCTTTCAGAAAGCAATGGCAAACTACTGAACGTAAACTTGCCAAGACATTAACCACAGCAGTAAAATGCTGGTGTTGACAGCGATGTCCTGTAAAATGTATATGAAAAAAAATAAAAAAAAATAAAAATAAAAAATATATATATATATAGAAGAGTTCTCAAATTAATTCAAAGAAATAGAGCATAAAGACTGGTAATTAAACCAAATACAAATGAGGAAAGTGATATATTTTGCTGACATAAATAGTCATGAAAAGCGGGCGCATTAGCGTTTCGGATAGGGAACTGCTTTAAAAATGTTATGAGCCTGGTCGGACGAGGATTTATTCCTACGTTCGTCATCTGCCTAAGTGAGGGACAGGCCGGCCACTTATTCCTCCGTGCGCCCAGGAATACAACATGCCACATCAAAGACACATAGAAAGCAGCTACTACAGGATATACAATAAAGAAACAGGCATAAAGGTCTAGACAAGATGATTAGGAGGAGGCGTACCGGGGGAAGAGCGAAGAAGAGGAAGACCTCTGCATCGATGGATTGCAGATGAGATAGATAATTTGCACAAGACAGCACCTGGGGCGAGGAGCGGTTGCCGAGTGGCTAGAATGCGTGATTCTTCTCCCTGAGACCCGGGTTCGAATCCTGGGTAAGATGTGACGTTTTTCTGTCACAGTTCGCGGCGACTGCACTAGCCAGGCGGCCTTAATTCCTCAGGCTAAAGATCACCACTCCCCTGCCCTACACCATCCATCCATCCATCATGTGCCATGCCGGTAAGCGTGGGCGGTCATGTTCTGCCATCTCACCCGATCACCAGAGTCGTGGATCAGCTCCGTGTTTCTGTCTCGACTATGCCACAAGGCCAAGCCATCCAGGTACTTGCTTCTAGGTCTTCCCCTTGGTCTGTTCCCCTCGATCTTACCAGTTGTCACCAAATTCTCCAATCCATTTCTTCTCATAACATGTCCAAAAAATTTTGACTGTCTACGTCTAATTTCTCTAATCAATTTACGATCTTCATTTGTTTCTTGAAGGACTTGTTCATTGGTCTTTCTGGCTGTCCATGGTATTCTTTGCATTTTCCTCAGAAACCACATCTCTACAGCCATCAGATGTTTTTCAGCCTGACTGCTCATTGTCCACGCTTCACATCCATACAAAAGTACAGGCTCAATGTAGCATCTCAACACTCTCTTTCTCGTTTCAATTGACATCTTTTTATTGGTCAATATGTTTTTCATCTTGCTAAAGGCTACTTTTGCCATGGCGATTCTTGTTCTAATCTCTTCAAGGCATCTCCCATCAGATGTTATTACTGTTCCAAGATAATTGTACCTGCTCACTTGTTGAAGAATATTCCCATTTACTTGTATATTACATTGTGGTATTTCGTCCTTCCTAGTGACGACCATAATCTGTGTCTTTTTACAATTTAATTCTAACCCTAGTTGTTCACTGTGTGTCACAATCGCATCTACTAAATTTTGCAGGTCCTGTTCATTGTCTGCAATCAAGACTGTATCATCTGCATATCTAATGTTATTGATGCATCGTCCCCCAATGTTGATTCCTTCCATATCTTCAATATTTCTGAAAATACTTTCACTGTACAGGGAAAACAGATCTGGAGACACCACAAGATACTATATTGTCAGTAGATATAGTTTTCTTTTGATAGTAACAGAGGCAGGGCATCTAGTTTATGAAGATAGTCATTTCGAAAGACTTATCTGTAAGCACCGACTCCGTGGCGAATTGGTAACGGACGCAGTTCGTATTCCAGCATACCGCGTTCGAAACACAGCTGCGGGCGCTTTGGCAGCAAACCGCCTTACGTTGTTTTTTAACGAGATGGTATGGGTGCCGGTCGTTCAGAAAGCAATGGCGAACGTAAGCTTGCCAAGAGGTCACAAACAGCAAAAAAAAAAAAAATAATAATTATGGGGTTGACTGCGACGTTCTGTAAAGAATATGCAAAAAGCTTTAACATAGGTGAACAGTTCTGCATGACACAAGCACCGGATGCTGATGATGATATTCCGGATTAAATCACGGCGATCAGTTACAAACAAGACACACGTTTTGCTTGTGCCTCTTGCTGTTAACAGCAGTATAAACATTACAAATGGGGATACCATTAATGCATTAAGTAACTTTATGGCCACGACCGCCGATGGCAGATTTGACCTCATTTAACAATGTACTTTGCTTCCGGTGCTGTCTCTAGGATGTTTATGGTGAGTCCCCAGACTCTTCCCTGATCCCGTCTTAATCGCTTCCAGAACACGCCTAGTAGTATGACGTCACACACTCTGCTGTTTCGCTTCACAAGTAACTGATCCGTATTGATTCTTCCGCGTTGTTTACCGTGCAAGGCTTTTTGTCCTAGGGATGGGTATTCCATTGTGGGATTGCTTCTGTGTTTTCTTGTGTAGTGTTACAACATCGTCCTAGGGATGGGTATTCCATTGTGGGATTGCTTCTCTGTTTCTCGTGTTATGTTAATACATCGTCCTAGGGATGGGTATTCCATTGTGGGATTGCTTCTGTGTTTTCTTGTGTAGTGTTACAACATCGTCCTAGGGATGGGTATTCCATTGAGGGATTGCTTCTCTGTTTCTCGTGTTATGTTAATACATCGTCCTAGGGATGGGTATTCCATCGTGGGATTTTTTTCTGTCTTTCTCATGTCGTGTTACAACATCGTCCTAGGGATGGGTATTCCATTGTGGGATTACTTCTCTGTTTCTAGTGTAGTGTTAAAACACCGTCCTAGGGACGGGTATTCCATTGTGGGATTAATTCTGTGTTTTCTCGTGTAGTCTTAAAACATCGTCCTAGGGACGGGTATTCCATTGTGGGATTGATTCTGTGTTTTCTCGTGTAGTCTTAAAACATCGTCCTAGGGACGGGTATTCCATTGTGGGATTGATTCTGTGTTTTCTCGTGTAGTCTTAAAACATCGTCTTAGGGACGGGTATTCCATTGTGGGATTGATTCTGTGTTTTCTCGTGTAGTGTTAAAACATCGTCCTAGGGACGGGTATTCCACTGTGGGATTGATTCTGTGTTTTCTCGTGTAGTGTTAAAACATCGTCCTAGGGATGGGTATTCCATTGTGGGATTGATTCTGTGTTTCTCATGTAGAGTTACAACATCGTCCCGGGGATGGGTATTCCATTGTGGGATTGATTCTGTGTTTCTCATGTAGAGTTACAACATCGTCCCGGGGATGGGTATTCCATTGTGGGATTGATTCTGTGTTTCTCATGTAGAGTTACAACATCACCAGCCTCTTTAGCATAGGCGCCAGCACGCTTGATTGCCTGTTCGGATGAGTGGGTATATGTGTGTGTATGCTGGGACGTGTATGGGTGTGTGACTGTGTGGATGTACGACTGTGTGAGTATACATGTATTTGCATGTGTGAAAGTGTTTATGTGCCGATAATGTGAGAATATATGGGAGAGAGAGAGAGAGAGAGAGAGAGAGAGAGAGAGAGAGAGAGAGAGAGAGAGAGAGAGAGAGAGAGAGAGAGAGAGAGAGAGAGAGAGAAATTATGTATGTATTCGTAAACTTTTATTAGTGAGTTTGTGATTGTGAGGGAGTATATGTGTATGCGAGGGGGTGTGTTTTTGTGTGTTTTTAAGGCGGTGCGTAACTGTGAGAGTTTGCATTAATGATGTAAGTATGTATGCAGGTATGTATGTATGAGTATATGTATTAACGTGAGTACGCGTGTCTGCCTGCCTGTCGCTCGCTTAACATGGTAATATGCATTGTTTATGTTCATAACTTTCATTTCACGTTTATTTTCTATGTGAATTTAACATGCACAATAGATAACTGATGAACGAAAGATGAGTGATTGGAAGGGCCCAATGTAAGACTGTCCATGCACAATTTATGACCCTTTGAAATTAAAGTTCGTTCGTTCGTTCGTTCGGTGGCCGGGAGTTTGAATTCGCATTGAGGCGGATTTTAGGAACTAAACTGGGCTTTTAGGTAGATCCAGCCTAAAATGGCAGCAAGGAGATGCTTTGGGAAGTAAAGACATCCGGTATGATATCGACCTTATAGAGGTCATCATGGCCAAATGGATAAGAAGAGCGCTCGTTCTTAAATATCCGGTGTGCTGAATTCGAGGTAATGGGTTCAACCCTTACACGGTCAGTTGAACTTCAAAATGTTGACTTCTCGTACTTGACTTGTTTTCGTTAATTACAAGTACCTTTGAAGTCGGAATGGGTTTGCCTGATGGCGAGGGACGCTGGTAATAGAGAAAGCTAACCCATATGCAAAAATCAGTCCAGTGAACTAGAAGTAATAGCACATGATGGACTACGCTTTAGTTCAAAGCGAGTGAGCCAAAACAAAACATATTGACTACATCACCCTGGAGTGCCTATTAGTCAGTTAGTTAGTTACTCTTTCCTTTTGAGCCTAAGTCGGCGCATAGGGCAGAAGTCATGGCTCTCCATGTCTGGCGGTTCGCTGCTACCTGTTGTAGATCCTCGATGTTCACTTGGCCGTTGAATGAGCCTTCACTGATGATGGTTCTACGTAGGGTCCCGTTTGATTTTCCCTACTGGTGACCATATGAGGGCTTGGTAGGAGAGTCTTGTCTTGGCCAATGTAGTTCCAACGACGTTTTCTTATAAAATTGGATACAATATCTGGCTTAGTCTCTTGTCTTATTTGCATAGTGGTTCTGAAATCTGTCCAGTGGAGGTTTAGAATTCTTCTAAGACATTTATTCTCAAAATTGTCTAATTTTTTAAATCTAAAGCTACCGTTGATTTCCAACTCTCACATCCATACATTAGCACTGGAATCACACAAGAGTTCAAGATTTTAAGTTTCGTATGTTTGCTGAGTGTCTTTGACTCCAGACGTTTGACAGTTTATTGAAGGCACCAAATGCCAGTGCGATTCTACATAATATTTCTGGCGTTTAGTCCCCTGTAGATGTCATTTTGCTTCCTAGGTATGTGAAGCTGTTGAATTTTTCCAGAACATGGTTGTTTAATTTGGTGTCGTCTGAACTGTTGGTAAGATCAATAGTTTTTGTTTTCGCTGTGTTAATTTGGAGACCAATTTGTCCTGAAACATTTTGGAGATGGTTTATTGTCTCTTGGGCATCTGGGTGTGTTAACTATAATGCATATAATAATATAATGTTCTATACACATGTTTTAAAACCCCACATCACAAAGAGTGCCGATTAGTCTATAAAAAATCCGCTGCTAGCACCATTTGCCAAATAGACGTGGAAAACTGTCCGTTATTTACTTTTACCAAATCAGTCACGAATGTTGCCAGTGGTATAGCCATCAGCGATTACCAACTATATTTATTGTGGCCAAGTTTCACTGCGAGGACGGCACTTAATGTTTATTTTATGTGGGATGCTTGGTCTCCATATTATGTATGGTGCATGAGCTGCACCACTCTGGCAAAGTGCTGTTATAATTTGGAGGTGGCAGTTTGACTTTCAGTGAATAGCTTTCAATTTTAACTTTGTCTAGTGCGGAAGTGCTACATAGAACCTGTACTGTTATATGGATTTGAAACGTGAACGATAAGCAGAAACGCTGAGAAATATCTAATGGTAGTGGAAATGTGGTTTCTGAGGAAAATAAAAAAAATACCATGGGCAGACAGAAAAACCAATGAGCAAGTTCCACAAGAGGCAAATAAAAACCGCAAACTGATTAGAGAAGTTAGACGTAGAAAAAGTTCTTTGGGCACGTTATGAGAAGAAATAAACTAGAGAACTTGATGACAATTGGCAAGATTGATGCATGACACACGGCATGGTCGGGACAAGAACAAAGAGCTGATCCACGACTCTGGTGATCGTGTGAGATGGTTAAAATGACCACCCACACTTACTGGCATAGTACATGCTGATGAGTGCAAGGATCAATGACCTGTATGTAGTTGGGTGTCGAAGTAATGTTGCAGTCACTCGGTGTGCCAGACTAAGTCCACCATATTTACTATACACAACAACCATTCTTCTTTTTTTTTCCTTTTTTTGTGTGTGTTCCCCCCCCCCCCCCCCTTAGAAATAGAAACAAATACAAATATTATGCTGTGCAAAATTTAACTTCTGAACATATTATTGTGAAATTTTAGTATAAACTACCACATGTATGTTTTGTTAAATAGAAATTCGAATAGTTTTAAGAACAAACGATTTTAACAGCACAACCCACTACTGGCAACGCTGATCGTATTCTGGTATGAACCTAAGGCCCATCCACGTCAATATGGAAGCACTCTACTCGAGTTTCGCTCTCGTTTGAGCTCGTCAGTAGTGCATATCCTTGAACGAATCCGGAAACAAGCCCCGGATCACTGGCGTGTGAAGCGGGTGTGTAACCACGCGGCACACACTGAGGTTTTAGGTTCATGCCAGAATACGATCAGCGTTGCCAGTAGTGGGTTGTGCTCAATATTTAAATTTCAAATCCCGAAACAACCAAATAATCGATTTTAACAGCACCGTATTACTTGATAGAATACCATGAACAGACAGAAAAACCAACGAACAAATCCTTCAAGAAACAAATGAAGATCGTAAACTGATTAAAATAAAGTAGTTGAAGAGTTTGGGAAATGCATACTACAGGCAGCGCGAGAAACAGTACCAAGAGGAGCCCGTAAACAATATAAACCCTACTGGAGTAGTGAACTGGAACAGTTGCATAACGATGTGGAAGTGTGTAGAAAGCAAGCAGAGGCCACACCCAGCCAAGATCACCACAATACATTCCAGCACGCAAAAGCCAAATTTCAAAGGGCCAAGCTGCAGGCTAAAACGAAAAAGCTGGCAGGAGAAAACGGAGTCTCTGAACTTTGAAAAAGACACAAGGAAATTGTGGAAGCTAATAAAACATCTTAACGATCAGGGCACATGGAGAAACTCAAAAATTGCACTACATAAAGATGGACACATCTTAACAAGAAAACAAGCAGCTGACCATTTTGCGGACTCATTCGCACAAGATAACAATATCAAAATTAGTCCAGAGAAACAACAAGAGATTCGAGAGAAACGACAACATACAGGACAGAAGGAAATAGTACATGAGGTTCCGGAGGAACCCATCACGATCAGCGAACTGGAGCTAGCCATATCAAAACTGAAAATGAGAAAGGCACCAGGAGCTGATGGTATCTCCAATGAAATGATCAGGAACCTAGGAACAGAGGCCTAAGCAAAGCTGTTGCAGATCTTCAATAACAGCTGGACCTTAGGCAGCGTTCCACAAGCCTGGAGAGAAGCAATCATGATAACCCTCCTAAAATCAGGGAAAGATGGTTCCATTGCCTCTAGCTACAGACCAATTAGCCTCACCAGCTGTCTCTGCAAAACACTGGAGCGCATCATCAATCACAGACTGCAGTGGTACATTGAAAGTAAAAACATCCTTGTGCCACAGCAGGCTGGCTTTAGGCAGTGCTGCTCTACGGAAGATCAGACAACCTACCTCTCTCAAGAAATTGAGGATGCATTCCAAGAGAAGAAGCTGGTGCTTGCGGCATGGATAGATCTGAAGAAAGCCTTTGACAAAGTCTGGAAAGAAGGTCTGATGAAGAAACTGAGAAACTGCAAAGTCAATGGAAGAATGTACAAATGGGTGAAAGCATACTTGCACAACAGAAGAGCCCGAGTACAGATAGACGGACTCAAGAGCAAGAAAGTACTACTGCGTCACGGTGTTTCCCAGATCGGAGTCTTGCCCCCCCCACACTTTTTCTAATCTCCATCAATGATCTTGTTGCTAATCTACCGCATGGAATTAAAGCAGCAATGTACGCCGATGACCTGGTTTTATGGAGCACAAATGAACATGCATCAGTGGCCACCAAATTGCTACAAAGAGCTGTAGATACGTTTGCTGCATGGACAAATAGATGGTGTGTCAGCATAAACACTGACAAGTGCAGCACCAATCTATTTACTCTCTCTTCAAAACAAAAGGCAGGGATCATCCAGATAAATGGAACACCCCTAAGAGAAGATAAAGAACCAATATACCTTGGAGTAACATTTGATGGCAGGCTGACATGGAGAAAGCACACCAACAAAGCAGTAGCAAAAGCCAGAAGGAAAATAGCCATCCTGAGAAAGCTAAGTGGAACCACATGGGGAGCCAGTGGGAAAATACTTAGCAAAGTTTACCAACAGAGCATACGACCATACCTGGAATATGGGTCAACTGCGTGGTGTTCAGCATCAAAAACCAACCACACTACAAGAGCTGGACAAGGTGCAAAATCAAGCACTTAGAGTCACCACATGAGGGATGAGATCAAGCGCTATAGTGGAAATGGAGAAGATGGGGAGGACACAAGCACTGAGTGAGCGCAGAGATACGAAAACGCTAATACAAGCAGAAAAGTTCCTCAGCTTGCCAGGCCACCCTACGAAGAACAGATTTGAAAACCTAGCTATGGGGCGGTTGAAAAGAAGTAGTTTTATTCACCAGGCCAAACGACTCTGCAGAGAAACCACCGATCTGCCCACAGTTGGTATCCCCCTAACAACTATTCCAGAGCGAACTCCATAGAAAGATGAGCATAGACCATCATTACAAATCCAGACAAAAGTGAGAAGAATATTTGACAAGGAAGAACAGAACAGTGTGCGGCGCAGAACAGCCACTCTCAGCTTCCTTGATGAAGAATACCCACAGGACCTCTGGATCCGAGTCTACACAGATGGGTCGGCACAAAATGCTGTTCGAAATGGAGGAGAGGGAGTGTACATAGAATACCTAAATAATACTAAGGACACAGGCAGAGTACCGACAGAAAAGTACTGCCATAACTATGATGCTTAAATTGAGGCAATCAAGATAGCAACAGAGAAATTACTAAATACCAGCAATGGTACACAACCTGTGGTTCTACTGACAGATGCAAAATCAGTACTTGAGGCTCTCCTGTCTGGGAAATTGCCAGTACTAAGGACACTACTTTCTGAACTTAGCAGTCAACATAAGGTCACAATACAGTGGATACCATCCCACTGTGGAGTACCCGGAAACGACAAAGTTGATCAATTGGCTAAGGAAGGAGCCAAAGAAGAACAGCCTGGTGTGCCCGTTACATACCACCAAAAGAAAAGAATGATCAAATCAGTCAGAAAGCCACCAAAACCTGCTCAAGATGACTACCACGTTATGGACAGACCAGAACAAGTCACTATTCTGCGCCTCAGAACAGGACACAATAGATTACGCAACCACATGTATACAAAATTCAAGATTGGTGACTCAGCCATGTGCACATGTGGATTAGCCTTGCAGACAGCAGAGCACATACTCCAAGACTGCCCAAAATATAACATATCTAGGCAAACCTTCTGGCCTAGAGAGACGACAGTGGAAGATAAACTCTATGTACCACTGTGTGAACTGAAAAAGACAGTTAAATTCATACAAGAGACAACATTGCAGATATAGACATATTTCAAGCGAACGAAAGAAGAAGAAGAAGAAGAAGAAGAAGAAGAAGAAGAAGAAGAAGAAGAAGAAGAAGAAGAAGAAGAAGAAGAAGAAGAAGTAAACTGATTAGAGACATTAGACGTAGACAGTTAAAATTTTTTGGGCATGTTATGAGTAGAAATGAATTTGAAAACTTGGTGACAACTGGCAAGATCGAAGGGAAGAGACCAAGGGGAAGACCTAGAAGCAAATACCTGGATGGCTTGGCCGCATGGCACGGTCGAGACAGGAACACGGAGCTGATCCACGACTCTGGTGATCGAGTGAGATGGCAGAACATGACCGCCCACGCTTATCGGCATGGCACATGATGGATGGATGGATTGATTACTTGATCACAACACCAACACTGTTGCTATGGTGGTGGCGGTTTAACACTGACATGAATATGCGACAGTAGAGAACTAAAGAGTTGGTAGTAAGGTGGTCAGGAGAGAGGGGAAGGATAGGAAGGAAACAGAACTTCGTCAAGGTAAATCATTGTTGTTCTAAGCTCACTCGGTTTGCTTCAGATCGCACATTCCTACCATCACTTTCTAACAACTTTAGAGCCTTGCAATATGCAGAGTAATGTGCCAGGCATTGAATCGTGCAACCTTTTGCATGAGGCTTTTGTGTTTAAATTCACAAAGGCAATAAATTGTTTGGAACTTTTGTTTTGAAGGGATGTGAAAATAGAATTATATTTAAAAGAAATATGTACCTTAATGTAATTAAACATTCAATGTTTTAATACCACCATATATTGAATATCAATCAATGAAGCATGCCACTGAAATTCGTTCTTAATCTATTCAAACCCAAATGGCCTTATGGGTACAAAGTGGTATATCTAAGTTCATACAGAAGAAACCAGTTTTCAGAAACAAACGGTATTGATTCCGAAACTTTGGTTCTGTGGGTAGTAATTTCTGGAAGACATTTGTCTCTGTCGCATGTATGTATTTACTGCTCACTATACTCTTTATGACGTGGGGTTTTAAAACATGTGTATAGAACATTATATTATTCTATGCATTATAGCTCCGCTCCAGATTCTAAACAACCGCGGTAGTATAGTGGTTAGCCTACAAGTGAATTTATATTTTCAGTGTCTTTTTTGGCATTAGCCAATCTTTACATATTATCTTTCCATATTTATCGTCCTCTGCCTCCTGTCAGTCTGTTTTAAACGTTTGTCTGCAGGTTGAGCTTTAAAATGCTGTCATTAGCAGAATATGGAGAAATTATTGAATGTTCTCTTTTCATGTCAAGCTTCTCTGGAAGTAGAATATTGCTTGCTTTTATTTTCATGTACATGTTATGATATATTTCTGGTTTTACAAGATTATGTTGTCATTAACAGCTTAAACTCGGTGGGAAAAGAGCAAGAGAAACGCAAAGAGTTAAATATGTGAATTGTTTTGCTACATTATATAATCGGAACAAGAACACATACTTGATGGGAGGCCGTTGATCGTGTGAGATGGCAAACCTTGAACACCCACATACTTGATGGGAGACCGTTGACCGTGTGAGATGGCAAACCTTGAACACCCACATACTTGATGGGAGACCGTTGACCGTGTGAGATGGCAAACCTTGAACACCCACATACTTGATGGGAGACCGTTGATCGTGTGAGATGACAAACCTTGACCACCCACATACTTGATGGGAGACCGTTGACCGTATGAGATGGCAAACCTTGAACACCCACATACTTGATGGGAGACCGTTGACCGTGTGAGATGGCAAACCTTGAACACCCACATACTTGATGGGAGACCGTTGATCGTGTGAGATGGCAAACCTTGAACACCCACACACTTGATGGGAGACCGTTGATCGTGTGAGATGGCAAACCTTGAACACCCACATACTTGATGGGAGACCGTTGATCGTGTGAGATGACAAACCTTGACCACCCACATACTTGATGGGAGACCGTTGACCGTATGAGATGGCAAACCTTGAACACCCACATACTTGATGGGAGGCCGTTGACCGTGTGAGATGGCAAACCTTGAACACCCACATACTTGATGGGAGACCGTTGATCGTGTGAGATGGCAAACCTTGAACACCCACACACTTGATGGGAGACCGTTGATCGTGTGAGATGGCAAACCTTGAACACCCACATACTTGATGGGAGACCGTTGATCGTGTGAGATGGCAAACCTTGAACACCCACATACTTGATGGGAGACCGTTGATCGTGTGAGATGGCAAACCTTGAACACCCACATACTTGATGGGAGACCGTTGATCGTGTGAGATGGCAAACCTTGAACACCCACATACTTGATGGGAGACCGTTGATCGTGTGAGATGGCACACCTTGAACACCCACACACTTGATGGGAGACCGTTGACCGTGTGAGATGGCAAACCTTGAACACCCACATACTTGATGGGAGACAGTTGATCGTGTAAGATGGCAAACCTTGAACACCCACACACTTGATGGGAGACCGTTGACCGTGTGAGATGGCAAACCTTGAACACCCACACACTTGATGGGAGACAGTTGATCGTGTAAGATGGCAAACCTTGAACACCCACATACTTGATGGGAGACCGTTGATCGTGTGAGATGGCAAACCTTGAACACCCACATACTTGATGGGAGACCGTTGACCGTGTGAGATGGCAAACCTTGAACACCCACACACTTGATGGGAGACAGTTGATCGTGTGAGATGGCAAACCTTGAACACCCACACACTTGATGGGAGACCGTTGATCGTGTGAGATGGCTAACCTTGAACACCCACATACTTGATGGGAGACCGTTGATCGTGTGAGATGGCAAACCTTGAACACCCACACACTTGATGGGAGACCGTTGATCGTGTGAGATGGCAAACCTTGAACACCCACACACTTGATGGGAGACCGTTGATCGTGTGAGATGGCAAACCTTGACCAACCACATACTTGATGGGAGACAGTTGATCGTGTGAGATGGCAAACCTTGACCAACCACAATTATCGACCGGACCCGTGATTATGAGAATGAATTGTGATCTTGTCAGAAAACAGCAAGTTTAATGGTTTGGCCAAATAACTAGCTACCAACTAACAGTATACCACAACAGGGAATAATGTACAGACCTAATAGAACCAGAAAAGAGACCGACCAAGTAAACGATGCACTGTAAGAATAACAAAGTCCACCCGAATTTCGATATTTGAAGCCCATAAACGTTCACTCTCCTGCTGTTTATGCTGGGGCTGTGGCAAAGGGGTTACAAACACAATTTACAATCCCGCATACCACATTCGAAACACAATCACTGGCGATTTGGAAGCTGACTGCCTAGCGCTGGTTTTCAAACAATGGTATTAGTTCCAATCGTTAAGGAAGTAATGTCAAACTACGGAACGTAAATTTGCCTGGAAATCTCAAACAACCGAAAATGCCGGGGTTGACTTCGACGTCCTGTAAAGGGTATCCAGCTAACTCTTCTTACACGTTTAAGGCGCAATGGGCATATAAAACTAGACCCATATTTCTATAGTCCAAAGGCCCTTAATGGGTGATGTGGTCGACATCTTTACATCCTTAGATATTTCATCGTAGCCTTGTTAGGCTGGGAGCCCAAATCAATTTGTAAAATATCGAAATTGCTCGTATGGCAGATACGGCGGGCGAACGTATAGCCAGTTCGTTATCGCAGCTCCCATTTAAAAAAAAAAAGTAGTCCAGAGAAACAATGTTTGAGAACCACTGGGAATAGAATAACAAGAGTTTGTAGTCAGCAGACGAACAGATAAATAGTCTTAGACTTACTAACCCCCGGGAAGGTTAACCCGGTCAACAAATGCCCGCAGAAGTCGGATGTGTCGGCCTAACGGCGCAAAAACACAGCTCTGCTGTAAACAGGCACAACGCAATCACATCCGAAAAAAAAAAACTCCAGATGAACGCAGAAGAAGAGGAAGAAGAAGAATTACTAATGATGGAGAAGACTTTGTTTTGCTGTTGATTTATGTGTGTAACATGACAATGATTGCGATGTTTTCCTCTACATGTGTGTGTGCTGAGGTTTGTAAATTTTAGTCGCACGTTTTGAACTTTAGCGTAATACGCACACGTACTACTACTAGTAATTGTTACTACTGAAGAGGAGGAGGAGGAGGAGGAGGAGCAGGAGGCTCCGTGGCGAAGTGTTTACGCCACCTACCTTGCGTTCTGATGGCTATAGGTTTGATTCTGGGCCTCGTCGTTCGGTTCACGACTGTGATTTTCTCGCGAGAGTCCTGGGGGTCGTCGCTGGAGCTACAGATGTCGTGCTTTCTGCCATGCTTTTGGCACTCCACTCAAGGGAATGAGACTAAGCCATATGGGATGAAGTTGATCTTCTTGCCCATTAAAACTCTGTTAAAATACTTTTTTCAACTACTGAGGTGTGTGTAGCACTGATTTTGGAATGCGGATTATCTTTCTCTACAATCAGTGTGCCTCGCCATCAGGCAAACCTACTCCGACTTCTGAAGTACCTGCAATTTATGTCCCCGAGTCAAGAACAGGAAGTCAACATTTACGTCAGCTGACCGGTGTGGGGAACAACCCCGATACCACGGTCACCAGGGAAAGTTTAAGCGTTAAACCCATCGGCCATCTCGTCTCCCGTCTGTAATTATTTCTTGTGTTATTTACTTGTCCTGCAAAGGGATAAAAAATAATGTTAATAGTGGAGGTCTGCAAGTCCGAATGGATAAGAACTTTCGTTCTTAAACATCTGGTGTGCTCATACCGAGGTCGCGGATTCAACATCTACACTGATCAGATGAACTAAAAAGTTAACTTCTCGTCATTGACTTGGGGACGTAAATTACAAGTACCTCTAAAGTCAGAGTTGATTTTCATAATGAGTAGGGATAGTGGTAATAAGGGAACTAATCCACATACAAAACTCAATCGAGTGCAATGGAAGTAGTAGTACGTTTATGAAGTACGCTTGAGTTCAAGGTGAGCCAGAGCACAATATTGTGTATCAGACAGACAGACAGACAGACAGACAGACAGACAGACAGACAGACATAACACCATGTGCGACGTACTGTACATAGAAAGGTAGGAGATCATATGGTTCGGCCAAATCGTTAGAATGCAACACCATCAACTACTAGTACAGGGGTTATACCAAGGAAGGATACAGAGTAAAAGAACGCTCGAGAAGAAAAGGATTGTCGACATCAATGACATTGTGCAATCACATGGAAGGACACTATCTAACGCCACTCATATGGCGCTGGAACGACAACTATCCATTCCTTCCTCACGACTCTTGACGGCAAAAGATGATGATCATGATGATGATGGTGATGATGATGATGATGATGATGATGATGATGATCATGATCATGATCATGATGATGACTTTTCTTGTACTGTTGAAGTTGAAGTACAATTAAACCCAAGTTGTTATTAAACGGTACAATCATTGTGTATACAGATAAAACTACAACCTGTTAAAAATTAGCATGAGATTATAACGAAACAAACCTTTTCGTAAACGTTACGTCTGTCAAGACAAAGGCGGGATGATTCTGGCATCACTTACCCGTTTCCTGTTATTTATGAGTGCAGATTTATAGTAGATGTGCATAGAAAGACATTTGCAGGTTTGATTTATATTAGTATATATTGCAGGTAGCCGGCTTCCTGGCCAAGAGGTTAGCGACTTTTCTCCGTAATCTCGTATACTCTCGTAAGTAACGTGACGACGGTGAGAATCAGCAGTGGTTCGAATCTCGTCGGTGACTTACGGGATATGTGAGCCGGCCGCTCAGAAAGCAATGGCAAATTACTGAGCGTAATCTTGCCAAGAAATCAACAATCAGCTGAAAGATGCTGATGGTGACAAAGATGTCCTGTAAGGGATATGCAAATATATATATATTTTTTTTATATTGCAGGTGCCTGGTGAGTACTGTTTAGCTAATGGCAGATATATAACATTTAACACTCGTGCGTCTTATCATCATCAACATCTGCCTTGCCAGTAAGCGTGAGCGGTCATGTTTCGCCATCTCATACGATCACCAGAGTCGTGGATCAGCTCTGTGTATTTTGTCTCGACAATGCCATACAGTCAAGACATCCAGATATTTACTTCTCTGCCTTCCCCTTGGTATTTTCCCCTCAATCGGCCAGTTGTCAAAAGTTCTCTAGTCTATTTCTTCTCATAACGCCGCCCCCCCCCCCCCCACAAAAAAAATCTTGACTGTCTACGTCTACTGCTAAACATTAAAAGTTATTGATTCCATGTTTTCAATATCACATTGATATTATATGTGGAAAACAGGCGATGGGCGTCGGGACGGCAACATGGCTAGTATGCTTGCCACTCGGCTCGGTGGTCATGTGTTCGAATCCCATTCAATCCGGGATTCAAAAAGAAACCTGGAATTTCAAATAGACTTAGACATGAATGGATACCAGGAAATGTTATGGTAGGTAAAGGTGATCGGCGTAACATTGGCCACGTAACCCATCGAGTGCCACTTGATTTATAAAAGTATGGAGTTAGCTCTCTATACAAAATACGCCAGAAGGTGTACTTTTTTTTTTACTTTTAATAAAATGGTTATTTACAATTACTAATGAAGGAAAAACAAAAACTACATTTCGCAGCCCGTTATCACATCACAAGAGCTTTGAAATATAGAGCCCAAATACGGGCTTACAGGTTCTTAAGGTTTAAAGACCAACTGTTTGTATGTTTAGAAGCTGTGAAATTGTGTAACTGTTTGGTGTGCACGGATCACTAAATAAGCTCTCCAAGTATTGAGAGTGTGAGTTGTATTGTGAACTGCATGCTCAGAAAAATGGCAGACGGCCGGCTTCAGAACTACCAGGTTTTGGCTTATGCGGTGATGTGTGTGCAATTGTTGGTTTTCTAGTAACTGCCGCTTCCATCGCCGATGAGCTGTAATTTTAGTGGCGGACTATTGTGTTAGCATTCTGGCAGCGGCCTTATGCATGTATGCCTGTGCGTGCTCAACGTCTGTTCCAATTTTCACATTTGGCAGTGAGGAGCATTTTATGTGATATTCACTGGGACATGAACCGAGCATTAAGGGGTAACCCTTTGCCGTGTTGCTGGAACCGCGACTAATGACTAACTAACGACTAAGTAAACTCACCAAGTATTGACAATTCTCAGACAATAGAACGTGTTTTTCGTTTAAACAGCAGGCCAACGTTAAGAATTAAAATGACGATTAACAGCCTATCAGTTGGGGCAAGTATAGGGAGAACCTGACTATCGATTAGACGTGTGGCATATAACACGAAGGGGGACAATCAGGGATCGTAATGTAACAGATTAAACCATGTTAGTTTTTGTGTTTTAAAGCAATCTATATATTTCAAAGCTCAGCTGGCGATTTATTTTTAAGTTGTAATTTTATGGTATTAGAAGAGTTGATCCTGTCAGTTAAAATACAGTGAAAATCAAAGATGTTACCTAACTTTAAAAACAAAAAAAAAAACAACAACACAACAACAACAACAAATAGACCCAGACAGAACGAAAACGTCAGCCAAAAAGCAAAGTAAACTATAAAGACATTGAAAATGTCACAAACTTTGAATATCTGGGATTCGTAATTGACAACAATGTGGAGTGTAGACCAAGAAGGGAGGCGTAGAATAGACATAGAAAAGTAGAGACTAGACAGTATAGAGCATGTGATACAACATCAACACATAGATTAAACAGTATAGAGCGAGTAATACAACATCAACACATAGATTAAACAGTATAGAGCATGTGATACAACACCAACACATAGATTAAACAGTATAGAGCATGTAATACAACATAAACAAATAGATTAAACAGTATAGAGCACTTGATACAACATCAACACATAGATTAAACAGTATAGAGCATGTGATACAACATAAACACATAGATTAAACAGTATAGAGCATGTGATACAACATCAACACATAGATTAAACAGTATAGAGCAGTGTTTCCCAACCTTTTTTGTACCATGCCCCACTTAAGCCTTTCTAAAATTCATATTGCCCCCCTCCCCCGCCCCATGCCCCCCTCAACATATACATTATTTTAAATATTAAAAAATTGAAATGTTCACTAAAGAAACTTGAATGATAGGTTTTAGGAAGAAATCACTAGGTAATTATTGAGCAAACACATTAAGTAAATTTTCAAAACATATAATGGAGAACTGAAATTCAAGTACAAAATAATTTTAATGAAAGATTTTTCTATATTATTTTAATTATTAGTAATTATTTATTATTTAAATTTAGTGAGATCCTTGCGCTTGATGCTTGCTGCAAAGAGATCTTATGTCAGGTTCCAATTTAGTTAACTTCAGTCTCAAGTCTCCCCGTTTTATTATATTCAGCCGATTTATTCCATTTTCGAATTGCCCCCCTTAACAGTCAAATTGCCCCCCTGTGGGGCGTGGGCCCCACGTTGGGAAACACTGGTATAGAGCATGTGATACAACATAAACACATAGATTAAACAGTATAGAGCATGTGATGCAACATACACACATAGATTAAACAGTATAGAGCATGTGATGAAACATGCACACATAGATTAAACAGTATAGAGTATGTGATACAACACCAACACATAGATTAAACAGTATAGATCTTGTGATACAACATCAACACAGAGATTAAACAGTATAAAGCATGTGACACAACACAAAAACATAGACTAAACAGTACAGAGCACGTGATACAACATAAACACACAGATTAAGCAGTATAGAGCACGTGATACAACACCAACACATAGATTAAACATTATAGAGCATGTGATACAACATCAACACATAGATTAAACAGTATAGAGCATGTGATACAACATAAGCACATAGATTAAACAGTAAATAGCATGTGATGCAACATAAACACATAGATTAAACAGTATAGAGCATGTGATACAACATACACACATAGATTAAACATTATAGAGCATGTGATACAACATCAACACATAGATTAAACAGTATAGATCTTGTGATACAACATCAACACATAGATTAAACAGTATAGAGCATGTGATACAACATCAACACATAGATTAAACAGTATAGAGCATGTGATACAACATCAACACATAGATTAAACAGTATAGAGCATGTGACGCAACATACACACATAGATTAAACAACAATATAGAGCATGTGATACAACATACACACATAGATTAAACAGTATAGAGCATGTGATACAACATCAACACATAGATTAAACAGTATAGATCTTGTGATACAACATCAACACATAGATTAAACAGTATAGAGCATGTGATACAACATCAACACATAGATTAAACAGTATAGAGTATGTGATACAACACCAACACATAGATTAAACAGTATAGATCTTGTGATACAACATCAACACATAGATTAAACAGTATAGAGCATTTGATGCAACATACACACATAGATTAAACAACAATATAGAGCATGTGATACAACATAAACACATAGATTAAACAGTATAGAGCATGTGATACAACATCAACACATAGATTAAACAGTATAGAGCATGTGATACAACATCAACAAATAGATTAAACAGTATAGAGCATGTGATACAACATCAACACAAAGATTAAACAGTATAGAGCATGTGATACAACATAAACACATAGATTAAACAGTATAGAGCATGTGATGCAACATACACACATAGATTAAACAGTATAGAGCATGTGATACAACATCAACACATAGATTAAACAGTATAGATCTTGTGATACAACATCAACACATAGATTAAACAGTATAGAGCATGTGATACAACATCAACACATAGATTAAACAGTATAGATCTTGTGATACAACATCAACACATAGATTAAACAGTATAGAGCATGTGATACAACATCAACACATAGATTAAACAGTATAGATCTTGTGATACAACATCAACACATAGATTAAACAGTATAGAGCATGTGATGCAACATACACACATAGATTAAACAGTATAGAGCATGTGATACAACATCAACACATAGATTAAACAGTATAGAGCATGTGATACAACATCAACAAATAGATTAAACAGTATAGAGCATGTGATACAACATCAACACAAAGATTAAACAGTATAGAGCATGTGATGCAACATACACATATAGATTAAACAACAATATAGAGCATGTGATACAACATACACACATAGATTAAACAGTATAGAGCATGTGATACAACATCAACACATAGATTAAACAGTATAGAGCATGTGATACAACATCAACAAATAGATTAAACAGTATAGAGCATGTGATACAACATCAACACAAAGATTAAACAGTATAGAGCAAGTGATACAACATAAACACATAGATTAAACAGTATAGAGCATGTGATGCAACATACACACATAGATTAAACAGTATAGAGCATGTGATACAACATCAACACATAGATTAAACAGTATAGATCTTGTGATACAACATCAACACATAGATTAAACAGTATAGAGCATGTGATACAACATCAACACATAGATTAAACAGTATAGATCTTGTGATACAACATCAACACATAGATTAAACAGTATAGAGCATGTGATACAACATCAACACATAGATTAAACAGTATAGAGTATGTGATACAACACCAACACATAGATTAAACAGTATAGATCTTGTGATACAACATCAACACATAGATTAAACAGTATAGAGCATTTGATGCAACATACACACATAGATTAAACAACAATATAGAGCATGTGATACAACATCAACACATAGATTAAACAATATAGAGCATGTGATACAACATAAACACATAGATTAAACAACAATATAGAGCATGTGATACAACATACACACATAGATTAAACAGTATAGAGCATGTGATACAACATACACACATAGATTAAACAGTATAGAGCATTTGATGCAACATACACATATAGATTAAACAACAATATAGAGCATGTGATACAACATAAACACATAGATTAAACAGTATAGAGCATGTGATGCAACATACACACATAGATTAAACAGTATAGAGCATGTGATGCAACATACACACATAGATTAAACAGTATAGAGTATGTGATACAACACCAACACATAGATTAAACAGTATAGATCTTGTGATACAACATCAAAACATAGATTAAACAGTATAGATCTTGTGATACAACATCAACACATAGATTAAACAGTATAGAGCATGTGATACAACATAAACACATAGATTAAACAGTATAGAGTATGTGATACAACACCAACACATAGATTAAACAGTATAGATCTTGTGATATAACATCAACACATAGATTAAACAGTATAGAGCATGTGATACAACATCAACACATAGATTAAACAGTGTAGAGTATGTGATACAACACCAACACATAGATTAAACAGTACAGATCTTGTGATACAACATCAACACATAGATTAAACAGTATAGAGCATGTGATACAACACCAACACATAGATTAAACAGTATAGAGCATGTAATACAACATAAACACATAGATTAAACAGTATACAGCATGTGATGCAACATACACACATAGATTAAACAGTATAGAGCATGTAATACAACACTAACATATAGATTAAACAGTATAGAGTATGTGATACAACACCAACACATAGATTAAACAGTATAGATCTTGTGATACAACATCAACACATAGATTAAACAGTATAGAGCATGTGATACAACATCAACACATAGATTAAACAGTATAGAGCATGTGATACAACACCAACACATAGATTAAACAGTATAGAGCATGTAATACAACACCAACACATAGATTAAACAGTATAGAGCATGTGATACAACACCAACACATAGATTAAACAGTATAGATCTTGTGATACAACATCAACACATAGATTAAACAGTATAGAGCATGTGATACAACATTATCACATAGATTAAAGTACGATTCTTAAAGACTTGCATCTTTCTTATGTAACTATACAGATTGCATCATTCTTGTGGAACTATACAACATGCATCTTTTTTTGTGGAACTATACAACATGCATCTTTCTTGTGGAACTATACAACATACATCTTTCTTGTTGAACTATACAACATACAACTTTCTTGTTGAACTATACAACACGCATCATTCTTGTGGAACTATACAACATACAACTTTCTTGTGGAACTATACAACATGCATATTTCTTGTGGAACTATACAACATGCACCATTCTTGTGGAACTATACAACATGCATCATTCTTGTGGAACTATACAACATGCATCATTCTTGTGGAACTATACAACATACATCTTTCTTGTAGAACTATACAACATACATCTTGCTTGTGGAACTATACAACATGCATCTTTCTTGTGAAACTATACAACATGTATCTTTCTTGTGGAACTAAACAACATGCATCTTGCTTGTGGAACTATACAACATGCATCTTTCTTGTGGAACTATACAACATGTGTCTTATTGTGGAACTATACAACATACGTCATCATGTGGAATTATACAACATGCATCTTTCTTGTGGAACTATACAACAAGCGTCTTCGTGTATAACTATACACCATGAATCTTTCTTGTGGAACTATATACTACGAATCTGTCTTGTCGAACAAAACGAATGTGAGTACTGACCTGTTTTGCAACTACTAAGAAAAACAATCGCGGCTTTTGGAATTAAATGTTATAGTACAAGCTTAAAAGTGATTGCAAGGGAATAGCATAGACTTCATTGCACCTGGTTTATCCCACATGACTCGAAATCTGTCCACAGAGCGGCCTATCGAAAATGTCGCACAAAGCAGGAACTCAGTAGCTACCGCGAAGACCCGAAATTTAACTCGAAATTTTGCCAGGGGCAGCGCCGTTAGGCTACTCATTTTCGATTTCTATCTGCCAAGGGAGTTCTTACGTGCGCAATAATGCACACAGGCATCCGATCTCACTACCCAAAGACCAGCGAAAATTTTGTTACTAGAAGTCCACGTGAAAAAATCCCGGGCCCCCCCCCCCCCCCTCCCCCCCCCCCCCCCCCTCCCACCACCTGGGCTTGAACCCAGGACCTCCAGCACTCGAAGCGGACCCCATACCTCGAGACCACTCAGCCCCCTTCGATGAGTAACGGTACACTGTTGCTATCAACAAAACAAATAGGAATTGCGCAACTAATAAAGTCAGCGCAATAAACGACCCCGTAGCCAAAGGCTTGCGAATGCGGTTCGTGAGCCGGGTACCAGGCGTTAAAAACTCAGCTGCGACCGATTTGTGCAGCAGGCCGTATCGCGTTGTGTTATAACGTGCTGGTATGGGAGCCGGTCGTTCAGAAAGCAATGGCAATCTACTGAACGTAACACTTGCCTAGTACATCAACAGCAGCTGAAAAATGCTGGTGTTTACTGCAACGTCCCGTAAGGGATACGCAACAAAATTTTAAGTTTTTAATAAACGACTGGGCTTGTCGCTTGTTAAAGTGAGAGAAAGACTGGCCAACTACTCCTCCTTCTTCTCAGGTCTGCCACATCACAAACCTATATCACGAATTGGCTTCGGGACTATCAAATAGAAAACCTCAGGAATGCTAACCTGGTCAAAAACACACGTAAAAGTCGGATGTGTTGGCCTAAGGGTCTAGGCCCAAGGGTGTATAACAATACACCACAATTACATCTGAAAAAAAACCAACATCAACACTCCGGATGAACGCAGCAGAAGAACAAGAAATAGAAAAACAAAGAAAAGTGAAAGACATAATGTATATCCCAATGAGTTACAATCAAACAATGATAATGCATTTAACAAATATGTCAATAGATACATTTATCAATGGAGAGAAATCACAAAAAGTGACAAGTTTTGAATACCCAGGTTCATGACTGACAGGCGTTGAAAATGTCATGGCAGGAATTACATGAAGAATAAACATAACGCTGCAAATATTCAGGTAATAAAATCCTGTATGGAAGGGAACAGATAGACATAACAATAAAAGGACGTGCGTATTTCCTATGCCAACATATAATTGTGAAACTTGTGTATTGAAAAGATCATCTGAAAAACACATGTGCGTCTGTAAACATAAATCGTACAGAAGATTATTAAAAATTAATTGAACAAAAATGAAAACACACAGCCATATCTGAATTTTGAAGGAAATTGTTCAAACTGCGAAAAGGAAACATTTTAAGCATGTAAAAAGATAGGGATGTCTGGAAAATATAATTATACAGGGAGGGAAGCATATAAGAGAAAGACCACGGCGTAGATGGATTCAAGAAGTGATAGCTAATTCATACATGATAGCGACAGAGGCAGGGAATCTAGTTTATGATAGAGAGGGATTTCGAAAGACTGGGAGTTAAAATATAAATAAAATTAGTTGAACTGGTGTAAAGCTGTGAAAAAATAAACCAACATAACCCAAAGTAATGCAGCTTTAGAGAACACAAATACGGAAAACACAGGACGTTGCGGAGACAAGCCGTCATCAGCAAACAAAATACATACATAAAACACAAGGTATAATCACGGAGAAGACTCTACAGTGACTACATTAAGACCGAAAGGGATGAGAAGAATGAAAAGATGAGTTGTGTTTTGTGTATGTATTTGTTTGCTGATGTGGGCTAGTCATCGCAACGTCCTATTTCCCGTAATTGTGATCTGTACAGCTGCATTACTTCTTGTTATGTTATATTGCTTATGGGAGTAAAGTGCTGCCTAAAGCAAGCAATGCGATTATGATGAGGTGGAGGATGGTACGAAGTGTTTAGTTTAGTTTAGTTTAGTTTAGTTTAGTTTAGTTTAGTTTAGTCGACGGATCAACATCATGACACACGGGTGTAACCCATAAGTGCTCCATTCTACCCCTAACTCAAGCCGGACTCCAGAGAATCTCAGTTCAGTGCACGAACTCCGTAGCACCGGCGAGGATCCTGAAATACTTTGAGTAGATCTTTAACTCGAAATTTTGCCCGGGCAGCGCCGTTAGGCTACTCATTATCTTCGTGGCGAAGTGGTCAAGCCGTTTGACCCCGGATCCGAAGGTTGTGGGTTAGATTTCGAGCCGCTCCTTCGGTTCACGAGTGAATGTTTTCGGAGACTCCTGGGGTCCTCGCTGGAGCTACGGAGTTCGTGCTTTGTGCGACGCTTTCCGCGCTGCGGAAAGAGACTGAGCCATATGGGATAACAACCCGTAACAACCCGGGACCTCCAGCACTCGAGGCGGACACCATACTTCGAGATAACTCAGCCCTCCCCCCCCCCCCACCCCCTTCTGATGGGGGTTGAAGTGTGTCTATTTGCTCTGCCTGCGCATGATCTCAGCAATGGAACAGATACCTATCCTTCTAATGTGAACACGAGGCAATCCCATGGCAGTTGGCGTGTGAAATGTCCCCAAATGTTGCATGTCCTTTGCAGGGAGTTGCCATCAACCCCAGAATGATTATCTAGGTAATTTTAAGTAGATTAGTTTGCCATTGCAATCTAAAATAGAAGTCCACGTTTCAGTTCAACTGACCGGAGTATGGAACAAATGCACTATTCCGTCATCAGCACTCAGCAAGTTTAGGCACTGGCGTGATAGACCCTTCGGCCACGCTCACCTCTGTGTGAATTTTTAAGGCTTCACATATTCCAGGCACGAGATAGGAGTTTGAGTAGCCAGATTTCTTCCCCGTCGCTGGTCATTCCTGGACAATTACTCGAAAACTCCTGCACAAGACATTTACTTCATCAACCAGAACTGGTGCGACCAGTCGCTATACCCTGGAGGGGATGTTAATGAGGACATCGGAGAACCCATGGACCTGTCCGGAGTGCGACTACGATTATCCTCAACACTTACTGATAACTAATCCCAGAATATTCTAGAAATTGAATGGTATCAATTTACTCACTGATCTTTAATCCCATAATATTCTAGAAATTGAATGGTATCAATTTACTCACTGATTACGAAACCCAGAATATTCCAGAAATTGAATGGTACCCATTTACTCACTGATCTTTAATCCCATAATATTCTAGAAATTGAATGGTATCCATTTACTCACTGATCATTCAATCAATCAATAAAATGCCATGCCGGAAAGCGTGGGCGGAGATGACTCGCCATTTCACTCCATCACCAGAGTCGTTGATCAGCTCAGTGTTTCTGTCTCGTCCATGCCATGTGGCCAAGCCAACCAGGTATTTTCCTCTCGGTCTTCCCCTTGGTCTGTCCCCTTCGATCTTGCCAGCTGTCACTAAGTTCTCCAATCCATTTCTTCTCATAACATGTCCAAAAAATTTGACTGTCTACGTTTAATTTCTCTAATCACTTTACGATTGTCATTTGTCTCCCGTAGTACTTTATCATTGGTTTTTCTGTCTGTCCATGGTATTCTTTGACTTTTTCCTCAGAAATCACATTTCTGCAGACATCAGATGTTTTTCAGCTTGACTGCTCATTGTCTTCTGATCATTAATCTCAGATTATTCTAGAAATTGAATGGTACCCTTTTACTCACTGATCACTGATCCCAGAATATTCTGTAAATTGAATGGTACCCATTTTTGACTGGGCCAAACCCGAGACGGACTGCATGAAAAATAAAAATAAAATCTGCCTTTCTGAGGATTGAACTCTATCCACTGTCTTAGTAGACAGGATCACTTACAGCAGTGTCACTGTAATTTCTTCAAAATAAGAAACTATTGGACGTTCTCTGTATAGCCTTACACATGCTGATGTTATTTGGGAAATTGGAGGATTTAACGCGCAGGCTGTAATTGACCTTTGTCGTGGGAATATTCGAAAGATTAGAAATAATACATGTAAGAATATTGTTTTGTAACATAAATCACTTGTGACGTAGAAGGGAAGGGGAAACTACCTCATTAATTTTCCATAAAAATTGTTAGGGCCAGTCATATATTTATGTTGGAGTGACATTTTAAAATGATACCGGATGCCTGTCTTTGGATGAAATAAAATACTAGCATCGAAATAAAAATAAGATATATAAATTATGACATAAATGTTAAATTTGTCCATTAAGAATAAAGTACATTATATGCTGTTTTCTTTTCTCAAAGTTAACTATACCTGGTTCTGCTGCGATCACAGAGATGGGTAGGAGTAAGATTGCTGCGTGTGAAACGGCAGGGGTGGATTTGATACAATTGATTAATTAATTGATGTGAAACAACATTAGTGGGCGTGGAATGGCAACAGTGGATGTGAAACAACATTAGTGGACATGGCATGGCAACAGTGGATGTGAAGCGGCAACAGTGGGTGTGAGAAAAATTGGTGGACATGGTATGCAAAAGTGGATGTGTCGGGAATAAAAGGAACTTCTGTAAAACATGAAAAGGCAAAGAATGAATCACCCCCCCCCCCCCCCACCCAAAAAACAAAAACAAACGATAAGCAGATTGTGAGCTTTACTAAAATACGACTGCAAGAAACAAAATGGACGTTGCTGCCAAAGCCTTCATCAGCACAGAACAAACCAACACAAACAGAAACAAAACTATTTAAAAAAAACTCTACATTAAAATACAGAGGTTACTATCCGAATCCGGTTTTGGTTGAATGCGTCTTAAGCGCTAACCGTTTGATGTAGGTGGAAAGGACCGGTTGTGTGGTTTAAAACGGGTCGATGGCTAACAGGGATTGGTTAAGCCCCCCCCCCCCCCCCCCCCAAAAAAAAAAGAAAAAAACAAAAAAAAAAAAAACGGCAACAGTGGATGTTAGACAACATTAGTGGACGTGGCATGACAACAGTGGATGTGAAACAACAACAGTGGATGTAACGATATTAGTGGAAATTTAACAGCAACAGCAGTTGTGAAACAGCAACAGTGGATGTGAAATAGCAACATTTGGCTTAACGATATTAGTTTATATATATATATATATATATATATATATATATATATATATATATATATATATATATATATATATATATATATATATATATATTAGTGACGTTCATTTGAAACCGTTCCAATGGCTTAATTAGAAAAGCATGTAAGAAACATTAACAAGTGTGGTAGAATTTAACAAAGCATTCATGTTGAATGAATTATGCACAATAGGTTGGTCAGAAGAAGTCGCCGTAGGCATTCAGGCAAGCATCTCATTGCTTAGGTAGGCGGTGAATCCCGTCCGCAAAAAAAGATTGTGATTGCTCACTGAACAAAATGTTTACCGCGTTCATTACGTCTGCATCAGTGTGAAATCGTTGCCCCTTGAGAGCTTTTTTTTAGAGGTCCGAACAAATCACATGGTGACAAATCAGGACTATAGTTTTGATGCCGCAGAATTTCCTACTTCTACCTGGCTAGTGCTTCCAGCACGATCTGTGCGACATTTGGACAACCATTATCGTGCAACAAAATCACACTGCGAGAAAGCATGCCCGGTCGTTTATTCTTGATGGCTTTTTGCAGTTTATTAGTTAGTTAGTAAGTTAGTTAGTTAGTTAGTTAGTTAGTTAGTTAGTTAGTTAATTAGTCGACATATTATCCTCATTGCACATCGAACCATTCAGTCCATAAGTGCTCGGAACCCCTCCTCAGCAAATCCCGCAGCGTGTAGTGGCTAACGAGACCAGTTCTGTGTTGGTTTATCAATCTTCTTTGGCTTCCTGTGTAGTGTTCTTGTTTGGTCACCCATCATTTAATTTGCAGTTCTCGCAGTCTGGCCATGTTTGTAGATTCACAGTCATCACTTGGTTCTCGCAAAAGTCTTCTTCTCGTAGAGCATTCAGAATGTCAGCCTGGTCCATGGCGCGTCCGCCCTCCACAGTAGCCTTACCTGCGAGCTTGTCAGCCCACTCATTTCCTTGTACTCCCGCATGCTCTGGCACGAAGATGAAACTAATCTTTGCCAGCCGAGACGGCTCCAGAGACAGCAAGCATTCTCATTCTCGATTTCTCCATTCTCCATCCACCCCACGTCTATCCTCTTGAGCATGCTCATTGAGTTGTTAAGGAAACATGCCCTATTGAATGTCTGTGTCTCGAGCCTTGTTATTGCTTCACTTACTGTCATGACTTCCATAGTCAGGTCTCAGTAAAAGCACCAGAGTCCTCCTTCACAATCCTCCCTCCGGCCCATGCTGTAAAGTCCCATGGGCTTCTCACATGTCGGACGACCGACCCATCTGTGTAGATGACAGCATCACCGTCTAGCGAATTCTCTAAAATCAACGCGTATACTTCATCCTCCACAACAGCCGGATTTTCTTGTCTGCATTTTCTGTCTAGTTGGATGCAAACTGAAAAGGATGTGCAGAAATCTGTTGGCACTTGTACTCACTCCTCGCCAGGTTCTAAGTTCTCAAGTGAACATACCTGTTGATGAATGTCTTAGACTTTACCCATCCACGACCTCCCTCTTTTTAACCTGCTGCCCTTCACCTTTATAATTTCACTACGCAGTGGATGTTGTGTGTTTGCGTTAACTCCGAGGCAGGCGCGTGCACTGCAAACTTGTCTTCTGTCTTCAATCGTTGGAAAATCAAGAAGGTAGTGCGTCGCCCTGCATGCTGTATCTTTTGTACATCCAAGAATAATGCGCATAGATTCATTCTGTATCCTTTCCATCCTTTCTATCTGCTTACGGCTGAGAGTCAGGATTGCCATCACGTACTCAAAAACAGACATGACCAGCCCCTCGTACCGAAGACATAGATGACGTCGCTCACAGTTTTCTGCCGCCATCACCCGCATCGCAGCCAAACCCCGCTTGGACATTGTTATCCCCTGGTCTATGTGCTCATTATAAGCAAGGCTTAATATTGCAATTAGTGGGTAGAGTTGATATTGACACCAGGTTCTTTAAAGTCGACCAACAATAGTCCTTCGGTGTAAAAAAAAAAAATGCGCCCAACATAACCTTACCAGTGGAAACCTGTAACCTGTATTTTTTGGCTTTTGGTGATCTAGGATGTTTCTATTGCATGCTCTCTATTTTGCTGCTTGGCTCAAAGTGATGACGCCATGATTCATCGCCTTCCACTATGCGGAAGAGAAATATATCACCCTCCACTCCGTAACGCAGCAAGTAGTTCAAACACCATATCATGCGTTCCTCTTTTTGGTGGTCGGTCAACATCCGAGGTACCCACTGTGAACACACCTTTCAATATTGCAGATTTCTTCGAACGATCTTTTGAATTGTCCCACATGATACAACAAATTCTTTCACTAGCAAACGTATGCGTTGACAACGGTTAATCTGTACTGCTGCATCAATTTTGGCGACGTTTTTGTCTGTTGCAACAATATGGGATGGACCCGGCCGTCGAAGATCTGTCGTGAACTTAGGTCCTTTCCGAAACATTCGTGCCCAGTCTGTCACTGTTGTTTTCGACAAACATTTGTTACCGTACGCTGTCTGCATTCTTCGATGAATGTCCACTGGTCGACATCCTTCAAATGAAAGAAACTGAATCAACGCTCTTTGAGCTTCTTTGAAGGGATTTTGGATCAACCCGGCCATTTTCTCAACGGTCAGAAACAGAACCTATGCATCATAGGACGATAAGCACATGCTCTTTTATTCATTTATCAGTAATTATCACATGCCTATGACATGATCGTGTTCAACGTACGCAATTACGCGCGGTGCGGCACGAACGGGTTTAAAATGAACGCCCCTTATATATATATATATATATATATATATACTGGAGTGATTTTTACTTTTGGATTAGAGTTCCATTTTACCAGTGTCCATCGTCATCAGGCGAAACTACTCCGACTTCAGAGGTATTTGTAATTTACGCCAGCAAGTCAAATACGAGAAGTCAACTGACCGGTGTAGGGGTTGAACTAGCTAACTCGGCATCAGCACACTGGAAGTTTGAGAGCGAGCGATTTATCAATTCCGCCTTGCTGACCTCCAACAATCGGTTTGAAATGGCATTATTTGTTGTGAAACGGCAACAGTCCGATAGGTAAGGCAACAGCTCGAGAGGTAAGGCAACAGTTCGCGAGGTAAGGCACCAGTCCAAAAGGTAAGACAAAAGTCCGCAAGATAAGGCAACAGACCGCCATGTGAGGCAACAGTTCGCCAGGTAAGGCAACAGTCCGCGAGGATAAGCAAAAGTACGCCAAGTAAAGCAACAGTCCACCAGGTAAGGCAACAATCATTGTGAATAGTTAAAGAGGGAATGAATGGCATGTTGTGATACAATTCATCTAGCTGGGTGAAAACCGCTGAACATTTGGCATTTAGTGAACACATAGAAGTGAACGAAATCAGGCAATTAACATCAGAACAAAAATACAAGACACACATACACTCCATGCTCAAACTGAAGAGAATCTATCTATATGTTTATGCGATGTGGAGAATCGAGATGAAATTGCTTTGCAAATAAAAAAACATAAGCAGGATTATTTTGTCTCTAACATAAAAACTGTGTAACAAATGGCATTAATTATTTACCTCGTATGAACAAATCCAACGGTTTATGGGCTTACTCCGGCTTCTGCCGTTCAATATTTCAAGTTGACCCTGATTAATAACTAATTGGGTAATTGCGTTCACTGGCCCAAAATACATTTATTTCCCTTGATATAGTTGAAATAAACTACTAATTTATGCAAATACATGTTTATATATACGCGGTTATTGCATATTTTAACGTGCAAGCTTGTGCTCAGTCGGACATTGATTTGGTGTTTTCTTAATTTTGTCATAATGCATGCATGCTTTTTTGTTTGCATCCACTCTATTATTTTATTGGGGAAGTTTCGTCTATTCTAGAACCGTCTCTTTAGGGTGCGAAGAGGCATAGAGGTTGAGTTGAAATGAGTCAAAAACTGACGTCACAGCACACGAGATATTGTTCCCATACGTGCTTCGTCCTAATTTCCAACAGCCAGCTAATTGTTCCAATACTAATGGTACTAGCTGCAGTCTGATTATATGTCTGTCTGGCCTTTCCTCTCAGAACCGAGCGTCGGCCAGATCTTCTGGTCACTCCCTGCCCCATCATTATTTACAGGCTATGATGATTTATCTGTTCTTTCACACTATACACATGACCCCAAAGGACCCTGATCACACTGCCTTACCGTGCACCAATAGCCCAGCCAACGGTGTAACCCAATCAGTCTGTCCACATCAGCATGTCCTGGGGAAAAGATCCAACGGATGCTCTCTATCTTTCATTTTTCACATGAAACATGGCAGCCGTCACCATTGTCATCGTGCTCCATGAGTCGGTTACAGTTAGGACATGTCTGTGATGTTTGTTCTCCAGCTAGCTTACCGCCGCTGTCACTTCTTCTACCTCCATTCTCAGACTAGATTTTGCGATATTATATGCCAGGCTCTCCTGTACTAAACACTGTATATTAACTTTCGCTTTGATCTCACAGACACTTAGATGTTTAAACGCCCACTTCCAACTAGCGCAGACCTCATTGGATTCATGGTGGGGGAATGGAATGTTAGAAAATAAGAACAAAAGGACGGTACACGATTATGAAAGCCATCCAATACTGAAACATCCAAAATACATATGTCCTCAAAACGTCACATAATAATTAGCATATCCATACCAACCTTATGCTGTCAGTATCAAAATTGACGCTGGGACATTAATTATGCATCGCCACGACTCTTGACGGCATAATTGGAAGATGAAGAGAATAATGATGAAACACACATAGCTTATCTTAGTGTAGTATATCCGAAGTCAAATCTTCTCGGATAATGCCTAAAAATAGGAGTAATGGTGTGCACCTTGCTCCCGTGAACGTTTCTTATCGCAGTTTAATATTCCAATGAACAGGTCGAACAGGTTGTCGTCAATGCTAAACATGTCGCGTGTCCTCTGCAGGACGATGCGAGTAACCTCAGTTTGAATTGTCCAGGTAATTGTACGTTCACTAGTTTGTCTTTGCGTTCTGAACGAGAAATCAACTTGTAAGTCCAACATAGTGTGTGTGTGTGCGTAATTGTGTGTGGGTGTGTCTGTGTGTGGGTGTGTCTGTGTGTGAGTGTTTGCGTGGAATTAAACGACTAACCTACTTACCCCTGCCTCCTAGGCTAAATTTCAAAATTATAAAACCTACCCCTAGCAGAATTTTGTATCTTTGCTTCTAGTACACACACAACTGGATCCTTGCCAGTGTTATGTGGGTCGAAGTCTATGCGTGATGTTCTCCTTGTGTGATCAATGGCGGAGGGGGTGGGAATACGTGCGTACCTATGGTTCTATCCGTGTAGTAATATAATGACCACAATATATCACAGAGATTCGTCTTTACGAATATGGATCTAGAAGCATATGCCCAAATGCCCTTGAAGAGTGTAAACGGCTACCTGTACATTACTACTTTACTTTACTTTACCCCTGAACTATCAGCACTGGACCTAAGCGATGGCCTCTGAGGAGCGAGACAGAGCTCGTGCGGGAATGTCCAAAGTGTCAAGTATTAAACAAGTGTGGTAACCACAGGGCATGCTGAGGTCAATCGACGCTGAAGGTGTGCACTGATGGCGAACCATGATCGCCCTAGCTCATCGGCACGACATCTAAATGAAGATGATGATTCGTGTTTTTAACATTCACATTACATTAGAAGGATACAAAAACAAAACGGATAATACAGAGCACAGGAATAAGAAACAAACATGTTATTCATCAGAGATATTGGATAAAACGAAAGGCAGGGATGAGCTCCCAAGAGCCAGGGCCAGAGACCTCAACATCGCCACATTAATCAAATGAGATATTGCGTCACCAGGATGATTTCAGTGTAGAAAGATGGCTAAACTGACGTTAATATGCATCTGGTTGTTAATAAATACGTTTCATTAAATTAACATTAAACATTGTCCCTAAGCAGTTTCCTGCCATGAGTCTGTGACATAATAGCGCCAGCACATTGTGTATGCCAGGATGCACGGAGAAATAGCTGGCCAGTTTGTCCCTCACTCTCGCAGGCGACAAGCCGAGGCGTCAGACCCGTGTCCGACCGCGCTCATGACATCAGCAGTGCAGTTTACTAAAAACTGCGCTAGTGTTTGCCTACTTCTTATTGTCGTGTAAAACGGGAGCAGTGATGTAGTGGTTTGGACGTTACACCGATAATAGCATAGGCGTAATGGGACAAGGGTTAGATGTCACCTTTCACCGTTCACCACCGGAGGGAAACTGACCAGCAATTCTTCTTTTTTTTCGGAAGGTTGCATATCCTTTACAGAACGCATCAGTCAACCCTATCATGTTTGGCTGTTCGTGCATCCTGGTAAAGCTTACGTTCAGTTTCCTGAACGACTGGCACCCATAGTAGGCCTCTCTCAATCCTATAGGACTATAGAGTTGTGCCGCTGGGGAGGCACCTCTGGTGACTGTATAGTCCAATGCAAGAGTGACAGTCTCTGTCACAGTTTCCGCATCTGTAAGGCGAGGCAGGTCCCGCAGTAAGTGACTGCATTTTATGCCTGTGCCTCCCATCCTCAGTTTGTTGGATCAGATTGCGCTCAAAGAGCACTAGTCAGTTTTGTACATCTCTTCTCCAGGAGCATCTGTCTGTTGCAACTCTTTCCCACGTGTCTGGATCTATGCCGAGGGTTTTCATATCTTGTTTACACACACCCTTAATCGCATGTGGGGTTTTCCGGTTGGCCTCTTCCCTTTGGCTAGTTATCCGTATAGGAGATCTTTGGGATTACGTTCATCCTCCATTCGAGATGTATGGCCCAGCCAATGGAGGCGTCACTGCTTGAGGAGGGAGTGCACTGTGGTAATATCTGCTCCTTCAAGCACATGTTTGTTTGTTATGTGGTCTTTCTACGATATGCCCATGATACGTCTCAGACATCTCATATCGAAGGAATTCTACTTTCTTTCCTGTCGTGAGTACAGGGTCAAGGATTCAGACCCATAGAGTAGCGTGCTAACAACACGCTCTATATACTTGAGCTTTTGCACGCTCTCTTAGTCTCTTATTCTCCATAACTCTCTTAGTTAGCCTGAAAGTGTTGTGGCTGCCTTTCCAATGCGTCTGTCGAATTCTGTCTCTACATACATACATACATATACATACATTGGCACCTTGCCGTCTTGACAGATGATAGTCTGTGCTTTAAAAAGGCATAATAACTTTTACCTATGGCGGTAGCGAGTGTGACTGATAAGGCCAATTTGCGCTGTAAATGTCCGTTTACAGTGGGTGCATGTGAACACGTGGTCATTTCCACCATCATGCACCATCTTACGTCTCAAACGCTCGGTGTGTGACTTATTTGCAATAATTTTCTCCTTTGTCTTTATTCCATTTCTGATGTTTGCCCTCCATGCAACACGTTCAGCGGCGACTTGCTCCCAATGTGCATTATCAATGCCTGTATCAATCAGGTCCCGCTTACACACATCTTTGTATCGTAGTAGAGGCCGACCCTGAGATCTTTTACCCATCTGTAATTCACCAAAAAAGATATCCTTTGGTATTCTACCATCATCCATCCTCCTAAGATGTCCTATCCATCTAAGTCTACGAAAACTGAGCATGGAATAAACTGTCACACAACCTGATCTTTCCAATACTTCAGTATTTGTGATTTTGTCTTGCCACTTAATACCAAGAATTCTTCGCAGACGCCGCATATGAAAGCTGTTTAAATGTTTCTCTTGGTGTGAGTAAGTTGTCCAGGTTTCACTGCCATAGAGAAGAGTACTAAGGACACAGGCTTGATAGACAAGGACTTTTGTTTTGACAGTAAGCTTCCTGTTCTCCCAGACTCTTTTTCTTAACCTGTTCATTGTTGTTGCTGCCTTACCAATCCGGATGTTGATTTCCTGATCTAGGGATAATTTGCTATTTACCACTGATCCTAGATATGTAAAATGGTCTACTATCTCTAGTTCGGCATTGTGACAAATTAGATGATTGACAGAGGACCTAGTTTGTAGTGTTCTCTGGAGATATATCTTGAATAATAAATAACAAGATAAAGGATATGATTTAGCACGTTTTGTCTAGAGGTCACTCAAATGAGCTAATCATTCCCGCAATAGCCTTTTTGGAGAACCATTTTTCTTTGGCTCAAACCCCCACTGTGAGACCACTATATATCTACACAGAAATTTATAAAAGAAGTAAAATAGTTCACCCAAGGCCAGAGAAGATCTGAACTATTAGCGCCTGTACAACTGAGGATCCCTCTCACTCAACATAATGTTGCCAGTGTGCTGTTCGTCCGTCACATAGATCTTTTCTTTCTTTATTTTGTCAGTATGACCTATATCAGGTTGTCCCATTTCTTTGGGATTGTAGGATTCAATTATTTGTAGACAAACTCAACAATAACTGTACATTACATCTGTTGGACAAGACATCTACATGACAGTTTCTTGACAAAAGTGGGACATACATTCACAAGGAATTGTGTACACCAGCCATTGTACAAGACTTACATCATAAGAGGTACTTGACAACATCTATACAAGACTTTTCACAATATGTATAACCAACCACAGTACCTAAGACAGTCACCAGAGACAAAACTTGACAGCAACTGTACAAGACATTCTCTTGAGACATGTACTTAGAACACTGATTCATTAAACACATAATTTATTGAGCTGATGGTGAGTCAGGTGAGGACCATTGTTTCATCTTCTGGCATGTCAACACCTCAATAATTACATTGAAAATGCATAAAATATGTCACACATGCATGTAGAGAAACAAGATACACCACCTCCCCTTTTACTCCACCACCCAATAACTAACTCTCGTCCTCCTCTCTAATCTCCACTACACCATTGACTTTTATCCTTTCTTCTACTGTTAATGAGGGAAAACCAAGATAAGCCATAACCTGGGCAAGCATAGGGACCTTCTGCTCCACTGGTCTGTTTAATCCTTTTAGCACCTATGATGGTGTTGGACAGCTCAGGTTGCAGTTCTCCCCATGATGATTTTCCAAGTCAGACTAATTATCCCCTACTGTCACAGTTTGAAGAAAAGCCACAGCCTTGTCCTTCACTGGTGAGTTGACTGTTCATGAAGTTGAGACTTAGGGTTCTGTTCTACTTTTCCTGTAGAGGAAGATCTAAGATACAGATATGTCCCAGTCTTCTTTCTCCTCAGTCTATCTCACTTCCTTTACAAGTCTTCATTCTGAAAACACTGTGTGAGCACCAGGCTGGGGATTAACTAAGATAAGTCCTAGCCAAACAATCCATGGTCCCAGTCATTTCACCAGACGTCTTGAATGAGGTTCACCACCATAGACTTGTTGTTTAGTTCTCAGATGACATTTGATTGACTCAAAGATCACTGAAGTCTTCAGAACTCTTTTTCTCCCTTATTTATATCCAGCTGTTTGAGAGCTGAGCTGAAAGTCTCTAAGAAATTCCCATATTGTGGGTTCTAGAAGATTTCACTTATAGAGAGTTGGTTCTGGATTCTGGGACTACTGGTTAGTTTTCCCAGATGATATATGGAAGGCCTCTCCATCATACTGTTCTCTGTCGATATACAAAATGGCACAACATCTCTTTACATATGTTAAAAGATAATGTTATTATACATCAACAGACACAGATTGGGGATGGGGAGGAAAAGGATGGGTGTGGTCCAAACACACCTCTCCTTGTTTGATGATGCCGTGTATTTCACTCTGATGTACTGTGGGTGATATGTGTTCAATTCACCTTTATCTGTGGTAATCACAAGACCATATGCTGAGACAGGGTAGCTTAACACAATTACAAGCATTTATGTGGTCTAAGTTCCACCATGGTTGAACCATAGTAGACCTGGTCACAAGGAGGACCAGACACAGTACAGCAATCATTGTGACATAGCAACATGGGACAGGCATTGTGAAGGAAAATGGAAAATAGGCATTTACAACTGCAATATGCATTATGTATTAACTAATGGCATTTACCCAATTAGCAGACCAGACATCCATTCCTATGGGTGTCATGTTGGTGCATGAATGTCCTATTCCATATACACTTACTCAGCAATGCCAGACCTCACCCCTTTTCTCAGACAGACCTGGCTCACAGGTACATCATCTTCATCATCATCATGTGCTGTTTCCCCACTGAGTAATGTTCATGTCTACTACAGTCGGTAACAGAAGTCAATTGCATAGCAATGGTTCATATATGCACCAAGCAAATATGGGAAAAACATGTTTAGTCCTTGTAAATTTGCATGAGCCATACATTATATTCAGCCAACTAAGACACAGGTTCACACACCTATGGTTCTCTTAGGAACTAGTTTATATGAACCATCCAACAGTAGAGGTAACAGTGTAATACCTCAGAGAGAAATGGTATTCTCTTGAGCGTAATCTAGCCACCAGGCCATCACATGAACTTTGCAATTCTGGCGTGCCATCACGTCCCGCCTACATATTGAGATTGAAGCATCTTTCCTTCTACTAATGTGAGAGGCTACTTATCAAATCACCAGCACATTTACTCCAACATTCTCAGCGTTTTACCAAGGAACTTGTACATGTTTACATCACTCATTCCAATCCAGACTGCCATATGTTAACTCGCGAGAGCAAAGGTACAGTTGATTTAAGAATGAGTCATCCTAGGCATGAAGAATGCACAAGGGGTTTGGGTTTGCGAATTTGCATGAGTGTACTATACATTCATCAAGCATACGCAACCAGCCACAACAAGGGATTGATATGCACTTGGAGTATACAGCGTGAAAGACCTGACAGGTTTGCAGAAGCAGTGTTCACAATACTGGCGCACAGAAGTTAGGTGTTCCACTTTCACATTTTATTCACAAAATACTCTTATATTCTTCTCTTTCGTTCACTAGGCACAACTACAACATCAAAGTATGTTTTAAAGTGGTACCTGTTGTCCAGAGAACAATATATTATTGAATCTTTTAGGGCATTTTTGTCAACACATCACAAAATAGCTACCGCTCCAATTGGAATCTTGGCTCGAACTGCCAAATTTTCAAAGATGGCCTAGCAAACAGCGTGGGCTCATTAATTATTAACCAATGAAAAACAAGCGCATACCTCTGCCCTCCCCCAACTCGTTCTAGAACATTCGATCTAAGAATAGCCCTTATATTTGGAATGGTCCCCGTTAAGACTTAAAGTATTTTGATGAATGTGTCGGGCTGGGAATGGGGAGTTCTGTTTCATCATGCTACAGGCATCGTCAATAAAGATTGATGGTACCCCATGTGCACCTTGTGACATAATCTGTGTCTTCTTTTTGCTAATTGTTAAACCAAATTCAGAACAAGCATTGGAGAATGCAGATAGTAGACATTGCAATTCTTCCTCAGAGTGGGTCGTAACTGCAGCATCATCTGCAAAAAGCAACTCTCTGATCAGTACCCTCCTAATTTTGGTCTTAGCCTTCAATCTCTCAGCATTGTAGAGGCTGCCATCTGAGCGTGAGTGAATGTATATACCACCATCCTGATCACGAAAGGCATATTTCAGTAGAAGTGAAAAGTATATTCCAAAGAGGGTGGGAGCTAGTACACAACCTTGTATAACTCCACTCTTGATTTCAAATTCTTCAGAAGTTGCACCATCAAACTTGATTATACCCTTCATGCCTGTGTGGAACGATTCCACAATGGACAGAAGAGTTGGTGGGCAGCCAATCTTCTTTAGTGCCTTGAACAGACCCTCACGACTGACCAAATCAAATGACTTTGTGAGGTCGATGAAGGCAATAAACAGTGGTTGATTCTGTTCACGGCATTTTTCTTGCATTTGTCGCAATGAGAATATCATATCAGTGGTAGACCGGTTCTGTCGAAAGCCACACTGTGATTCGGGGTAGACTTGATCTCCTAGGACTTGAAGTCTGCGCAGAACAATTCTGGCAAATACTTTTCCAACAATACACAGAAGTGAGATACCCCTATAGTTGTTGCAGTCGCTCCGATCGCCCTTGTTTTTGTACAGTGTTATGATGCTTGAAACTTTGAAATCCTGTGGGACTTGTCCTTCTCGCCAGCATAGCTCTATCAGCTGGTGGATCTGTATAGTGAGTGTATCGTGCCCACTCCTGATAACCTCTATTGGAATCCCATCCTTACCTGGAGCCTTGCCAGATGCAAGTTCATTTATAGCACACTTAACTTCTGTTATGGTGGGAAGTGTGTCCAGGTGGTCAAGAGTTGGTAGAGCCTCTATGGCGTTGAGGGCATCATCCGCTAGTTTGGTCTCACTTGAGTAAAGCTCTAAATAGTGCTCTACCCATCTGTCCATCTGCTGTTTCTTATCAGTGATGATTTCTCCAGTCAAGGTTTTCAATGGTGCACTTCTTTTGATCACTAGACCACAGGCTTATTTCTGTCTCTACGGAAAGATTATCTAATATTGTTGATTCCAAATACGCAAACTCACAGACAACCTTCAATTCATAATTATAAATTTTGATTGATGGAGGCGCATCAGCATCTTGTTCCATCAGGTGTGTTTTATTTAGGCAGATGGTGAGCCCAAAGTCTCTGCAGGCAGCTTCATAACGATCTATGAACCGTTGCAGATCTTCTGCTGCATGAGTAGTCAGTGCTACATGGTCTACAAAGAGTAGTTCTCTTATGCATATTGATATTATTTCGGTCTTTGCCTTGAGTCTTGATGGGTTACCACGTTTGCAATCAGAACTTTTATGGAGATATATGCCTTCAGTGGCAGTCCCATATGCCTGCCTTAAGAGAACGGCGAAGAAGATACCAAAATAGTGTAGGAGCAAGCACGCAGCCCTGCTTTACTCCACTGCTGATGCTGAATGACTGTGATGTTGAGCCATCGAATAGAATGGTCCTATGCATGTTTTCGTAAAATTATTTCACGAGACTAAGCAGGATGGGTTGATATCCTATCTTCTCAAGGATCTTATAAAGGCCGTCTTTGCTCACGAGGTCAAATGCTTTTGTAGGTTCGAGGAAGGCAATGTATAATGGCTTCCTCTGTTCTCTGCACTTCTCCTAGATTTGCCTGAGTGAGAAAATCTTATCGATGTCCACCTGTTGAGTACCGTGATTCGGAGTAGATTCTTTCAGCAAGAATGTGTAATCTTTTTGGGATTACTCGAGCCTGTAATGCTGAGGAGGGAAATGCCGCGATAGTTGTTTCAGTAGCTTCTGTCACCTTTGGTTTTATAAATGGTAACAATGTTTGCGTCCCTCACATCTTGTGGTACTGATTATTCTTTCCAGCAGAGTTGAAGCATTGCATACAGTTCTGGGAGGATTGTTTCTTTGACACATTTTAAAATTTCAGGTGGAATACTATCTTTTCCTGGTCCCTTGCCGGATTTGAGTATTTAGGGCTTCGCTGATTTGTGTGAGGCACGGTTCTTTATCCAGGGCATGCATGGTGGACTATTGTTCAATCGCTTCCAGTGATTTTTCTCCGACAGTGTTCTCCATTGGGTATAACTCTGAGTAGTGTTATACCTAGAAATCCATTTGTTTCGCTCGATCTTTTATGATTACCCCCTCAGTTGATCGTAAAGGGGCCATCTTATTTTTTGATGGACCGACAGCTTGCTTGATGCCCTCGTACATTCCTCTTATATTTCCAGTGTCTTCACAAGTTTGAATTTGAGCAGAGAGCTGTAGCCAGTACCTGTTCACACATCTTCTTGCCATCTGTTGTACTCTATTTCTGGCCGTTCGCAATGCCTGCAATGTTTTCTCTGATGGTGATGTTTTAATGCACTGAGAATGCGTGTCTCTTTATCTCCAGGACTGGGAGCATCTCATCAGAGTGTGCTTCAAACCAGTCGGCTGACTTTGTTTGCTTCTTGCCAAATGTTGATAGTGCTGTATTGTAGACAGTGTCGCGCAAATGACTCCATTTCTCGGTGACAGTTCCATCTGTGGGGCCAGGCAGTCTCCGCCAGAGCCTGGGTGCATTTCTTGACTGTCTATTTGTTTTTGATGCAGCTGGTGTCAATGCGTGGTTTTCAGTCTGTTCTGTTTCTGTAGATTCTCGTTGGCTTTATCTTCATAGCTTTGTAACGTTCTTAACACTTTTGATACCCTTAGCCAATGGCATGGTTATTGTAATTTCTATCATACTATTAAGGTTTTTTTTTGAAGACACCTTGTATTAACAAAGGCTAGGCCAGAAAATTGACACTCAGTAGCACGAAATCAGGATTAAAGTTGGGATTATAATAGCGCTTGATTTCATTAGAAAACAGCAAGCGTTCGGCAATATATCTAGACCACCAACTGACAGTGTCCGACAACAAGCAATGATGTACTGAAGAAAAGACCAAGAAGAAGAGGCCGACCATGTAAACGAAGGAGAGAGGGAATAAAAGAGTCCATGGAAATCACGCTGTATGAAGTCCAAAAACGGGCACTGTCCCGCTGTTTATGCTTCTCCTCGACAATACAAGGTACAAGAGGAGCAAGATGAAATGCGATGATGAAATGAGATGAAAACAAATGCTTTATGGTGATTCAGCTGCATGTAAGCACAATTTGCTATGTTCCGGGGATTAAGTTGCAAGCAAAAAAAAAAAAAAAAAAGCCATGTGGATTCAATTGCATGTGTGCAAAATGGCAACACACACACACACACACACACACACACACACACACACACAATCACACACACACACACGAACGCACACACACACACACACACTCATATATATATATATATATATATATATATATATATATATATATATATATATATATATATATTTTTTTTTTTTTTTTTTTAATTTTTTTTTTTCAACCAACACGAATCTGCCATAGACATAAATATCGTCGCATGCTGAGATGACCGGGAATGAGATAGCTGGGACGGAAGTTGGCCAGGAAAACGGCTTTTTAAAAAAACCATTTGCGAATTTGATCAGGTCAGACAGAAGAAGTTTAAATTGCATCATTAATAAGTAATCGAGGGAAGAGTACAGACAACAACAAAAGTTTTGCTTTTCTCAGGAAACAATGTAAGGATATGCGAAAGGATGAAGCCCAAACATTGTTTAATCGTCATTCGCTGACTTGTTTTTTTATTCTTTTTTTTTTATTTTCGTAGCTACGACGTGGGTGTGTCTTATGAAGCGATTATATAAAAGCACTTTTAAAGACAAGCTGATCGTCTTCATTGCACGGCTTATGCCATATAGCTCGGTCTTTCTACGAAGATCGGCTAACAACCGCTTGTCGACACCGTCGCGGAGATCACTGACTACAGTATCTCCAACAACGAGCCCAGAGGTCTCCGGAAATATGCACTCCTGAACCGAATGACGAATCCAAGTTGAGTTGAATTCAGTCAAGAACTTACAACTTAGCACTCTGGACATTCTCATACGTGCTCCGTTTTCATCTTCAACAGCTAGCGAAGAGTCACAATGCTAATGGTACAAGAAGTGATCTGACTATATGTGTCGGGCCTTTCCTTGGAGACTTGAGTGTGGGTCAGATTCTCTGGTCACTCCTAGAAGCAGTATTGTCTCCCGGCCGGGATGGCCTATCTGTTCTTTCATACTATACACGCATTCCATAAGGGCCCCGACCACGTCCGCACCAATAGCCCATCGAGCGGTGCAGATCCAGCCAATCTGTCTGCCAGCTCGTTTCCCACCACACCTAGCATGTCTTGTTGACACAAAGATCCAACAGATGCTCTCTAGTTCTGATTGTTGAATTGAAACCTGCCACTCTACCATAAGCAGGTCTGTCTTCACCTTTCACATCATACTCATATTTAGACGGCCGCAGGTGGTGTTAGATCAAATATTAAAAGCATAAAGGAGATAAAAGTTAAATTTACGAACTAAGTCCACAGAATGAGTGAAAAAAAGATAGATTGGTCTTAAGTATGAACATGTTAGGTAATAGGAATTTTTTTTTTTTTAATTCGCATATCCTTTACAGGACATCGCTGTCAACAGCAACATCTGTCTGTTGATTTCTTGGCAAGATTACGCTCAGTAGTTTGCCATTGCTTTCTGAGCGGCCGGCTCAGTTATCCCGCAAGTTACCAGCGGTGGTCGAACCGCTTCCAGCTCTCGCCCCGCTACGAGACTCTGCGTGATAAACGGGATTACGGAGAAAGTGCTGTAACCCCTCGGCCAGAGAGACCGGCAGGTAATAGGAATACCGGAGAAAAAAAAATATGAATGCTGAAAGTGGAAACGATTAGACAACAATTAATAATAAAAGCAAAATAGTTGATAGTGTAGAGGATTGGAGGATTATAATTGCAACGTCTCCAAGGCACTCGAAGAGGAAGAAGAAGAGGAAGAAGAGGATGAAGAGGAAGAAGAGGAAGAAGAAGAGGAAGAAGAGGAAGAAGAGGAGGAAGAAGAAGAAGAAGAAGAAGAAGAAGAAGAAGAAGAAGAAGAAGAAGAAGAAGAAGAAGAAGAAGAAGAAGAAGAAGAAGAAGAAGAAAAAGAAGGAGGAGGAGGAGGAGGATGAGAAGGAGGAGGAGGAGGAGAAGAAGAAGAAGGAGGAGGAGGAGGAGGAGCAGCAGCAGCAGCAGCAGCAGCAGCAGCAGCAGCAGAAGAAGAAGAAGAAGAAGAAGAAGAAGAAGAAGAAGAAGAAGAAGAAGAAGAAGAAGAAGAAGAAGAAGAAGAAGAAGAAGAAGAAGAAGAAGAAGAAGAAGAAGAAGATGTTTTTAACAAACGTGTGCAAAATGTTTCGTGTAACGCTTAGCACGAAAACTCCGTTGACAAGGAACTTATTCTTTTATGTTCAAACCCATTGTCGGAATGACAAGCGGAGAGGAAAAACAAAACAAGCTGAATCCCCAGAAACCAAGGGACTCGTGTTTTGTACAATCTTCGCAGGATGCTTTCAGGGAGAGCGCTTCTCCTCTCGCAGTATTTGCCTCTCATTTTAATCTCTGTGCGAATTCGTAGCACGCTAGGACATGAGAAGTATTCGTTTAAATGTTTCAACAATGGATATTATTTACTGAGTATTACCCGTGTATTGTATTTTTTGTGCAATGTTAACAACAGTATTTGTTTTAATCTGCTGTACTTTGACTTAATTATTCCGGTATTCTGGCAATCGGGGCCAGAGTTTCGCTGACAAGCATATTGACTAAGAGCCGACCAAACTGTGCTCAGAACAGAAACACCGCTTGGGTTATCACTGGCCAATCGATATAGACTTCTCCGTGTGGCATTTCAAGTGACATCGTTTTAAACACTTCACGACATACTCAGCCGACGTGAATATCGTATCAGAGGATGTTTTCTCAACAATGGATGTAAACTCAGTGTTAAGTAAGTACCCCATATGCGTGAGTGTGTGTGTGTGTGTGTGTGTGTGTGTGTGTGAGTGTGTATGTGTATATATATATATATATATATATATATATATATATATATATATATATATATATATATATATATATATATATATATATATATGTGCCTGTGATATTATTTGTGGGTCTGTAATGTTACTATATTACAAGCTTAAGAACAAACTACCATTTGTATACATAAAGACGCTGTCGTCAGCATTGCGCGTCTTACCAATAAGTGTAGACCACCATTGGTGGTTATAAACTAGTCGAACACATATTGACTGTCTTCGCCTAACTTCTCCAATCAGTTTGCAACTTTCACCTGTTTCTCAAAGGACTGCCTCGTTTCTTTTTAAGTAGTCAATGATATTCTTTGCTTATTTCACAGAAATCAAGTTTTCCCAGCAATTATAAGTTTCCCGACTTGTCTGCTCATTTCTCATGTCTCACGTGCATACAGCAGTCTGGGCTGTGTATTCCATTATAACACTGTTTACCACTCCATTTGGCTGTTTTTAAATGGTGATTATGCCAGGTGTTTGTAAAGTCTCACTACGTTTTGTAGAACAAATTTGAAAAATTCTTCCTTCCTTTGATAACACCATTCTGTTTGAAGTGCAACCATTCGCTACATAATGCTTCACGATGGACTGTGGAGGATAGTTTTTGATGAAATCATGTACTTCATTTTTCAAATGTGTTCTACATACAAAGTGTAGTGAGACTTTACAAATTCCATGTATTTGCCATTTACTAAATGCCTACTTTTGCAAGGAGTACCATTTGTAAATGGTGTAGTGGTAGTGCAGTGGCTAGTTTGCTTGCTTACCGGCACGGTGGGCATGTGTTCGAATCCTTATCTCTGGCGGATTTTAACATGAGATTTAACCTGAGCTCTCAGGTCGACCTAACGACTGTTACCACGAAATGACTTGGGAAGCAAAGAAAGCCGGCGGGATATTAACCACATCACTCCTCGCTGGCGAGTGGTTTGTATACATATGGAACTAGCATCATGAGAGCTTGGTGACAACTCGCAAGATTTTAGGTATAAGAACAAGGGGAAGGCAGAGAAGTAAACATGCCATGGTCGAGACAAGAACACAGATCTGATCCACGACTCTCGTAATCGGGGTGTAAGATGGCTAAACATGATCGCCTGCGCTTACCGGCATGACACATGATGAATGAATGAGCATCATATACCAAAACAAATTCAAGGCGTGTAAAATATTTACTTCACTTACCATTTCTAAACGAAAACATGAATGTAATACATTACATCATCATCATGCTGTACCATGCTGGGCGGTCATGACTGGCCATATCACACGGTCAACAAAGTCGTGGCTCAGCTTCGTGTTGCTGTCTCGATCACGTGGCCAAACCAACCAGATATTTACTTATCTGCCTTCCCATTGTTGTTTTCCCTCAATCTTGCCAGTTGTCACCAAGTTACCTAGTTTATTTATTGTTATAATGTGTCCAACACATTTTACTGTCTATGTTTAATTTACCCAGCTTACCTTTTCCATTGTCTTCGTGTCTTCATCATATAATAAACAACTAATTATTATTTTATTTATTGTTAAATACTTGACAGTCTAACCTCGGAAAATCATGTATCACACAGTTCGGTGAGGGCGAAGAAATCACTTTCTTCCCACATAACAAACAACTAATCATTATTTTATTTATTGTTAAATACTTGACAATCTAAACTCGGAACATCATATATCACACAGTTCGGTGCGGGCGAGGCGATCACTTTCTTCCCACAATCATTCGTCTGCTATGGTCTTGATACGCTCGACTTTTGACCATCTCTTGACCATCAGTTGACCATAAATCTGACAGCCCATCGGGCATTTATCTCTGTGTTATCCTCTTTTGGCCTTTGTTAGAGCAAGAACTGAAGCTGACGTATCTAGACATGTAGAACACATCAGATCACAGATGTATTAAACGTTAGTTGCATGTCCTTTACAGACCATCACAATCAACTTCAGCATTCTTTAGGGCTGGTTAAGACTGACTGGGACATTTTTACGATCAGTAGTCTGCTATTACATCTTTGCTTTATTGACTACACAAAGGCTTTTGATAGAGTTAGACATGTCAACTTTGTGGATATGCTTGCAGATCTACAAATTGATGGGAAAGACATTAGACTTATAAAAAAACATATATTGGAAACAACAAGCTGCCATAAGGATTGATAATGAAGTAGGACAATACCAACCTATTAAGAGAGGTGTTAGGCAGGGATGTGTAATGTCTCCAGATCTTTTTTCCCTATACAGTGAAAATATTTTCAGAAATGTAGAAGACCTAAATGGAATCAGCATTGGAGGACGAAACATAAATAACATTAGATATGCGGATGATACAGTATTGATTGCAGACAATGCACAAGATCTGCAACAATTAGTAGACGCTGTGGTTGTACACAGTGAGCAGCTGGGGTTGGAATTAAATTGTAGGAAGACACAGCTTATGGTCGTCACTAGGAAGAACGAAGTACCACAATGTAATATACAAGTAAATGGGAATATTCTTCAACAAGTGAATCGGTTCAATTATCTCGGAACAGTCATAACATCTGATGGCAGATGCCTTGAAGAGATTAGAACAAGAATCGCCATGGCGAAAGTAGCCTTTAGCAAGATGAAAAACATTCTGACCAATAAAATGATGTCAATTGAAACGAGAAAAAGAGTGTTGAGGGGATACATAGAGCCTGTTCTTTTGTATGGATGTGAAACAATGTGCAGTCAAGCTGAAAAACATCTGATGGCTGCAGAAATGTGGTTTCTGAGGAAAATGCAAAGAATACCATGGACAGATAGAAAAACCAATGACCAAGTACTACAAGAGACAAATGAAAATCGTAGATTGATTAGAGATATTAGACGTAGACAGTCAACATTTTTTGGACATGTTATGAGAAGAAATGGACTGGAGAACTTAGTGACAGCTGGCAAGATCGAAGGGAACAGACCAAGAGGAAGACCGAGAGGAAAATACCTGGATGGCTTGGCCACATGGCATGGACGAGACAGGAACACTGAGTTGATCCACGACTCTGGTGATAGTGAAATGGCGAATCATGACCGCCCACGCTTTCCGGCATGGCAGATGATTGATTGAGTCTGCTATTGCTTTCTGGCCAACGGATGCTCATACCACCACAATCAACGCAGGACGGTCTGCTTCCAAAACGCCTGCAGCTGATTTCGAACCCTCGGTATACCAGAAAATTGCGAAACGCGTTGACTGCCCCTAAGTCACAATGCCCGATATATTTCTACAGAAATAAAATCAAGACTTGGACACATAAAAACTGCATTTTGTGAAGTGAAGAACGCCTTATGCAATAAGCCTTTGTCCCTGGATTTTGTTTTAAAAAAAAGTATTATTGCGTAGACCAAGAAAGCGGTGGAGAGATAATACATGTACAGACCTACAAGCACTTGGAATCAACGACTGGCAAGAGAAGGTCCACCAGAGAGACGAATGGAGACGGATTGTATTTGCAGCAAAGAACCTCAATGGCTCGCAACGCTGAAGAAGAAGAAGAAGATTATTGCGTATTACATAGAATCAGTTGCAACATATGGCTGTGGATCCTTAATATTTATTAAACAAGCAAACACTTAGTAGGAGACTCAGAGATGTGGTTTTACAGAAGAATACTTATCTACTTTAAACAGACAAAACGAGTAATCTAAATGTTTTAAAAGTGACTAAGACACAAGACAATATATCACAAACATTACAAAGAGAAGTCATCGTGTTGTGGTCACATTATGCCGGTTCTGCGTCGAAGGTCTTACGAACGCAATTCGTAAAATCGCGAATACTGCTTTCGAAACACGGCTGCTGGCGATTTAGAAGCAGATTTTGTGTTGGTTATAATACAATGGTGTGAGTGCTGGACGCTTAGAAAGCAATGTAAGCTACCGAACGTAGACAATAAATAACAAATAGCCAAATATGCTGAGGTTGACTGTGATGTACTGTAAAGGATATGCAACTAACTTATGTGAAGAGAACATATGGAACACGCTCTGACATGTTTGGAGGTGTGCAGCAACATAAACGCCCACACCAGTGGACAAGGCACTATGTGTGTATGTATATATGTGTGATTGTGTCAGTTGTTTGATTAATATTTATTTTTAAGGTGCATGTCCTTTACAGGACATTGCAGTCAACATCAGCATTTTAATGCCGTTGCTGATGTCTTGGCAAGTTTTACGTTCAGTAGTTTGCCATTGCTTTATGAACGACTGGCTCCCATACCAACACGTTAAAACCAGCGAGACACGGTCTGCTGCCAAATCGGTCACCGCTGTGTTTCGAACGCGTGTAAGCGGCATTACGAATCGCGTCCACAACTACATCGCCACGGAGACGGGCATCTTATTGATTACCATAAGGGTTCTTAAAATAGTTCTGTGACTCCTTAATCTGACACATTTGTCATGTTTGAGGGTAGCAGCTCTACACACACACACACACACACACACACACACACACACACACACACACGGACCACCAACATGCACAGGCACACTTCAGGGGCACCCATCCGTCTCACAGCGGCGATTATACATTCATTCATTTAGCCTTGAGAATAGGAACGGGAATTCTTTAATCGATATTTAGCACTGGACAGACACAGTAGACAGAAGCACCCAGCAATATGTAAGGAAAGATACAAGACAAGCCATTACGGGCGAAAATTATACAGACTGTATGTCACATTGTCATATTATGCACGCATTATATAGAAGTAGGAGCACAGCTCCGGGTTCTGTTGGAGTAGAACTTCACGGAAGAAAGCTGCTTAACAGCAGCGGAATTCGACACGTGGCTATCAGTCTTCAAAGGAGTGGGAGCCGCGGTGGCGTATTAGTAGTTGCTAGCCTGGCGTCTCGCTGATAATGGGTTCGAATTCACATAGACGGATGTTTAAATTTTATCTCGGCTCCAAGCTCGACCCAGCTTACAATGGTACCCGGATATATTTTGGGTGTAATATTGGCCACACCACCCTTCGATGTTGACTGAAATGTTGAATTCCGTCGTAGGACGTTGCAATCAAACCCCGGGTTGATATTCTTGGCAATTTTACGTTGAGTAAATGGCATTGATGTCTGAACGAGAAGTCAACATTTTAGTGGAAGTGTCAGGTATGTAGATTAATGCGTACTCATAACTAATGCGTATATTGATTTTGCAACCTAAGCACCTGAACTAATACATACACTGAACCAGGAACCTGACCGTCAGAACTAATGAGTATATAGATTTAGTAATCTGGGGATCAGAACTAATATGAAAATGCCCCTAATCCCCACAAGGCTTTCCGATGTAACTTATACTAATTATCATCGACACAGAAATAGTAGCTTTTATTTAACCCATAGAACCGGTACGGATTCGGACATTCGCAGATTACATTCTTAAGCACAGAACGGACTTTAACAAGTCAAGAAAGCAAAGATGTTTGTTTCATTAACTCGCTTAGAACTTGGGCATAGTCTACTCATGCAGTAAGTGCACTGAACTGATCTGTATGTGAGGGTTAAATTTCTATATGCCAGCGACCCTCTCCATCCGACGAAGTCTCTCCGATTTCTGAGATACTTGTAATTTACTCCTCCAGATCCAGGACCAGAAGTCAACAATTAATTCCAAATGACCTGCGTGTAAAATGAAATCACTAAGCCGTATTCAGCCGACACAGTTTATGCGCCTTAAACAGTTTGGTATTACCAACCTCTAAAGATAAGACTATTTATGGGGCATGGCAAGCTACCTCTCACTGGTGTGACGATAGAGTTAGCTGCATGTTCTTTACAGGACGTCGCAGTCAATCCCAGCATTTATTGGCTGTTTGTAATTTTCTAGGGCATTTTATTGTTATTATTTTGCCATTGCTTTCTGATCTTCCGACATCTCATGCCATTGTGAAAACCAACGCAAAGCTATGTGCTCCCAAATCGTCATCGAGTGACTTCTAACACAATATGTCGTGACTGTGAAAGTGAGTTCAACAACCACATACCACTGACGCCGATGTAATAAGGATACGTGATCCAAATTAACGCTGGCAAACCATGTGTAATGAGTTGTTGGCAAGAATAAATCCACAGTTAAAGCGCACTTAACTATTATTACTCTGAAAGGGCAGACCATTGAGCGGAGTCACAGACATACCGTTGAATCGCATTCGATCGCAGGCTGTCGTTGAAATATCGAACAAATCCTGCAAACATGCATGTTTGGATTGGTAACTTTAAAACAACAGCCTCAGTACAGCTGGAGTAGAAATTGTTTGTACAGTCAGTTGATCCTGTGTACAATCCGTTGGTCTTGTGCACAATCAGATTGTCCTGTGTTGCTCCTGTGTGCAATTAGTTGGTCCTGTGTATAATCAATTAGTTCTGTTCACAATCAGTTGATACTGTGGTACAGTCAGTTGATCCTGTGTACAGTCAGTTGATCGTGTGTATAATCAGTTGATCATGTGCACAATTAGTTAGTCACGTGTGCAATAAGTTGATCCTGTGTACTATGAGTTGTTCCTGTATACAATCAGGCTTTTCAGCCTCTCCTGCATTGATATCGATGCTTCAACAAATATCATAAATCCCTAGCCTTTTTAAGATTTATCCAAGTTTTTGTTTGCTAATTCAAAGATACTGTGACTAATCTGTCCACCGAGGGACGTGTCCTATATTAAATCGGTCTGTTGACGTGTATTTATTTGTTATCGAAACTGCATCAATCGACGCGCACAATAGTATCCTTCTTTACGGTAATTAACTTTACGGCGATTTGCTTTTAGGACGTTTTTCGTCTATAAGCATAGTTTACATTTGTTCTGTCAGCACACCAGAAACATATTATCACTCACTGTAAGAGCAATGTTTCGACATCACACGTTTAGCAACCGAGTCCCTTGAGTGTGGTGAGCCTCATTTTATGTTCGAGTCTTTCGACGTTTTTCAGTGCTTGGGATCGCCTTCTGAATATTCTGGCTTCGATTTGGCGATAAGTCGTTCGGTTCACGAGCTTAGTTTTCTCGGAGACTTCTTGGAGTCTTTGGTAGAGCTACAGAATTCGTGCTTTGTGAGACGCTTTCGGAGAGACACCCAGCAGAAAGAGACCGAGCCATATGAGATACACCTGCTGCGTTCAGATGGAGTCTCTTGCCTTTTAAAACCCTCTTTTCAGTTTTCTTAAATCTTGGATTTCTTTTTATTCTGACACATTTCCAAGCTTTAGAAAGTTATATGTCATATGTGTATGCAGCATACTGTCTATGGTGTTATACATGATTTTATATTGATAGTAAAACAGTTCAGTAAAGGATCTGATTCTGTTTGTATTCCTTGAGGTGTATTGGAATAAGCTGCCAACACTATATTTGTATATAACAATCAGTACTCAATCTGTGAAATAGTCAACGTCACTCCAGCCGTGTTTACTTCCAAGAATATTTTCTGGTGCCTATGTTAGGCTAGGTCGACCTGGTAGCCCAAGTCAGTTTACAATAAAATTAACCGCACGATGTGATTACCGGGCCGGCAGGCAAGCGAGCTGGTCACGTGACATCGGTCACGTGTGAATGCCTATGCTTGTTCTAGTTTAAACGGTTTAAAAGGGATGCAAAAGCCAAGAGGATCGATTTCACTGCACCGAGTTTTATCCCTCATGGCTCGGTATCTTTCCGCAGGGCGACCTGCCTAAAGAGTCGCAGAAAGGACGAACTCCGTAGCTCCAGCGTCGACCCCCAGGTGTCTCCGAGAAAACTGCACTCGTGAACCGAACGCCAAAGCCAGATATCGAACCCAGAACCTTCGGAGTGCGAGGCAGGTGTCGTAAAAACTTTGCCACGGAGACCCCAGTTCTCCCCCCTTCCTCCTCCCCCCCCCCCCCAAAAAAAAAGCACAAAAAACTTTAATTGTAAAAGTGACATATGAACAGCAAGGTCACAGAAACCTGTCAGTAAACCTGCTGCACTCTAAATCACCATCTACAATTAATACAGGCTTCTCGTCACATCTGGCATGTGGAAATATGAACCGTTCTTCATCTGTTAATCCGCATCGAGTGCCGTGCTAAATGGTATGGGCGAGCATTATTGTAAACATCTTGCGTTCTCCAATTCTTGCATCAATTCGTGTTCTGACATTCAGCGTGCGATGACACAAGAATCAAGAATGTTTTCTCGATGCCTTCCTCTATCTCTATTTGCACAAATCTGTCCCGTTGTAATCATATTTTCGGTGCCTGTTTTCTTATAACGAGGCCACAAAATGATGACTGCCTATTTCTGACGTTTCTGATAAGTTGTCTTTGTAGTTACCCTCCTTCAACATGTTTAGATAACTCATTTCGCCTGCCCATAGCATTTTCAACATTCTTCTGTAAAACCACATCGCTGAAACATCTAGGGATGCATTTGCTTGTCTACTAATTGTCAAGGATTCACAGCCATACCATAAAACTGGCTATATCTAACATGCAAGAATTCATTTTCTAATCTCCAATGACAATGATTTATTGGATTCGAGTTTTACATTTATAAAATGCAGTTTTTGCTAGTCCTATGCTGTTCTTTATCTCTGTGATGCATCGTCCATCTGATGTTATCTATGAACCAAGAGATTTAAATTTCTACACTCACCTCAAGCTAACACTATTGACTTTAACTACATTTAAACACGGCCTAGTTCCTCTTTATATCACCATTACTTCTGTCTTCCTATTATTCAAGCCTATGCTAATTATTTTCACTTATCTACAACCACTGTACCTACCTTTAAACTTTTAAGAATGTAATTAATTTCTTGTTTTCAAATACAATTGCAAATCATTATAAAATGGGACAAGTATATTTTAACTCTTTCATTTCTAGATAGATGCTGCTTAAAAACTAGTTGCTGTCAACGTCTTCACATTCCGTGCCGAATGGAGCTGGCGATCACGCTAATCAAGGAACCACTGCCTTATGTGTTCTTGATAAGTTACACTGCTGATCGTCCTCCTTGCCACTCTGTCTGTCCATTGGACATATTCTCCCTTTGTAGACCTTTGTTTCCAGCACCCTCGATCTTTCCAGTTGCTACTGCATTCGTCAGACTCTTTCATCTCATCATCATTTCATCTTGTTCCTCTTGTACTTCGCGGTGTCGAGATGAAGAATACAGAGCGGGAGAGTTGCAGTTTATGGGCTTCATGTATCAAGATTCCCATGGACTCTGCTATTCCCTCTGTCCATCGTTTACGTGGTCGGCCTCTTCTTCTGCTTCCGTTTGGTCTGTACATCTTGATTATTGTGGTATACTGTTAGTTGTTAGCCTTGTTATATGGCCAAACAATTTAAATTGCTGTTCTCTGATGAAATCCAGCGCTACTTTGACCAACATTTGATCCTAATTTCTTCATTTATGATTTTCTCTTATTGATGCAATGAGTATTATACTCAGGAATCTCATTTCTGTTGTAATTTTTCTTTTCTCTTTTTCTGGCATTGTCCAGGTTTGGCATAGTGTTGGTAGGAAGATTGTTTTGTAGGGTGCTATTTTATTATTCATTGATACGTGTTTGTTATTTAGTAATGCTGCCATTTGTCTAATGAGTTGATTTGCCTTATTACATCTATTTTTGATCTCGTCTTCTGATTTGCCATTTGATGACATTATACTTCTTAAGTACTTGTTACGTGTTCCGTCAGATGGATATTTGTTGTTGTTATTGTTTTTTTCCTTCTGTGGTCATCAACTGAACGAAAACTTGACGATTGTCTTGTTATCATCTGGACCGTCTCTCTTTGTCGAAGTTAAGGTCTTGTAGTACGTCTGTAATTTGTTTCATTATTTGGCACATCATCAAGATGTCTTCAAACATGGGCATGATCTTTACGTAACAATACCGTGTCACAAAAAGCTTGACTGATGTCGAATAGACGCCAGTATTCATCATTACAACGTGGAGACTACATTTAGAAAAAAAGTGGACAAGGAAGATAACGAAAGATGGCGTACTCGGAGTTGCAGGCATTGCTAGAGCACTCATCAAAACAATGAATGGAATTGATGGGGAATATCGGAAGAAGAATTTACAAGCGTTTTAAAAACTAAATGGTTGACTTCACTGTACATAATTTTATCACATATGGCTCGTTCTCTTTCGGTGGGGTGTGCTGCCGAAAGTGTCGCTAAAAGTACGAACTCCATAGCTCCAGCAACAACCCCCAGGAGTCTCCGAGAAAATTGCACTCGTGAAGCGAACGAAGCAGGCCAGAATCGATCCTACAACCTTCGGAGCGCCAGGCATGCGGCGTAACCACTTCACGGCGGAGACTCATCAGAAGAAGAAATGGAGTAGAAGACTTTAGCTGTGTGTAGGAACATACTGAGAACCAAAAAAAAAAAAAAATACAAACAACAACAACAAAGGAAGATACTGACATATCTAAGTGCAAAGCTTAAACAGTTGAGCAACACATAATATAGGCAACAGCAATTCCGTTAAAACAGCAGATGGCAGAAAAGATGGGAAAATCATGATCATCCATGTCTGCTCCAGACTAGGGACACGAAGTAGAAGAACAAATGTGTGCCACCAAAGAGTGTGATAGAAAGCACACACGAAACATATGGTAACCAGTGTTACAACTGAAAGAAAATGAGAAATAAATATGTGGTAAAGAGAACATGTTTTGGATGGCAATGTATTGAACCAGGGGACTGCGCAAACAGCAGGATTGATTAAGAGATTATAGCGCTAGGTTGTGGAGAAACAATCATCGATGCCTGTCTACTCATTATCCCATTCAAATGAAGAATGTCCGTATATTGGAGCCCTAGAAACATGCAAGAAACAACTGAACTAGTCTTGGTGAAATATTTGTTTTAAAACTTTAGTTTCTGTTTTGTTAGTTAATAAAAAAAAAAACAACAACACCATACACACACACACACATTATTTAACGTTTGCTTATGTTTTTCCGTCTTATATACTTCTTTGTACTTCTACTATTTAATTTGACACTCTCTTATTCTCTTCCGAAGTTTCTTCTTCTTCTTTTTCTATTACAACTACTACTATCACCAAGACTAAAACCACCACCAATACCACCACAGTCAACTACTAAACATTACAACCTTGCCAGTCAATTCATTAATCGTTTCTCATTAGTCAATTAATCTGTCCTTAATTTCAAATGTTTAACTCTTGTCTTCGCACCAGTGTGTTAAAATTATGTGAATAGCATTTACGCTAAAAGGTATTTATTGTTGGAAATATAAATGTTAGCATTAGTTGTGGAGTTCAACAGTTTTGGTCATACATCTATTAATAAAATGATGAACAATTTGTTATTCCATACTTCGGCCGCAGTCATTTGTTACTTTATGTGATAAGTTCTGGACCAGAGAGGGTTAAATACAATTTGTCTGACATAGAAATAATTAAAGTAACAACCGGGATTGTGTGAATTAACCCATACACTCAAAGAAATGTCTATTTTTGTTTCCGTAAGAAATTACACTAAAAGAAAGTCCCGCAAGCTGCGTGTATCGTATGAAAATAAAGAGAGCGTACTAGGATATGCTAAATTACTATAATATCATCCGATAAGATAAAGAATAAGCAGACACGTGAAGCCAGGTTGTGACACACGAGGAAAATGCTCATCACACATCTCGCGATGTTTGAGACTAAGAGAGTTAGAGTAACAACTGGAAGTGTTTTTCGTACTGGGCTACACCAGGTTCTTCTTCCGGGAATAAATGATTTTCATAATTATCATTTTTAGTGATTATTATTAATAATACTTTTAAGATCACAAATACCGAATTATTGGAAAGATTGGACGGTGTGACATTGTGTGGCTCAGTTTTCGTAGACTTAGATGGAAGGGCACATTAGGTGGGTGGGCGATGGTAGAATATCAAAGGACATCTTTTTTTGGTGAAGTACACTATTGTTAAAAGATCTCCGAGTTGGCCTCTACTATGGTACAAGTGGTGTAAGCGGGAAATGATTGACACAAGCATTGATATTACATCTTGAGAACAAGTTGCAGCAGATAGCACTTCATCGAGTGAAGATATCAGGACTAGAATCAAGGCAGAGGCCACAATGATTTCAAACAGGTCACACACTGAGAGTGTGAGACGTCAGATGGTGCGTGATGGTGGAAATTACCATGTATTCACACGCATCCATTGTGGGAAAACAATTACAACCCGAATTGATTTAAACAGTCAATTCACTACGACCATTCTTCGGAAGTCGGAGCGTATCTGCTTACACGGCGACGAACCACCAGTCTGCACACCAATAAGCCAGACATGGGAACAACGGATACTCACGCAAACCTCAGTCCGGTATGACATCAGACTGATGTTGGATAACAGGATGTCTTCATCCGACATACAGGACTTCACGCTGCAGTTCACAGCCAGCGAACGCAAGCAAGCACTACCACCATTGGTTGAAGTTATTATACCTTTTTTGAAACACAATATAACAAACTATCGTCTGTCTAGACGCAAGGTGCCAGTATTATTAGTTTGTATAAACCACTGTGGCGTTTAATATGACCAGCATCAGCTTTAAAAACATGATGTTCATGTGCTAGTGTTCAGATGGTCAAATGTTGCACATTATCAGCATTTTCTTCTTCTTAGTCTACGATATTCTAAGAATTCCTCAGTAACATTTCTTCTTGAGTGATTGCAAAATGGTCCACATTCTCATCCATATGTTGCCATGGGAAAGTTGCATGTTGTCAAGAAAGTTTACATTAATGAATTTGCTGGTTATGGGCCATAGCTTCTTACCACTGTTGAACTACTGCATTGCTGTGACCAATCGCCATCTTTCTTCTCTTCAAGTCTCACAAGATGTTAATTAAGGAGCCAAGAGCTTCAAAGTATATGACCTTTTCAATGTCTTCTATAGAGGAGCGGCTGGCCGAGTGGCTAGAACGCCGGACTCTCATTGGGGAGACCCGGGTTCGATCCCTCGGTAAGGTGTGGGATTTTTTTCTGTCGGAGGCAAAAAGAAAATTCTAACCTGCACAGTTGGCGGCGACTGCACTAGCCAGGCGGCCTGAATTCCTCAGCTCAAATACCCCTCTACCATACACCGCAAGGTACTATGTTGACAGTAAATGACAGTTTGACAGTAATGACTTCTATGTTTAGTTTCAGTTTTAGTTTAGTCAATGGATCAACATCACGGCACACGGGTGTAACCAATACGTGCTCCGTTCGCCTCCTAACTCAAGCCTGAGTCCGGAGAATCTCAGCTTAGTGCACGAACTCCATAGCACCGGCGAGGATCTTGAAATACTTTGGGTAGATTTTTAACTCAAAACTTTGTCCGGGCAACGCCGTTAGGCTACTCTTTTTTGATGTCCAACTGCCAATGGATGTTTTACGTGCGCAACAATACACACGGGCTTCCGATCTCACTACCCAGAAACCAGGAGAAATTTTCTGTTACTAGAAGTCCACGTAAAAAAATCCCGGCCCTCACCAGAGCTTGAACCCGGGACCTCCAGCACTCGAGGTGGACACCATAACTCGAGACCACTCAGCCTCCTTTAGGATATAAGTGATGACGTATGTTAACTAAGTGTTTTGTGGCATATGGCAGAGCAGCAACAACCTCACTACACTGTCCTTGTTCGAAGCCATTGTTTGTAAAGTCCCCCAACTGATTCACATCGGCTTCCAAATTTCTTCCCCAACCTGTCCTTAACATCCCCATTTTATCTCCCTTCTATAGCCACATAGAAGACCCAGCGACCTGGCAGACTGCCTGGCACTCACAATGTCTTCTATTTTGATTGGGCTATTTTAGTTCACGTGTTGTTTTGTCCGTGTACATAACATTATGTTTGGTTTTTATTGTATATTCAGAAATGGATTTCAACCCGCGCCTTATCTATTGACAAATAGAATTAGCTCGTCTAATCCTTAGCACTATTTTAGAGATGAGTCGTCTCATCTGCATATCTGAGTTATGAAATATGATTTCCACCAGTTACACACTGATATAAATTGTTGCTGATCTCAAATATTTTCCTGCGCTCGTTGCATTTTCGTCATAGATGTTAAACAAGTGTGAGAAGAGAATTCATTCATGTCTCACCTCATATCTTATATATACACCAAAGCAGTGTTGTGTTTCACCGGCGTCTCTGACAGTTGCTTGTTGTTCAAATATAATGATTCAATTAAGCTAATCGCATTTGCTGGAGACATATCTCTCATGAAATTTCACAATATCTAATTCTGAACACAGGCGAAGGCATTACTATAATTTGTGAAACAATTAATAAGATCTACATTGCACTTTTAGCATTTCTCACATATTTTTTGCATGTTGAAAATATGATTAGTTCCACTGTCCTTACTGAAACATGCTTACATGTCTTGTAATTCAAATTCTCATTTACGTTTAATGATGTTAATGATGATTCGCTGGAGAATTTTGCTACCATGAGTTATTAATGCAATACTACGATAATTGGTGCATAGTTGTACATTTCCTTTACTGAGATAAAGTAATTACTGAAACTATTTTAGCTAAAGTAACATTCGTAATTGTGTGAGGCAAAGTAAAGACAAGGATTGTGTGAGGTAAACTAAAAAAAAATGTGATTGTATTGATTGATTGATTGATTGATTTAGGAACCGACATCACAGCATTCGGGACATTCCCATAAGCGCTCCGTCCCCATCCTCAGCAGTCAGCGAAGAGTTCCAACACTAATAGTTCCAGTAGCAATCTAATTGTATGAGGTAAACTAACAGTTGCAATTGAATTAGGTAAAGTATAACCTAAAGTTATGTCAGCTAAAGTAACGACTGCGATTTCATGATGTGAAATATAAAACGTATCAAGAATTAGGTAAATTAACTAATATTAGTTTGTGAATTACATTCTCACATATTTTCCTCTTATGCAGATCTCTGGTAGAGACTGCTGGAGGCCTGGCCCTTCCAGAGCTAATCAGCTTGGTTAATCTTGTCTCTGCTGGAGATCGAACACAAGACTATCGTCTTGGAAGGCGAATACACTAACCAAACATCGCTACGGCTACCTAATTCACATATTTGGAATTATAGTTCTTCGTCCTCTTCCTATTCTTCTTTATATATCTCTCGAGAAGTGTGCGTCTCATCTAGATATTAATCTCTCTAATTCATAATACAGTCTGCCTGTCTCAGAAATGCGCTTGAGTAAAGTATAATTATGTACTTTCTTTAGACAACTCCATCAGTAGTAACTCCCTCCCCATCCGGAAGTTAGAATTTCTATGAAGTTTACTTCCTCTTGACAAATACCATACAAAATAGCGTGCTCCACCCAAGCTTGTGTCATCATCATCATCATCATCATCATCATCATCATCATCATCATCATCATCATCATCATCATCATCATCATCATCATCATCATCATCATCATCATCATCATCATCATCATCAAGTGCCTTGCCGTCTGGTATGAACTATCAAGCTTCTCCAAAACTTGCAACCTCCAACAGCATGTAACAGTTCGCAAGCCCGCCTATGCCAAGACACAATACTTTCAAGAATTTCTCTCAGTATCCTCCTCTATGCCGGTCTCTCTGGCCGAGGGGTTACAACACTTTCTCCGTAATCCAGTTTATCACGCAGAGTCTCGTAGCGGGCGAGAGCTGGGAGCGGTTCGACCCCCGCTGGTGACTTGCGGGATAACTGAGCCGGCCGCTCAGAAAGCAATGGCAAACTACTGAGCGTAATCTTGCCAAGAAATCAACAGACGGCTGAAAGATGCTGCTGTTGACAGAGATGTCCTGTAAAGGATATGCGAATAAAAAAAAAAAAAAATCCTCCTCTATCTCTTCCCACAAATATTTCCAATGGTCACAATATGTTCCAGTCTTTATCTGTTATTGTTTTATTACACATAAGAGGTGTGTAAAGGCTGCATGTGATTACAATTGCTATGGTGTTGTTATCGTACACAAGCATGTTTTTGCACTTATTTGAAAAAAGCTATGTGTACGATCTTACTACCCAAGCTACCAAGATCACATGGTTGTTTCTTTTGTTTCGTGGTATCTTCCGCAATTTTAATGCTAACTGAAAGAAAAGTTACATTATAATGCTAGTTAATTTAAGTGTGCACAATGTTTGGTCCAAACCTAATTTTTGTAAGGATCTGAATCAGTGTAGTCAGTACAGCCACTCGCATCTGTTGTATTGACTGTTTGATTCTACAAGCTAGCAGATGTCTGTTCTGAAAGATGCAGATATCCCACTGTTTAGAAAAACATGGCGTGTAATACGAGTAAATATCATCCGATGTTGGTTTCCTTGAGTGGAAGAATTACTCAGCCACATCATTACCAGTTTGGCTGATTGAAACAATCACCATTACACGGATGCATGGAAGGAATGAATAACTAAAAGGAAGAGTTGGTATATGTTTGTATTATTGGTTGTTGGGGGTTGGGATGCAGAAGTTTATAAAGTGATGAGCAGATGAGTGCCTGTTTGAGAATATATTTGAATAGTTTGTTTCTTCTTCTTTTATTCACTTGAAATTTGTGTGTAACTCCAACTTGTCTAGTGTATGAATTTATCTAATGTTTAGTTCACTCAGTGGTCCATAGAATTTATCTTCCACTGTTATTTCCAGGCTTGTCCATGGGACACATTTTTCAGTCCCATTCCCGTCCCATTCCAAGGCAGTTTATGCCTGTCCCATCCATCCCATCCCATGGGATTCCCACGATAATATTAATACGGAATACAGTTCAAATGAAATTATGAAATTTATGAAAGTTTAGGCTTCGTGTCTACTAAATAGGACTACACGTACAAAGAGACATGTAGAACAACATAATTTATTAATTTTAATATTCAAGAGTATTTTATTAAAACAAAGTGTAATCTAAATATGACAATTCAGTGTCATTCTGACATTCATTCTGTTTCTGAGTCACTCTGCTCATTCAGCACATTATACATTTCCTGCTGATCGACTGTTTCTAATAATTCAGTTAACCCAGGTAATCCCTGAACCATTTCCAAAATTTTCATCTTACATGCAAATCTGATATACACAGAGTTTATAACGAGAGCTGGTAACATCCGTTTTCGTAACTTACTCAACAACAATCCAGCTGCACTAAATAAGCGTTCTACTGCCGCTGAGGACACTGGTATGGCAAAAACAATGTTCGTACTTGCTGTTAGCAGTGGAAACCTATGTTAATTTTCCCAATAATTTAATGGTTGTGGAGTTGGTTGCCGTAATTTTTGAAACGTGGTGACTTCATCCTCAAGGCATTTGTTTCTGGGGTCATCAAACTTAAATGCTTTGTTTGGTGGAGGATCAAAAAATAAGTCAAATTCACTTTTCGGCTTTTGTTCCACAATTCCTGCTAATTCACATACAGCAGATGATTCAGAAAAAAAAATTTAAATCTTTGATGAATGAAATAACAGTTGGAACAACAGACTTAGAAAAAGCGATCCAATCATTGGCCCATTTATTGGTGTCCACATTCCCTTTCTTCTTAGTAAAACTGACTTGACCGTGTCTTCTACTTTGGCTTTAATGTCAACTCCAGCAAGGAATGCTGCAGTAACTGCCAAAGAACTGCCGCAATATGGCCAAAGTGTTTCTCCAATCATTTTCTGAAAGTTCTGACAATATTTCTTCACCATGCTGCTGGAACTTTCTTCGTCAACATCAAAAATAACTTTGTACAACTGATAGTCTTTGAGGAAGTATAACAGCAAAAGTAAATGAGATGTAGCACCATCAATTTCTAGTTTGTCAAAATAAAGTTTTGAATTTCTCATGTATGTACAGCATTCCTTTAATCTGAACAATATTCGGAATGTGGTTTAAGAATTCTTCATCATCTTCATGAAAGTAGTGCGAGTAATTTTTGAAATGGGCATTGAAACGTTGGTAACATGATCGCATGCACGCATTTATTAATTTATCCGATGTCCCACCACGAGATAAAGAATTGATCATCATCATCATCATCATCATCATCTTCCACTTTTGCCGTCAAGCGTCGTGGGGAGGAAAAATCGATACCAGTACATAAAGAAAAACGAAGAATAAAAGGCTTCAAAAAGGTATTTTTTAAAATGTTGCTATGACATGGCTACTGACCAATGTGTCCCATGGGGAATACAAATGTTTGCTGTCCCGTCCCATCACATCCCATGAGATGTTTCCATGGGATTCCCATGGGAATCCCATTCCCATGGACAAGCCTGGTTATTTCTCTAGGCTAGAAAGTATGCCTAGATATGTTGTATTTTCGTGCAGTCTTTGAGTATGTGGTCTGCGGCGCCAATCCGCGTATGCACATCGCCACTTGTAAATAGATAAATTGATGCAAATAGACAGGTTGAATGCTAATATGAAGTGAGTTGACTGATTCATGGATTGCGATAAAGGATAAGAGTGTAATTAGTAGATAGATCGATCGGTACGTTGAAGATTGGTCGGAAGAGTCTAAATATGGACGGTATGGTATAGGAATGGATTTTGTAACAAATAAATAGACTTATCGTTGATAGAATCGCACGGATGCAACAAGACATAAGTCAGCGTCAGAGAATGATAAGCTGCATCGATGAAAACAGCTCATGACGATAATGGAAATAGCGACATGTGAGAATAATTCAGTGGTAAATTTGCAGATAAATTCAATGATGTTCTGGATGATAACAAATGTGCAGAGATTCGACGAGTTTGTGAATGATGAACAAAGGAACAGACAAATTCGATGATGGTCTGAATGATAAATACATGGACAGAGAGATTCGATGGTTATTTAAATGATGAATAAATGAACAGATAACAACGAAAGAAAGAAATTTACTTTCAAAGGGTTAAGAAATGGCCAAGCAAGCCCATCTGATATTCTATCCTGCGAATATCTATTCTCTTAAACATTAATCCATTCATGCATCACTTATTGGGCTAATCTTATATTTCAACGACAAAATTAGAAATAATAATGACATTTTAAACGCATGGAAAATATGTTATAATCAATAATGCATGACTTACTAAAACATGTTGACATAGCAGTTATCATTACATAAGGTAGATATATCGTAATACAGTTAGAAGAATTGATTTAATTGGGTTTTCTTTTTAAACATTTTTTTAAGGAGTTAGGAGAATGTTTATTTTACTTGTCCTTTGATATTATTATCTTTTAAATGGGGCATATAGTCTGTACTGAGATAGTGTTCAAATAGGTTGCGAATGTATGTATAGGGATATGTAGTGTCTTTGATTTGTTGTGGAAGATTATTCCACAGTTAAGCTGCTGCGGAAGCTAAACTTGTTTTGCATATCTGTCCTAGGGTTAGGGTCATGTAAAATATTTAATTGTTCACAATGTCTTGCGTTATATTTAAACAAATGCCAAAGGTAACTTGGAGCAATTTCATACAGGATTTTGTGAATTAGGTTTGCCTTATTAAAAAGTATGCGTTTGCGGAGTGGCAGTAATTGGAGACGTTTATATAGGCTAGAATTGTCGGTAAGCGTATTATAATTAATTAAACCCAGTTCAATTTTTCTGTCGTGAGTAAAGGAGCTTTGTGATTGAATTGAAACAACCATCACATATTGTGGAGCAATAGTCAATGTGTGTTTGTGTGTTAGAAGTATCACCATCATCATCATCATCATCATCATCATCATCATCATCATCATCATCCAGTGCCATGCCGGCTGGGGTAGGCGATCATGCTTCTCCACAAATTACGATCTTCGACGTCATGGAAGACTGTCAGTAATATTTTCACTCTGTCTTCCTTTCTCTTTCTGCATATCTTTCCGCTTGTAACAACTTATACCGATTTTTGTCTTCTCATAACATGGCCAAAAGACTATGACTGCCTCTTTCTGATGTTTTGATAAGTTGTCTTTGCGACTCAGCTTCACTTAAAACGTCCTGATTGCTCTTTATGGCTGTCCAATTAATTTTGAGCATTTTTTTTTTTATAAAACCATATATATCTCCAAGTCTTCCAGTGATTTTTTTGTTTGTTTACTAATTCTTCAGGATTCGCAGCCGTATGTTAAAACTGATTCTATGTAACATGCAAGAACTCTTCTTCTGACTTTCAAGGACAAGCACTTATTGAACAAAACTTTCTTCATGTGATAGAATGCAGTTTTTGCTTGTCCTATTCTGTTCTTTATCTCAGTGATGCATCTTCCATCTGATTTATCCATGGTCCTAGATATCTGAATTTCTGCACTTGCCCCAAAGTAACGTCATGTACTTTAAATGAACATTTTGTACAATATGTTTCTATGATATCACGATGACTTTTGTCTTTATATTATTTAAACTAAGGCCTATTCTTTTACTTTAAACAACCACTGTATGTATCATTTTCTGCAGATCGTTCTAGACTTGTTGCTATTAAGAAGGTGTCGTCAGCATGACGTAAGTTATTTATATTATGTCCATCAGCCAAGATCCCTGGCATATTTTCTGTAGATCTCATTATATATTCACTGTACAATGAGAACAAATCAGGAGACAATACACAATCATATCTGACGTCCTTCATTATACACTGAAATGTTCCTACAAGGTTGTTGATTCTTATGGCTGCTCTTTGCTGCCAATATATGTTTATTATTATTCGCAGATCTTTGCCGACAATATTCAGTTCCTCTAGTAATTGCATTGTTTCTTCATGCTTCACATTGTCAAATGCTGTTGAGTAGTCTAAGAAGCATAAGAACAGATCAGTGTTTACTTCTCTAGCTCTGTCTAATAGTGTCCTGAGATTATATATCGCCTTGTTGGTGCCATTTCCCTCAACAAATCCACATTGTTCATCACTAATTTCTTGTTTAATCTTGTTTCTTATTATTTTCATAATTATTCTGAGTAACAGCTTTGGCATGTGACTCATAAGACTTATTATGCGATGCTCTTCGCACTCTAAAGCGCCTGGTTTCTTTGGAAGAGCTATAGAGATGGATTTTCATAGGTCACTAGGAATGTACCCACTAGGGTAGAAGTATAGAATATCTTTTTTGTGTTTTTAATCAAGGACATTTGTAATTTTAGCAAGTTTGTAAACTGTATTCGCTGTTTGTTTAACGAGCTCTAGAAAATGGGAATTACAGGTTAGATTTCTATCAATGATAAGACCCGATGGTTTGTGCTCAGTTTCACTTTCTAAAGGCATTTTACTGATGTGGAGCTAAAGGTTCGCTGTGAGTTTAGAGTGTGAATTCTTTGCTATGTTACTATGTTTTCGTAAAGATAGATTCAATAAGGTCTAAATTTCGAAAGAATAATGGACAGAATGATTGGGTAAGGTTCTCAATGATGAACAGAGACATTAATACTTTTATGTTTCTATGGAATAATGTGGTTAGGTTTTGTCTGTTGATCAACTGCACTGCACAAGAATATTTTCACAAATGCTTCAGCTCCACCCATAGATAACTTAATGAGAATCTTAGCTCATGCAGCAACTCAGAACTCAAGGAGAATCTTACCTCATGGAGCAACTCAGTAGCTTCGGAGAGAAACCACTGGTGCATATTAGAATCACCAGTGCTATAAATATACACTTAGTGAGTAGATTTTCTACTGAGGAGGCAGGTTAGACGAGGCCAAATTTGGAATTTTTATTTCTAAAATTGGAATTGGAATTGGAAGATTTTCTAAATTTTAAATTTGGTCTATTATGTCTGATTTTTTAGATTGCGAAATCCCACGGAACGTGAACGTTCGCGACGTGCTCCTTAGTTTTTCGTCCTTGTCCGAGAAGGTTTGATGACCATTTTACTACCCTGAAATCAAGGGTCCGTATATGATTTCTTATTGTATTACAATAGTTCAGAGCGTGAAGGAACTATGTCTGCCAACGCGAGGGATGGACTTGCTAAACTCTAAGATACACCGGTTTCTTGCAACAAGTGATCCATAGACATATGAATGGATGTATTGATAGATATGCAGGCATGCCAATAGTATATCCACATACAGATGCAAGGAAAACGTATGGATACATAAGTATGAAAATTGTATAGCCATAGCAGATGAATGAATACATTTATTGATATGTACACATACATATAGTTTAAACATGACAGAAGAATTGATACTAGGAAGGATATACTACCATACGATTGATATATCCATAGAGAGATGTATGAATATATTGATGGATATCTAATCATAACAATAGTATATCCATGGAACAAATGAACGAACGAATGCTCGAACGAACGCACTCTTTATTTTCTAAGGGTCACAAATTGGGCATGCAGGCCTGTCTTACATTCGGCCCTTCCAATCACTCATCTTTCGTTCATTATTGTGCATGTTACATTCACATAGGAAAAAAAAAACATTGTCAAATGAATGTTGTAAACATAAGCAATGCATATTACCATGTTATGAGACAGGCAGGCAGCCAGACAGACG
>OY992892.1:77650028-77820028 GCA_963921405.1 Cepaea hortensis
ATGTCGGGGCTGTAAGGTGGATGTTCCAGAACGTCCTTCCTTAGTTAATTTTCTCCTGTGTTAATCAAGCCGTATGTGGTCTGGCATTGTCATGAAGAAGCAACACTACTCTAGTCAGCATTCCTAGAAATGTCAATCGATTATGCTTATGCTGAACCATGTGATGCTTCTGTTGTAATCTCAACAGGACAACCAGATCGGATTTCATCAACAATTTTAGAGCGTCCTTGAGAAAATCTTTTCTACCCAGCTATGCACCACTTTACAGGACAAACATTTGTCAGCATAAACAGGAAGCATTCCTTTATGAATGTCCTTTGCAGGAAGTCCTTTTGCCCCCCTCCCCCCCCCCCCCCCAAAAAATAGAAAAACGCACAACAGCACGTTGCTCTTTGGTTGTATTCTCCGTCAGTACAGTCGGCATTTTTTTTATGCGCTACGCATGCGCATGAGACACGTAGCGCCACCTGACGAACGGGAATATAAAGTTCGATGTTGCTGTCACATAATTACACCTGTAGAAAGCACCAAGTACATTTACATGCCATCTCACAGAATTGTGCGACTTACTTATTGACATGCCCTCGTATTTAACACCGACGTTAAATCAGCACTAAGGTATGGAAAAGAAAGAGGCGAACGATTAAAACAATGACTAATCAACAGGATACATACTTGATGGGCGCGTTGGTGTAGTTGATAGGGAGCTACGCTAATATTGTCATGAGCGCGGTTGGACGAGGTTTCGACGCCGTGTTCGTCGTTCGCTAACAGGGGACAAGACTGGCCACCTATCTCTCCGTGCATTTATACCTACATTATGTGATGACCCTATCAAATAGCATAGTAGGTGTCTGCCTCGGAACTGATATAATCGGCTAAATTCTCAACCTGTTCAAATTCCCCCCTGGGGTGTGGGGGGGGGGGATTTTAGGGTTTCCGGGGGAAAGGGGGGGGGAATTAAGATTATTTCAAGATCGCATTAATACAAGAACCGATTATTTGATATTGTTTTTCCCTTCATACTTTACGGTTCTGTACGTCTCACCCTTAAAGATTCATTATATAAAGTAAGTAAACCCACACATCACGTTTTATGTGGACGTGTATACTTGTCTTAGTATGTGCTATTAAATTTAGCTACCATTATTAATTATACTGTGTAAAGGGGGGGGGGGGTTAAGTAGGAAATACGAAAAGGGGGGGGGGAATGACGTTCTGAAAACATGGTGAAGGGGGGCACAGGCGAAAAAAGGGTGAGATCCACTGAGATAAATGTTGTGACAGATTGACCAGTGAGGAGTTCAGGGAGAGAACTTATCAAACAACGTTGTGGAGTTCATAGAGAGAACTGACCAAACACCGTTGTGGAGTTCATAAAGAGAACTGACCATACACCGTTGTGGAGTTCATAAAGAGAACTGACCATACACCGTTGTGGAGTTCATGGAGAGAACTGACCATACACCGTTGTGGAGTTCATAAAGAGAACTGACCATACACCGTTGTGGAGTTCATGGAGAGAACTGACCAAACACCGTTGAGGAGTTCACAGAGAGAACTGACCAAACACCGCTGTGGAGTTCACAGAGAGAACTGACCAAACACCGTTGTGGAGTTCATGGAGAGAACTGACCAAACACCGTTGTGGAGTTCATGGAGAGAACTGACCAAACACCGTTGTGGAGTTCATGGAGAGAACTGACCAAACACCGTTGTGGAGTTCATGGAGAGAACTGACCAAACACCGTTGAGGAGTTCACAGAGAGAACTGACCAAACACCGTTGTTGAGTTCATAGAGAGAACTGACCAAACACCGTTGTGGAGTTCATGGAGAGAAGTGACCAAACACCGTTGTGGAGTACTGTTGTGGAGTTCATAGAAAGAACTGACCAAACACCTTGAAGGAGTTCATGGAGAGAACTGACCAAACACCGTGAAGGAGTTCATGGAGAGAACTCACCAAACACCAGTGAGGGAGTTCATGGAGAGAACCGACCAAACACTATGAAGGAGTTCATGGAGAGAACTGACCAAACACCGTGAAGGAGTTCATGGAGAGAACTGACCAAACACCGTGAAGGAGTTCATGGAGAGAACTGACCAAACACCGTGAAGGAGTTCATGGAGAGAACTCACGAAACACCAGTGAGGGAGTTCATGGAGAGAACCGACCAAACACCATGAAGGAGTTCATGGAGAGAACTGACCAAACACCGTGAAGGAGTTCATGGAGAGAACTGACCAAACACCATGAAGGAGTTCATGGAGAGAACTGACCAAACACCGTTGTGGAGTTCACAGAGAGAACTGACCAAACACCGTTGTGGAGTACTGTTGTGGAGTTCATAGAAAGAACTGACCAAACACCTTGAAGGAGTTCATGGAGAGAACTGACCAAACACCGTGAAGGAGTTCATGGAGAGAACTGACCAAACACCGTGAGGGAGTTCATGGAGAGAACTGACCAAACACCATGAAGGAGTTCATGGAGAGAACTGACCAAACACCGTGAAGGAGTTCATGGAGAGAACTGACCAAACACCGTGAAGGAGTTCATGGAGAGAACTGACCAAACACCGGTGAGAAGTTCATAGAGAGAACTGACCAAACACTGTTGTGGAGTTCATAGAGAGAACTGACCAAACACCGTGAAGGAGTTCATAGAGAGAACTGACCAAACACTGTTGTGGAGTTCATGGAGAGATCTGACCAAACACTGTTGTGGAGTTCATGGAGAGATCTGACCAAACACCGTTGTGGAGTTCATAGAGAGAACTGATCAAACACCGTGAAGGAGTTCATGGAGAGAACTGACCAAACACCGTGAAGGATTTCATGGAGAGAACTGACCAAACACCAGTGACTCAGAAGGTGTGGAATGGACGCTGGCCCTGGACAGACACTGGGAGAAACTGAGAATAGTCTAACTACAAATGCTTTCGTCTGGGACCTACAGTGCAGGGGAAATACAGGTGGACCTATACTATGCAAAGAAGAGGATTAGAGACAGAATTGAGTGATATGTGAAGGACATGAACGGGGCTGTAGGAATGAAGAAATTAGAAGACTGTTATGCATAAAACCAGACATTCGCTTCATTAGAACAACAGATTACACGGTGTGGTCACCTATCAAGAATCCCCTGGTACCATGTGCCTCAAAGAGGCATATCGAAGACATATATTTGAAACAGAGCAAGGGAAAGACCACGTAAAAGATGGAGTGATGGTAATAGAAACAACCTTAGAGAAATTAATACCAACTTACACCGGGCATTAGAAAGAGTGTATAACAGATCGTTACATCTCTCTCTCTCTCTCTCTCTCTCTCTCTCTCTCTCTCTCTCTCTCTCTCTCTCCCCCCCCCCCCCCCCAACAATTTATTCAGGGAAATGGAGAAAGGGAAAAAAGAAGATAAGTGACAATAAAACATCTGTGAATGTATTGCTCATGCTGTTTCAGTGGCCTCCAGGGTTACCCAGAAAGTGATGTTTGTGTGTATGTTTCCCATACTTTTTAACTATTTTCTTCCACAGCGATCAACATTTGACATGCGTCTATTCCGACATGGTCACCCGTGCCCACCCAATGCCGCTGCTAACCCAATGTTGTTGCCTACCAAATGTCGTTGCCTATCCAATATTGTTGCCTACCCAGTGCCGTTGCATATCCAATGTCGTTGCCTTCCCAGTGTCGCTGCCTACCCAAAGACAATGTTATAAATCATAAATATGTTTTCTAAACCACGTTTTCACTTCACATTCAACTTCGGGTCATTCGCGAAATGTCTTCGCCAAGGTGGGTTTTCAGTGGACTTAGCCCCTAGCGATTTCCAATAAAGTGGTGCATATTTGGTAAATGAGAACAGGGCACGCAGATCTATGCAGCCGGTTTGGGAGGACTGATAAAACGATGGGATAAGTGCATCAATGTTGGTGGAAATTATGTTGAGAAATAAAGGGACAATGTAAGTATAAAAATAAACTGGTTTCAAGTTATCATACTTAGTTATTTTTCTACAACCATTTGTGACTTACTTATTAACTTACCGTCGAATTTTGGGAAGCAAAGTGCTCGGAGCAATATAGACTATATGACCCAAGGAGTGTCGGTTGATCTATTAAAATCTGGCGCTAGCAGCATAAGACACATGAGAAGGGACCTGGGAATTAATTTCTTTATATGATAACATGTTGAGAAAAGTTAACGTTTGACAAATGTCGGAATTCACGTCTGCTATCCCGTGTCCGATTTCCAATTGTCGAGAGATTTGTAACGTTCCAACGTGTATATGTATCACCCGAGTTTTTAGCCCTTTTGTGTTAACTTCCCTGGTATCATACGGACACAACCGGAAACCAATCAGAGGCGGATGTTATAATCCCAAGCCAATTCGTCGCACTAAGTACCTATAGTGGACATAGATGTGGGTAGCGTAGTCTTCGCTCCCAGTGGAGCATAGGACATCAACTGATTCACAGCAGACATTACACAGGCGTGGTCATGATTCGTTGGAGTATTCATCTGAAGCTTTCTACAGTGCCCAATATCACGAGACCTTAATCCTATTATACGACATACTTAGTAGAATAAAGTATCCGTCCTTCTTCTTTCTTCACCACCTCCTCTTCCTCCTCCTCTTCCTCTCTTCTCAATTTTATTCTTTTACCTCTTTCTCCATCTTCTTTCTCTTCTTCTTTCTCTCCCTTCTCATCTGTCTTCTTCTTCTTCTTCTTCTTCTTCTTCTTCTTCTTCTTCTTCTTCTTCTTCTTCTTCTTCTTCTTCTTCTTCTTCTTCTTCTTCTTCTTCTTCTTCTTCTTCTTCTTCTTCTTCTTCTTCTTCTTCTTCTTCTTTCACTCTTCTTCTGTCTCCCTCTCCTCCTCTGCCTTCTTCTTCTGAACTTCTCCTTCTTCTTCTTCTTAGTTCATCTTCAGTTTTACTATTCTATCCTTCCCCTAAAAGTCCTATAATACATTGGCGAGAGTGCCGTAATATAGACCATATTACTCCTCAAGTTTCTTCATTCACGAACACTGGGGCCGAGGTCCATTATCTTAAACATGTATTTAATCAATAAAGTGCCGTCTTAACAATGAAGTCTGGTTGCGATGCATGTCCAACAATGTCTGTCTGCCTCTTTCTTGTGCCCGCTGGAGGTCTGCTGTTTGTTCACCTCTTGACCATATCTTCCCAAAATATGGCCAACTTAATCCGCGCTAGTCGCCTTTCATTCCAAGTCTCTTTACGACGTCTGTATTTATTTTCTGTTAGAGAAATTAAGAGTCTATTTCTCTCTCTCCTCTCTCCTATCTCTCTCTCTCTCTCTCTCTCTCTCTCTCTCTCTCTCTCTCTCTCTCTTTCTCCCCTCTCTCCTCTCTCTCCTCTCTCTCTCTCTTTCTCTCTCTCTCTCTCTTTCTCCCCTCTCTCCTCTCTCTCCCCTCTCTCCTCTCTCTCCCCCTCCCCCTCTCTCTCTCCCCTCTCTCTCTCCCCTTTCTCTCTCTCTCTCCCCCTCTCTCTCTCCCCTTTCTCTCTCTCCCCTCTCTCTCCTCTCTCTCTCTCTCCCCTCTCCCCTCTCTCTCTCTCTCTTTCTCTCTCTCGCTCTCTCTCTCTCTCTCTCTCTCTTATATGTATAAACATATACTGTTCAAAAAAAGAAAAAAGAAACGCATAGCTGTCGAAGGCACACACATAGCCATACTTTTGATATTCAATAACTTTTTTAATGTAATGAGTTAATTGTTCAAATTGCACCCAAGAATACCTTAGGGTTCAGACAACCAATTGACAGTTTTTTTTTGCATCTGGGTCACGGGAGCTTACAGGCGTACGGGCTTTCCCATTACTATGGTGTGTGGCCTCCTCTTGCATCTATCAGCGACTGGTATCTCCTAGGCATGGATGCGTTCAGTCGTCTGATGTGGGCCTGTGGGATGGCTGCCGACTCTTCCTGGAGTGCCTGGAACAGATCACGACGATTGGCTGGAGCCACGTCTCGGCGACAGGCACGTCTATGCAGCTCATCCCACAGGTGCTCAATCGGACTCATGTCTGGAGACAGGGATAGCGAGGGAAGGGTGAGAATGTTGCTGGCAGTCAGGGACTGCGTGGTCAACAGTGCACAATGGAGTCTGGCATTGTCCTGTTGAAACACAGACCTTTGGGTAGCCAAGCGTGGAAGGACGTGGGGTCAAAGTATTTCATTGACGTATCGTGACGCATTAAATGTGAACCACTTGATCCTTCTGCTGTAACTGATCATTCCCAACACCATTGCACTTACACCACCGTGCGGTGGAGCTTCATTGCCGCAATAGTGGGCAAAACGTTCATTTCACTCACGGTAGATCCTTCTCCGCTGCAACAAAAAGAAAGATTCGTCACTAAACCAGACACATCTCCATTGGTTGTCTGCTTCCCAAGGACGATGTTGTTTAGCCCAACGAAGTCGAGGTTGGCGATGGCGGCGTGTAAGGAGCGGTCCCCGATGAGTTCGTTGTGCCCGAAGTCCAGCGTCATGCAGTCTATTTCGGAGTTTGATCAGGCACATGACGTCCTGCAGGCAATAGCTGGGCAGTTGAGGAAGCTGTTGTAAACCTGTCTCTGAGATGACGAAGCCGAATGAAGCGATCATCCGCTGCTGTTGTCATTTTGGGTCGTCCACTGCGATGCCGGTCTTCACCTGAGCCAGAGGCTTGGAACCGGTGCCCAAGTCTACTGATGGTACTCTGATGCATGTTTAGATGCCTGGCAACCTGATTTTGATTTTTGCCTGCATGCAGTCGGCCAATAGCAATGTTCCTTAGAGACGCCATAGATGTTTGTTCGAAAATGAACTGAATTGTTTTGTGTAGCGTTATCCTTTTATAGGGTTTCAGTTGCGTAGTCAGTGACTAGTGTTCACCTCAAATATTGTTGCTTTCACGTGCGCACATCATGAGCTGCGGCAACAATTTGGCCATAAACACTATTGACAAGCATTGTAATGATTACAAAAACGAACGCAATTCAGGTCAACTCGTGCATTTGACACTGTAAAGAACACGCGAGGCTGGTTTTTATATACCCTAGCACATTTTACTTACTAACTCATAAAAACGCACCCTCTGATTGATAACTATGGTTACTTTGTTTCATCAGTATATATATATATATATATATATATATATATATATATATATATATATATATATATATATATATATATATATATATATATATATAATTGACACGTCATACAATAACCTTACTCCGTGAAGGAAAGTGAAATTGAAGCGCCGTTCAATATTCCAAGCAAAAACAAGAAAAGAAAAGAAAACAACATTGAAATACAATGATAATTTATAACAAGAAACCAGTGGACGAGAAAATAAGACGGACATTTGCATATTGCCAGCAGTCGATCAGATATTGGGGCCATGGTGCTGTGTCAAGGGCGAGTTATCAAGGAGCGAAGAGATAGGAAACGTGGTAAAGTGACATAACGGAGTTAGCCTGCGAAAAAACAAATGAACAGCAAAAAGTGCAGACACATACTCATATGTTTAATTGAGATAAGATCGTGTGTGATGAAGTTGATTATATGTTCGAGGTCCGACTCTTTCTTGAGCGCACTGGAGAGCGACTAACACGATTATAAATGAACTACAAGAGTTTCCTATATATTCATGTCCATCATGTGCCATGCCGATAAGCGTGGGAGATTGTGTTTTACCATCTTGTCTCGCTATACCATTTGGCCAAGCCATCCAGGTATTTACTTCTCTGCCTTCGCCTTGTTCTTTACCCTTCAATCTTGCCAGCTATCACCAACTTCTCCAAATTGTTTCTTCTCACAGCGTGTTCATAAAATGGTGACTGTCTACGTCTAATTTCTCTTACCAGAGTACGGTATTAATAGGTTTCTTGTAGAATGTGGTCATTGGTTTTTCTGTCTGTCCATAGTTTGCATTTTCCCCAGAAACCCCATTTCAACAGCCGTTGGATGTGTTTCAGCTTGTCTGTTCATTGTCCACGCTTCACACCCATTTTATTTTTTTAAATTCGCATATCCTTTACAGGACGTCGCTGTCAACAGCAGCATCTTTCAGCTGTCTGTTGATTTCTTGGCAAGATTACGCAAAGTAGTTTGTCATTGCTTTCTGAGCGGCCGGCTCAGTTATCCCGCAAGTCACCAGCAGGGGTAGAACCGCTTCTAGTTCTCGCCCGCTACGAGACTCTGCGTGATAAACGGAATTACGGAGAAAGTGGTGTAACCCCTCGGCTAGAGAGACTGGCTTCACACCCATACATATCCTTAAATACAGCCTGCGTGAAAAAGGGGTACAATGGTATGACAGAATAAAAAATGTGGAGCTCATGCAGAGAATTCGACAAATACCATATCGGATGAATCATGAGGGGAAGAAAAACACTAGCGCCGGATAGGTCATGCATTGTGAAAACATGAGAATATTATCAATATAAATGCATTTGTCTGGACTCAACAGACAATGTTCAGGGAATTGTCTGGCATGGAAGGGTAATCAGTGATGGAAATGGTTAGCTCACCTCATATGTTGTGACCTAGACTATGTGAAAGCGGAGCAGATTGTACCTCAACAACAATCACTGCTTTAATACTACCTTTACCTTGAGTACAAAAGGTTGTAACTAGTGTAAATATTAAACGTCGATTACTGCTACAATTGTAAACCGTCACAACTAAGAACAGAAAACAGACATCAACTGCATGATATGGCAAGAACAAGTATAACAAAAACACAAATATTTATTTGAATCTCGACTGGTTGCTTGTTTGGTTGGTGAACCCTCTGAAAGGCAAGATAAAATGTTCAGTTCCGAAGAACTGGTGTTTAGGCAGTCTGATCTCTGAAATGAACGTCTATCATAGTGAAGTTGGTATGGCGACTTTTCTTCTGAATTAGTTCAAAAGAGCCATATCTTAGGCGACTGTGTTGTAAGGATTTATCCTATCCACGCTCAGTAACCAAGCTTTGCAACCAGCGACAACCGGTACTGGATATTCACATTAGCTGAGAATCATCTTAGAAGTTAACCATGTTGTGATACTGCACAACACACACGGACTGACTGGAATCACACCATAGCTGGTTATGTTTCCTTAAAAGGGGGGAGGGGGAACTAAGTGGTTTCGAGGTATGGTGTCCGCCTCGAGTGCTGGAGGTCCCGGGTTCAAGCCCCGGTGAGGGCCGGGCTTTGTCACGAAGTGAGATCGGACGCCCGTGTGTATTGTTGCGCAGTTGGAAATCGAAAAAGAGTAGCCTAACAGCGATGTCCGCGCAAAATTTCGAGCTAAAAATCTACCCAAAGTATTTCAGGATACTCGCCGGTGCTACGGAATACGTGTACTGAGCTGATATTCTCCGGACTCAAGCTTGAGTTAAGGGTAGAACGGAGCACTTATGGGTTACACCCGTGTGTCGTGATGTTGATCCGTCGACTAAACTAAACTAAACATGTTTCTTTAACTGTATTAGGAGTTTGATTGTCAACCAGGTCGACAATGTAAAAGATGGACAGAGGGAATACAGAGTTTATGTGAATCTGGATATATGATGCCCATAAACGGTCACTATCCCATATCGACATCGTAAAATACAAGAAGAATAAGATGAGATGAAATAGTTGTCAACAGACTCAAACTAGAATTAGTTGTGTAATAGGAATGTCATACTTGGGAACTGTCAAGGTGCGGTGTTATGTGTGTAGCAACGTGTGAGCTGGACAGACAAATCGAATACACATATTCACAATGCTTAGTATTCTTTATACTATTTAATATGTCTTTAGTAAGGCTTCAGTCAGATATGACTGATCTACCCTATGACATTAGACGCTACTACCTGCTTTCTATTAGCGCCATTGTTGGGCGGCCCTTTCCAACCCCGACAACCCAAATTGTGCTAACGGCTTCGGGTGGAGGAGCTCAATTGGAAGGGTACAAGCCTTATCCTGGTGCGAGAAGATGCAACTTAAGACCACATGTCAAGGCATGAGTGACAAGGCCCAAAGCCTTGTCCAGCAACTGGTCTATGATCGAAGCTCCGACTGGCGGACAGAGCATTGTTTTGCTGACCCGGCGTCTTCCACTAAGATGACGAGAATTGCTGAGAACCAGGGACAATGTAATGACATGATGGGATGCATTCAAAACCACTATTCGGTCTTGCTAACTTAATTATGGTAATGATATTCACGATGATGATGGGAGGAGACCAAGGGGAAGACCTAGAAGCAAATACCTGGATGGCTTGGCCTGGTGGCATAGTCGAGACAGGAACAAAGAGCTGATCCACGACTCTGGTGATCAAGTGAGATGGCAGAACATGACCGCCCACGCTTACCGGCATGGCACATGATGGATGGATGGTTATAATTATGATGCTGATGAATTATAGTAAAAGCAAGATTGACGCTTAAAGTATGTGAGATTATTATTGCGGTAAATAAACTTTCATCACCATTATGTGATTTTCTCACTTGGCGAGGGTAATCTAAAGACGTTTACTCACCTTTATACCAACTATCCACCCAAAAAAACAAACAAACACATAAAGCCTCGTGTCCTGGACAATTAGTAAACATTAAATCACTTGAAGCTACATAAATCTAATTCTGCAAGCGAATTTCGGAAAACATTGAACAGTAAAACTTAACAATCAACCAACCAACCAACTATACACATAAAGTCACCAGATAACGGAAGAACCATCAACTCAAAATGGCGACTCCCATCATTGGCATTGTAAACCAAATTATGCTATTCGGTTTACTTGGGTTCCGAAGCGTCACACGCAAGGCTTTTCAGACTCGCATGATTGTACACGTAATGTTTCTCAAACTTGCATGATTGTACACGCAATGTTTCTCAAACTTGCATGATTGTACAAGCAAGGTTTCTCAAACTTGCATTATTTTACGCGTAATGTTTTTCAAACTTTCATACTTGACACGTAAGGGTTTTCATACTTGCTTGACTATATACGCAAGGTTTCCCAAACTTGAAACATTGTACACAAAAGGCTTCTCATAGTTGCATGACTGTACATGAACGTTTCTTTAGACGTGCATGATTGACATAAATTTGTTTGTAGCCGTTTAATTAATCACATTAAGGCACTCAAATCTGGTTTTACTAGTACAAGTAAAATGTAAAGCCAAAAAGTAAGGGACTGTGTTACACACCTTAAGGGCCCCTGGGAGTATGCTCCTATAAACAGTTTCATAGACCAATTGGCCCTTGTGGGTGACGTGTCAGAATACGGCGGGCCAAGACAATTGCTGGTACCCATTTTAAGCTGAGATGAGCTGTGAAACTAGGTCATTTAACAATAATAATAATTTGAACCCACCCCCAGTTGGGACCGAACCCCGGACAACCGGAACGCCAGCCAAGTATCTAACCACTATGCTACCACGACTACCAAATTAAAAGTACTTGAATAATATCCACCGTGAGGCGTACTGTGTATTCAATGCTGGCTGCAGATTTGCAGACAAGCCTTACATCAATTTTAACGAGCTTAACAAAGCAATTTATCACCGTATATCTGTGAATTGTGGACCCTGAATACAAGATTTGGAATAAACTATCGGTCAAAGAAATGTGGTTTATTTGGAGAATGATACAAGTCCCACGTAGGACTTAGAAGGCCAACATCAGTCAGTGAAACCAAGCAGTCGTCGTTTTGTGGTCGAAATAATAGAAACCCATGCTAAAACAGTGTTTTGAAAACCGGGGCAATTTAGAATGACTGAAATATACAATTGGAAGATTTAGAGTGAAAGAGACCGAGACCGACAACGAGAAGATTGAGAATTTAGAGTAATCGAGATTGAGATCGAAGTCCCGAAGTTTTAGAGTAATCGTGAATGAGATTGAAAACGGGAAGATTTAGAGTAAGAGAGACTGAGACTGAAAACTGGAAGATTTAGAGTAATAGAGATAGAGATTGAAAACCGGAAGATTTAGAGTAATAGAGACTGAGATCAAAAACTGGAAGATTTAGACAAACAGAGACTGAGATCGAAAACAGGAAGATTTAGAGCAATACAGACTGAGATAGAAGACTGGAAGATTTAGAGTCTGAGATCGACAAAAGCAGAACATGCTGCATAAGTTCCTAGCAAGACACGGAAGACGATTAACGGTGGAACTCCTGGATTACACAGACAACTAATCGCTGCGAGGGAACGTTATCGCCGACACCGCCTAGCATGACACAGCACGATCATGAACATGATGCAATTGTTATCATTTTATTTACTTTTTATTTACTTTTATTTTTAGTTCCACGACAGTAATGAAGGACCGCCAATTTTGGAGATGGAGGTTCGAAATGTTCTTAAGCATATGAAAGCTGGCAAGGCCCCAGGTGCAGATAACATCACAACAGAAATGATTAAAGCTTTAGAAGAATTTGGACTAGAGCAAGTCACCAGACTGATGAACACATTATATGATACTAGAGATATACCTCCTGAATTATGTAACTCTGCATTTAATTGCAATCCCAAAGAAATCAGGAACCTTGGAATGTGATCAACATAGAACAATTAGTATAATGAGTCACATCACAAAGATTTTGCTAAGAATTATCATGCAAAGAGTGAGGAAGAAGATACAACCTGAAATAGGGGAAGAACAATGTGGGTTTGTAGAAGGAAAGGGTACAGTAAATGCTGTGTATATGCTGCGAATAGTTATTGAACGTGTTATAGAAGTAAACAAGGATATACATCTTTGCTTTATTGACTACACAAAGGGTTTTGATAGAGTTAGACATGTCAACATGGTGGATATGCTTGCAGATCTACAAATTGATGGGAAAGACATTAGACTTATGAAGAACATATATTGGAAACAACAAGCTGCAATAAGGATTGATAATGAAGTGGGACAGTATCAGCCAATTAAGAGAGGTGTTAGGCAGGGATGTGTGATGTCTCCAGATCTTTTTTCCCTATACAGTGAAAATATTTTCAGAAATGTAGAGGATATAAATGGAATCAGCATTGGAGGACGAAACATCAATAACATTAGATATGCAGATGATACAGTATTGATTGCAGACAATGCGCAGGACCTGCAAAAATTAGTAGATGCGGATGTTGTACACAGTGAGCAGCTGGGGTTAGAATTAAATTGTAAAAAGACTCAGGTTATGGTCGTCACTAGGAAGGAAGAAGTGCCACAATGTAATATACAAGTAAATGGAAATATTCTTCAACAAGTGAATCGGTACAATTATCTTGGAACAGTCATAACATCTGATGGGAGATGCCTTAAAGAGATTAGAACAAGAATCGCCATTGCGAAAGTAGCCTTTAGCAAGATGAAAAACATTCTGACCAATAAAAAGATGTCAATTGAAAGGAGAAAAAGAGTGTTGAGGGTATACATAGAGCCTGTTCTTTTGTATGGATGTGAAACTTGGACAATGGGCAGTCAAGCTGAAAAAACATCTGATGGCTGCAGAAATGTGGTTTCTGAGGAAAATGCAAAGAATACCATGGACAGACAGAAAAACCAATGACCAAGTACTACAGGAGACAAATGAACATCGTAAACTGATTAGAGAAATTAGACGTAGACAGTCAAAATATTTTGGACATGTTATGAGAAGAAATGGATTGGAGAACTTGGTGACAACTGGCAAGATCGAAGGGAACAGACCAAGAGGCAGACCGAGAGGAAAATACCTGGATGGCTTGGCCACATGGCATGGACGAGACAGGAACACTGAGCTGATCCACGACACTGGTGATCGAGTGAAATGGCGAGTCATGACCGCCCACGCTTTCCAGCATGGCACATTATTGATTGATTGACAGTAATATTGCTGATGGTGTCTTGATTGGCACGTTGCCATCTTGATTCTTGATAGCCCATAGTTTGTAAAATGGAGTTATACATCTCCATAGCAGAAAGCTTGGGCTCAACTTAGAGACCATGTGTTGCCCTTGAAGCACGATCCCTCTTTCGGCCTGCCTAGTTTACTCCAAAGTAATGCTAAAACCATTACGTCTGGAATAAAACAAACTGCAGAACCTCCCGAATCAGCAAAGCAATGCTTCAAATGTCAACTTGTTGGAGCTTTTAATCCTAGACCATTTGCCGATCAAAGCTTAGGGCTTGGTCTGCCCTGCCATGACTCTTGTCTTCAGGTTGCATATCCTTGCGCTAGTGTAAGGCGTGTACCCCCCCCCCCCCCCATTCCCCCACCCCTCTTTTCTAATTGCATTCCTCCGCCCGAAGACGATGGCACACTGTAATGTGTCGGGTTTGTTGAGCGCCGCACTAACAAAAAGCAAGCTGGACCGTTTACTATCAAACAGTAGCTCAACCATATCTGAGACGAAATTGTTGTTTTACTGCTGTTATTTTAGGTCATCTTCCCTCTGTTTATCCTGTAGTAGATTGATGTATGTTCTCACCACATTGCAATAATTTCAAATTTGCCTTGCCATTTCTATTATTTCTTTATTCATCTTGTTCTTTTGTTTCTTTTGCTTCCATAAATTATATTGCTCTAACATATTTCTCAAACTGACATGATATCGACATGATTAAGATACTTGAAGATCTTCAAAGTGATTGGAAATACCTTAGACTTGTAAACAAATATATTTGAAACAACAAATTGCTATTCAAATTAATAATGAACTATGTCAATATCAGCCTGTTAAATGATCTGTTTTCTCTATACAATGGAAATGTTTTTAGAAATTTAGAAGATATGAGAGGAAACGCCATTTGGGGGGGGGGGGCATATCATCAACTATATTAGATATGCAGATGATACAGTATTGATTGCAAACAATGAACAGGATCTGCAAAATGTATTAGATGCGGGTGTTATACACAGTGAACAACTGCGGTTAGAATTAAATTGCAATAAACAGAGATTATGGTCGGGTCTAAGAGAAAAGCAATATCACAGTGTAATATACGGGTACATGGGAATATTCTTAAACAAGTAAAGCGGTTCAACTGTCTCGGAACAGTCATAACATTCTGATGGGAGGTGCCTTGAAGAGATTAGAACAAAGCTCGCCATGACAATTGTTGCCTTTTGCAATATGGTTGCAACGAGAAAAGTGTGTTGAAGTGTTACATAGAACATGTACTTTTGTATGGATGTGACACGGGGATAATGACGAGACAAGCTGAAAAACCCCTAATGTCAATGTTAATGTGATTTCTGAGAAAAATGAAAAGAATACCATGAACAAACAGTACAACCAATGAGCAAGAACTACACGAAACAAATGGAAACTGTAATCTGATTAGAGAAATTAGACGCAGAAAGCTAACATTTTGCGAGCACGTTATGAAATGAATTAAACTAGAAAATGTGGTGACAACTGGCAAGATTGCGGGGGAAAAGAATAAGAAAAAAGACAGAGACATGGCTTGGACACATGGTATAATCGAAAAAAAAAAACGCAGATCTTATCCACGACTCTGATAATCGTAGGAGATGGCGAAATATGATCGCCACATTTATGGCATGGCGTACGATGATGATCATCATATGTTGTTATGACTTTGCCAGTTGTTCCTATTATTATACCCGGTGTTTCCATATTATCAAACCAGTTTTTGTTACCATTTGTTGATTATTTTGTCACCATTCCTTCTGCATTGAGTTTCTCATTTCCCATTTGCACCACAGTTGAAAAAGAACGTGGCCGTGCACTAACATGTCAACATGCGCCATCTTAATGAAGTTCTCGCTTTTAATGATTTCCTGTTTCGATTATTTATTATCATGGACTCTATTCCATTCAAGAAAACTGCCTCAATATAGTGTTTTCAGCATTGATTATTTCGTATTCAGCTGTGAATAGTTATTTGTAATAGCATATTTCGGTTTTGTTTATTCTGTTGTATTATGTTGTTGAATGCTATATACAAGCACAAGTGGGAATCAGAGCATTCAGTCCACCAGAAAGACAGTACATATTTCCAACTCGACCGAAGTAAACCAGTAGCAATATTCAGACTCCACACAGGACATAACATGATGAAATACCATATTTTCAATACGTTTGAGAAGCCCTAGGAGATACTGATGAATGTAACCGTGGAACTGGTAGATATATCTGCAACAGGAGTGTTTAACGTATGCAGAACATAGAACATCCTTTTAGCTAACACCCGCTCCATTTGAGGACACACTCTATGGAGATGTCAACAGGCTCAAAATGACTGCTGCTTTCAATTTAACATTTTCAGTACCAAACGGAAACTGAGTTTGAATTAAACAGAAATGGATGGTGGAAATTGAAAGTATAGGGTGTCACAGTTATGACTTAAAAGTTGATAATATGATAGCCGACATGCTCTATTACACACGAAATTAAAGGGGATTGCTTATGGAAGACTACTATAGTGATATTTTAACTTTAGTTAGATTTATATGACCATGGCAGTTACGGGAATTTTGAATAGGATGATTTATCACCCCATGGAAATTAATCAGTTAATTATATTGAGGTTCACAATTGAATATAGACGAAGAAGAAGAATGAAGCGAAGAAATATTAAATAAAAATGGTACATTTAACCAATTTAACTTCTGGCGCTGAGTCCTTAAAGAAAATTATTATTATTATTATTTCCTTTTTAAGGGGTCGGTTAGTCTGTACTGGGATAGTTTTCAAATATGTTGGGACTGTATGTATTTGGAGTGGTGATGTTTTTGATTTCGTGTGGGAGATTGCTCAACTGTAGAGCTGCGGGATGCGCTAAGCTTGTTTTGTAAAAGTCTATCCCAGGTTTAGGGATATGAATCCTTTGGAGCTGTGTGTATAGTGCAGAGGGAAGGCGATTCGTAATCCCGCATATCGCGTTCCAAACACAAATGCAACCGATTTAGAAGCAGACTGCCTCGTGTTGGTTTCCATACAATGGTATGGGTGCCGGATCTTAAGAAAGCAATGACGAACTACTGACCGTAAAACTTGCCCAGCAATGATAAACAGCCAATAAATGCTGGAGTTTACTGCTACGTCCTGTTTAGAATATGCAACAATTTCGTTTGCTAGTGTGGTGCAGACTAATGATTCTCTAGTTATACTATTTTCATGTTTTCTCAAATTTCGACCTATCCAGCACAAGCGTCTTCCCTTCACCTCTTGGCTCATTGATATTGGTCTAGTTGTCTCCATGATCTTGATGTTTTTGAGTTTTGCCATACCCTGCATATGGAGAGCTAGCCACAGTGATACATCAAATCGCATCCGATTATGTCAGCAAGCACTTGTTTACAATTTTCCCTGGTTTATTATCATAGCCTTTTATGAAATAACTCGAAATATCATTGTCGTAATCCACCTGGTCACTCTAACCCTGAGACGGAATCTGTGGTTACAGATTAGATACACAATTGCATAGTCGTAATTTATAAACACAACTACATTTTAAAGCAATCAAGCTGGTGAACACTCGACTTTCGTGTTGCCCCAAGGCGAGCAATCTAGAATATTGTGCATTAAACATTGCGACTTGAAAGCAGAAATCTCATTTTGAAAATAGCTAGCGGGAGTTGGTTTATGTTGTTGACATAAGGCAGATGCAAGATCTGCAGGCACGGGAGACGTGGAAGGTGTAATTAACGTCTGCATGTGTAATTGTGATAAATAAGCAGAGGAACAGAGAAACAGTCATAGATTCGGACAGGCACGCGGCTAGACAGACCGATAAAGAGATAGAAAGACAAACAGAGCGACATATAGATAGAAAGACAAACAAGAGAAACAAATCGACACAAAACGGTGGTAAGGACCGACACACATATAGATAAATATACAGAAATACATACGGATGGATTGATGGGCTAAAGGACTTACCGACGAACAGACAGAATGATACAGAATGTGATGGGTGGATAAATGGATTCGTTGCTAATGACCATCGTGTTTATTGCTAGTTGGCTTAGGCGTTCATGTCTCTCCAAAGATCTGGGCCCTTGGTCCTCTGGAACAACTCTGCAGATGATATTCCTCCATGTCACCGTCTCAGTCTATCTAGCATCATTTCTCTCGGTCGGTCTCTGCCTCTCTTCCTTTGATCTTTCCAGTTGTCACGATGTTCTCCAATGCCGCTCTTCTCAACACACGACCAAAGAAAACTTTTCGTCTTTTTCTTATTGCCGTATATGCTGTTCTAGTTTAATTAGAGTATGCTTAAAATTAGTGGAACTGCGGTAAGGCTGTGGAAATGTAAACAATGTAAAATAACACAAAGTAATGCAGCTTAACAGAACACAATTACGAAAAACACAGGACATTGCGGAGACTAACCATCATCAGCAAACAAATACATACTCAAAACACAACATATAATCACGGAGAAGACCCTCCAGTGACTACATTAAGGCATAAGAACGGGATAAAAAGAATAATAAGATGAAACAATAAGAAAAATGAAGACAAATAAAACGTTGAATTTGCTACTTACCTCAGAATTCCAGGTTGTGATACTAACATACATTTCACCTTGATACTCTTATATAGACAGCTGTGGGAGTCTGTGGTCTGTGGTGTCATGGGGACCGAGGTAGGGGATGGTAACTGTTCAGTGAGTATCACAGTCAATGAATGGAAGTGGTACATTAAAAATAGGGAGGAAGGTAAGACGGGAAACTAGAAGCAATGGAGATGTGATGGTGGGTCTAAATGAAAACTAAGAAGGGTACATAAAGCTGCGTTTTCCAACGTGATTAGGTAATCGCTCTCACGCCAACCCATTTTGTCACCTCTTATGTCATGACTAGTAGATTGAATAGAATGTTGCACGTTCTTTGCAGGACGTTGCAGTAATCTCCAGATTTGTTTTCTAGACAATCTTACGTTGAGTAGTTTGCCATAGCTTTCTGAACAAGAAGTCAACCATTGAGTCCACTTTAATACGGTTTAAGAAATTCTCTACCCACCAACAGCGCACTAGAAACTTTTGAACGAGCGCTCTTATCCTTACAACGACGTCGATCGAGTGTCAGATTACAGTGTTAATATTCTTTGCTTCCATCATGGACTCTGTTAACATACGGGTGAAAGTGAAACATAGGGTGACCTTGTAACATAAGGGTGAACTTGTAACATAAGGGTGAACTTGTAACATACGGGCGAACGTGTAACAAACGGGTGAACTAACTAGCTTCCAGCTCAGTAAGTCGATAGAACTCTAGAACACCCTGACAGAAACTACAGTTACATCCCAATGCTTAACAATGGATTACAAACGGGATTGGAAGAAAGTAGCTGACGTACAAATAGTCGTCTAAATTGGACAACGAACGTGGAAAACAACTTGTTATCGATTGCTTCCTGTACGAAATGAATTCCTGTATCGACTAAATGATTTATTCTGTTAATTCCAGAGGCACGTTCTGATAGTGGTGTCTTGAAAATTCAGTGAGTTTCGTGCCATTGGAACGTTGCAATTTGTAAATAAAAGATATAATAATACATCTTCTTTTTAGTTGTTCATGCGTCGATGTACACTTGTTCCTGCAGCGAAGCGCTGTTGTTTGGGCATTAACTATTTTGCAGACATTTTGCAGTTCATAGCAAAAGCTAATGGCCGACGTTTGGTGCAGGAGAGCCTGGAATATGATACTACATCATCTAGCTTAAGAATGGAGGTGGAGGCAGTCACTGCAGCTTTCCACTGGATCGAGAATACGATACACACACACACATCGTGATTGTAATTGACTCAGAAAGCATGCTGAGGAAGGTGAGGACAAGCATGCTTCGTGCAGAGTGGCTTGCTTTGCCTCGGAGGTCACGGGTGGCAAGCATCGCCTGGATCTTTTCGCCGGGGCATGCCGGTGTGCTGGGGAATGAACAGGCAGACAGATTGGCTAGCTGTGCTAAACTTGGTGGAGTATAATCAGATTGCTACTGGTACTATATGTGTTGGAACTCTTCACTGGCTGCTGAGGATGGGACGAAGCACCTACGGGAATGCCACGAATGCTGTGATGTGGGTTCCTAGATCAATCAATCATAACCGTTTTGCACAGAAGAAAATCGAGACACTTGAACTTAAAGTGGTAAAAGCTCCACCGCGGAGCAAGCACGACCGGAGGCTTCTGATATCAGAAGTGTCCCCCTCCCCCAACTGAATGTATCGGCCATTTACCTTCTTGACTCTCTCAAGGAGCGGGTTCGTTCGGGTTATGACTCCCAGACGTTTTTCTCCTGTCGTGCGTATTCACCTTCGAGACGTTCGTGACCGTCAATTTCGCATATCGGCGTCGCTAAGTGTGTCGGCCGAAAAGCCACCCCACCCTCGGAGGACGAACACAGGGTACCGATACATCTACTAGCGTTAGAGTACTAGCAAAGTACTTAGAATATCGTGGACAAAGAAGAAACAAACAAACAAAAAGTACTGATTGTCTCAAAGATCTGAACATCGAAGAAAGATGGCTCATAAACAGTATGAAATGGAAACAAATAGGCATTTTAAACTCCTGCGAGAAAAAATCGTACTGAACATCACAACGTTGCACATACCTTACAAGGAGATCCACGTGTCACGAAATACAGGTGAAAAATTCGAAATCAGAAGCACTCAATAAATATAAAAAATGAATAATAAAATAAAATAAGATAAAATACACACGAACGCGTACAATACGACACACAGACGTTTCGATTCTCAGAATCTTTGTCAAGGACAACACAGATAGCTAACGACAAACAACGACAAAACACAAACACACGACCTATCACTTATGATGCACAACCTGATAATTACAAGTGAGGCAGAAAATGTGACTTGGCCAGCTGCGAAAACGCTTGTGGCGCAGAATTGAAAATGGGTTGCCAAAAAGGATTTGAGTAGCCAAAAATATGTGAACAGTCTGCTATGAAAATATAGAAATGTGGGGACAATTAAGTCTAGATATCAAGGGGGGGGGGGGCAGCACGGTAATAGGTAGTGTAAACAATTGGGGAAGATGCCACAGTTATACTGTAGCGTCCACGACAGTATTAATTCCTGCTGGGTGGATGCATCCCAGATTGTTGATTAGCTGGCATTCAATTTTAAGTCTGACGCAGCTATTAGAGAAGCAGGGTTTTAATGCAGTGACACATGCATCGTCGGCTCCATTGTGGTTGGAGGAATTGAAATGGTTGGGGACAGGTTTGTCAGCGCCCTGATTGATGTCTCTGAGGTGTTCTCTAAAACGATCCGCAAGACGTCTGCCCGTTTGGCCATTGTATTTCATGTCACATCGTTTGCAGATGATAACATAAATCAGATTGCGGGATGTGCAGGTGAAAGAATCTTTCAAGGTGAAGGTGCCTCGGGGAAATGTCATTTCTGGTGTCTGAACAACGTATGGGCATGTCAGACAGTTCCTACAATGGCATTCGAAGGTGCCCACGGATGAAGTAACCGCGGGGAGGCGACTATGCACAAGGTGGTCTCTGAAGCTCTGGTTACGGCGGAAAATTACCCTGGGGCCATTTGAGAATACCTCACGAGTGGTAGGATCGGATTCCAAGATGGACCAGTGTCTCGGGAAAATGTGCTTGATGGCATAGGCATGTGGATGGCATACATAATCTTAGAAATGGAAATAATTTATCCATAATAAAGCTATGGCTATGGATTTCAAATGTTATGTTTCTGTGTCCTCTGGTCTCTCCTTCTGTCTTAGACTTCTTTGAGCGCCAAATAATACGAATTTATGAACGATCTTCTTCTTATAGTCTATGCCGATTGAGTCGATGACTATCCAAAACCTTTTTGTATCATGCGCTGCAAATAATTTATGATAGCGATGTTCCTTCATGCCATGATTTCAAACTTGGTATCCCCCTGCTTCTTCTACCTTCCACCTTTCCCTTAGTGATTACGTACTCCAGCTTTCTCCTTCTCAAGGCATGCCCAAAGTATATGGACTGTCTTCTTCTGATGCGAACAACCAGTTCTCTTTATGCGTTAACTTCTTTCAACACTATGGAAAACCGAGTGCACTAAAAAGACAGTGAAATTCATACAGGAGCCAACATTGCAGATATAGACACATTTAAAGCTAGCGAAAGAAGAACTCCTTCCGGGATATCTTCATTGTTTTTCTACCCGCCTACGGTGTTCTCATTATTCTTCTATAATTCCCAGTTTTTTTTTTTTTTTTGGGGGGGGGGGGGGGGGGTTTGGTTCGCATATCCTTTATAGGACATCGCTTTCAACATCAGCATCATCCAGGTGATTGTTGATTTCTTGGCAAGATTACGTTCAGTAGTTTGCCATTGCTTTCTGAGCGGCCGGCTGACATTCCCCGTAAGTCACCAACGCGGCGAGAACCGCTACGTTCCTCATGTGGATACACGGCAATACTGAGAAAGTCGCAAACCTCTAGGCCAGGGAGCAGCATTTCCCAGATTAGCGATATAAAAATCCCTAACTCAAGCTGAATTCGAACAGTCGATCACCGTGTCGGTACGCAAACGTGATCTCCACTATACCACCGCGGGCCCCTTAATACCTGAACAAGTAAAGGTCAATTTTACAGGCTTTAAAGTGTACTAGGCTTATGGTGTTATAACCATAATTTATAGACCAACCAGCATTCGGTGGCTGATGATCTCAGTATGAGGCCGACCACTTTTACTTCCCAAAACATTTCCTAGGACACATTGTAGGCTGGGTCTACCCGAAACCCCATTTGAATTCTCTAATACGTAGTTATAGGAAATTAACGTGCACGTAGTATCGACCAATGTGCATCGCGATCTTCGGAAATGAAATAATTAGGTAATAGCCACGGAAACATCAAACAGAGATTTGGCTTTGATAAATGTGATACTTTCACGGCATCAAGAATATACAGTAATTCGTGGAGCTCTCAATGGATCTCGCATCACTTAATCTAGCCAGAAGTTCAACCCAAAAGCACCAGAAAAGTCAGCCATATATTGATTATACTGTATTTGATTGCAAGTACATTTGAAAACAGCTAAAAATGCAATCAGTTAAGAACACGTCAGTCCATAGTGGCTTCCATTGAAAACAAAAAGGCAAAAGAAACGAATACATTTCAAAATATTCAGAATAAGTTACCGCGTATTGTACGAGGGTAATTTAAAAAGTAAGTCACAAATGGCTGTAGAAAGATAACTAAATATGATAACAACTTGAAACAGTTTAGTTTTATACATATATTGTCCCTTTATTTCTTAACATAATTTCCACCAACACTAATGCACTTATCCCATCGTTTTATCAGTCCTCCCAAACCGGCTGCATAGAACTGCGTGCTCTGTTTTCTAAACCACGTTTTCACTTCACATTCAACTTCGGTGTCATTCGTGAAATGTCTCCCGCCAAGGTGGGTTTTCAGTGGACTTAGCCTCTAGCGATTTCCCGTAAAGCGGTGCATAGCTGGGCAGAAAAAGTACGACAGCCAGTCAATAAGTAAGTCACACATTTCTGTGGGGTAAATGAAAACAAAGCATGCAGTTCTATGCAGTCGGTTTGGGAGGACTGAAAAAAAAACGATGGGATAAGTGCATCAATGTTGGTGGAAATTATGTTGAGAAATAAAGTATGTATGTATAAAAATAAACTGGTTTCAAGATTTTATCATAGTTAGTTATTTTTCTACTGTCATGTGTGACTTACTTATTAACTTACCCTCATAAAACGTTCTTTAATAAGAGAGAAAGATGAAGAACAGCATTTCGCGCTGTGTGCGATCGTCATGGGCATAGCATTGCTTGTTCCTGTACAGATTGAGTATTGGTATGAGTGGACTGCGTTATAATAACAACATGGCGATAATTCCATTCTAAAATAACTTGAACACATCATCGATGTGTTTCATTTATCATTTTTGCCTTTACACATTTACACAACTTCAACATAAACACAGCATCCTGCTATCACCTGCATTTTTTTTTTATTTGGTCGCTTATCCTTTACAGGACATCGCTGTCAACATCAGCATCTTTCAGCTGATTGTTGATTTCCTGGCAAGATTTGCGCTCAGTAGTTTGCCATTGCTTAATGAGCGGCCGGCTCACATACCCCGTAAGTTACCGACGCGGAGAGAAACACTACCGATTATCGTGCACGTCACATTACTCAGTTAGTTAGTTAGTTAGTCGTAGTTCCAACCTCACAGCAACGGGTCGCCCCCATTATGCTCCGTTCCTGTGCCAGTGAATATAGCATAAAACGCTCCCCACTGCCCAATGTGAAAATTGGAAAAGACAGGAGTCTCGACAAACAACCGCCCGCACAGATCCACTGTGCATAATGCCGCTGCCAGAATGTCAACACAATAGTCCCCCACGAAACACCCAGTTCATTTCTGATGGAATCGGCAGTCATTTTCCCATTTGGATGTTTCCTAGATGTTCACCCACACAGTCCACGAAAATACAGTTCATCGTCGATGGCAGTGGCAGTCAACCAGAAGCCCAGCAGCCACGCATTTCTGCATAAGGCAAAAACCGGTTACTCACGAGAGTATAAGGGATTACGGAGAAAGTCGTGTAACTCCTAGGCCAGGGAGATGACTTGTATACTCATAATAAATATACAACTCGAATAAAACTATGACACATCAATATAAATGTTGCATTGCCCAAAACAACTCTGAGCCGGTCTGTCTCCGTCCACGGTCTCAGCTCAAGTATCGTGTTTAAAGATACTTTTCTCTCCTGGGCGCGGTCGAAAGCGTGCTTCTTGCACAAGGCGATCCGCATCTTCAACCATGATGAGAGTGTGAGCATTAGTCACTGTCGATCATGACAGCGATGCTTTCGCCAGGCCGCTCTGCGTAAAGAGCCCGAGCATTGTGGGATAAACTCTGGTGCAATGAAATAGATATTCTCGCTTTTAAATCCCTTTAGACAAACACATACCAAAAATATCCCATCGGGATTCAATCTCATTAAATGATGTTCCGTATCTTGACCTGGTTATACCCCATTATGCCCCTATCTGCGTATGTGATGTTTGAGTACCAGCCTTGCACACCTTTCTGATTTCTGAGCTTGAATGGGAGAAGGAGAGCTCTGCTTCACATTTCCAGTGGATATGATAACTTGGTACTTGTCAGAGAGGTCTCTACATCAACTTCACTGCCATAGATCCACCCCTCTTTATAGTGCAACATATTTCTATGCCAGAGCTTTAACTTGAGACTTACAACCCATGAAGTGGTTTCATCAATGAATCAAGCAAACTGTCCGTAGAAGATATTGTGTTGCTCGCAATCCAAGGAAACCAAGTTAGCGGCCTAGGAAAAGAAATAAAATAGCTGATAACCTCTCACAAAGACAGATCAATCCTTTCACGTAGGTGCTTTGAAGTCGAAAAATGCGAAAACCAAGTGCAGTATTAGACTGGGAGAGTGAAACGTATTTAGATATTGTGCGAATGTAGAGATCTGGAAAGTCAATTTGACGCCAATCTGCCCCTGACAGCTGATAGTGTAGTTCGCGAAGAAAGGAGATTAGGCTTCAAGTCTCCAATTCTCGGTACAATGTTGCCCAAGAGCCCATTTAAACAACTGGAGCACAAAACACAAGATTTAGTAGACAAGGATTCTGGCTAAGGAGTTAACTACACTGTTCGTAATCCCGTATATCCACGAGGTGAAAACAACAGTTGTGAGAATCGGCAGCGGTTAGCGCCGTGCCGGTAACTTACGGGGAGTATGTGAGCCGGTCTTTCAGAAAGCAATGGCAAACTACTGAAAGTAAAACTTGCCTAGTACATCAACAGCAGCTGATAAATGCTGGTGTTGACTGCAACGTCCTTTAAGGGATATGCAACATAAGCAACAACAAAAAAAAAAAAAAAAAGAAAAAAAAAAGAAAAGAAGATTCTGGAGAAAAGCTGAAGCTGGACTCAGTTATTGACAAATGGACTATGAATATAATGACTCGTTGGTTGGGGCCAAGCAACAAAACTCCCGTGAGACAGATGGGACGGAAACTAAGAGTGTAGACAAGGGTTAAAGTGGAGAAACAGAAGAAGGGCATTCGAAGTAATTTAACATCATGTACATAGCCTGGCAGGTGAAGCATGATCAAAGTTGACGCCTTAAGAAGCCCAGGTCCTGCCGATATCAAAAGAAAGATGTTATAAAATATCCACTAGTTTCGAATTCCAGAATTCATGAAAATAAAAACTAGATGAAACTTTATACAATTTCCATGTAAGAGAAAATACTATGTCTCTTCGTTAATTTGTTAGGTACATGATTTCTTGATTACTTAATTTGTTAGGTACATGATTTCTTGATTACTTAATTTGTTAGGTAAATGATTTCTTGATTACTTAATTTGTTAGGTAAATGATTTCTTGATTACTTAATTTGTTAGATAAAGAATTGCTTGATTACTTAATTTATTAGGTTAATGATTCCTTGATTACTTAATTTGTTAGGTAAATGATTTCTTGATTGCTGAATTTGTTAGGAAAATAATTTCTTGATTACTTAATTTATTAGGTTAATGATTCTTTGACTACTTAATTTGTTAGGCAAATGATTTCTTGATTACTTAATTTGTTAGGCAAATGATTTCTTGATTACTTAATTTGCTAGGACAATGATCTCTTATAACTTAATGTGTTAGATGAAGATTGCTTGATTACTAAATTTATTAGGTAAATATGTCTTAATTACTTAATTTGCTAGACAAATGATTCCTTGATTACCTTATACGGCGAGAAATGCCAGAGTCTCCGTGGCCAATTGTTACGCCGCCTCACCCTCTCTCTCGCTCCAAAGGTGGTGGGTTCGATTCTGGTCTACGTCGTTCCGTCTCACGATTGCAATTTTCTCGGAGGTTCCTGGGGATCGACTCTGGAGCTGCGAAGTTAGTGCTTTGTGAGATGCTTTCAGCAAGGCGCCCTGCGGAAATAGACCAAACCATGTGGTATAAACCCGGTGAAATGAAATCGACCCCCGTGTCTTTTAAAACCAACTTTAAAGTGAGAAATACCAGCAGGGGAGGGTGGGCTGACTTACAGGTAAGATCAACGTCCAGCCATAAGCTCTGAGAGAAAACGTGTACTACTAATAACCGCTACCCACCCCTTAACAATGAATGACACTAAGTCATACCCACTAAAACCAATACTACCAGCCATCTGTACACTGCTCGGTATGGTCATTGGCCATTTCGCAATGCCAAGAATATTGAGGCCCTTGAGCTTAAACGTGGAAGAAACCTGACTCATAAACAGTATAGTTATTCGGAAAGAAAATTACATTGGTCACATTAAACCAGAGCAGAAATGGAAGGCGTAGTTAATGAAAGAACGGGCTGATGGTGACCAGCACGTCATCTGTGATGAGAGAGACTAATATTTCCAGTTCATTTGTTAATTATACAAGAGGGCATCACACTATGTCGTCAAAGGATGCGTGGAAAAGGATATATTACATTGCATCATCAACTGATGAATACGAAATAGTATATTAGTTTGTATCATCAACAAATGAATTGCACATATGATATTAGATTGTGTCATCAACAGATTGCTTTTTGTGTGATTTGTTCGCATATCCTTTACAGGACATCGCTTTCAACATCAGAATCTTTCAACTGATTGTTGATTTCTTGACAATATTACGCTCAGTAGTTTGCCATTGCTTTCTGAGCGACCAGCTCACATACCCTGTAAGTCACCGACGCGGAGATAACCGCTACCGATTCTCGCACAAGTCACTTTACCCACGAGAGTATACGGGATTACGGAGAAAGTCGTGTAACTTCTAGACCAGAGAGTCCGGCCATCAACAGTTGCATGGGAAATAGTATATTTGATTGTATCGTCAATAGATGAACACAGACGTAGGTAACAGCTTTCATTACAAACAGATGAACTGGATAACAAATATTAGATCATGAACAGATGATCAGGAAAGAGAATATTAGACAATCATCAGCTAAGAGGAAAAGGGAAATAATATATTATTAGAATATCATAAGCAGATGAACGGGAAAAGGGGATATAAGACTGAATGATCAATAAATGAACAGGAAAAAAAGGCTATTATCAACAATTGAACAGAAAGAGGATTACATGCTGCATTATCATTGTGAGGGACAAACAATCCAGGCGATCAATTGCAATCCACCTTAGATATCACAGCACTTGATCTAAAACTAAACAACATTGCAGAAAAACGGGACAGCCCCAAGGATATTTCATCACAGAACTATCAATAATTAAGCTGTGGATAAGTGGAGCGAACGGTCTTCCGTCACTGGGGTATTAAGTATGTGGAAATTCCTCAGATTGTCCAAGTAATAGAATTGTAAATCCCCGGGAAGGTTAACCCGGTCAACAAATGCCCGCAGAAGTCGGATGTGTCGGCCTAACGGCGCAAGAACGCAGCTCTGCTGTAAACAGGCACAACGCAATCACGTCCGAAAAAAAAACTCCGGATGAACGAAGAAGAAGAAGAAGAATTGTAAATAAAACGATTGCGTTTTGTAATGTCGTATCCGCAGTGGTCGTATTTGTTAATGAAGCCGGGAAAGTTGGTACGAATATAATTTACTTTCACGATTGTATTTTACTTGATCATTGGAAACTGTGTAGCGTATTTTGATATATAGTTAATACGTATAGAAAAGAAAAAGCAGGGCCGACAATGTTTGGAAAATGTTATGCTTCCATGGTGTGAGAAGATAATTGCACATGTATTGATTGCTACTGATAAACATCGAATAAAGAAATGGAATTCAGAGCAGACACATATACACATTCAAAGCCATAGTGTAACGTACAACAAGATTCGAACCTGCCGCTGGCACACGATAGCGCCTAGCTGAAGGAACATATGTACTTTAGCGTAAGGACAACTAGGAGCCAAAAAACGGTGTTTCGGTAGGCATATGTATAACAGCCAACACCTCATTTGGGCACGGGTATCTATTAGCAGGGTTTAAAGGCGGTATGTTGGTCTTCATTGTACCTGGTGTGATCTCATATGGTCTAGTCCAGTGGTTCTCAACCGGTGGTTAATTTCCCCCCCCCCAAGGGGGAATTTTAGGGTTTCCAAGGGGGGGGGGGATTAAGATTATTTCAACATCGCATTAATACACGAACCAGTTACTTGATATTGTTTTTCCCTCTATATTTTACGGTTCTGTACTTCTCGCCCTAATGAAGTTCTTTTTATAACATAAGTAGACCTGCAAATCACGTTTTATGTAGATGTCTAGACTGATTCTAGTATGTGTTATTATATTTAGCTTCCATTTTTATGTATACTGTATAAGGGTGGGGGGATTTATAGGGAGGAAATTCGAAAGGGGAGGCGGGGGGATGACGTTCTGTACATATGGTAGAGCTGGGCATGGGCAAAAAAAAATTGAGAACTACTGGTCTAGTTCCTTTCTGCTGAATTGTCTGTCGAAACCGTCGCCCAGAACGCGAACTCCGTAGCTTTAACAAGGCCCCCCAAGGAGTCTCCAAGAAAATAACACTCGTGCACCGAACGACTGAATTCAGAAACCATCCCACAACCTTCAGAGCTCAACTAAAGCGCTGAATAACTTTGCCACAGAAATTCTGGAATCAGCTATCTATACATTTACCCCTGGGGACTCTTCGTGGTGACGTGTTTACCTTGTCTGCCTCGTGCTCCGAAAGATGTGGGTTGGATTCCTGCCTACGTCGTTCGTTTCACGAATACAATTTTCTTGAAGACATCTGCTGGTCGTCACTGGAGCTACGGAGTTTGTGCTTTGTGCGACGCTTTCGTCAGGCCACTCTGCGGAAAGAGACGAGCCATATGGGATAACACCAGGTGCAATGAATGAGTCGATCTTCTTGTTTTTAAACCCATTTTTGTGTGTGCAGGCACCCAAGTCTCTTCACGTGAACCACACAAGGAGAATCTCTGCATCGATCTCAATGCGAAAAGTAAAAGACCAGACACCAAAAAAAAAAGAAAGAAAAAAGAACACATTACTGGACACTGAAGACAACTCAATGCTTCAACACTTTAGACCAACCGTGCCAGTGTGGATAGTACACTACCGTTCAATAACCACCGATACAAATTCAATTAACAGTTGAGTACATTTTCATTTGGGGGAAATGCGCCTCCAGCCAGCTTATACTAGTGTGTCTCCTTCTTGTGCCTTTTGCACTCAATAGAGAAAGGTTTTCTACCAATTCACGCCAAGTCCTCCTATCTTTTGCAATTTCCAGAAGCTACTTTCCCATCTTATTAGTCGTAGCATTCTAGCTGCTATTTCTGAAGACTGTCCTAGGTCAAAGGAAGAAATTAAACGATCCGGACTCTGTACGGCTTTCTCCGTTGCGCGTCATACTTCCTCTAGGAAAAGAGTCATATTTTATCATGGTTTACTGGGTTACTTTTCGTTTCATTAGACTTGTTCGAAGTTGGTTAGATTTTGTAGCTAATGATTTCTACTGCTTGGAGTAGTCAGTCCCTCATCATCCCGTACTAGATGTCACTTACGTCATGTATGGTAGGTTCTTATTCTTCACCATCATCATATAGCATGCTGATTAGCGGAGGCGGCCATGTTTCGCCATTTTACGCGATCACCAGAGTCGTATATCAGCTCTGTGTTCTTGTCCCGACCATACAACGTAGAAAATCCATCCAGGTATGTACTTCTCTGCCTTCCTCTTGTTCTCTTCCCCTCAATCTTGCTAGTTGTCACCAAGTTCTCCAATTTATTTCTTCTCACAACGTGAGCTAAAACTGTGACTGCCTACGTCTGATTTCTCTAATCAGTTTACAGTTGTTTCTGCATGGTGGGTTACAGTATTACTATTTGTTGCTTCCCTAATGGGCCCATTTGTGTAAATACAAATACGTAAAGGATCCCTTTACACGCCTTGGGGTTAAAAATATATAGGTGCTATCCCCGTTATGTTTATAGACCAATCGGGACTCGATGGATGATGTGGTCGATTTGACTCCGTTTTCCACAGAACATGTCCCGGCATCCATTTTAGTTTAGGTGGACATGGCGTTCCAGTTTTTGTGTGTGCCGTCATCTACTATTATACTTATTCTTCTTATTAACCTCTTCTTCTTCTTGCTCTTCCTCATACCCCTCCTCGTTCTCCTCCTCCTCCACTTCTTCTTCTACTTCATCTTCTTCCTCCTCCTCCTTCTCCACTTCTTCTTCTTCCTCCTCATTCTCCTCTTCCTCCTTCACTTCTTCTTCTTCCTCATCTTCCTTCTCCTCCTCCTCCACTTCTTCTTACTCCTCCTCCTCCTTCTCCATTTCTCCTTCTTTCTCATCTTCCTCCTTATCATCCTCCTCCTCCACTTCTTCTTTCTCCTCCACTTCTTCAATTTCTTGCTTCTCCCAATGGAGCACTGTCCCTCAGCCCACTCAAGTCTAACCATTTGTAGAATTGTTTACGATTGGTTGGGCTGTGCCCTTAAGTTGTTGTTTTTTTTTTAAATATTGGATAAGGTAGTCAGTCTCACGCCAACCTACCTCAGTCTCCCCTTACGACATGCATTATAGATCCCGGTGTTACTATTCGCTGCTTCCCTTATAGGCGAAGACAACACACAAGCAACAGCGGAACCCAGGGCAAGCATCACAATTTTGATTCGAACTCATGACAATCGTGCCTGCAGACAACAGTCCCAGCCACTGCACTACCGAAATCCCATCTTCGAAATAGTAAATTACATCAAGAACTCCTTTTACATTCCTTAAGAGATACGATAAAATACCCATAGTTTTATGGACTGATCGGCACTAGGTACGTGACAGTGGTCGTATTGATTGATTAACTGATTGATTAATTGATTGACCGACATCATAACATTCGGGGCATTCCCATAGGCGCTCCGTCCCCATCCTCAGCAGCCAGCGAAGAGTTCCAACACCAATAGTACCAGTAGAAATCTGATTATATGTCCGTCTCGCCTTTCCTCTGAGCGTCAAGCGTCGGCGATAGTGTTCGTATTTTCTTCCCAAGATATTCTTAGTACTCATTTTAGGGTGGATCAACTTGCAAACCCAGATCAGTCTTTACAAATCTGATCTTGTCCGATGGGTATCGAACCGTTGGCTACTGAAATGCTAACCTTAATGTTTTACAAGAATAAGGAAGATTCCAACAACCTACCTTCCCAGTAATTGTGAACTTTACAAATGACAGTAAGACAACGTTTTATTTGGGATCAATGTCATCATTCTCATCACCATCACTTTTATTATCACCGTCATCACCATCACCATCATCATCACCATCATTATGACCATCATCACCATCACCATCATTATCATCATCATTATCACCATCATCACCATCATTATCATCATCAAAATTATCATCATAACCATCATCACCATCACCATCATTATCATCATCACCATCATCATCACCATCATTATCACCATCATTATTATCACCATCATCATCACCATGTTGTTTAGTTTAGTTTAGTTTAGGTAGTTTAGTTTAGTTTAGTTTAGTTTAGTTTAGTCGACGGATCAACATCACGACACACGGGTGTAACCCATAAGTGCTCCGTTCTACTCCCAACTCAAGCCTGAGTCCGGAGAATCTCAGCTCAGTGCACTAACTCTGTAGCACTGAAATACTTTGGGTAGATTCTTAACTCTAAATTTTGCCCGAGCAACGCAGTTAGGCTACTCTTTTTCGATTTCCAACTGCCAAGCGATTTTTTACGTTCGCAACAATACACACGGTAGTCCAATTTCTCTACCCAGAGACCAGGTGAAATTTTGTTATTAGAAATCCATGTGACAAAATTCTGGCCCTCACCGGGGCTTTAACCCGAGATCTTCAGCGCTCAAGGTGGACACCATACCTCGAGACCACTCAGCCTCTTCACCATCATCATCATCACCATCATCGTCATCACCCATTGGTTTGACTTATGCAGGACGTTGCTTCCACGACACCCTACGACATATCTATCATAAGCCATATGTCCTGCCTCTGCTCCTGTCATCTGCAAATGATTGATCGCGTCATGAATCCACCTATGCTATGATCTTCCCTCTCTCCGTTTCCCCTACACACTTCCTACAATAGTCATGTTTTCCTGCCCTTCATGCCAAAAATGCTTAATTTTCCGGAATTATGATAGACATAATAAGCAATCTTCTTCAATGCTGTGCTCGTGTTAAACTGATATGTGTGTTCCCATTGTTTACCATTGTATGTTTAATGCACTCTATCACATATATTCTAAGGGACAAATGGATGTTTCACTTGGTGTGTTCGTGATTCACTTGGTGTGTTCATGATTCACTTGATGTGTCCATGTTTCACTTGGTGTGTTCATGTTTCACTTGATGTGTCCATGTTTCACTTGGTGCGTTCATGTTTCACTTGGTGTGTTCATGATTCACTTGGTGTGTTCATGATTCACTTGGTTTGTTCATGATTCACTTGGTGTGTTCATGATTCACTTGATGTGATCATGTTCCACTTGGTGTGTTCATGTTTCACTTGGTGTGTTCATGTTTCACTTGGTGTGTTCATGTTTCACTTGGTGTGTTCATGTTTTGCTTGGTGCGTTCATGTATCACTTAGTGTGTTCATGATTCACTTGGTGCGTTCATGTTTCACTTGGTGTGTTCATGTTTCACTTGGTGTGTTGATGTTTCAGTTGGTGTGTTCAAGTTTCAATTGGTGTGTTCATGTTTCACTTGGTGTGTTCATGTTTCACTTGGTGCGTTCATTTTTCACTTGGTGTGTTCATGTTTCACTTGGTGTGTTCATGTTTCACTTGGTGTGTTCATGTTTCACTTGGTGTGTTCATGTTTCACTTGGTGTGTTCATGTTTCACTTGGTGTGTTCATGTTTCACTTGGTGTGTTCATGTTTCACTTGGTGTGTTCAAGTTTCACTTGGTGTGTTCAAGTTTCACTTGGTGTGTTCAAGTTTCACTTGGTGTGTTCAAGTTTCACGCATTATGATGTTACAGATAATTCTGTGGCGAAAGTGTTAGGAATGCAATTCGCAATCCCACATACCGCTTTCGGAACACAACTGCAGGCGATTTAAAAGCAAACCGCATCATGCTGGTTTTAATACAATGGTATGTGCCGGACGTTCAGAAAGCATTGACAAACTACTGAATGAAAACTTGCATTTAAATCACTCATCTCATCTCATCTAATCTCATCATGTTCCTCTTGTACCTTGCGGTGTCGAGGTGAAATATAAACATCGTGAGAGTGCCCGATTATGGGCTTCATATATCGATATTCCCCTGGACTCTGCTATTCCCTCCGTCCAACGTTTAAATTACTAACAGCCAAAATATGATGGGGTTAAATGCTACGTCCTGTAAAGGACACGCAGCTAACTTAAATGTGGTCACAGAATCGTGCTCTGATTTTTTTGTTATCTGTTCCGCCCCATAAAATATGTACATGTCTCAGTTTTTACAGAGTCATATGTTTTTCTCCTTTTGATGTCTGTCATCACATTTCGATCGTCATTCAGCGGTGCATCTAGGTATTCAAATATATCTCACCATGCAATTTCTCTCCTTTGATAAATATGTACCGACATATTTGTTTTAAGATAAAGTCTAATATCTGATATATAATTGAGATAAGTTGCAGTTTTTGTATTGTTTTAAGATAAAGTCTAGTAGGTGAAATATATTTGACATAAGTTTAGTTTTTATTTTCTTATTGTTGTAATATAAAGTCTAGTATTTCGTGAAGAAAACGTCACCCACCCAGTGCTGATGGGTGTATACAAACGTGGATCTAGCATCATATACACAATGTTCCTAAGATGATTAAAAGGGTCATTTACTTTATTACCTGTACACACCTCAAGGCGCGGTAACCGGACCTTTACTTTACTTTACTTATACTAGGCATTAACGTATAATGTAGCAATTACTTCATATTTTGCATGCTTAATATAAGTGTTGAGGAGCGGCTGGCCGAGTGGCTAGAACGCCGGACTCTCCTTCGGGAGACCCGGGTTCGATCCCTCGGTAAGGTGTGGGATGTTTTTCTGTCAGGGGCAAAAAGAAAATCCTAACCTACACAGTTCGCGGCGACTGCACTAGCCAGACGTCCTTTATTCCTCAGGCTCTAAGACCCCACTGCCATACACCGCAAGGTACTATATTGGCAGTAAATGACAGTTTTTCAATATAAGTGTCAAAACAAAGGACAAAATATAAGACAGACCCCCATGTCCAATTCCTAAACAATTAAAACTACATTTAGTTCGTACATTTGTTTATCCATTGAATCATAATGGCAATATCAGTTGTCTTGGAATTTCGTGTGTCCCTATAGATGATTATGTTTCCGCTGTCTGTTGTGTAATATCAAATTCTTATTTTCAAGCTTAATATCTGCAGCTACGTAAATGATTACTTTGTTGGTAAAGTTAGTTAGTTGCATATCCTTTGTAAGACGTAGCAGTCAACTCCATCATTTTTGGTCGTTTGTGATTCCTGGGCAAGTTTACGTCCATTGCTTTCTGAACGAACGGCACTCATAACCTTCTATGAAAACTAAGGCAAGGTGGGCTGCATCTAAATCGCTCACAGCTGTGTTTTGGGCGCGGTCTACAGAATTACGAATTGCATTTGTAAGCCTTTGTCACAGAATAGCATGTTTTCAAGCATGTCGTTAATGATTATATTATATTAGTTATAAAAATAAACACACACAACAATATGATAATTTATGTGCGAGTCATTTTGGCTATAGCTATATTATATATATATATATATATATATATATATATATATATATATATATATATATATATATATATATATATATATATATATATATATTTATATTTTTGTTTGTACCTGGTGCATTGGTTTTACAGCCTGCGATTCAGATTTTGTCCTAGCCCCAAGCACCCATTGAAGCAGGCAGGCTGTGGCGGATCAGCACCCAATTGGCTGGGGGCTGCCCAGCTTGAGGCGGGCGGTAGCTGATCAGTGACACCTATAGGTGTCTCCCACCGTCAGAGGCAACGCGTGGCGCCCCATGTCTACGCCAACTGACAAGGACTTATAACCCGTAACAGTTGCCTCAAGTAAAGAGCTTCAAGTACCTAGGAAGTATAATATCATCAAATGGCAGATCAGAAGACGAGATCGAAAATAGGTGCAATAAGGCAAATCAACTCATTGGACAAATGGCACCAATACTAAAGAACAAACATGTATCAATAACTACTAAGAAAGCACTTTACAACACAATCTTCCTACCAACTCTGTGCTACCAATGCCAAACCTGGACAATGACAGAAAAAGAGAAAAGAAAAATCACAACAACAGAAATGAGGTTCCTGAGAAGAATACTCAACGTATCAAGAAGAGATAAGATCAGAAATGAAGAAATCAGGACTAAAGTGGGGGTTAAAGCTGCTCTAGATTTTATTAGAAAGCAGCAAGTCAAATGGTTTGGCCATGCAAGTAGGCTACCAGTCAACAGCATGCCACAACAGGCAATGACGTACAGACCAGATGGAAACAGAGGAAGAGGCCGACCACGTAAACGCTGGACGGAGGGAATAACAGAATCCATGGGAATGTCGATATACGAAGCCCATAACCGGGCACTCTCACGAAGTTTATACTTCACCTCGACACCGCAAGGTACAAGAGGAACATGATGAGAGAGAGAGAGAGTTGCCTCTCGCTTTGATTCCGAGACCAGTTAAGACCAGGGATGGAGTTATTGCCTCTCCATAGCACAAAGCCTGGGCTAAAATATAGAGATCATGTGTTGCCCATGCAGTATGATCCCTCTCTCGGCCTGCCTAGTTCACTCCAGAGGAAAGGTAACACCCCTACATCTGGAACAAGACAAGCTGCAGAAGCTGCCGGATCAGCAAAGCAATGCTCCAACTGTCCGCCTGTCGGAGCTTCGATCCTAGACCAGTCGCCAACCAAGGCTTAGGGCCTGGTCTGCCCTGCCATGACAATTTTGTCTTTAGCTTGCATTTCCTCGCACCAGGGTAAGGCTTGTACCCTCCCAATTGCGCTCTTCCGCCCGAAGCCGTTGGCACAATGTGGGGTGTCGGGTTTGGTAAGCGCTGACTGTGATACGGATCATTCTTTGGTTGTTGCAAGGGTTAGACTGAGACCAAAGAGAATCTACACAGCTAAACACAAATCTAGCCCCAGGATTAATATTATTAACACTCATGATCCTGAAAAGTGCTTTCAGTTTCAACAGCAACTTGAAGACGCTTTCACTGATACACCAGAAAATTGTACAGTAAATGAAAAGTGGTGTCAAATTAAGGAAACTCTTTGTAAAACTGCCGTAAGGGTTTACGGCACTGTGGATCATAAGAGGCAGGACTGGTTTGCGGCCAACAGCGAGACTCTGCAGCCCTTGATTGATAAGAAGAAGAAAGCTCTCTTAAGAAACAAGGAAAGACCAACGCGTAACACTCTGAGTGAGCTAAGGCAAGATAGGAAGGATGTGCAAAAGGCTGCCAGGCAGTGTGCAAATGATTATTGGATCAAGTTATGTGAGTCCATTCAAATCGCAAGTGATAAGGGAGACATAAGAAGCATGTATGAAGGAATAAAGAAAGCCTGTGGTCCAGTGATCAAAAGAAGTGCACCATTGAAAACCTTGACTGGAGAAGTCATCACTGATAAGAAACAGCAGATGGACAGATGGGTAGAGCACTATTTGGAGCTTTACTCAAGTGAGACCAAACTAGCGGATAATGCCCTCAACGCCATAGAGGCTCTACCAACTCTTGACCACCTGGACACACTTCCCACCATAACAGAAGTTAAGTGTGCTATAAATGAACTTGCATCTGGCAAGGCTCCAGGTAAGGATGGGATTCCAATAGAGGTTATCAGGAGTGGGCAAGACACACTCACTATACAGATCCACCAGCTAATAGAGCTATGCTGGCGTGAAGGACAAGTCCCACAGGATTTCAAAGATTCAAGCATCATAACACTGTACAAGAACAAGGGCGATCGGAGCGACTGCAACAACTATAGGGGTATCTCACTTCTGTGTATTGTTGGAAAAGTATTTGCCAGAATTGTTCTGCGCAGACTTCAAGTCCTAGGAGATCAAGTCTACCCCGAATCACAGTGTGGCTTTCGACAGAACCGGTCTACCACTGATATGATATTCTCATTGCGACAAATGCAAGAAAAATGCCGTGAACAGAATCAACCACTGTTTATTGCCTTCATCGACCTCACAAAGGCATTTGATTTGGTCAGTCGTGAGGGTCTGTTCAAGGCACTAAAGAAGATTGGCTGCCCACCAACTCTTCTGTCCATTGTGGAATCGTTCCACACAGGCATGAAGGGTATAATCAAGTTTGATGGTGCAACTTCTGAAGAATTTGAAATCAAGAGTGGAGTTAAGCAAGGTTGTGTACTAGCTCCCACCCTCTTTGGAATATACTTTTCACTTCTACTGAAATATGCATTTCGTGATCAGGATGGTGGTATATACATTCACTCACGCTCAGATGGCGGTCTCTACAATGCTCAGAGATTGAAGGCTAAGACCAAAATTAGGAGGGTACTGATCAGAGAGTTGCTTTTTGCAGATGATGCTGCAGTTACGACCCACTCTGAGGAAGAATTGCAATGTCTACTATCTGCATTCTCCAATGCTTGTTCTGAATTTGGTTTAACAATTAGCAAAAAGAAGACACAGATTATGTCACAAGGTGCACATGGGGTACCATCAATCTTTATTGACGACGCCGAACTAGAGATAGTAGACCATTTTACATATCTAGGATCAGTGGTAAATAGCAAATTATCCCTAGATCAGGAAATCAACATCCGGATTGGTAAGGCAGCAACAACAATGAACAGGTTAAGAAAAAGAGTCTGGGAGAACAGGAAGCTTACTGCCAAAAGAAAAGTCCTTGTCTATCAAGCCTGTGTCCTTAGTACTCTTCTCTATGGCAGTGAAACCTGGACAATTTACTCACACCAAGAGAACAATTTAAACAGCTTTCATATGCGGTGTCTGCGAAGAATTCTTGGTATTAAGTGGCAAGACAAAATCACAAATACTGAAGTATTGGAAAGATCAGGTTGTGTGACAGTTTATTCCATGCTCAGTCTTCGTAGACTTAGATGGATAGGACATCTTAGGAGGATGGATGATGGTAGAATACCAAAGGATATCTTTTTTGGTGAATTACAGATGGGTAAGAGATCTCAGGGTCGGCCTCTACTACGATACAAAGATGTGTGTAAGCGGGACATGATTGATACAGGCATTGATAATGCACATTGGGAGCAAGTCGCCGCTGAACGTGTTGCATGGAGGGCAAATATCAGAAATGGAATAAAGTCAAAGGAGAAAATTATTGCAGAAAAGTCACACACCAAGCGTTTGAGACGTAAGATGGTGCATGATGGTGGAAATGACCACGTGTTCACATGCACCCACTGTGAACGGACATTTACAGCGCAAATTGGCCTTATCAGTCACACTCGCTACCGCCATAGTTAAAAGTTATTATGCCTTTTTAAAGCACAAACTATCGTCTGTCAAGACGGCAAGGTGCCAATGAGATATATATATATATATATATATATATATATATATATATATATATATATATATATATATATATATATTATGTCAGATGGTGCGTGATGGTGGAAATTATCACATGGATCAATTGTGCACGAACATTTACCTCCCTAAATATTGATCAGTCACATTCACTGCCGCCATGTGTTGCAGTCATTATGCCTTTTTGAAGAACAATGTAACAAACTTTCGTCTGTAATGACGACAAGGTGCCAGTGTATATTATATCACTTAATAAAATCTCCTAGATGGAACTGCTGCATGAATGTGAAGTGTTAGGACCCTCATATTCTCTAGACCTGATATATGTGACTATAATGTGACTGATCAGACTCTGCAGCTGAGCTGTGGAATAATCTTCCACAAGAAATAAAAGACATCACCAATCCCTTTACTTATAATAGCAAATTATTTGAAAACTATCTCAGTACGGATTACCTTCCCCCTTAATAATAATAATAATAATAATAAAACCCTAGTATAACAGCCAATCCCCTTTTGGTAGGCCAGTATATTCCACATAGCTAATAACAAGTGTCACACCATTCATTAATAGTACTGAGTCGTGTAGTATTGAGTTTTCATTTTACACATTCCGATTAGATGGATTACTCAAGCTGAAGTGTAAAATATCGCTACAGGATTATCGATTGAGATTTCTCGAGGAATGCCTAAGGACGGGGATATTTCCTCACCGATATTTCAGATCTCTGAGGACGGACAGAATATGTCCGACAAGAAAAAACCTGAGACGACTGACAAAAAACCAGATAGAAGAAACCCAGTCCAAGCTGGCCAACTTGAAGCGCACACACAGTTCAGTCTACTACGTCACCCAAGAATTGAGCTTGTATGGCTACTTGAAGTTCACTAAATTCTGTACAGAAACAGTGTACAAGGTGAAAATCGCAGAGAATGCTCGCCTCAACAAATCACTGAGCACTGAAAAGGTAACAACGTCAGTACTAGACAACCCAGAGAAGTATGTGAGGAACTTATCGTCATACGTACTCAACAACATTGAAACAGAGGCCCTTGCATACGGATTAAAATTCTGCATAAAGCCTAAACACATCAACCGTGTTGAGTCGCAAGCACAGTTTGAAATGTTGTTTGATCAAGTCTCCAAGTTATCACCTACCTCTGCTGAGTCGGTCGGGTGGCTGAAGGCCAAACTGGTAGATTTAGAACACCAGTATCGCACAACACCCTCTAAACAGACGTGTCCGCTGACCAACGAACACCTTACTGCCTTAAAAGCGTTAAAGGCTAACAAAACCCTCGTCATACTGAAACCTGACAAAGGGAGCGGTACAGTACTGATGGACATGTCAGATTACCAGAGAAAAATGGATGTAATATTGTCAGATGAATCCAAATTCAGGATAGATCAAAAAGTAAACAAGTCGGAGGACCTGGATGCTATAATGAGGAAAGAGATCCAGTCACTTGTGAATGCGGGACTCATCAGTGAGGCCACTGCAAAAACGCTCACACCACGTGGCTCGCACACTCCTCAGATGTACGGTCTACCCAAACTTCACAAGCCCGGCATCCCGCTAAGACCTATCCTGTCCATGGTTAACTCTGCACAACACCGAATGGCGAGATGGTTAGCCGAAATGTTAAAGCCAGTACGACAGTCCTTCGATCCAAAAATACTCAGAGATACATTCCAACTGGTGGAATTATTGGATACTATGGACATAAATAACAAACACATGGCATCCATGGATATAGCCTCCCTATTCACTAACGTTCCATTAGAGGAGACAGTGAAAATAATAAGGGAACGCATTGAAGACAAACAACTAAAATTAGGCATACCAACACCTATTCTGGAGAGGCTACTACTACTATGTACCGCCAACATCCAATTCAATTTTCTAACTAAGTCATACCGCCAAATTGACGGAGCGGCCATGGGGAGTCCTCTTGGTCCTATTCTAGCGGACATCTTCATGGCACACTTAGAAGAAAAGAGATCCTCAGACATCAACAACTTGGCCTTTTACCGGCGTTATGTGGACGATATACTAATTATCACCACAGACGAGCTACAAGCAACATCGTTTCAGGCCACAATGAACAAGACGCATAAAAACATCTCTCTATCTATGGAACACGAACACAACGAAGCGTTACCGTTCCTAGATATTCTAATGAGACGTAGAGCAGACGGCACAATTCAAAGATCGGTGTACCGCAAAGAAACATGGACTGGCCAATACCTACATTTTCAGAGCTTCACACCTGTCCAGTACAAACGGGGCTTAGTACGGACCTTGTTTGACCGTGCTAGAAAGATATGCACCCAGGACACACTGACAGAGGAATTTGAAACTCTGAAGAATGTCTTAAACCTGAATGGGTACTCCACGGGATTTATAAAGCGCCATTGCCAACAGCCCAAACCCAAAGCAGACGTAACTACAGTCCCTAAACTCAAGGTATTCATCCAGCTAACCTTTCGAGGGGATGACGTAATGCAACGTCTACAAGACCGGCTTACTACAGCAGTAGGTCGAACATTCTGTGCGGCAACTCCAGTCATTAGATGTAAAACCGTACCCATTCCTACACCAACAGTCAAAGAGCCTGTTCCTCTGTACGCCACAAACAATTGTATTTACCAATTCACATGTAGATGCCAGGCCGTTTACATTGGTCGAACGGAGAGACAGCTTAACAAACGGGTGTCAGAACACATACCTCAATGGGTCAACAAGATACAACACACAGGAGTGGCTAGCCGCGAGGAGCCGACACACCGGAAGCTCCCGGCGTCTTCAATCGGCAGACACATTGTCGCCAGTGGTCACGTTGTGTCCAGAGACACTGCATTTCGCGTGTTGTTTAGAACACAAAATACTCGCTTGTTAAAATTTGCAGAAGCAATTATGATCTATCAACGCAAGCCAGAATTGTGTAAACAGAAAGACATGTTAGTCAGCTTAAAATTACCGTGGTAGATAATTGACATTACTGTGCGAAATTGTGTATATTTCAACTTGAAGGATTTATCTAGTTAATTTCACGTAAGTTGTGTGATTTCTGCAGTATGTACCTGACGAGATGCAGCGAAATATGCCAGGCAATAAATCGTGCAATCTATTGTTTGTGTCTTCGTTATTCAAATTCACTACGGGAAAACATTGTTTTGAACATTCCTTTATAGTGCATATCTTTTATATTGTTGCGGTTTTCAGTTAGCCTTGAATAACGTTTGAATGAAATAATGTATGAAAGAGAGTGATAGAAGGGCAGAATGTTAGACGGGCCTGCGTGCCCAATTCTTAACCCTTTGAAAATAAAGTTTGTTTGTTTGTTTGTTTATTTGTTTAGGCTACAGTGCACGGATGATTAAGTGGTTAGTCTTTCCCTCTCCTAGCGAACGAGGATAGTTGACATCAAACCTTTGTAAGCCCGCGCCCATGTCATTGTCATAATACGATTCTAACCGATATTTCAACACACACTCGGTGTTTTACAATCTACCTCGCAATAAACCCAATCACAAGCCCTTCAGTCTCAACTATTACTGTTCTTGCATCATCCCAGCTTCATATAATGGGTACAGATTGATTGATTGATTGATTTAGGAACCGACATCACAGCATTCGGGACATTCCCATAAGCGCTCCTTCCCCATCGTCAGCAGCCAGCGAAGAGTTCCAACACTAATAGTTCCAGTAGCAATCTGATTATATGTTCGTCTCGCCTTTCCTCTGAGCGTCGATCGTCGGCCAGATCCCCTCGTCACTCCTCGCAGTCTCATTCTTACCAGACCATGGTGATCCATTTGTTCCTCCAAGGTGTACACGTGCTCCCACAAGGCCGCAACCAAGTCTGTCTTGTCTTGCATCATGGGTACAAAGTCATTGTTTAAATGTAAAATTAAGTGAAGACGATCTGTATGAGAACAGGTCACACGACCTCACTATGAAATATCCTAGAATATGTGAAGGAACAATATTTTATGGCACAGAGGCAGCTATTGTCATGGGGCTGTCTCTATCGCTTAGCAGCCCACTATTTTCAAAAGAATTAGTGCATTTCGAAAAAAAGGGGAAAAAAAAGATAACTAACAAATTTTATTTGTAAAGAGTAACAAATAAACGTGGTAAAATACCGTAACTGGAAGCATGATCTGCACTTAAAAAAACATACATAATAAACCAGTCGGTAGTAAGGACATTGTAATAATGCTTAAAGATAGACGATAACAGATGTCATCTTGGAAAACTCGATCTTACCTAACAAAATGATTAGATGCAGAGCGACTACTGGAAAAGCCAGAGCAAACATGGTTGTTCATAAACTGACATTGACTCCAGATGAGAGTAATCATCCCAAGTTTAGAGTTTAGCAGTAATGAAAACAACAATTTCATTTATGCGAAACTTCGTAAGTCGATATGTTGTTAGTCGGGGAATTACTGACCAGCTTATTATCAGCGTTGTTTAGCACAGCTGCAACAGTTCAGTTTCTATGGCAAATAGCAAGGCCTCAACTATGACACCGCAGTAATCAGTGTATGTGAGCTCGAGATGTATGTGCTTATGTGTGACTGTTTTTGTTTTTATGTTGCGTTCGCTCGCTTTTGAACTCAAGCGTAGTCCATACACGTGCTATTACTTCTAGTGCACTGGGCTGATATTTGCGTGTGGATTAGCTTTCCCTATTAACAGTGTCTCTCCCCGTCAGGCGAACTCACTCCTACTTCAGAGATACATGTAATTTACGTCCCCAAGTCAAGGACGAGAAGTCAACAGTTTGGTCCAACTGACTGGGGTAGCGGCTGAACCTGCTACCTCAGCATCAGCACACCGGATGTTTAAGAACCAACGCTGTTATCCATTCGGCCATACTGACCTCCTATGTGTGAATGTGTTAGTGTGTGCGAAATATGCACGAGTACAACAAAAGCTAGAAGAAAAACATAGAATATTACATTAACGTCAAGTTTTGTTTTTGTGTGTGTGTTTTTTTTTTTGTGTTCAACATGGGCGGGAATGGAAGGAAGTGGATTCTTGTCAAATATTGCGATGTAATAAACAATGGTTTTTCTTTCCATTATTTTTGGATCGGCGCACACATAATCGAGACGTTATTGTAATGGGTAAATTGGGTGATAGAGCGAGTGACAGTGAGTGAGAGAAAGAGAGGGAGAGTAAAATAGAATGTGATAAATATAGCGTGTGACAGAGAGCGAGCGAAGGAGAGAGGGATGCAGAGAAAGTGAGGGATTGAGCGGGTGACAGTGAGTGATAGAAAGAGAGAGAGATAAAGAGTGAGACAGAGATAACGATTTGTTGCGATGTTTTTATGAATGCAGGGTTTGAAGATGAACAGACACAAGGATTTTTAATTGAGTTTTACTAATCTACAGACAAGGAGACAGACGGACACAAAGACAGTCATACTGGTTAATTGATGAATGGATGGACAGATGAGAGGACGGATGAATGGATAAACAAGCTGAGTGATGCATAGATAGACGAACAGACAGGGAGAAAGATAAACACAGAAACAGCTAGGCAGGCAGACAGACATAAATACAGGCAGGCAGACATACAGAGAGAGAGAGAGTGAGACAGACAGACATGGAGGCAGGCAGGTAGGCAGGCAAATAAGTAACTAGGTAGGTAGGTTGGTTGGTAGGCAGGCAGGCAGACAGGCAGGTAGATAGGTATGTAGGAAGGGAGACGGTTGGAAAGACGAAAGAATATAGAGATAGGTGTTAGAGAGAGAGAGAGAGAGAGAGAGAGAGAGAGAGAGAGAGAGAGAACATTCGAACACAATATATATTGAAAGAGTCACAAAGAGATGACGAGATAACGCGAGAGAAAGAATAGGGAGACATAGACAGAAACAGAAAGAGAGACAGAGAGAAAGAAGGATGGAGATAAAGAGTAAAGAGACAGAGAGATCGAGAGAACCCTGACTCCCTGGCCCAATAAGAAACGATATTCCCTTAACTACAGCCGTGTGAATGATTCCACGAGTGTACGTGCCATGTTTTCTAATGAACCGTCTAGAACCGTGCTGACTGAAAGGTCACAGCCGACTGTACCCACATCTGGTTCCGTGTCCCCTACTGCTCCCCCCTTGGATATCGATCCCTGCCTGGTAGCGCTAATTTAGTGCATTGTTGAAGATGGCAATCCAATCTGCCCAGGATCTGTATCAAAAGATGACAAAGTTGTCGCGTAAATAATCAGTCGAGGTTATCAGAAAAGATGATAAGAAGTAATTGTGCAGCCCTGTGCATGTATTTCAATGTTACACGAGTTTTGGGCGTATTTATGATACTGTTACTGGCACCTTGCCGTCTTGACAGACGATAGTTTGTTACATTGTGCTTCAAACAAGGCATAATAACTCATAGCGGGGACCAGGGATGGGATTTATACCTCTCCAGAGCAGAGAGCCTGGGGTGAATTATAGAGACCATGTGTTGATCATGCAGCATGATCCTTCACTCTCCAGTTGCCTAGTTTACTCCAGAGGAAAGGTAACACCAACGTTATTTATGTATTCCATCTATCAAGTGCCATGCCGATAATCTTGGGTTGTCATGTTTTGCCATCTCACTCGATCATCAGAGTCGTGGATCAGCTCCGTGTTTCTGTCTCGACCATGCCATGTGGCCAAGCCATCCAGGTATTTAATTCTTGGTCTTCTCTGTGATCTCCTCCCTTCGATCTGGCCAGTTGTCACCAAGTTCTCCAATTCATTTCTTCTCATAACATGCCCATTTATGTATTGTTCGCACTTATAACATAGGATTCGATTCGGTGCTGCTTTAAGATTCGATATTTTGTATGATTACTAACCTCATCTATTGACGTGATGATATTTCGTTTGAATCCCCAGGGGAGTTAATATGATTTTGTTGGCCACCTTCTTCCCATGTTATACCCCTTCCCAAAGTAGGTCAGTAAAGGACCCGTTTACTCACCTTAGGCTTACTGAGTATATGATGCTACACTAAAATGTGTATAGACCAATGGTCACTTTGTGGAGTCTGTGGGTGATCTGGTCTGTATCACATCGCTGTCCTTTACTTCTCGAGACATTTCCTGCTAGCAATTTAAGCTGGGTAAACCTGGGAGCCAAAGACAATCTTTACAATTCGAATCAGCCTCGATGTAGATCGATCCCAAAGTTACCGGCCTGGCAGGCGAGCGTCTAGCTACTACGCTACCGCACCTCGCCTCTTTCCAGAGACTGAGGTTTTATGACCATGGACCGTTGGGTAAAATGAATGAATGAGCATCAGACCACTTCCCCCCCCCCCCATGCATCTCTTCTACTGCCATGCTGTAACACTGCACTCGGTTATCTCTAAAAAGTTAGTTGCATATCTTTTACAAGACATCGCAGTCAACCCCAGCATTTTTTGGTTGTTCATGATCTCTTGGCAAATTTACGTTCAGTAGTTTGCCATTGCTTTCTGAACGACTCCACCCATACCATTTTATTAAAAAATATGCAGGCGGTCTGCTGCCAAATCGCCCGCAGCTGAGTTTTGAACGCGGTATGCAGGATTACGAACTGCGTCCGTAGCACCTTCGCCACGGAGCAAGTATCTCTACCCATAAAAAAATCACACGGAACCTACGTTCGGCAACAGATGGAGAACTGTGTTTATGAGCAGTATTAACAATTGCAGGCAACTCAGTACTGAATGCTATTCGTTCCATGGAGCGCTTGCGTCCAGCTGTTATTGAAGCTGATGATATTCATCAGATGTGTGAGTCTTCGAAAGAAAGTTTTGATAAACAGGTGCTTGCCAAGATCACGTCAAAACCACATCATCCATTGAAGCAACACCTGAAGACAGCATGCTTTGTGGTACATACTGTGGAACTAAAAGTAGGAAATGATAATGAACGTAACTGTCAAACCGGTAACACGATAGGTAATCATTTGTTGCGGGACTGTGCAATATATGAAGAATAGGGAATGTATTATGGTCTACTCCCCCGCCATTTGAGAACAAACTCAAAGGAGACGTCAGCAAGCTTAAGCTGACGACTGCTTTCTTTGTATTGATTCATACTGGCGTCTGATAGTAAACAATGAACATGACCTGTAGTCTGGGAAGTTGCTGTTCTCGTCAAATAAAATTAGTCTCAGTTGTAAGTAATTTCAAACATAGTATCATCAGTTGTGATCAGTTGTACATTACTTGTGTGTTTTTGTTTTCTGGGTAGTGTTCGTCGTTCATGTCCCCAGGCAATGGCTACCACCACCAACACAACACACAGTCTCACAAGCATTGATAACAGAAAGTAAATTAGGTAGTAAGGTCGTCAGCGCGACATTGAACACATCACCTATCTCATGATTTTGGTCATGCAAATATATTACTGTATTCCTAATGTGGGGGCAGTGTTCCAAGATGGCGGTGTAAACCGCGTCGCTCGATTCGGAGATTAATTATGTGTTCTGTGCGTGTTTCTTAACATCAATTTGTTCAAATAAGGATGAACCTACGACAGGTCCAGCAAACCGGTAGGGAATTTATTTGTTCAAGAACTATTGCTCGCGAATTATGGAGGAAATTGAGAGAAAAACGCAGCTCTATCAGCGTTCACGCCGGAAACTACACACCGAAGCGTCACAACAAACGACTAACGACGACAACCGCTAAATTTCGACACACTTCAAATAGAAAGGAGATTTTTGCAACTTGGAATGTTACAGGTCTAGGATATAAGGAACCAGCTCTTGTAGAGTTTATGAAACAATCAAATATTCAATTATTAGGACTCGCAGACACTAGGAAAAAGGGGCAGAACACGAAACAAACACATGAAGGTTACGTCCTTATATGGAGTGGCGTCGATCAGCGAGCTACAGCTAAACATGGAGTGGGTTTTTTGTTGCATCCAGACAAAGCGAAAGCCATTATCAACACTAAATTTATATCAGAAAGGATAATACTAGTACAGATCAAAGAAGGAAATAGAACAACAACTTTTATACAAACATACGCCCCATGTAATGACACTTACAGCGACGAAGACAAAGACGAATATTTTGATAAACTTGCAGACACGTTAAATAATGTCAAGGAGACAGATGAACTAGTTGTGATGGGTGATTTTAACGGACGAATAGGCACACGAAGAACACCGTGGGAGGATTGCATGGGGCCATTCAGCGACACAGAGACTGATTGTAACAGCAATGGTCAACATCTACTCAACATATGTTCGGAACATGGACTAATAATAGCAAATAGTTTTTTTCAACATCGTCGTAGCCACACCAAAACCTGGTATAAATGGAATGACATAAACCAAGCATCCCAAATTGACTTTATTCTAATTAGGAAATCAGACAGAAGGCTACTATTAGATTCAAGAGCACTCCCAAATACAGATGTTGATACTGATCACAAACCAGTCATAATAAAAAAGATTTCATCACACAGGAGAATAAGAAACAAAAAAGTAACAACACATGTCATCAATTATAGGAGGCTGCAGGAAAATACAGTTAAAGACGAATTCAATCAAGAAATCCAAAACCTACATAAGAACATCCCTGATGACCACTCAAGCGTAGATAAAGAATGGACATGTTTCAAGGCTGCCATGCTCGACACACTGAAAAATAAATGTGGAACAAAGAAAGTAGGGCAAGACAAAAGATTAAGAACAGCCTGGTGGAACAACGAAGTTAAAGATAGCATATTCAAAAAGAAGGTAGCATTCAAAAAGTGGATCACAACTAAATCTGAACAGGACTATATTACTTATAGAATAGCACGACGTAATGCCAAACGAACAATTAGAGCATCTAAAGATGAATCCTGGAGAATATACGGTGAACAGATGGCGACCCTTAGCAAAGACTGCCCAAGAGAATTTTATAAACGTGTCACCACAATGAGAAACAGAGATGCATGTTACAACCCAACCACCATCATAAACAGCAAAAGAGGTATACCAATATTTAATCCACAACAAAGACTAGCAAGATGGGCAGAATACTTTCAAGAACTACTTAACCCCACACATAACATAGGAAACCTCACTTTTGTGCCTAAACGCCAGGGACAGCAAGAACCAAATTTCATACCTGCAGAAGTCAAAGCAGTTATACAGAAAAGTCCTAAGAACAAATCACCAGGTCCAGATGGAATAACCACAGAAGCTATTCAGGCCTGTGGGGAAACAGGAGTTAAATGGCTAACAAGACTTTTTAATATAGCATGGGAAGAAAGAAAAGTCCCAGATGATTGGCAACAGGCAATAATAGTACCAATATGGAAAAAGAAAGGCAATATGAGAGAGTGCGAAACATACAGAGGTATATCACTCCTAAGCCATATAGGGAAAATGTATGCAAAACTTTTCGAACAAAGAGCTAGACCAATAGTTGAACAACAGTTAAGCAAAGCACAATTCGGTTTTCGGAAAGGTAAAAGTTGCACTGATGCATTATTTACACTTAGACAAATTTGTGAAAAAACTATTGAATATAGTGACCAGCAGAATATTGTGTTTGTAGATCAGGAAAAGGCTTTTGATAGAGTAGACAGATACAAATTATGGACCATCCTTGAAGACTATGGGATAGAAGGGCAACTGCTAGACAATATCATAGCCATGTACCACTCGAGCCAAAGTGCAGTAAGAACACAGGAAGGTATATCAGATATGTTCACAGTCAATACAGGAGTGAGGCAGGGATGTGTGCTCTCTCCCCTGCTATTCAATATCTACATGGACAGAATTTCCAAAGAAGCAAGTCTCGACAGACCAGATTCAGAAAATTTAGAACTCTTTACTCCAGATGAAACAACTGACCCACAGGGATTAAATGAACTTCTATTTGCAGATGATCAGTGCCTGTTTTACAGCGATGAGGGCAGACTACAAAATCATATTACTAATCTGAGTTCAACCTGCAGCAGATACAATATGAGTATAAATACAGCCAAAACCGAAGTAATGCAAGTTAGCAGATCGCCAGGCCCACTAAATATACAGATAAATAACACACCTCTGAAACAAGTTAAAGAATTCAAATACCTTGGAAGTATGATCACAGAAGATGGCAGATTGGACAGAGAAATTGACATCAGATGTCAAAAAGCTAGTGCACTTACATATCAACTATCACCCTTACTGAAACATCCAAACATACCCATGTCCGCAAAACGACAGATAATAAACAGCATATTCACACCAACCCTATGCTACCAATCTCAAACCTGGACTTTATCCAAATTACACCTTCGCAAAATCAACACCTGCGAAATGAGATGCCTGAGGAGAGCTGCCAACTTAACAATCCGAGACCGAGTAAGAAATGCTACTATCAGACAGACTGTGGGATCAACACCTTGTGCCACATTTATTGAAAGACAGAAGATCAAGTGGTTTGGCCATGTCATTAGAATGCAACATCAACAACTACCATCACTGGCCTTACATCAAAGATCATCTGCGACGAGACCACGAGGACGTCCAAGAAGAAAATGGATTGACGACATCAGAGACATTGTACAACCTCACGGAATGACACTATCCAGTGCCGTCCACCGGGCGCTGGAACGCAAATTATTCCTCCCCACGACGCTTGACGGCAGAAGTGGAAGATGATGATGATGATGATGATTCCTAATGTTGTATACCACATTACTCATTTAGTATTCTTTGGTCAAAGAAAATATAGCACCAATTTCATAACGTCTTACATGACATCACCTATGTGGTGCCCTTTAGATAAAATATACTATATTTCGAATGTTTAAATATCACTTTTATCTATTGTCTTTAGATCGAGAAAATATAGCACCCTTCTCCCTTTGTCTCACACCATATCAATTATGCAGTGTCATTTAGATAAAATATAGCACTATATTTCCAATGTGTCACGTCACATTTATCTAGTGTCTTTAGGTAAGAAAAGTATAGACTTGACCGACACGAAATCACCCATGTTGTGCATTATGTAGCACTGTATTTCCAATGTATCACATCACGTGTATCTAGCAACCTTAGGTCAAGAAAATATACGACTATATTCCAATTGTTTCACATAACAACACCTATGCAGCCCTCTTTAATAAAAATAAAAAATTAAAATTAAAATTAAAAAAACATAATATAGTCGACAGGAAACATAGTAAAGAACCGCTGTAACCATTCATTCATTCATTCATTCATTCATTCATTCATTCATTCATTCATTCATTCATTCATTCATTAAGTAGCATGTCCTTTGCAGAACCTCGTTCCCATAACATCTTTCCGGAAAGCTTATCGATCACAAGCAAGGTGTCCCATGTCCGACACACCCATCTGGAGATCATCCGTCACGTCCTGCACCCATCTTCTATTTAGCCTTCCTCTTCCTCTCTTCCCAGGCATATACCCCTCCATTATTGTTCTCTCTAAACTTTCATGACCATTACACATCTTTAAATTGTTATTATGCAATAGAGCTGTGGTGCATAGTGAGTAGTTCGTGTGCGTACCGAAACAATGTTCCGGTATCTCAAGGCAGAGGCAGGAATTGGTGCTTTTTCAACTGGAAATAAACTGGGATAGAAATTACTCTAATGTAGTGGCTAGCGCTCGCCTCATTGCTCACTTGTCCTGTGCTCAAATCCTCACATCGACGTGTATATATTGTTTCGGCACCTGATAAGATAGCTGCACGGAAGTCCACCCGGCTTCATGAAATCAATCAATCAATCAATCATGTGCCATGCCGGAAAGCGTGGGCGGTCATGACTCGCCATTTCACTCGATCACCAGTGTCGTGGATCAGCTCAGTGTTCCTGTCTCGTCCATGTCATGTGGCCAAGCCATCCAGGTATTTTCCTCTCGGTCTTCCTCTTGGTCTGTTCCCTTCGATCTTGCCAGTAGTCACTAAGTTCTCCAATCCATTTCTTCTCATAACATGTCCAAAAAATTTTGACTGTCTACGTCTAATTTCTCTAATCAGTTTACGATGTTCATTTGTCTCCTGTAGTACTTGGTCATTGGTTTTTCTGTCTGTCCATGGTATTCTTTATAGTTTCCTCAGAAACCACATTTCTGCAGCCATCAGATGCTTTTCAGCTTGACTGCTCATTGTCCAAGTTTCACATCCATACAAAAGAACAGGCTCTATGTATCCCCTCAACACTCTTTTTCTCGTTTCAATTGACATCTTTTTATTGGTCAGGATGTTTTTCATCTTGCTAAAGGCTACTTTCGCCATGGCGATTCTTGTTCTAATCTCTTCAAGGCATCTCCCATCAGATGTTATGACTGTTCCAAGATAATTGTACCGATTCACTTGTTGAAGAATATTTCCATTTACTTGTATATTACATTGTGGCCCTCTTCCTTCCTACTGACGACCATAACCTGAGTCTTTTTACAATTTAATTCTAACCCCAGTTGCTCACTGTGTACAACAACCGCATCTACTAATTGTTGCAGGTCCTGCGCATTGTCTGCAATTAATACTGTATCATCTGCTTATCTAATGTTATTGATGTTTCGTCCTCCAATGCTGATTCCATTTATATCCTCTACATTTCTGAAAATATTTTCACTGTATAGGGAAAAAAGATCTGGAGACATCACACATCCCTGCCTAACACCTCTCTTAATTGGCTGATACTGTCCCACTTCATTATCAATCCTTATTGCAGCTTGTTGTTTCCAATATATGTTTTTTATAAGTCTAATGTCTTTCCCATCAATTTGTAGATCTGCAAGCATATCCACCATGTTGACATGTCTAACTCTATCAAAAGCCAGAAAATTGTCTGCGAATATAAATGTGGCAGGTTTGATTGATGCTGTGCACGTCATCCTGCAAGTCCTCAAAGTGCTAAATTACTACAGTCCAGGGGGTCGACTTCATTGCACTAAGTGTTGCCGCATCTGTTTCAGTCTATCTCCACAGAGCAGTAATCCGCCGCTGAGAGCATGGCTAAACTCACGAACCAGTAGCTCCAGCGATGACACCCCAGGAGTCTCCGGAAAAATTATCTTCGTGGTCTGTACGATGCTTCCGAGGAGCAAACCCACGACCTTTAGAACTCGAGTCAAGCGGCTAAAACACTTTTCCACGTGGACTCACACATGCTGACTTTATAGTATATTTAACATCTTATATATAAAAGGCGATCTTCGTCCGTATTTATGTATCTATGTATCTATGTATGTCCTTTATACGTTCGCAAACGGCCCATCCGATTGAGATGAAATTTTCTACACGCCTTCCTTTCATTCCAGAGCTGCCAACTGTGATATTTTGTTAGTGTGAAATCGCCTGCTTACTCAGTATTATTTCATTTTTCATTTTTCATCATAATTTCATATATCTCAGGGGACCTAACTCTGTAAAAGTTATTTCAAGGGGCATAACTTTTCTGTATAACTTATAGTCATATTGTGGCATCGTTTTCAAAGATTTATAAACTCTTTGTCCATAGTTATGTACCGGCATATGAGTTATAATAAATAATGATACAATCTGTAAGGCATTTTCAAAGTTTTCATAAAAATGATGCACAATGCATAACATTGTAACTCATCTTTTTTTGCTTAAGAAGTTACTGTAGTCATGCAGGTGATTAGAAAGAGTTTTCATTAAAAATAATGGATGGTGTGTGGAAGAACGTTCTTTTAAGTTACTTTTTTTGTTGTATGAATTTAATGAAGCCGGACAGGGTCAGGCAGACAGATAGACAGACAGATAGACAGTCGGAAACAGGAACTTATATGACTACTTATATGAATTAAATGAGATGCTTCCCACCAGGGACTGGGCGAAGCCGGGCAGGGTCAGCTAGTACTTTATATTCGACGTCATAAAAGATATTTTTATGTCAATATTATAAGATGAGATGTTCGCATTAGTACATTATTTCACAATGTTGAAAGGCTGCAGTCCACTTGGTGTGATACACTGACGTCACAGTAGAGTAAATGTAAAACAAACTCTGCGGTGTATCAGTATATGGTGCTAGTCCATGTTATAGACAAGACGGCACTCGTCGTATGATAAGGTCAACGACTTATGTAGACAAGTCGGCACTCGTCGTATGATAAGGTCAACGACTTATATAGACAAGTCGGCACTCGTCGTATGATAAGGTCAACGACTTATATAGACAAGTCGGCACTCGTCGTATGATAAGGCCAACGACTTAGATAGACAAGTCGGCACTCGTCGTATGATAAGGTCAACAACTTAGATAGACAAGTCGGCACTCGTCGTATGATAAGGTCAGCGTCTTATATTGACAAGTCGGCACACGTCGCATGATAAGGTCAACAACTTATATAGACAAGTCGGCACTCGTTGTATGATAAGGTCAACACCTTTCATTGACAAGTCGGCACTCGTCGTATAACATGCTCATCGCTACGCCGGGCATCTTTCGTTCTCATATTTCCTAAGTCCCAATTTAGCCTGGGTCAACCTGGAAGCCCAGAACAATGAAAATAAAATATCATCTATTACGGGGATACGTAGGTAAGCATGATACATTGATGTGTTTTAAGTAAACTGTTGAGTAAGAATGTCCTAAAACATAACGATAGGTGCAATAAGAACAAACTCAAAGACAACAGGAAAAGTCATGAAGATGGCGATGCTCGGAATACGATTTATTTTTTGAGCTGGAGTTGTAGAGAATGAAGAGAATGAACACATTTGCTAACAGAAAACTGCAATATGCAGCCACGATACCAAAGCGGGATGAAAATTAAGGTCACGAGGACTGCGTGGCTAAAATCGATGTGTCCGAATTGGAGACGTTATCCGTTATTTCCGTTACAGACGCCATTAATGTCTGTATCTTGTGGTACCTTTCTTACCAGACATTCCTATTCTTGTGCGTTATTGTAATTTGATACACTCTGTTGTTTGTTAGTGGGGGGGGGGGGGGGGGTGGGTGTTACAGACATTAGACATAGATGAAGATCAATGTAGCTACCCACGAGAGCACTTGCTCGGAAGTCTTCTTCAGACTCAGAATTCGGTAATATCCCATTTCAACAGGCATTCCGGATCTGATCGTCTCACAGGCGTTGGTATCCACTAATCATGTTCCAATAGTCCAGTTTTTATGGGAATTTAGAACAAACGAATTTTGACATTCTACATGCCGACTACATGCTGAAGAAGAAGAGAAGAAGAGGAAGAAGACATGCCGACTTCAGCGTTCCGAGCCTTTAGGTTCTTTGCTGCAGATACAAGCCGTCTCCATTCGTCTCTCTGGTTGACCTTCTCTTGCCAGTCGTTGATTCCAAGTGCTTGTAGGTCTGTATATATATTATCTCTCCACCGCCTTCTTGGTCTACCTCGGGGTCTACGGTGATTTATTTCCTGAGTGTAAGCGAGTTTTGTTTCCCTATTATCTTCCATTCTTTCTATATGCCCCAGCCATTGTAGTATATTAGCCTTCATGATACCAGTGATTAGCGGGGACTTAAACAGATCATAAATGTCTTTGTTACTTCTTCTTTTCCACTCTCCACTTTGTGTATCCCTAATGGGTCCAAAGATGCGTCTTAAAACTTTGTTCTCAAAGGTTTGTAACAAGGCTTCGTCCTTTAGTTATTGTACACGGTGAAACAACTAGGGTTAGAATTAAACTGTAAGAAGATATACATTATGGTCGCCCATAACAAAACATAAATACTACAATGTAATAAACGGATAAATTTGAATAGTCTTAAACAAGTGCATCGGCGTTAATATTTAGGAATAGTCATAAGATCTGATGGAATGTGTCTTGAAGGAACAAGAATCGCTATGGCAAAGGCAGCGTTGTGAACATGGAAAACATAACTAACCAATACGAGGATGTTAACTGCAGCGAGAAAATCAGTGTTCTGTATGGATGTGAAATGTGGACAATGTGCAGATAAGCTGAAACACATCCAATGACAGTAGACATGTAGTTTCAGGGGAAAATGCAAAGAATACCACTGACAGACAGAAGCGACAATGAGCAAGCCTTACAAGAAGAAACAAATTAAAAACCGTAAACTTGTTAGAGACATATTTTTAGGACGTTATGAGAAGAAATAAACTGTAGAACGTGGTGACAACTGGTAATACTGGAGGGAAAAATAACAAGGGAACGCAGTGACGTAAATGTCAGGATGACCAGTGATCGAGTGAGATGCGAAACATGATTGCCCATCGGCATGACACATAATGTTGATGATAGGTCGGAAACTCCTGCAACAATTAATTAGCTGTCATCTTACCAGTTCCATGGATTCATATATCAGTATTGTCTAACTTTCGCATATTAAATATGTGATATTTCAGCCTGCTGTGTCTTGTGCGGAGTCTCAAGATTGTTACTCGTTCTTTTAGGTGGCGTTTGAAATATGCATCCTCATTTTGGCGGCTTGGATGGTCTGATTTCTACTTGGTTTTATAATTGCCTCTTATAAATCCTTTGGTCTCACAGTTTACATCTATATCAGGCTAAGACAATCTTACATCTCAATTTGCCAGTTTATTTGACTATTATTCTTCTTGTTCTTCTTGTTCTTGTTCTTGTTCTTGTTCTTGTTCTTGTTCTTGTTCTTCTTCTTCTTCTTCTTCTTCTTCTTCTTCTTCTTCTTCTTCTTCTTCTTCTTCTTCTTCTTCTTCTTCTTCTTCTTCTTCTTCTTCTTCTTCTTCTTCTTCTCCTCCTCCTCCTCCTCCTCCTCACTCCTCCTCCTCACTCCTTCTTCTTCTTCTTCTTCTTCTTCTTCTTCTTCTTCTTCTTCTTCTTCTTCTTCTTCTTCTTCTTCTTCTTCTTCTTCTTCTTCTTCTTCTTCTTCTTCTTCTATTTCTTCTTCTTCTTCTTTCGTTCGCTTGAAATATGTTTATAACTGCTATGCTGTCTCTTGTATGAATTTAACTGTCTTTTTTAGTTCAGGAGCGCCTTGAGTACTGATCTTGCATCTGTCAATAGCACTACAGGTTGTGTACCATTGCTGGTAGTTAGTAATTTCTCTGTTGCTGTCTTGATTGCCTCAATTTCAGTATCATAGTTATGGCAGTACTTTCCTGTAGGTACTCTGGTTGTGTCCCTAGTATTATTTGGGTATTCTATGTACACTCCCACTCCTCAATTTCGAACATCATTTTGTGCTGACCCATATGTGTACACTCGGATCCAAAGGTCCTGTGGGTATTCTTCATCAATGAAGCTGAGAGTGGCTGTTCTGCGCTGCACATTGTTCTGTTCTTCCTTGTCAAATATTCCTCTCACTTTTGTCTGGATTTGTAATGATAGTCTATGTTCATCTTTCCACGGAGTTCGCTCTGGAATAGTTGTTAAGGGGATACCAACTGTGGGCAGATCGGTGGTTTCTCTGCAGAGTCGTTTGGCCTGATGGATAAAATTATTTCTTTTCAATCGCCCCATAGCTAGGTTTTCAAACCTGTTCTTCATAGGATGGCCTGGCAAGCTGTGTAGCTTTTCTGCTTGTATTGGCGTTTTCGTATCTCTGCGCTCTCTCTGTGCTTGTATCCTCCCCATCGTCCCCATTTCCACAATAGGAGTTGATCTCATCCCTCCTGTAGTGACTCTAAGTGCTTTAGATTGCACCTTGTCCAGCTCTTGAAGTGTGGTTTTTGATGCCGAACACCACGCAGTTGACCCGTATTCCTGGTGTGGTCGTATGCTCTGTTGATAAACTTTGCTAAGTATTTTCCCACTGGCTCTCCATGTGGTTCCACTAGGTTCTCAGGATGGTTATTTTCCTTCTGGCTTTTGCTACTGCTTTGTTGATGTGCTTTCTCCATGTCAGCCTGCCATCAAATGTTACTCCAAGGTATGTTGGTTCTTTATCTTCTCTTAGAGGTGTTCCATTTATCTGGATGATCCCTGACTTTTGTTTTGGAAAGTGGGTAAATAGAGTGGTGCTGCACTTGTCAGTGTGTATGCTGACACATCATCTATTTGCCCATGCAACAAATGTATCTACAGCTCTTTGTAGTAATCTGGTGGCCTCTGATGCTTGTTCATTTGTGCTCACTAGAGCCAGGTCATAGGCGTACATTGCCGCTTTAATTCCATGCTGTAGATTAGCAACGAGATCATTGATGAACATTAGAAAAAGTGTGGGGGACAAGACTCCGCCCTGGATTACACCGTGACGCAGTAGTACTTTCTTGCTCTTGAGTCCGTCTGGCTCATTTGACTATTCATTTCCAGCTATGTCACAAAGTAACGGGATCCACACTGTTGCAACCTTTTGAGCTGTCTGCATAGTTCATGTGATGCTGCCATTAGACCTGCTAGGTCTGCTTGGTTTCTGATTTTCAGTATTGAATCAACTGATATAGAGGTCAGTATGGCCGATGGATAAAATCTCTCGTTCAACGCCTACATCGGTCAGTTGGATTAAAATGTTGACTCCTCGCCCTTGACTTTGTGGCGTCAATCACATGCACTTCTGTAGTCGGAGTGGGTTCACCTGATGTGGAGGGCCACCTGTAATAGGGAAAGCTAATCCATATGTAAAAATCAATCCAGTGCTACTACGTGTATGGACTACGCTTGAGCTCAAATCAAGCTAGCGCAAAACGACTAACATGGCATCGTACAGAGAGATATGTGTTCAATGGCCACCTTATAGTGCCTGGAAGATATAGTACTGGACAATAAGCTGCAGCATGTCGGTCTCGTCAACGGTCATAATACAATCAAGTGCTGCTATCTGATTCCAAATGAACACAAAACACAACGAGGAAATTCTAAGATGATGCCTGCGTTCATCTATGTGTTAACATGGGGTAAAATGTTCAGATCGTAAGTGGATCTAAAAAAAAAACCATGTTATTCACCTTACTACTACCAAACATAACCTGTGTTTATGGTTCAGATACCCAGATACCATCAACCAACAAACCAATCCACAAGTCTGATTTCCATTGACACCACAAGAACTAGCTTGAAAACAAATCTGATTCTGATCGCACTCCCGAAGAGTTAAACTGTTTTAGTTCAAAAACCTTTTCTTTAGAAACCCTGTCTTAAATTAAAGACCTTCCCAAGGACAGCAGGCCTGTACACAATTGCCATTTCCATATATGACACCACATCTAACACAAGTAAATCTATACATGTGTAATTGTCCTCACTTTATTTTCCTCGCTGTTCTTTTCCATGCCACACAGAATATTTAAAATAATGGCAGGCATATCCCATGAATCAACACCTCGTTCATTGACATTTCATTTATTGCCACTTGGTTTAGCCGACGCCTTTCAATTATAATTACCCCTATACAATTGGCCACGAACATTACTTAACCCACCAGTTTCGTCTCGTTTGGCCGACCGATAGTTAGCTTCTTCTATCAATCGACGTCATCTTAATTCATTCGGACCGTTAATATAAATGGTCGGTGCTGCTTCTATATTATGTCAGAACATTATGCATATAAACACCCACTCCTACAATAACAACGGAGATTTGGTGCGTTGTGCGCGCACACACATACACACTCACCCACTAATAATTATCACCATAATCTATCATCATATACTATAAGAGCGATGACATTTAGTTTCATTCGTTACTGAGCGTGTGGGGGAGTGTAAACTTTTAATCTTCAGTCAAATGCATCGCCTGGATTGAGGTGATTTCGCGTTTGTATGTGCATCCATTTAGGTAGCAATGTAGACAATGATGAGGCAACAGATAACGATAATAACATATTTCAAAAGGCAAGAGAAGCTTTCAAAGACGGAGATGATAAATACACAAAGGACAAAGACAAAGTTGCGGAAGATGGCAAAACATAGGACGGTTCGGCATGGGAAGGCTGGTCGTCTATATCATAACGGGAGATACATGACAAAAGAAGAAAAAATAGAATGCTTGTTATAGACTCTTTCAATCACATATTTTGTTGTTTCCTAGTTCTACAAACAATGCTTGTTATATAATCTTTCAATCAAATATTTTGCTGTTTCCTGGTTCTACAACCAAAAGCATTTCTCTTGTGGTAAAAGAGTTGTAAATGGCAAGATGAATGACGTCATGGCTTCGGTTGTTTGTTCCATATGGTACGGTCTCTTCTCGCAGGGTGACCTTCAGAAAGCGTCGCACAAAACATGAACTTCTTAGCCTCCAGCGACGACTCCCATGAGTCTCCTGAGAAAATTGCACCCGTGGCACGAATGCGGAGTCTGGAAGAGAATCCACAAACTTTAGAATGCGAGGCAGGCAGTGTAACGACGTCGCCACGGACACTTCCTTATTTCATGATAAAATTCAGCCAATTAATAAGTGTTTGTCATAACAGAAAGTATTTTCTTTTATAATAAAAAACTTATTAACTGGCTGAGTTTTATTTTTCTGATAACAGCTCAACGTTATTTTTACAGTTTCTGCAAAGAGTCGTTTTTGTATGTATATTTGTATATTATGTGCACAATTTCTTTTTTCTGTCAAAGACTGATAGATTCGGTACTTTCTATTTTGTCATTGTCTGTTAGCATACTCCACATATCACCAACGTAGAGAATGTGAAGTTAAAGCAGGTGATACAGTGGGACGGACAACAAGCGATTACATATTTGCTTTGAAAATAAAACAATGTGTGGATCGAGAAAGAGAGAGAGAAAGAAAGAAAGAGAGAGAGAGAGAGAGAGAGAGAGAGAGAGAGAGAGAGAGAGAGAGAGAAAGAGCGTGAGATAGGTAACAAACATAGACAATACTTTACATCGAGCTTGATCTCGGTAAACAGAAACTACATTGTGGAAGTAGATACATAGTAATAACATAATAGTGATAACAATGCTAACCAAAAAACATTCAGCAAATTTGTAATAAGTAAGTTAAACCACAACATACTGAATCCGACATGTTGATCCTAGTGCTCTTCTCCAGAAACATCACAAGCAGATCTAAAGACAAAAATAAACATGTATATGAAAACGAACAGGTGTAAAAACACAAAGAATAACAAATGCTGCAGTCGTAATTTTTCGTATTGCTATATTTCCTTTGTCTTAGCAGTGGCTTCCCCATCAAGGCAGAATATAATTCTATTGTTTGTTTACGTGGCACGGGTTCTAAGACAAGCAAATTTAAATGTCGTACCAAGAAAACCCCTGGGGAATAAAGGCACCAACGGGATATTAATAGCACCCCTATCGAGTCCCAATGTATCTAAAAGAACACGGAGTTATCACCATGTACCCATTGCGACCCAAGACATGACAAGGGATCTGTTCTTCATCGTTTGAGCTTTGTCGCCCATTTGGGCAAAGACTAAAACGTCACAATCCAAGATTTCCTATTCTTATTTGTCCCTAGCAGCGCCATTTATAACCTTCCCCATATTATTAATTTATGGCTCTACTTCTCTTTACCGCGTGTTTCTGTCTAACTATATTTCTTGTCTCTTGTGGATTCCAGACAAAACCATTTCTAGTTATACTATTCTCAGATGCATGCCTTATCCTGAGCCAGGACAAAGATTGTAACACACTGTAACCTGCTATACATGTCGCAAGAAGCGTCGAGGGAGGGTTGGGCGTTGTCATGTCGTCCTCATGTAATAGAAAATATGCAGCTGCAAAATGCAGTCAACTGTGAACATGTCTAAAGATTGCTAAAACGATTCTATAACAAGCATAGGTTGTAGATTCTATTCTATAACAAGGATAGGTTGTAGAACTAGAGAAACAGCAACATATTTGATTGAATATACTGTATAAAACAATATATCCGTTCCCTTGGAAAGAAAAACGTTCAAATACAGAGATGTCAGGAAGGCTTGGAATAAAAAGAAAGTTGTTGAGAGAATTAAAAAAAAAACATAAATTAAATACTTCGACCCAGCACATTTATGAACATCATGCTAGAGGAAAAGGCAAACGGCAGCAAATAAGAGGTAATCAGCGTAACAAGAGATAAAATAACATTTAGATATGGACGAACAGTAGATTGTCAGTGAACAACCAGGGTGAGAGATAGAGGGTAGTGCACATCCATTGCAGCCGATGGTTATGGTGGAGACGGTATCTGGTTGATTCATCATCATCATCATCATCATCATCATCATCATCATCATCATCATCATCATCATCATCATCATCATCATCATCATCATCATCATAAAATGACATGCCAGCTGGAGTAGGCTTTCATGTCTCTCAATATATCTCGATCTTTGTTTTGCTGATATTTCTCCATGCCACAGTCTCAATCAGTCCAGCATCATTTCTCTTTGTTGGCCTCTGTCTCTCTTCCCCTCAGACTTTCCAGTTGTCACCACGTTCTCCAATGCCTCTCTTCTCATCACATGACCAAAGAAAGCTGTGTGTCTCTTTCTTATTGTCGTATATAATGGTCTAGTTTCATTAGCCTCTTTCATGCAATCACCATTAATTACTCTGGCAATCCGAGAAATTCGCAATATTCGTCTTAGGAACCACAAGTTATTCCTAATTTTTTCACTTAAATTCCAAGATTCACTGCCAAACAGCAAAACAGATTCTATATAGCACTTCAGCACTAAATTTCTTACATTTAATGATAGTTGATTATTGCATAAGATACTTTTCATTTACTGAAATACAGCTTTTGCCTGCCCTATTCTGTTCTTAATCTCTGTTTTGCACATTCCGTCTGATGTTATAAATGCCATTAAGCATTTACAATTATCCACTTGGTTAAGAATTTACCCTTCTATTTCCATTTTACATTTAGATGTCATCTTTTCCTTTGATATCACTATTTTTACTGTTTTCTTGATATTTAAGGAGGGTCCTTTCTTTGCACTCTCTATTACTACAATGTATAGCAATTGTTGTAGATATTTTCCATTATCAGCCACCAATGCCAATACTGTGCCATCTGCATAGCGTATATTGTTTATATTATAACTTCCGAATAGTATTTCCGGCTTATCTTTGATCCCGCTCGTTATTATTTCGCTGATTGATTCACTGAGTGTTTCCGATACAGGTTATTGTAAAGGCATAATATACAGGCTTGAGCTATAGCTCATGGACACCTTGTGGGGATACATAATACCTTTACGTGCTTTCTAACAACAATCAGCGGAAGCAATTATGTTTGTGTTCGCATACTGTAGACAGCATTATCTTAACTTGTCCTATATCCCATTACATGAACTGTTCACATCATACATAAATGATGGGAATTTGATTAAGAACTGTAAGATCTGTATCTACATGTATCTACAAAAAAGCAACGGTCGCAATGTTGTTGTTGATCATATATTGTAGACATAATTATCTAGGCTTGTCCAATATCCCATTACATGAACCGTTCACATCATACATTAAGGATGAGAATTTGATCAAGAACAGCAAGATCGGTATCTACCTGTCATCCCCAGCGATCGCACCATACTCAGACAAACGGGCATTTTGTTTTGTGGCTGGAATATTCAAATCCCACAAACCAGTTAAATAAATATGCTGTGTTGATCTTGTTAATCCCACGAGATACCCCGACGGTTTGAGGTGAATGAACGGATTTGAAACTTGATTCTATTTGGATGTCGGCGATGACACTAACGGTGGGAGAGACACGGCAGAAATAAATGCTCGGAGAATTCATGCATTATCAGCATCTGCTTTGTAGCGTACTGAGGCGTTTAAAATATAAGAGTAGCCACGCGACTCTGTTAACTGATTCGGTACGTTAATTGATTCGGTAAGTTTACTGATTAATTCAGTGCTAATTATTTTACACTCCGATCGAAATTATATATCAAACCAGAAAAATCAGGACACACTTAATTTACATAAAAAATGTAAAGGACCCTTTTTCACGATTTAAAACGTATAGCCAATATGGTATGTAATAATTTGTCTCGATACAGTTTCTTGCTATGGTTCTGTAATGTGGTAGCGCCTTAACATTGTATAGACCCGAGATCGAGAATTAAAATGGTGGTTAATATTTAAGACCCATAAGACACATATCTTTTATAGAATAGGGTCTCAGTGGCGAAGTGGTCAAGCCGTTTGACTCGGGCTCCGAAGGTTGTGGGTTCGATTCCAGTCCGCGTCCTTTGGTTCACGGGTCAACTTATTTTGGAGACCCCTGTGGGTCGTCGCTAGAGCTACGAAATTTGTGCATTATTCGACACCTTCCGCGCTGCAGAAAGAGACCGAGACATTTGGGATAAAACCCGGTGCAATGAAGTCGACCCTGTCGACTTTTAAGCGACTATTTTTAGTGGGTTATGTGGTCTGTTTCACGACACTTGCCTTCATGTCCAGAGATAATTCTTGGTACTTAGTTTACAATGGATCGTCATGGCAGCCCTGGTCAGTTTAAAAGAGAAACAAATCCTCATCAGCCACGATACTTATCAAACCCTGACCACCGAGCCTGCAGGCGGATGTCTAGCCACCAGCGGCTCTCAAACATGTATCCAGAAGAAGTTTCCTTTTGGGTCTGTGTTGCGATAAAGCTATCAGGTTGTGAAAGCATGAATGCACAGAGAAACACTCGGCCAGTCTTTTCCTATATTTACTGGCTTCGAAGCCACGCCCGATCCCGCCCGTGAAATTATCAGTGTAACCTCTTATCAACTACACTAACGAGCCCCTGTTTATATTTACCGTTACATTACTACAAATGATTCGTACATTATATATCAAACTGTGCTGGCACCTTGCCGTCTTGACTAAAGACAGTTTGTTGCTTTGTGCTTAAAAAAGGCATAATAACTACAATGCATGATGGGGAGCAGGGATGGAGTTATATTTCTCCATATTACAAAGCCTGGGCTGAATTGTAGAGACCATGTGTTGCCCATGCAACAAGATCCCTCTCTTGGCCTGTCTAGTTTACTCCAGAGGAAAGGTAACATCAATACATCTAGAACACGAAAGCTGCAGAAGCTGTCTTACCAGCAAAGCGATGCTCTAACGTCATAACACATTATAACGCTCTAATCTAATTCTAATTTAACACTCTAACGCTCTATCACATTAGTGAGAAATGATTGCATATTGCAGGTCTTTTCTTTGATTTGGAATAGTTTATGCTTATTTAGTGATTGTGTTTTTCTTTCACATATACATGCATGGTTAAAATATATGTTGGGAATCTAGAAATGAATTTTCCACTTTACCAAGGTCTTTAACGAAATATGTTTATTTCAGTCAAACAGGCTGCTACATATTTGTCAATAATACTTTTTTTTTCTTTCGCTAGCTTTGAATTGCAAACTACTGAGCGTAATCTTGCCAAGAAATCAACAATCAGCTGAAAGATGCTGATTTTGACAGCGATGTCCTGTAAAGGATATGCAAAACATTTTTTTTTAAGCTTTGAATTAGATCGTAGTTCACACGTATACTACGGCTACTAATAATTGCTACAGCTAGACAGGTTTAGGGTTTCTGTTACCAGAGTGCATCACCTTTTAGTGAACCCTCTTCGGCATTTGTTGTAATTTAACTCTCCAAGCCTATGAGGAGAAGTCAACATTTATATCTAGCTGGACATATTTCAGAAAACATTAATTGGACAAATGATTTCTTCAATGTTTACATGCATATAAGACGAACTCTCAGAGAAAATATACCTCTACAGCAGAGCTGAGTTGAGTTGAGTTGAGTTAAGTTGAGCTAAGAACCTATATTACTGAATTTAGGACATCCCCATATGCGTTCCGTCTCATCGTTCAACATCCAGGGAAGAGTCACAATACTAATCGTTCCCACCACTATCTGATTAAAAGTTCTCCTGGTCTTCCCTCTCAGTTTTGAGATTCTTCCATTGCCCCTGCCAGTCCGTCGCAATCTCATCCTTTCCACCAACGGGTTCTCAATCTGTTCTTCCTCCTTCTCCACTTGGTCCCACAGGCACACGACTGCCTCTCTCTTGTCCATAGGTAATCTACCACCAACAGATGCATTCACTGCCAGACTATCAGCCTGTACAATTCCCCGCACTTCTGCATGGCCAGGACAAAAAATAGTTGACACAATCTGTGACCTCTGAAGCGAGATAAGCCATTTGTCATGATTTCACTGTGTATTAACCAGATAATGACAATACAGACGGTCAGATTCATGGCATGTGTTCAGGGCTACATTTGTTTTTAACCGGGACAGAAAACCAATAAAGTCTGAATGCACAGCTGCAGTTGTTGACAACCAATGGCAGGTAGATCAAAGACACCGCCGACCTTGAGAAGTCTTGGATAGACAGAAGATATGTCGAGGAATTGTGGACACGTAGTTGTAACACGCTGGTTTGTTGTAGCTGTCAGGACAGGAGAAGTTAACTCCTGCATTGAGTAAGGACAAGGGAGCTAAGATTTTGAACTTAGTTAGGGCCCTTGAGCGACAACCGCGGAACATCAACGATTTCTCGGGAACACTCCTAGCGCTGTGAATAAACAAGACTGGGATACATTAGTGTGGCCAAGATTTCTCGGGAACACTCCTAACGCTGTGAATAAACAAGACTGGGATACATTAGTGTGGCCAAGATTTCTCGGGAACACTCCTAGCGCTGTGAATAAACAAGACTGGGATACATTAGTGTGGCCAAGATTTCTCGGGAACACTCCTAGCGCTGTGAATAAACAAGACTGGGATACATGAGTGTGGCCAAGATTTCTCGGGAACACTCCTAGCGCTGTGAATAAACAAGACTGGGATACATTAGTGTGGCCAAGATTTCTCGGGAACACTCCTAGCGCTGTGAATAAACAAGACTGGGATACATGAGTGTGGCCAAGATTTCTCGGGAACACTCCTGGCGCTGTGAATAAACAAGACTGGGATACATGAGTGTGGCCAAGATGTCTCGGGAACACTCCTGGCGCTGTGAATAAACAAGACTGGGATACATGAGTGTGGCCAAGATGTCTCGGGAACACTCCTAGCGCTGTGAATAAACAAGACTGGGATACATTAGTGTGGCCAAGATGTCTCGGGAACACTCCTAGCGCTGTGAATAAACAAGACTGGGATACATGAGTGTGGCCAAGATGTCTCGGGAACACTCCTAGCGCTGTGAATAAACAAGACTGGGATACATGAGTGTGGCCAAGATGTCTCGGGAACACTCCTAGCGCTGTGAATAAACAAGACTGGGATACATTAGTGTGGCCAAGATGTCTCGGGAACACTCCTAGCGCTGTGAATAAACAAGACTGGGATACATGAGTGTGGCCAAGATGTCTCGGGAACACTCCTAGCGCTGTGAATAAACAAGACTGGGATACATGAGTGTGGCCAAGATGTCTCGGGAACACTCCTAGCGCTGTGAATAAACAAGACTGGGATACATTAGTGTGGCCAAGATGTCTCGGGAACACTCCTAGCGCTGTGAATAAACAAGACTGGGATACATGAGTGTGGCCAAGATGTCTCGGGAACACTCCTAGCGCTGTGAATAAACAAGACTGGGATACATGAGTGTGGCCAAGATGTCCCGGGAACACTCCTAGCGCTGTGAATAAACAAGACTGGGATACATGAGTGTGGCCAAGATGTCTCGGCAACACTCCTAGCGCTGTGAATAAACAAGACTGGGATACATGAGTGTGGCCAAGATTTCTCGGGAACACTCCTGGCGCTGTGAATAAACAAGACTGGGATACATTAGTGTGGCCAAGATTTCTCGGGAACACTCCAGGCGCTGTGAATAAACAAGACTGGGATACATGAGTGTGGCCAAGATTTCTCGGGAACACTCCTGGCGCTGTGAATAAACAAGACTGGGATACATGAGTGTGGCCAAGATGTCTCGGGAACACTCCTAGCGCTGTGAATAAACAAGACTGGGATACATGAGTGTGGCCAAGATGTCTCGGGAACACTCCTAGCGCTGTGAATAAACAAGACTGGGATACATGAGTGTGGCCAAGATGTCTCGGGAACACTCCTAGCGCTGTGAATAAACAAGACTGGGATACATGAGTGTGGCCAAGATGTCTCGGGAACACTCCTAGCGCTGTGAATAAACAAGACTGGGATACATGAGTGTGGCCAAGATGTCTCGGGAACACTCCTAGCGCTGTGAAAAAACAAGACTGGGATACATGAGTGTGGCCAAGATGTCTCGGGAACACTCCTAGCGCTGTGAATAAACAAGACTGGGATACATGAGTGTGGCCAAGATTTCTCGGGAACACTCCTAGCGCTGTGAATAAACAAGAATGGGATACATGAGTGTGGCCAAGATGTCTCGGGAACACTCCTAGCGCTGTGAATAAACAAGACTGGGATACATGAGTGTGGCCAAGATGTCTCGGGAACACTCCTAGCACTGTGAATAAACAAGACTGGGATACATGAGTGTGGCCGGGAACACTCCTAGCGCTGTGAATAAACAAGACTGGGATACATGAGTGTGGCCAAGATGTCTAGGGAACACTCCTAGCGCTGTGAATAAACAAGACTGGGATACATGAGTGTGGCCGGGAACACTCCTAGCGCTGTGAATAAACAAGACTGGGATACATGAGTGTGACCAAGATGTATCGGGAACACTCCTAGCGCTGTGAATAAACAAGACTGGGATACATGAGTGTGGCCAAGATGTCTCGGGAACACTCCTAGCGCTGTGAATAAACAAGACTGGGATACATTAGTGTGGCCAAGATGTCTCGGGAACACACCTAGCGCTGTGAATAAACAAGACTGGGATACATGAGTGTGGCCAAGATGTCTCGGGAACACTCCTAGCGCTGTGAATAAACAAGACTGGGATACATGAGTGTGGCCAAGATGTCTCGGGAACACTCCTAGCGCTGTGAATAAACAAGACTGGGATACATTAGTGTGGCCAAGATTTCTCGGGAACACTCCTAGCACTGTGAATAAACAAGACTGGGATACATGAGTGTGGCCGGGAACACTCCTAGCGCTGTGAATAAACAAGACTGGGATACATGAGTGTGGCCAAGATGTCTAGGGAACACTCCTAGCGCTGTGAATAAACAAGACTGGAATACATGAGTGTGGCCGGGAACACTCCTAGCGCTGTGAATAAACAAGACTGGGATACATGAGTGTGACCAAGATGTATCGGGAACACTCCTAGCGCTGTGAATAAACAAGACTGGGATACATGAGTGTGGCCAAGATGTCTCGGGAACACTCCTAGCGCTGTGAATAAACAAGACTGGGATACATTAGTGTGGCCAAGATGTCTCGGGAACACTCCTAGCGCTGTGAATAAACAAGACTGGGATACATTAGTGTGGCCAAGATGTCTCGGGAACACACCTAGCGCTGTGAATAAACAAGACTGGGATACATGAGTGTGGCCAAGATGTCTCGGGAACACTCCTAGCGCTGTGAATAAACAAGACTGGGATACATTAGTGTGGCCAAGATTTCTCGGGAACACTCCTAACGCTGTGAATAAACAAGACTGGGATACATTAGTGTGGCCAAGATTTCTCGGGAACACTCCTAGCGCTGTGAATAAACAAGACTGGGATACATTAGTGTGGCCAAGATTTCTCGGGAACACTCCTAGCGCTGTGGATAAACAAGACTGGGATACATGAGTGTGGCCAAGATTTCTCGGGAACACTCCTAGCGCTGTGAATAAACAAGACTGGGATACATTAGTGTGGCCAAGATTTCTCGGGAACACTCCTAGCGCTGTGAAAAAACAAGACTGGGATACATGAGTGTGGCCAAGATTTCTCGGGAACACTCCTGGCGCTGTGAATAAACAAGACTGGGATACATGAGTGTGGCCAAGATGTCTCGGGAACACTCCTGGCGCTGTGAATAAACAAGACTGGGATACATGAGTGTGGCCAAGATGTCTCGGGAACACTCCTAGCGCTGTGAATAAACAAGACTGGGATACATTAGTGTGGCCAAGATGTCTCGGGAACACTCCTAGCGCTGTGAATAAACAAGACTGGGATACATGAGTGTGGCCAAGATGTCTCGGGAACACTCCTAGCGCTGTGAATAAACAAGACTGGGATACATGAGTGTGGCCAAGATGTCTCGGGAACACTCCTAGCGCTGTGAATAAACAAGACTGGGATACATTAGTGTGGCCAAGATGTCTCGGGAACACTCCTAGCGCTGTGAATAAACAAGACTGGGATACATGAGTGTGGCCAAGATGTCTCGGGAACACTCCTAGCGCTGTGAATAAACAAGACTGGGATACATGAGTGTGGCCAAGATGTCTCGGGAACACTCCTAGCGCTGTGAATAAACAAGACTGGGATACATGAGTGTGGCCAAGATGTCTCGGGAACACTCCTAGCGCTGTGAATAAACAAGACTGGGATACATTAGTGTGGCCAAGATGTCTCGGGAACACTCCTAGCGCTGTGAATAAACAAGACTGGGATACATGAGTGTGGCCAAGATGTCTCGGGAACACTCCTAGCGCTCTGAATAAACAAGACTGGGATACATGAGTGTGACCAAGATGTATCGGGAACACTCCTAGCGCTGTGAATAAACAAGACTGGGATACATGAGTGTGGCCAAGATGTCTCGGGAACACTCCTAGCGCTGTGAATAAACAAGACTGGGATACATTAGTGTGGCCAAGATGTCTCGGGAACACTCCTAGCGCTGTGAATAAACAAGACTGGGATACATTAGTGTGGCCAAGATGTCTCGGGAACACACCTAGCGCTGTGAATAAACAAGACTGGGATACATGAGTGTGGCCAAGATGTCTCGGGAACACTCCTAGCGCTGTGAATAAACAAGACTGGGATACATTAGTGTGGCCAAGATTTCTCGGGAACACTCCTAACGCTGTGAATAAACAAGACTGGGATACATTAGTGTGGCCAAGATTTCTCGGGAACACTCCTAGCGCTGTGAATAAACGAGACTGGGATACATTAGTGTGGCCAAGATTTCTCGGGAACACTCCTAGCGCTGTGGATAAACAAGACTGGGATACATGAGTGTGGCCAAGATTTCTCGGGAACACTCCTAGCGCTGTGAATAAACAAGACTGGGATACATTAGTGTGGCCAAGATTTCTCGGGAACACTCCTAGCGCTGTGAAAAAACAAGACTGGGATACATGAGTGTGGCCAAGATTTCTCGGGAACACTCCTGGCGCTGTGAATAAACAAGACTGGGATACATGAGTGTGGCCAAGATGTCTCGGGAACACTCCTGGCGCTGTGAATAAACAAGACTGGGATACATGAGTGTGGCCAAGATGTCTCGGGAACACTCCTAGCGCTGTGAATAAACAAGACTGGGATACATTAGTGTGGCCAAGATGTCTCGGGAACACTCCTAGCGCTGTGAATAAACAAGACTGGGATACATGAGTGTGGCCAAGATGTCTCGGGAACACTCCTAGCGCTGTGAATAAACAAGACTGGGATACATGAGTGTGGCCAAGATGTCTCGGGAACACTCCTAGCGCTGTGAATAAACAAGACTGGGATACATTAGTGTGGCCAAGATGTCTCGGGAACACTCCTAGCGCTGTGAATAAACAAGACTGGGATACATGAGTGTGGCCAAGATGTCTCGGGAACACTCCTAGCGCTGTGAATAAACAAGACTGGGATACATGAGTGTGGCCAAGATGTCTCGGGAACACTCCTAGCGCTGTGAATAAACAAGACTGGGATACATGAGTGTGGCCAAGATGTCTCGGGAACACTCCTAGCGCTGTGAATAAACAAGACTGGGATACATTAGTGTGGCCAAGATGTCTCGGGAACACTCCTAGCGCTGTGAATAAACAAGACTGGGATACATGAGTGTGGCCAAGATGTCTCGGGAACACTCCTAGCGCTGTGAATAAACAAGACTGGGATACATGAGTGTGGCCAAGATGTCCCGGGAACACTCCTAGCGCTGTGAATAAACAAGACTGGGATACATGAGTGTGGCCAAGATGTCTCGGGAACACTCCTAGCGCTGTGAATAAACAAGACTGGGATACATGAGTGTGGCCAAGATTTCTCGGGAACACTCCTGGCGCTGTGAATAAACAAGACTGGGATACATTAGTGTGGCCAAGATTTCTAGGGAACACTCCAGGCGCTGTGAATAAACAAGACTGGGATACATGAGTGTGGCCAAGATTTCTCGGGAACACTCCTGGCGCTGTGAATAAACAAGACTGGGATACATGAGTGTGGCCAAGATGTCTCGGGAACACTCCTAGCGCTGTGAATAAACAAGACTGGGATACATGAGTGTGGCCAAGATGTCTCGGGAACACTCCTAGCGCTGTGAATAAACAAGACTGGGATACATGAGTGTGGCGAAGATGTCTCGGGAACACTCCTAGCGCTGTGAATAAACAAGACTGGGATACATGAGTGTGGCCAAGATGTCTCGGGAACACTCCTAGCGCTGTGAATAAACAAGACTGGGATACATGAGTGTGGCCAAGATGTCTCGGGAACACTCCTAGCGCTGTGAATAAACAAGAATGGGATACATGAGTGTGGCCAAGATGTCTCTGGAACACTCCTAGCGCTGTGAATAAACAAGACTGGGATACATGAGTGTGGCCAAGATGTCTCGGGAACACTCCTAGCGCTGTGAATAAACAAGACTGGGATACATGAGTGTGGCCGGGAACACTCCTAGCGCTGTGAATAAACAAGACTGGGATACATGAGTGTGGCCAAGATGTCTCGGGAACACTCCTAGCGCTGTGAATAAACAAGACTGGGATACATTAGTGTGGCCAAGATGTCTCGGGAACACACCTAGCGCTGTGAATAAACAAGACTGGGATACATGAGTGTGGCCAAGATGTCTCGGGAACACTCCTAGCGCTGTGAATAAACAAGACTGGGATACATTAGTGTTTCCAAGATTTCTCGGGAACACTCCTAACGCTGTGAATAAACAAGACTGGGATACATTAGTGTGGCCAAGATTTCTCGGGAACACTCCTAGCGCTGTGAATAAACAAGACTGGGATACATTAGTGTGGCCAAGATTTCTCGGGAACACTCCTAGCGCTGTGGATAAACAAGACTGGGATACATGAGTGTGGCCAAGATTTCTCGGGAACACTCCTAGCGCTGTGAATAAACAAGACTGGGATACATTAGTGTGGCCAAGATTTCTCGGGAACACTCCTAGCGCTGTGAATAAACAAGACTGGGATACATGAGTGTGGCCAAGATTTCTCGGGAACACTCCTGGCGCTGTGAATAAACAAGACTGGGATACATGAGTGTGGCCAAGATGTCTCGGGAACACTCCTGGCGCTGTGAATAAACAAGACTGGGATACATGAGTGTGGCCAAGATGTCTCGGGAACACTCCTAGCGCTGTGAATAAACAAGACTGGGATACATTAGTGTGGCCAAGATGTCTCGGGAACACTCCTAGCGCTGTGAATAAACAAGACTGGGATACATGAGTGTGGCCAAGATGTCTCGGGAACACTCCTAGCGCTGTGAATAAACAAGACTGGGATACATGAGTGTGGCCAAGATGTCTCGGGAACACTCCTAGCGCTGTGAATAAACAAGACTGGGATACATTAGTGTGGCCAAGATGTCTCGTGAACACTCCTAGCGCTGTGAATAAACAAGACTGGGATACATGAGTGTGGCCAAGATGTCTCGGGAACACTCCTAGCGCTGTGAATAAACAAGACTGGGATACATGAGTGTGGCCAAGATGTCTCGGGAACACTCCTAGCGCTGTGAATAAACAAGACTGGGATACATGAGTGTGGCCAAGATGTCTCGGGAACACTCCTAGCGCTGTGAATAAACAAGACTGGGATACATTAGTGTGGCCAAGATGTCTCGGGAACACTCCTAGCGCTGTGAATAAACAAGACTGGGATACATGAGTGTGGCCAAGATGTCTCGGGAACACTCCTAGCGCTGTGAATAAACAAGACTGGGATACATGAGTGTGGCCAAGATGTCCCGGGAACACTCCTAGCGCTGTGAATAAACAAGACTGGGATACATGAGTGTGGCCAAGATGTCTCGGGAACACTCCTAGCGCTGTGAATAAACAAGACTGGGATACATGAGTGTGGCCAAGATTTCTCGGGAACACTCCTGGCGCTGTGAATAAACAAGACTGGGATACATTAGTGTGGCCAAGATTTCTCGGGAACACTCCAGGCGCTGTGAATAAACAAGACTGGGATACATGAGTGTGGCCAAGATTTCTCGGGAACACTCCTGGCGCTGTGAATAAACAAGACTGGGATACATGAGTGTGGCCAAGATGTCTCGGGAACACTCCTAGCGCTGTGAATAAACAAGACTGGGATACATGAGTGTGGCCAAGATGTCTCGGGAACACTCCTAGCGCTGTGAATAAACAAGACTGGGATACATGAGTGTGGCCAAGATGTCTCGGGAACACTCCTAGCGCTGTGAATAAACAAGACTGGGATACATGAGTGTGGCCAAGATGTCTCGGGAACACTCCTAGCGCTGTGAATAAACAAGACTGGGATACATGAGTGTGGCCAAGATGTCTCGGGAACACTCCTAGCGCTGTGAATAAACAAGAATGGGATACATGAGTGTGGCCAAGATGTCTCGGGAACACTCCTAGCGCTGTGAATAAACAAGACTGGGATACATGAGTGTGGCCAAGATGTCTCGGGAACACTCCTAGCGCTGTGAATAAACAAGACTGGGATACATGAGTGTGGCCGGGAACACTCCTAGCGCTGTGAATAAACAAGACTGGGATACATGAGTGTGGCCAAGATGTCTCGGGAACACTCCTAGCGCTGTGAATAAACAAGACTGGGATACATGAGTGTGGCCAAGATTTCTCGGGAACACTCCTGGCGCTGTGAATAAACAAGACTGGGATACATTAGTGTGGCCAAGATTTCTCGGGAACACTCCAGGCGCTGTGAATAAACAAGACTGGGATACATGAGTGTGGCCAAGATTTCTCGGGAACACTCCTGGCGCTGTGAATAAACAAGACTGGGATACATGAGTGTGGCCAAGATGTCTCGGGAACACTCCTAGCGCTGTGAATAAACAAGACTGGGATACATGAGTGTGGCCAAGATGTCTCGGGAACACTCCTAGCGCTGTGAATAAACAAGACTGGGATACATGAGTGTGGCCAAGATGTCTCGGGAACACTCCTAGCGCTGTGAATAAACAAGACTGGGATACATGAGTGTGGCCAAGATGTCTCGGGAACACTCCTAGCGCTGTGAATAAACAAGACTGGGATACATGAGTGTGGCCAAGATGTCTCGGGAACACTCCTAGCGCTGTGAATAAACAAGAATGGGATACATGAGTGTGGCCAAGATGTCTCGGGAACACTCCTAGCGCTGTGAATAAACAAGACTGGGATACATGAGTGTGGCCAAGATGTCTCGGGAACACTCCTAGCGCTGTGAATAAACAAGACTGGGATACATGAGTGTGGCCGGGAACACTCCTAGCGCTGTGAATAAACAAGACTGGGATACATGAGTGTGGCCAAGATGTCTCGGGAACACTCCTAGCGCTGTGAATAAACAAGACTGGGATACATGAGTGTGGCCAAGATGTCTCGGGAACACTCCTAGCGCTGTGAATAAACAAGACTGGGATACATGAGTGTGGCCAAGATGTCTCGGGAACACTCCTAGCGCTGTGAATAAACAAGACTGGGATACATTAGTGTGGCCAAGATGTCTCGGGAACACTCCTAGCGCTGTGAATAAACAAGACTGGGATACATGAGTGTGGCCAAGATGTCTCGGGAACACTCCTAGCGCTGTGAATAAACAAGACTGGGATACATGAGTGTGGCCAAGATGTCTCGGGAACACTCCTAGCGCTGTGAATAAACAAGACTGGGATACATGAGTGTGGCCAAGATGTCTCGGGAACACTCCTAGCGCTGTGAATAAACAAGACTGGGATACATGAGTGTGGCCAAGATGTCTCGGGAACACTCCTAGCGCTGTGAATAAACAAGACTGGGATACATGAGTGTGGCCAAGATGTCCCGGGAACACTCCTAGCGCTGTGAATAAACAAGACTGGGATACATGAGTGTGGCCAAGATGTCTCGGGAACACTCCTAGCGCTGTGAATAAACAAGACTGGGATACATGAGTGTGGCCAAGATTTCTCGGGAACACTCCTGGCGTTTTGAATAAACAAGACTGGGATACATTAGTGTGGCCAAGATTTCTCGGGAACACTCCTGGCGCTGTGAATAAACAAGACTGGGATACATGAGTGTGGCCAAGATTTCTCGGGAACACTCCTGGCGCTGTGAATAAACAAGACTGGGATACATGAGTGTGGCCAAGATGTCTCGGGAACACTCCTAGCGCTGTGAATAAACAAGACTGGGATACATGAGTGTGGCCAAGATGTCTCGGGAACACTCCTAGCGCTGTGAATAAACAAGACTGGGATACATGAGTGTGGCCAAGATGTCTCGGGAACACTCCTAGCGCTGTGAATAAACAAGACTGGGATACATGAGTGTGGCCAAGATGTCTCGGGAACACTCCTAGCGCAGTGAATAAACAAGACTGGGATACATGAGTGTGGCCAAGATGTCTCGGGAACACTCCTAGCGCTGTGAAAAAACAAGACTGGGATACATGAGTGTGGCCAAGATGTCTCGGGAACACTCCTAGCGCTGTGAATAAACAAGACTGGGATACATGAGTGTGGCCAATATTTCTCGGGAACACTCCTAGCGCTGTGAACAAACAAGAATGGGATACATGAGTGTGGCCAAGATGTCTCGGGAACACTCCTAGCGCTGTGAATAAACAAGACTGGGATACATGAGTGTGGCCAAGATGTCTCGGGAACACTCCTAGCGCTGTGAATAAACAAGACTGGGATACATGAGTGTGGCCGGGAACACTCCTAGCGCTGTGAATAAACAAGACTGGGATACATGAGTGTGGCCGGGAACACTCCTAGCGCTGTGAATAAAGAAGACTGGGATACATGAGTGTGGCCGGGAACACTCCTAGCGCTGTGAATAAACAAGACTGGGATACATGAGTGTGGCCGGGAACACTCCTAGCGCTGTGAATAAACAAGACTGGGATACATGAGTGTGGCCGGGAACACTCCTAGCGCTATGAATAAACAAGACGGGGATACATGAGTGTGGCCAAGATGTCTCAGGAACACTCCTAGCGCTGTGAATAAACAAGACTGGGATACATGAGTGTGGCCGAGAACACTCCTAGCGCTGTGAATAAACAAGACTGGGATACATGAGTGTGGCCGGGAACACTCCTAGCGCTGTGAATAAACAAGACTGGGATACATGAGTGTGGCCAAGATGTCTCGGGAACACTCCTAGCGCTGTGAAAAAACAAGACTGGGATACATGAGTGTGGCCAAGATGTCTCGGGAACACTCCTAGCGCTGTGAATAAACAAGACTGGGATACATGAGTGTGGCCAAGATTTCTCGGGAACACTCCTAGCGCCGTGAATAAACAAGAATGGGATACATGAGTGTGGCCAAGATGTCTCGGGAACACTCCTAGTGCTGTGAATAAACAAGACTGGGATACATGAGTGTGGCCAAGATGTCTCGGGAACACTCCTAGCGCTGTGAATAAACAAGACTGGGATACATGAGTGTGGCCGGGAACACTCCTAGCGCTGTGAATAAACAAGACTGGGATACATGAGTGTGGCCAAGATGTCTCGGGAACACTCCTAGCGCTGTGAATAAACAAGACTGGGATACATGAGTGTGGCCGGGAACACTCCTAGCGCTGTGAATAAACAAGACTGGGATACATGAGTGTGACCAAGATGTCTCAGGAACACTCCTAGCGCTGTGAATAAACAAGACTGGGATACATGAGTGTGGCCAAGATGTCTCGGGAACACTCCTAGCGCTGTGAATAAACAAGACTGGGATACATGAGTGTGGCCAAGATGTCTCGGGAACACTCCTAGCGCTGTGAATAAACAAGACTGGGATACATTAGTGTGGCCAAGATGTCTCGGGAACACTCCTAGCGCTGTGAATAAACAAGACTGGGATACATGAGTGTGGCCAAGATGTCTCGGGAACACTCCTAGCGCTGTGAATAAACAAGACTGGGATACATGAGTGTGGCCAAGATGTCTCGGGAACACTCCTAGCGCTGTGAATAAACAAGACTGGGATACATTAGTGTGGCCAAGATGTCTCGGGAACACTCCTAGCGCTGTGAATAAACAAGACTGGGATACATGAGTGTGGCCAAGATGTCCCGGGAACACTCCTAGCGCTGTGAATAAACAAGACTGGGATACATGAGTGTGGCCAAGATGTCTCGGGAGCACTCCTAGCGCTGTGAATAAACAAGACTGGGATACATGAGTGTGGCCAAGATTTCTCGGGAACACTCCTGGCGCTGTGAATAAACAAGACTGGGATACATTAGTGTGGCCAAGATTTCTCGGGAACACTCCTGGCGCTGTGAATAAACAAGACTGGGATACATGAGTGTGGCCAAGATTTCTCGGGAACACTCCTGGCGCTGTGAATAAACAAGACTGGGATACATGAGTGTGGCCAAGATGTCTCGGGAACACTCCTAGCGCTGTGAATAAACAAGACTGGGATACATGAGTGTGGCCAAGATGTCTCGGGAACACTCCTAGCGCTGTGAATAAACAAGACTGGGATACATGAGTGTGGCCAAGATGTCTCGGGAACACTCCTAGCGCTGTGAATAAACAAGACTGGGATACATGAGTGTGGCCAAGATGTCTCGGGAACACTCCTAGCGCTGTGAATAAACAAGACTGGGATACATGAGTGTGGCCAAGATGTCTCGGGAACACTCCTAGCGCAGTGAATAAACAAGACTGGGATACATGAGTGTGGCCAAGATGTCTCGGGAACACTCCTAGCGCTGTGAAAAAACAAGACTGGGATACATGAGTGTGGCCAAGATGTCTCGGGAACACTCCTAGCGCTGTGAATAAACAAGACTGGGATACATGAGTGTGGCCAAGATTTCTCGGGAACACTCCTAGCGCTGTGAATAAACAAGAATGGGATACATGAGTGTGGCCAAGATGTCTCGGGAACACTCCTAGCGCTGTGAATAAACAAGACTGGGATACATGAGTGTGGCCAAGATGTCTCGAAAACACTGCTAGCGCTGTGAATAAACAAGACTGGGATACATGAGTGTGGCCGGGAACACTCCTAGCGCTGTGAATAAACAAGACTGGGATACATGAGTGTGGCCGGGAACACTCCTAGCGCTGTGATCAAACAAGACTGGGATACATGAGTGTGGCCGGGAACACTCCTAGCGCTGTGAATAAACAAGACTGGGATACATGAGTGTGGCCGGGAACACTCCTAGCGCTGTGAATAAACAAGACTGGGATACATGAGTGTGGCCGGGAACACTCCTAGCGCTGTGAATAAACAAGACGGGGATACATGAGTGTGGCCAAGATGTCTCAGGAACACTCCTAGCGCTGTGAATAAACAAGACTGGGATACATGAGTGTGGCCGAGAACACTCCTAGCGCTGTGAATAAACAAGACTGGGATATATGAGTGTGGCCGGGAACACTCCTAGCGCTGTGAATAAACAAGACTGGGATACATGAGTGTGGCCGGGAACACTCCTAGCGCTGTGAGTAAACAAGACTGGGATACATGAGTGTGGCCGGGAACACTCCTAGCGCTGTGAATAAACAAGACTGGGATACATGAGTGTGGCCGGGTACACTCCTAGCGCTGTGAATAAACAAGACTGGGATACATGAGTGTGGCCGGGAACACTCCTAGCGCTGTGAATAAACAAGACTGGGATACATGAGTGTGGCCGGGAACACTCCTAGCGCTGTGAATAAACAAGACGGGGATACATGAGTGTGGCCGGGAACACTCCTAGCGCTGTGAATAAACAAGACTGGGATACATGAGTGTGGCCGCGAACAATCCTAACGCTGTGAATAAACAAGACTGGGATACATGAGTGTGGCCGGGAACACTCCTAGCGCTGTGAATAAACAAGACTGGGATACATGAGTGTGGCCGGGAACACTCCTAGCGCTGTGAATAAACAAGACGGGGATACATGAGTGTGGCCGGGAACACTCCTAGCGCTGTGAATAAACAAGACTGGGATACATGAGTGTGGCCGGGAACACTCCTAGCGCTGTGAATAAATAAGACTGGGATACATGAGTGTGGCCGGGAACACTCCTAGCGCTGTGAATAAACAAGACTGGGATACATGAGTGTGGCCGGGAACACTCCTAGCGCTGTGAATAAACAAGACTGGGATACATGAGTGTGGCCGGGAACACTCCTAGCGCTGTGAATAAACAAGACTGGGATACATGAGTGTGGCCAAGATTTCTCGGGAACACTCCTAGCGCTGTGAATAAACAAGACTGGGATACATGAGTGTGGCCGGGAACACTCCTAGCGCTGTGAATAAACAAGACGGGGATACATGAGTGTGGCCAAGATTTCTCGGGAACACTCCTAGCGCTGTGAATAAACAAGACTGGGATACATGAGTGTGGCCAAGATGTCTCGGGAACACTCCTAGCGCTGTGAATAAACAAGACTGGGATACATGAGTGTGGCCAAGATGTCTCGGGAACACTCCTAACGCTGTGAATAAACAAGACTGGGATAAATTAGTGTGGCCAAGATTTCTCGGGAACACTCCTAGCGCTGTGAATAAACAAGACTGGGATACATGAGTGTGGCAAAGATGTCTCGGGAACACTCCTAGCGCTGTGAATAAACAAGACTGGGATAAATTAGTGTGGCCAAGATTTATCGGGAACACTCCTAGCGCTGTGAATAAACAAGACTGGGATTCATGAGTGTGGCCAAGATGTCTCGGGAACACTCCTAGCGCTGTGAATAAACAAGACTGGGATACATGAGTGTGGCCAAGATGTCTCGGGAACACTCCTAGCGCTGTGAATAAACAAGACTGGGATACATGAGTGTGGCCAAGATGTCCCGGGAACACTCCTAGCGCTGTGAATAAACAAGACTGGGATACATGAGTGTGGCCAAGATGTCTCGGGAACACTCCTAGCGCTGTGAATAAACAAGACTGGGATACATGAGTGTGGCCAAGATTTCTCGGGAACACTCCTGGCGTTTTGAATAAACAAGACTGGGATACATTAGTGTGGCCAAGATTTCTCGGGAACACTCCTGGCGCTGTGAATAAACAAGACTGGGATACATGAGTGTGGCCAAGATTTCTCGGGAACACTCCTGGCGCTGTGAATAAACAAGACTGGGATACATGAGTGTGGCCAAGATGTCTCGGGAACACTCCTAGCGCTGTGAATAAACAAGACTGGGATACATGAGTGTGGCCAAGATGTCTCGGGAACACTCCTAGCGCTGTGAATAAACAAGACTGGGATACATGAGTGTGGCCAAGATGTCTCGGGAACACTCCTAGCGCTGTGAATAAACAAGACTGGGATACATGAGTGTGGCCAAGATGTCTCGGGAACACTCCTAGCGCAGTGAATAAACAAGACTGGGATACATGAGTGTGGCCAAGATGTCTCGGGAACACTCCTAGCGCTGTGAAAAAACAAGACTGGGATACATGAGTGTGGCCAAGATGTCTCGGGAACACTCCTAGCGCTGTGAATAAACAAGACTGGGATACATGAGTGTGGCCAATATTTCTCGGGAACACTCCTAGCGCTGTGAACAAACAAGAATGGGATACATGAGTGTGGCCAAGATGTCTCGGGAACACTCCTAGCGCTGTGAATAAACAAGACTGGGATACATGAGTGTGGCCAAGATGTCTCGGGAACACTCCTAGCGCTGTGAATAAACAAGACTGGGATACATGAGTGTGGCCGGGAACACTCCTAGCGCTGTGAATAAACAAGACTGGGATACATGAGTGTGGCCGGGAACACTCCTAGCGCTGTGAATAAACAAGACTGGGATACATGAGTGTGGCCGGGAACACTCCTAGCGCTGTGAATAAACAAGACTGGGATACATGAGTGTGGCCGGGAACACTCCTAGCGCTGTGAATAAACAAGACTGGGATACATGAGTGTGGCCGGGAACACTCCTAGCGCTGTGAATAAACAAGACTGGGATACATGAGTGTGGCCGGGAACACTCCTAGCGCTATGAATAAACAAGACGGGGATACATGAGTGTGGCCAAGATGTCTCAGGAACACTCCTAGCGCTGTGAATAAACAAGACTGGGATACATGAGTGTGGCCGAGAACACTCCTAGCGCTGTGAATAAACAAGACTGGGATACATGAGTGTGGCCGGGAACACTCCTAGCGCTGTGAATAAACAAGACTGGGATACATGAGTGTGGCCAAGATGTCTCGGGAACACTCCTAGCGCTGTGAAAAAACAAGACTGGGATACATGAGTGTGGCCAAGATGTCTCGGGAACACTCCTAGCGCTGTGAATAAACAAGACTGGGATACATGAGTGTGGCCAAGATTTCTCGGGAACACTCCTAGCGCCGTGAATAAACAAGAATGGGATACATGAGTGTGGCCAAGATGTCTCGGGAACACTCCTAGTGCTGTGAATAAACAAGACTGGGATACATGAGTGTGGCCAAGATGTCTCGGGAACACTCCTAGCGCTGTGAATAAACAAGACTGGGATACATGAGTGTGGCCGGGAACACTCCTAGCGCTGTGAATAAACAAGACTGGGATACATGAGTGTGGCCAAGATGTCTCGGGAACACTCCTAGCGCTGTGAATAAACAAGACTGGGATACATGAGTGTGGCCGGGAACACTCCTAGCGCTGTGAATAAACAAGACTGGGATACATGAGTGTGACCAAGATGTCTCAGGAACACTCCTAGCGCTGTGAATAAACAAGACTGGGATACATGAGTGTGGCCAAGATGTCTCGGGAACACTCCTAGCGCTGTGAATAAACAAGACTGGGATACATGAGTGTGGCCAAGATGTCTCGGGAACACTCCTAGCGCTGTGAATAAACAAGACTGGGATACATTAGTGTGGCCAAGATGTCTCGGGAACACTCCTAGCGCTGTGAATAAACAAGACTGGGATACATTAGTGTGGCCAAGATGTCTCGGGAACACTCCTAGCGCTGTGAATAAACAAGACTGGGATACATGAGTGTGGCCAAGATGTCTCGGGAACACTCCTAGCGCTGTGAATAAACAAGACTGGGATACATGAGTGTGGCCAAGATGTCTCGGGAACACTCCTAGCGCTGTGAATAAACAAGACTGGGATACATTAGTGTGGCCAAGATGTCTCGGGAACACTCCTAGCGCTGTGAATAAACAAGACTGGGATACATGAGTGTGGCCAAGATGTCTCGGGAACACTCCTAGCGCTGTGAATAAACAAGACTGGGATACATGAGTGTGGCCAAGATGTCTCGGGAGCACTCCTAGCGCTGTGAATAAACAAGACTGGGATACATGAGTGTGGCCAAGATGTCTCGGGAACACTCCTGGCGCTGTGAATAAACAAGACTGGGATACATGAGTGTGGCCAAGATGTCTCGGGAACACTCCTAGCGCTGTGAATAAACAAGACTGGGATACATGAGTGTGGCCAAGATGTCTCGGGAACACTCCTAGCGCTGTGAATAAACAAGACTGGGATACATGAGTGTGGCCAAGATGTCTCGGGAACACTCCTAGCGCTGTGAATAAACAAGACTGGGATACATGAGTGTGGCCAAGATGTCTCGGGAACACTCCTAGCGCTGTGAATAAACAAGACTGGGATACATGAGTGTGGCCAAGATGTCTCGGGAACACTCCTAGCGCAGTGAATAAACAAGACTGGGATACATGAGTGTGGCCAAGATGTCTCGGGAACACTCCTAGCGCTGTGAAAAAACAAGACTGGGATACATGAGTGTGGCCAAGATGTCTCGGGAACACTCCTAGCGCTGTGAATAAACAAGACTGGGATACATGAGTGTGGCCAAGATTTCTCGGGAACACTCCTAGCGCTGTGAATAAACAAGAATGGGATACATGAGTGTGGCCAAGATGTCTCGGGAACACTCCTAGCGCTGTGAATAAACAAGACTGGGATACATGAGTGTGGCCAAGATGTCTCGAAAACACTGCTAGCGCTGTGAATAAACAAGACTGGGATACATGAGTGTGGCCGGGAACACTCCTAGCGCTGTGAATAAACAAGACTGGGATACATGAGTGTGGCCGGGAACACTCCTAGCGCTGTGAATAAACAAGACTGGGATACATGAGTGTGGCCGGGAACACTCCTAGCGCTGTGAATAAACAAGACTGGGATACATGAGTGTGGCCGGGAACACTCCTAGCGCTGTGAATAAACAAGACTGGGATACATGAGTGTGGCCGGGAACACTCCTAGCGCTGTGAATAAACAAGACGGGGATACATGAGTGTGGCCGGGAACACTCCTAGCGCTGTGAATAAACAAGACGGGGATACATGAGTGTGGCCGGGAACACTCCTAGCGCTGTGAATAAACAAGACTGGGATACATGAGTGTGGCCGGGAACAATCCTAACGCTGTGAATAAACAAGACTGGGATACATGAGTGTGGCCGGGAACACTCCTAGCGCTGTGAATAAACAAGACTGGGATACATGAGTGTGGCCGGGAACACTCCTAGCGCTGTGAATAAACAAGACGGGGATACATGAGTGTGGCCGGGAACACTCCTAGCGCTGTGAATAAACAAGACTGGGATACATGAGTGTGGCCGGGAACACTCCTAGCGCTGTGAATAAATAAGACTGGGATACATGAGTGTGGCCGGGAACACTCCTAGCGCTGTGAATAAACAAGACTGGGATACATGAGTGTGGCCCGGAACACTCCTAGCGCTGTGAATAAACAAGACTGGGATACATGAGTGTGGCCGGGAACACTCCTAGCGCTGTGAATAAACAAGACTGGGATACATGAGTGTGGCCAAGATTTCTCGGGAACACTCCTAGCGCTGTGAATAAACAAGACTGGGATACATGAGTGTGGCCGGGAACACTCCTAGCGCTGTGAATAAACAAGACGGGGATACATGAGTGTGGCCAAGATTTCTCGGGAACACTCCTAGCGCTGTGAATAAACAAGACTGGGATACATGAGTGTGGCCAAGATGTCTCGGGAACACTCCTAGCGCTGTGAATAAACAAGACTGGGATACATGAGTGTGGCCAAGATGTCTCGGGAACACTCCTAACGCTGTGAATAAACAAGACTGGGATAAATTAGTGTGGCCAAGATTTCTCGGGAACACTCCTAGCGCTGTGAATAAACAAGACTGGGATACATGAGTGTGGCAAAGATGTCTCGGGAACACTCCTAGCGCTGTGAATAAACAAGACTGGGATAAATTAGTGTGGCCAAGATTTATCGGGAACACTCCTAGCGCTGTGAATAAACAAGACTGGGATTCATGAGTGTGGCCAAGATGTCTCGGGAACACTCCTAGCGCTGTGAATAAACAAGACTGGGATACATGAGTGTGGCCAAGATGTCTCGGGAACACTCCTAGCGCTGTGAATAAACAAGACTGGGATACATGAGTGTGGCCAAGATGTCTCGGGAACACTCCTAGCGCTGTGAATAAACAAGACTGGGATAAATTAGTGTGGCCAAGATGTCTCGGGAACACTCCTAGCGCTGTGAATAAACAAGACTGGGATACATGAGTGTGGCCGGGAACACTCCTAGCGCTGTGAATAAACAAGACGGGGATACATGAGTGTGGCCGGGAACACTCCTAGCGCTGTGAATAAACAAGACTGGGATACATGAGTGTGGCCGGGAACAATCCTAACGCTGTGAATAAACAAGACTGGGATACATGAGTGTGGCCGGGAACACTCCTAGCGCTGTGAATAAACAAGACTGGGATACATGAGTGTGGCCGGGAACACTCCTAGCGCTGTGAATAAACAAGACGGGGATACATGAGTGTGGCCGGGAACACTCCTAGCGCTGTGAATAAACAAGACTGGGATACATGAGTGTGGCCGGGAACACTCCTAGCGCTGTGAATAAATAAGACTGGGATACATGAGTGTGGCCGGGAACACTCCTAGCGCTGTGAATAAACAAGACTGGGATACATGAGTGTGGCCCGGAACACTCCTAGCGCTGTGAATAAACAAGACTGGGATACATGAGTGTGGCCGGGAACACTCCTAGCGCTGTGAATAAACAAGACTGGGATACATGAGTGTGGCCAAGATTTCTCGGGAACACTCCTAGCGCTGTGAATAAACAAGACTGGGATACATGAGTGTGGCCGGGAACACTCCTAGCGCTGTGAATAAACAAGACGGGGATACATGAGTGTGGCCAAGATTTCTCGGGAACACTCCTAGCGCTGTGAATAAACAAGACTGGGATACATGAGTGTGGCCAAGATGTCTCGGGAACACTCCTAGCGCTGTGAATAAACAAGACTGGGATACATGAGTGTGGCCAAGATGTCTCGGGAACACTCCTAACGCTGTGAATAAACAAGACTGGGATAAATTAGTGTGGCCAAGATTTCTCGGGAACACTCCTAGCGCTGTGAATAAACAAGACTGGGATACATGAGTGTGGCAAAGATGTCTCGGGAACACTCCTAGCGCTGTGAATAAACAAGACTGGGATAAATTAGTGTGGCCAAGATTTATCGGGAACACTCCTAGCGCTGTGAATAAACAAGACTGGGATTCATGAGTGTGGCCAAGATGTCTCGGGAACACTCCTAGCGCTGTGAATAAACAAGACTGGGATACATGAGTGTGGCCAAGATGTCTCGGGAACACTCCTAGCGCTGTGAATAAACAAGACTGGGATACATGAGTGTGGCCAAGATGTCTCGGGAACACTCCTAGCGCTGTGAATAAACAAGACTGGGATAAATTAGTGTGGCCAAGATGTCTCGGGAACACTCCTAGCGCTGTGAATAAACAAGACTGGGATACATGAGTGTGGCCAAGATGTCTCGGGAACACTCCTAGCGCTGTGAATAAACAAAACTGGGATAAATTAGTGTGGCCAAGATTTCTCGGGAACACTCCTAGCGCTGTGAATAAACAAGACTGGGATACATGAGTGTTGCCAAGATGTCTCGGGAACACTCCTAGCGCTGTGAATAAACAAGACTGGGATACATGAAAGTGGCCAAGATGTCTCGGGAACACTCCTAGCGCTGTGAATAAACAAGACTGGGATACATTAGTGTGGCCGGGAACACTCCTAGCGCTGTGAATAAACAAGACTAGGATACATGAGTGCGGCCGGGAACACTCCTAGCGCTGTGAATAAACAAGACGGGGATACATAAGTGTGGCCGGGAACACTCCTAGCGCTGTGAATAAACAAGACTGGGATACATGAGTGTGGCCGGGAACAATCCTAGCGCTGTGAATAAACAAGACTGGGATACATGAGTGTGGCCGGGAACACTCCTAGCGCTGTGAATAAACAAGACTGGGATACATGAGTGTGGCCGGGAACACTCCTAGCGCTGTGAATAAACAAGACTGGGATACATGAGTGTGGCCGGGAACACTCCTAGCGCTGTGAATAAACAAGACTGGGATACATGAGTGTGGCCGGGAACACTCCTAGCGCTGTGAATAAACAAGACTGGGATACATGAGTGTGGCCGGGAACACTCCTAGCGCTGTGAATAAACAAGACTGGGATACATGAGTGTGGCCGGGAACACTCCTAGCGCTGTGAATAAACAAGACTGGGATACATGAGTGTGGCCAAGATTTCTCGGGAACACTCCTAGCGCTGTGAATAAACAAGACTGGGATACATGAGTGTGGCCGGGAACACTCCTAGCGCTGTGAATAAACAAGACGGGGATACATGAGTGTGGCCAAGATTTCTCGGGAACACTCCTAGCGCTGTGAATAAACAAGACTGGGATACATGAGTGTGGCCGGGAACACTCCTAGCGCTGTGAATAAACAAGACGGGGATACATGAGTGTGGCCAAGATTTCTCGGGAACACTCCTAGCGCTGTGAATAAACAAGACTGGGATACATGAGTGTGGCCAAGATGTCTCGGGAACACTCCTAGCGCTGTGAATAAACAAGACTGGGATACATGAGTGTGGCCAAGATGTCTCGGGAACACTCCTAGCGCTGTGAATAAACAAGACAGGGATAAATTAGTGTGGCCGGGAACAATCCTAACGCTGTGAATAAACAAGACTGGGATACATGAGTGTGGCCGGGAACACTCCTAGCGCTGTGAATAAACAAGACTGGGATACATGAGTGTGGCCGGGAACACTCCTAGCGCTGTGAATAAACAAGACTGGGATACATGAGTGTGGCCGGGAACACTCCTAGCGCTGTGAATAAACAAGACGGGGATACATGAGTGTGGCCAAGATGTCTCGGGAACACTCCTAGCGCTGTGAATAAACAAAACTGGGATAAATTAGTGTGGCCAAGATTTCTCGGGAACACTCCTAGCGCTGTGAATAAACAAGACTGGGATACATGAGTGTGGCCAAGATGTCTCGGGAACACTCCTAGCGCTGTGAATAAACAAAACTGGGATAAATTAGTGTGGCCAAGATTTCTCGGGAACACTCCTAGCGCTGTGAATAAACAAGACTGGGATACATGAGTGTGGCCAAGATGTCTCGGGAACACTCCTAGCGCTGTGAATAAACAAGACTGGGATAAATGAGAGTGGCCAAGATGTCTCGGGAACACTCCTAGCGCTGTGAATAAACAAGACTGGGATACATGAGTGTGGCGGGGAACACTCCTAGCGCTGTGAATAAACAAGACTGGGATACATGAGTGTGGCCAAGATGTCTCGGGAACACTCCTAGCGCTGTGAATAAACAAGACTGGGATACATGAGTGTGGCCAAGATGTCTCGGGAACACTCCTAGCGCTGTGAATAAACAAGACTGGGATAAATGAGAGTGGCCAAGATGTCTCGGGAACACTCCTAGCGCTGTGAATAAACAAGACTGGGATACATTAGTGTGGCCGGGAACACTCCTAGCGCTGTGAATAAACAAGACTAGGATACATGAGTGTGGCCGGGAACACTCCTAGCGCTGTGAATAAACAAGACGGGGATACATAAGTGTGGCCGGGAACACTCCTAGCGCTGTGAATAAACAAGACTGGGATACATGAGTGTGGCCGGGAACAATCCTAGCGCTGTGAATAAACAAGACTGGGATACATGAGTGTGGCCGGGAACACTCCTAGCGCTGTGAATAAACAAGACTGGGATACATGAGTGTGGCCGGGAACACTCCTAGCGCTGTGAATAAACAAGACTGGGATACATGAGTGTGGCCGGGAACACTCCTAGCGCTGTGAATAAACAAGACTGGGATACATGAGTGTGGCCGGGAACACTCCTAGCGCTGTGAATAAACAAGACTGGGATACATGAGTGTGGCCGGGAACACTCCTAGCGCTGTGAATAAACAAGACTGGGATACATGAGTGTGGCCGGGAACACTCCTAGCGCTGTGAATAAACAAGACTGGGATACATGAGTGTGGCCAAGATTTCTCGGGAACACTCCTAGCGCTGTGAATAAACAAGACTGGGATACATGAGTGTGGCCGGGAACACTCCTAGCGCTGTGAATAAACAAGACGGGGATACATGAGTGTGGCCAAGATTTCTCGGGAACACTCCTAGCGCTGTGAATAAACAAGACTGGGATACATGAGTGTGGCCGGGAACACTCCTAGCGCTGTGAATAAACAAGACTGGGATACATGAGTGTGGCCAAGATGTCTCGGGAACACTCCTAGCGCTGTGAATAAACAAGACTGGGATAAATTAGTGTGGCCAAGATTTCTCGGGAACACTCCTAGCGCTGTGAATAAACAAGACTGGGATACATGAGTGTGGCCAAGATGTCTCGGGAACACTCCTAGCGCTGTGAATAAACAAGACTGGGATAAATTAGTGTGGCCAAGATTTCTCGGGAACACTCCTAGCGCTGTGAATAAACAAGACTGGGATACATGAGTGGGGCCAAGATGTCTCGGGAACACTCCTAGCGCTGTGAATAAACAAGACTGGGATACATGAGTGTGGCCGGGAACACTCCTAGCGCTGTGAATAAACAAGACTGGGATACATGAGTGTGGCCGGGAACACTCCTAGCGCTGTGAATAAACAAGACTGGGATACATGAGTGTGGCCAAGATGTCTCGGGAACACTCCTAGCGCTGTGAATAAACAAGACTGGGATAAATTAGTGTGGCCAAGATTTCTCGGGAACACTCCTAGCGCTGTGAATAAACAAGACTGGGATACATGAGTGGGGCCAAGATGTCTCGGGAACACTCCTAGCGCTGTGAATAAACAAGACTGGGATACATGAGTGTGGCCGGGAACAATCCTAGCGCTGTGAATAAACAAGACTGGGATACATGAGTGTGGCCGGGAACACTCCTAGCGCTGTGAATAAACAAGACTGGGATACATGAGTGTGGCCGGGAACACTCATAGCGCTGTGAATAAACAAGACTGGGATACATGAGTGTGGCCGGGAACACTCCTAGCACTGTGAATAAACAAGACGGGGATACATGAGTGTGGCCGTGAACACTCCTAGCGCTGTGAATAAACAAGACTGGGATACATGAGTGTGGCCGGGAACACTCCTAGCGCTGTGAATAAACAAGACTTGGATACATGAGTGTGGCCGGGAACACTCCTAGCGCTGTGAATAAACAAGACTGGGATACATGAGTGTGGCCAAGATTTCTCGGGAACACTCCTAGCGCTGTGAATAAACAAGACTGGGATACATGAGTGTGGCCGGGAACACTCCTAGCGCTGTGAATAAACAAGACGGGGATACATGAGTGTGGCCAAGATTTCTCGGGAACACTCCTAGCGCTGTGAATAAACAAGACTGGGATACATGAGTGTGGCCGGGAACACTCCTAGCGCTGTGAATAAACAAGACGGGGATACATGAGTGTGGCCAAGATTTCTCGGGAACACTCCTAGCGCTGTGAATAAACAAGACTGGGATACATGAATGTGGCCAAGATGTCTCGGGAACACTCCTAGCGCTGTGAATAAACAAGACTGGGACACATGAGTGTGGCCAAGATGTCTCGGGAACACTCCTAGCGCTGTGAATAAACAAGACTGGGATAAATTAGTGTGGCCAAGATTTCTCGGGAACACTCCTAGCGCTGTGAATAAACAAGACTGGGATACATGAGTGTGGCCAAGATGTCTCGGGAACACTCCTAGCGCTGTGAATAAACAAGACTGGGATACATGAGTGTGGCCAAGATGTCTCGGGAACACTCCTAGCGCTGTGAATTAACAAGACTGGGATATATGAGTGTGGCAAAGATGTCTCGGGAACACTCCTAGCGCTGTGAATAAACAAGACTGGGATACATTAGTGTGGCCAAGATGTCTCGGGAACACTCCTAGCGCTGTGAATAAACAAGACTGGCATACATGAGTGTGGCCAAGATGTCTCGGGAACACTCCTAGCGCTGTGAATAAACAAGACTGGGATACATTAGTGTGGCCAAGATGTCTCGGGAACACTCCTAGCGCTGTGAATAAACAAGACTGGGATACATTAGTGTGGCCAAGATGTCTCGGGAACACTCCTAGCGCTGTGAATAAACAAGACTGGGATACATGAGTGTGGCCAAGATGTCTCGGGAACACTCCTAGCGCTTTGAATAAACAAGACTCGGATACATGAGTGTGGCCAAGATGTCTCGGGAACACTCCTAGCGCTGTGAATAAACAAGACTGGGATACATGAGTGTGGCTAAGATGTCTCGGGAACACTCCTAGCGCTGTGAATAAACAAGACTGGGATACATGAGTGTGGCCAAGATGTCTCGGGAACACTCCTAGCGCTGTGAATAAACAAGACTGGGATACATGAGTGTGGCCAAGATGTCTCGGGAACACTCCTAGCGCTGTGAATAAACAAGACTGGGATACATGAGTGTGGCCAAGATTTCTCGGGAACACTCCTAGCGCTGTGAATAAACAAGACTGGGATACATGAGTGTGGCCAAGATTTCTCGGGAACACTCCTAGCGCTGTGATTAAACAAGACTGGGATACATTAGTGTGGCCAAGATTTCTCGGGAACACTCCTAGCGCTGTGAATAAACAAGACTGGGATACATGAGTGTGGCCAAGATTTCTCGGGAACACTCCTAGCGCTGTGAATAAACAAGACTGGGATACATTAGTGTGGCCAAGATGTCTCGGGAACACTCCTAGCGCTGTGAATAAACAAGACTAGGATACATGAGTGTGGCCAAGATTTCTCGGGAACACTCCTAGCGCTGTGAATAAACAAGACTGGGATACATTAGTGTGGCCAAGATTTCTCGGGAACACTCCTAGCGCTGTGAATAAACAAGACTGGGATACATGAGTGTGGCCAAGATTTCTCGGGAACACTCCTAGCGCTGTGAATAAACAAGACTGGGATACATTAGTGTGGCCAAGATGTCTCGGGAACACTCCTAGCGCTGTGAATAAACAAGACTGGGATACATGAGTGTAGCCAAGATGTCTCGGGAACACTCCTAGCGCTGTGAATAAACAAGACTGGGATACATGAGTGTGGCCAAGATGTCTCGAGAACACTCCTAGCGCTGTGAATAAACAAGACTGGGATACAAGAGTGTGGCCAAGATTTCTCGGGAACACTCCTAGCGCTGTGAATAAACAAGACTGGGATACATGAGTGTGGCCAAGATGTCTCGGGAACACTCCTAGCGCTGTGAATAAACAAGACTGGGATACATGAGTGTGGCCAAGATGTCTCGGGAACACTCCTAGCGCTGTGAATAAACAAGACTGGGATACATGAGTGTGGCCAAGATGTCTCGGGAACACTCCTAGCGCTGTGAATAAACAAGACTGGGATACATGAGTGTGGCCAAGATGTCTCGGGAACACTCCTAGCGCTGTGAATAAACAAGACTGGGATACATTAGTGTGGCCAAGATTTCTCGGGAACACTCCTAGCGCTGTGAATAAACAAGACTGGGATACATGAGTGTGGCCAAGATGTCTCGGGAACACTCCTAGCGCTGTGAATAAACAAGACAGGGATAAATTAGTGTGGCCGGGAACAATCCTAACGCTGTGAATAAACAAGACTGGGATACATGAGTGTGGCCGGGAACACTCCTAGCGCTGTGAATAAACAAGACTGGGATACATGAGTGTGGCCGGGAACACTCCTAGCGCTGTGAATAAACAAGACTGGGATACATGAGTGTGGCCGGGAACACTCCTAGCGCTGTGAATAAACAAGACGGGGATACATGAGTGTGGCCGGGAACACTCCTAGCGCTGTGAATAAACAAGACTGGGATACATGAGTGTGGCCGGGAACAATCCTAACGCTGTGAATAAACAAGACTGGGATACATGAGTGTGGCCGGGAACACTCCTAGCGCTGTGAATAAACAAGACTGGGATACATGAGTGTGGCCGGGAACACTCCTAGCGCTGTGAATAAACAAGACTGGGATACATGAGTGTGGCCGGGAACACTCCTAGCGCTGTGAATAAACAAGACGGGGATACATGAGTGTGGCCGGGAACACTCCTAGCGCTGTGAATAAACAAGACTGGGATACATGAGTGTGGCCGGGAACACTCCTAGCGCTGTGAATAAATAAGACTGGGATACATGAGTGTAGCCGGGAACACTCCTAGCGCTGTGAATAAACAAGACTGGGATACATGAGTGTGGCCGGGAACACTCCTAGCGCTGTGAATAAACAAGACTGGGATACATGAGTGTGGCGGGGAACACTCCTAGCGCTGTGAATAAACAAGACTGGGATAAATTAGTGTGGCCAAGATTTCTCGGGAACACTCCTAGCGCTGTGAATAAACAAGACTGGGATTCATGAGTGTGGCCAAGATGTCTCGGGAACACTCCTAGCGCTGTGAATAAACAAGACTGGGATACATGAGTGTGGCCAAGATGTCTCGGGAACACTCCTAGCGCTGTGAATAAACAAGGCTGGGATACATGAGTGTGGCCAAGATGTCTCGGGAACACTCCTAGCGCTGTGAATAAACAAGACTGGGATAAATTAGTGTGGCCAAGATGTCTCGGAAACACTCCTAGCGCTGTGAATAAACAAGACTGGGATACATGAGTGTGGCCAAGATGTCTCGGGAACACTCCTAGCGCTGTGAATAAACAAAACTGGGATAAATTAGTGTGGCCAAGATTTCTCGGGAACACTCCTAGCGCTGTGAATAAACAAGACTGGGATACATGAGTGTGGCCAAGATGTCTCGGGAACACTCCTAGCGCTGTGAATAAACAAGACTGGGATAAATGAGAGTGGCCAAGATGTCTCGGGAACACTCCTAGCGCTGTGAATAAACAAGACTGGGATACATGAGTGTGGCGGGGAACACTCCTAGCGCTGTGAATAAACAAGACTGGGATACATGAGTGTGGCCAAGATGTCTCGGGAACACTCCTAGCGCTGTGAATAAACAAGACTGGGATACATGAGTGTGGCCAAGATGTCTCGGGAACACTCCTAGCGCTGTGAATAAACAAGACTGGGATAAATGAGAGTGGCCAAGATGTCTCGGGAACACTCCTAGCGCTGTGAATAAACAAGACTGGGATACATTAGTGTGGCCGGGAACACTCCTAGCGCTGTGAATAAACAAGACTAGGATACATGAGTGTGGCCGGGAACACTCCTAGCGCTGTGAATAAACAAGACGGGGATACATAAGTGTGGCCGGGAACACTCCTAGCGCTGTGAATAAACAAGACTGGGATACATGAGTGTGGCCGGGAACAATCCTAGCGCTGTGAATAAACAAGACTGGGATACATGAGTGTGGCCGGGAACACTCCTAGCGCTGTGAATAAACAAGACTGGGATACATGAGTGTGGCCGGGAACACTCCTAGCGCTGTGAATAAACAAGACTGGGATACATGAGTGTGGCCGGGAACACTCCTAGCGCTGTGAATAAACAAGACTGGGATACATGAGTGTGGCCGGGAACACTCCTAGCGCTGTGAATAAACAAGACTGGGATACATGAGTGTGGCCGGGAACACTCCTAGCGCTGTGAATAAACAAGACTGGGATACATGAGTGTGGCCGGGAACACTCCTAGCGCTGTGAATAAACAAGACTGGGATACATGAGTGTGGCCAAGATTTCTCGGGAACACTCCTAGCGCTGTGAATAAACAAGACTGGGATACATGAGTGTGGCCGGGAACACTCCTAGCGCTGTGAATAAACAAGACGGGGATACATGAGTGTGGCCAAGATTTCTCGGGAACACTCCTAGCGCTGTGAATAAACAAGACTGGGATACATGAGTGTGGCCGGGAACACTCCTAGCGCTGTGAATAAACAAGACTGGGATACATGAGTGTGGCCAAGATGTCTCGGGAACACTCCTAGCGCTGTGAATAAACAAGACTGGGATAAATTAGTGTGGCCAAGATTTCTCGGGAACACTCCTAGCGCTGTGAATAAACAAGACTGGGATACATGAGTGTGGCCAAGATGTCTCGGGAACACTCCTAGCGCTGTGAATAAACAAGACTGGGATAAATTAGTGTGGCCAAGATTTCTCGGGAACACTCCTAGCGCTGTGAATAAACAAGACTGGGATACATGAGTGGGGCCAAGATGTCTCGGGAACACTCCTAGCGCTGTGAATAAACAAGACTGGGATACATGAGTGTGGCCGGGAACACTCCTAGCGCTGTGAATAAACAAGACTGGGATACATGAGTGTGGCCGGGAACACTCCTAGCGCTGTGAATAAACAAGACTGGGATACATGAGTGTGGCCAAGATGTCTCGGGAACACTCCTAGCGCTGTGAATAAACAAGACTGGGATAAATTAGTGTGGCCAAGATTTCTCGGGAACACTCCTAGCGCTGTGAATAAACAAGACTGGGATACATGAGTGGGGCCAAGATGTCTCGGGAACACTCCTAGCGCTGTGAATAAACAAGACTGGGATACATGAGTGTGGCCGGGAACAATCCTAGCGCTGTGAATAAACAAGACTGGGATACATGAGTGTGGCCGGGAACACTCCTAGCGCTGTGAATAAACAAGACTGGGATACATGAGTGTGGCCGGGAACACTCATAGCGCTGTGAATAAACAAGACTGGGATACATGAGTGTGGCCGGGAACACTCCTAGCACTGTGAATAAACAAGACGGGGATACATGAGTGTGGCCGTGAACACTCCTAGCGCTGTGAATAAACAAGACTGGGATACATGAGTGTGGCCGGGAACACTCCTAGCGCTGTGAATAAACAAGACTTGGATACATGAGTGTGGCCGGGAACACTCCTAGCGCTGTGAATAAACAAGACTGGGATACATGAGTGTGGCCAAGATTTCTCGGGAACACTCCTAGCGCTGTGAATAAACAAGACTGGGATACATGAGTGTGGCCGGGAACACTCCTAGCGCTGTGAATAAACAAGACGGGGATACATGAGTGTGGCCAAGATTTCTCGGGAACACTCCTAGCGCTGTGAATAAACAAGACTGGGATACATGAGTGTGGCCGGGAACACTCCTAGCGCTGTGAATAAACAAGACGGGGATACATGAGTGTGGCCAAGATTTCTCGGGAACACTCCTAGCGCTGTGAATAAACAAGACTGGGATACATGAGTGTGGCCAAGATGTCTCGGGAACACTCCTAGCGCTGTGAATAAACAAGACTGGGACACATGAGTGTGGCCAAGATGTCTCGGGAACACTCCTAGCGCTGTGAATAAACAAGACTGGGATAAATTAGTGTGGCCAAGATTTCTCGGGAACACTCCTAGCGCTGTGAATAAACAAGACTGGGATACATGAGTGTGGCCAAGATGTCTCGGGAACACTCCTAGCGCTGTGAATAAACAAGACTGGGATACATGAGTGTGGCCAAGATGTCTCGGGAACACTCCTAGCGCTGTGAATAAACAAGACTGGGATACATGAGTGTGGCCAAGATGTCTCGGGAACACTCCTAGCGCTGTGAATAAACAAGACTGGGATACATGAGTGTGGCCAAGATGTCTCGGGAACACTCCTAGCGCTGTGAATAAACAAGACTGGGATATATGAGTGTGGCAAAGATGTCTCGGGAACACTCCTAGCGCTGTGAATAAACAAGACTGGGATACATTAGTGTGGCCAAGATGTCTCGGGAACACTCCTAGCGCTGTGAATAAACAAGACTGGCATACATGAGTGTGGCCAAGATGTCTCGGGAACACTCCTAGCGCTGTGAATAAACAAGACTGGGATACATTAGTGTGGCCAAGATGTCTCGGGAACACTCCTAGCGCTGTGAATAAACAAGACTGGGATACATTAGTGTGGCCAAGATGTCTCGGGAACACTCCTAGCGCTGTGAATAAACAAGACTGGGATACATGAGTGTGGCCAAGATGTCTCGGGAACACTCCTAGCGCTTTGAATAAACAAGACTCGGATACATGAGTGTGGCCAAGATGTCTCGGGAACACTCCTAGCGCTGTGAATAAACAAGACTGGGATACATGAGTGTGGCCAAGATGTCTCGGGAACACTCCTAGCGCTGTGAATAAACAAGACTGGGATACATGAGTGTGGCCAAGATGTCTCGGGAACACTCCTAGCGCTGTGAATAAACAAGACTGGGATACATGAGTGTGGCCAAGATGTCTCGGGAACACTCCTAGCGCTGTGAATAAACAAGACTGGGATACATGAGTGTGGCCAAGATTTCTCGGGAACACTCCTAGCGCTGTGAATAAACAAGACTGGGATACATGAGTGTGGCCAAGATTTCTCGGGAACACTCCTAGCGCTGTGATTAAACAAGACTGGGATACATTAGTGTGGCCAAGATTTCTCGGGAACACTCCTAGCGCTGTGAATAAACAAGACTGGGATACATGAGTGTGGCCAAGATTTCTCGGGAACACTCCTAGCGCTGTGAATAAACAAGACTGGGATACATTAGTGTGGCCAAGATGTCTCGGGAACACTCCTAGCGCTGTGAATAAACAAGACTGGGATACATGAGTGTGGCCAAGATTTCTCGGGAACACTCCTAGCGCTGTGAATAAACAAGACTGGGATACATGAGTGGGGCCAAGATGTCTCGGGAACACTCCTAGCGCTGTGAATAAACAAGACTGGGATACATGAGTGTGGCCGGGAACAATCCTAGCGCTGTGAATAAACAAGACTGGGATACATGAGTGTGGCCGGGAACACTCCTAGCGCTGTGAATAAACAAGACTGGGATACATGAGTGTGGCCGGGAACACTCATAGCGCTGTGAATAAACAAGACTGGGATACATGAGTGTGGCCGGGAACACTCCTAGCACTGTGAATAAACAAGACGGGGATACATGAGTGTGGCCGTGAACACTCCTAGCGCTGTGAATAAACAAGACTGGGATACATGAGTGTGGCCGGGAACACTCCTAGCGCTGTGAATAAACAAGACTTGGATACATGAGTGTGGCCGGGAACACTCCTAGCGCTGTGAATAAACAAGACTGGGATACATGAGTGTGGCCAAGATTTCTCGGGAACACTCCTAGCGCTGTGAATAAACAAGACTGGGATACATGAGTGTGGCCGGGAACACTCCTAGCGCTGTGAATAAACAAGACGGGGATACATGAGTGTGGCCAAGATTTCTCGGGAACACTCCTAGCGCTGTGAATAAACAAGACTGGGATACATGAGTGTGGCCGGGAACACTCCTAGCGCTGTGAATAAACAAGACGGGGATACATGAGTGTGGCCAAGATTTCTCGGGAACACTCCTAGCGCTGTGAATAAACAAGACTGGGATACATGAGTGTGGCCAAGATGTCTCGGGAACACTCCTAGCGCTGTGAATAAACAAGACTGGGACACATGAGTGTGGCCAAGATGTCTCGGGAACACTCCTAGCGCTGTGAATAAACAAGACTGGGATAAATTAGTGTGGCCAAGATTTCTCGGGAACACTCCTAGCGCTGTGAATAAACAAGACTGGGATACATGAGTGTGGCCAAGATGTCTCGGGAACACTCCTAGCGCTGTGAATAAACAAGACTGGGATACATGAGTGTGGCCAAGATGTCTCGGGAACACTCCTAGCGCTGTGAATAAACAAGACTGGGATACATGAGTGTGGCCAAGATGTCTCGGGAACACTCCTAGCGCTGTGAATAAACAAGACTGGGATACATGAGTGTGGCCAAGATGTCTCGGGAACACTCCTAGCGCTGTGAATAAACAAGACTGGGATATATGAGTGTGGCAAAGATGTCTCGGGAACACTCCTAGCGCTGTGAATAAACAAGACTGGGATACATTAGTGTGGCCAAGATGTCTCGGGAACACTCCTAGCGCTGTGAATAAACAAGACTGGCATACATGAGTGTGGCCAAGATGTCTCGGGAACACTCCTAGCGCTGTGAATAAACAAGACTGGGATACATTAGTGTGGCCAAGATGTCTCGGGAACACTCCTAGCGCTGTGAATAAACAAGACTGGGATACATTAGTGTGGCCAAGATGTCTCGGGAACACTCCTAGCGCTGTGAATAAACAAGACTGGGATACATGAGTGTGGCCAAGATGTCTCGGGAACACTCCTAGCGCTTTGAATAAACAAGACTCGGATACATGAGTGTGGCCAAGATGTCTCGGGAACACTCCTAGCGCTGTGAATAAACAAGACTGGGATACATGAGTGTGGCCAAGATGTCTCGGGAACACTCCTAGCGCTGTGAATAAACAAGACTGGGATACATGAGTGTGGCCAAGATGTCTCGGGAACACTCCTAGCGCTGTGAATAAACAAGACTGGGATACATGAGTGTGGCCAAGATGTCTCGGGAACACTCCTAGCGCTGTGAATAAACAAGACTGGGATACATGAGTGTGGCCAAGATTTCTCGGGAACACTCCTAGCGCTGTGAATAAACAAGACTGGGATACATGAGTGTGGCCAAGATTTCTCGGGAACACTCCTAGCGCTGTGATTAAACAAGACTGGGATACATTAGTGTGGCCAAGATTTCTCGGGAACACTCCTAGCGCTGTGAATAAACAAGACTGGGATACATGAGTGTGGCCAAGATTTCTCGGGAACACTCCTAGCGCTGTGAATAAACAAGACTGGGATACATTAGTGTGGCCAAGATGTCTCGGGAACACTCCTAGCGCTGTGAATAAACAAGACTGGGATACATGAGTGTGGCCAAGATTTCTCGGGAACACTCCTAGCGCTGTGAATAAACAAGACTGGGATACATTAGTGTGGCCAAGATTTCTCGGGAACACTCCTAGCGCTGTGAATAAACAAGACTGGGATACATGAGTGTGGCCAAGATTTCTCGGGAACACTCCTAGCGCTGTGAATAAACAAGACTGGGATACATGAGTGTGGCCAAGATGTCTCGGGAACACTCCTAGCGCTGTGAATAAACAAGACTGGGATACATGAGTGTGGCCAAGATGTCTCGGGAACACTCCTAGCGCTGTGAATAAACAAGACTGGGATACATGAGTGTGGCCAAGATGTCTCGGGAACACTCCTAGCGCTGTGAATAAACAAGACTGGGATACATGAGTGTGGCCAAGATGTCTCGGGAACACTCCTAGCGCTGTGAATAAACAAGACTGGGATACATTAGTGTGGCCAAGATTTCTCGGGAACACTCCTAGCGCTGTGAATAAACAAGACTGGGATACATGAGTGTGGCCAAGATGTCTCGGGAACACTCCTAGCGCTGTGAATAAACAAGACTGGGATACATGAGTGTGGCCAAGATGTCCCGGGAACACTCCTAGCGCTGTGAATAAACAAGACTGGGATACATGAGTGTGGCCAAGATGTCTCGGGAACACTCCTAGCGCTGTGAATAAACAAGACTGGGATACATTAGTGTGGCCAAGATTTCTCGGGAACACTCCTAGCGCTGTGAATAAACAAGACTGGGATACATGAGTGTGGCCAAGATGTCTCGGGAACACTCGTAGCGCTGTGAATAAACAAGACTGGGATACATGAGTGTGGCCAAGATGTCCCGGGAACACTCCTAGCGCTGTGAATAAACAAGACTGGGATACATTAGTGTGGCCAAGATGTCTCGGGAACACTCCTAGCGCTGTGAATAAACAAGACTGGGATACATGAGTGTGGCCAAGATGTCTCGGGAACACTCCTAGCGCTGTGAATAAACAAGACTGGGATACATGAGTGTGGCCAAGATGTCTCGGGAACACTCCTAGCGCTGTGAATAAACAAGACGGGGATACATGAGTGTGGCCGGGAACACTCCTAGCGCTGTGAATAAACAAGACTGGGATACATGAGTGTGGCCGGGAACACTCCTAGCGCTGTGAATAAACAAGACTGGGATACATGAGTGTGGCCAAGATGTCTCGGGAACACTCCTAGCGCTGTGAATAAACAAGACTGGGATACATGAGTGTGGCCAAGATGTCTCGGGAACACTCCTAGCGCTGTGAATAAACAAGACTGGGATAAATTAGTGTGGCCAAGATGTCTCGGGAACACTCCTAGCGCTGTGAATAAACAAGACTGGGATACATGAGTGTGGCCAAGATGTCTCGGGAACACTCCTAGCGCTGTGAATAAACAAGACTGGGATAAATTAGTGTGGCCAAGATTTCTCGGGAACACTCCTAGCGCTGTGAATAAACAAGACTGGGATACATGAGTGTGGCCAAGATGTCTCGGGAACACTCCTAGCGCTGTGAATAAACAAGACTGGGATACATGAGAGTGGCCAAGATGTCTCGGGAACACTCCTAGCGCTGTGAATAAATAAGACTGGGATACATTAGTGTGGCCGGGAACACTCCTAGCGCTGTGAATAAACAAGACTGGGATACATGAGTGTGGCCGGGAACACTCCTAGCGCTGTGAATAAACAAGACGGGGATACATGAGTGTGGCCGGGAACACTCCTAGCGCTGTGAATAAACAAGACTGGGATACATGAGTGTGGCCGGGAACAATCCTAGCGCTGTGAATAAACAAGACTGGGATACATGAGTGTGGCCGGGAACACGCCTAGCGCTGTGAATAAACAAGACTGGGATACATGAGTGTGGCCGGGAACACTCCTAGCGCTGTGAATAAACAAGACTGGGATACATGAGTGTGGCCGGGAACACTCCTAGCGCTGTGAATAAACAAGACGGGGATACATGAGTGTGGCCGGGAACACTCCTAGCGCTGTGAATAAACAAGACTGGGATACATGAGTGTGGCCAAGATGTCTCGGGAACACTCCTAGCGCTGTGAATAAACAAGACTGGGATACATGAGTGTGGCCAAGATTTCTCGGGAACACTCCTAGCGCTGTGAATAAACAAGACTGGGATACATGAGTGTGGCCAAGATTTCTCGGGAACACTCCTAGCGCTGTGATTAAACAAGACTGGGATACATTAGTGTGGCCAAGATTTCTCGGGAACACTCCTAGCGCTGTGAATAAACAAGACTGGGATACATGAGTGTGGCCAAGATTTCTCGGGAACACTCCTAGCGCTGTGAATAAACAAGACTGGGATACATTAGTGTGGCCAAGATGTCTCGGGAACACTCCTAGCGCTGTGAATAAACAAGACTGGGATACATGAGTGTGGCCAAGATTTCTCGGGAACACTCCTAGCGCTGTGAATAAACAAGACTGGGATACATTAGTGTGGCCAAGATTTCTCGGGAACACTCCTAGCGCTGTGAATAAACAAGACTGGGATACATGAGTGTGGCCAAGATGTCTCGGGAACACTCCTAGCGCTGTGAATAAACAAGACTGGGATACATGAGTGTGGCCAAGATGTCTCGGGAACACTCCTAGCGCTGTGAATAAACAAGACTGGGATACAAGAGTGTGGCCAAGATGTCCCGGGAACACTCCTAGCGCTGTGAATAAACAAGACTGGGATACATGAGTGTGGCCAAGATGTCTCGGGAACACTCCTAGCGCTGTGAATAAACAAGACTGGGATACATTAGTGTGGCCAAGATTTCTCGGGAACACTCCTAGCGCTGTGAATAAACAAGACTGGGATACATGAGTGTGGCCAAGATGTCTCGGGAACACTCGTAGCGCTGTGAATAAACAAGACTGGGATACATGAGTGTGGCCAAGATGTCCCGGGAACACTCCTAGCGCTGTGAATAAACAAGACTGGGATACATTAGTGTGGCCAAGATGTCTCGGGAACACTCCTAGCGCTGTGAATAAACAAGACTGGGATACATGAGTGTGGCCAAGATGTCTCGGGAACACTCCTAGCGCTGTGAATAAACAAGACTGGGATACATGAGTGTGGCCAAGATGTCTCGGGAACACTCCTAGCGCTGTGAATAAACAAGACGGGGATACATGAGTGTGGCCGGGAACACTCCTAGCGCTGTGAATAAACAAGACTGGGATACATGAGTGTGGCTGGGAACACTCCTAGCGCTGTGAATAAACAAGACTGGGATACATGAGTGTGGCCAAGATGTCTCGGGAACACTCCTAGCGCTGTGAATAAACAAGACTGGGATACATGAGTGTGGCCAAGATGTCTCGGGAACACTCCTAGCGCTGTGAATAAACAAGACTGGGATAAATTAGTGTGGCCAAGATGTCTCGGGAACACTCCTAGCGCTGTGAATAAACAAGACTGGGATACATGAGTGTGGCCAAGATGTCTCGGGAACACTCCTAGCGCTGTGAATAAACAAGACTGGGATAAATTAGTGTGGCCAAGATTTCTCGGGAACACTCCTAGCGCTGTGAATAAACAAGACTGGGATACATGAGTGTGGCCAAGATGTCTCGGGAACACTCCTAGCGCTGTGAATAAACAAGACTGGGATACATGAGAGTGGCCAAGATGTCTCGGGAACACTCCTAGCGCTGTGAATAAATAAGACTGGGATACATTAGTGTGGCCGGGAACACTCCTAGCGCTGTGAATAAACAAGACTGGGATACATGAGTGTGGCCGGGAACACTCCTAGCGCTGTGAATAAACAAGACGGGGATACATGATTGTGGCCGGGAACACTCCTAGCGCTGTGAATAAACAAGACTGGGATACATGAGTGTGGCCGGGAACAATCCTAGCGCTGTGAATAAACAAGACTGGGATACATGAGTGTGGCCGGGAACACTCCTAGCGCTGTGAATAAACAAGACTGGGATACATGAGTGTGGCCGGGAACACTCCTAGCGCTGTGAATAAACAAGACTGGGATACATGAGTGTGGCCGGGAACACTCCTAGCGCTGTGAATAAACAAGACGGGGATACATGAGTGTGGCCGGGAACACTCCTAGCGCTGTGAATAAACAAGACTGGGATACATGAGTGTGGCCGGGAACACTCCTAGCGCTGTGAATAAACAAGACTGGGATACATGAGTGTGGCCAAGATGTCTCGGGAACACTCCTAGCGCTGTGAATAAACAAGACTGGGATAAATTAGTGTGGCCAAGATTTCTCGGGAACACTCCTAGCGCTATGAATAAACAAGACTGGGATACATGAGTGTGGCCAAGATGTCTCGGGAACACTCCTAGCGCTGGGAATAAACAAGACTGGGATAAATTAGTGTGGCCAAGATTTCTAGGGAACACTCCTAGCGCTGTGAATAAACAAGACTGGGATACATGAGAGTGGCCAAGATGTCTCGGGAACACTCCTAGCGCTGTGAATAAACAAGACTGGGATACATGAGTGTGGCCGGGAACACTCCTAGCGCTGTGAATAAACAAGACTGGGATACATGAGTGTGGCCGGGAACACTCCTAGCGCTGTGAATAAACAAGACGGGGATACATGAGTGTGGCCGGGAACACTCCTAGCGCTGTGAATAAACAAGACTGGGATACATGAGTGTGGCCGGGAACAATCCTAGCGCTGTGAATAAACAAGACTGGGATACATGAGTGTGGCCGGGAACACTCCTAGCGCTGTGAATAAACAAGACTGGGATACATGAGTGTGGCCGGGAACACTCCTAGCGCTGTGAATAAACAAGACTGGGATACATGAGTGTGGCCGGGAACACTCCTAGCGCTGTGAATAAACAAGACGGGGATACATGAGTGTGGCCGTGAACACTCCTAGCGCTGTGAATAAACAAGACTGGGATACATGAGTGTGGCCGGGATCACTCCTAGCGCTGTGAATAAACAAGACTTGGATACATGAGTGTGGCCGGGAACACTCCTAGCGCTGTGAATAAACAAGACTGGGATACATGAGTGTGGCCAAGATTTCTCGGGAACACTCCTAGCGCTGTGAATAAACAAGACTGGGATACATGAGTGTGGCCGGGAACACTCCTAGCGCTGTGAATAAACAAGACGGGGATACATGAGTGTGGCCAAGATTTCTCGGGAACACTCCTAGCGCTGTGAATAAACAAGACTGGGATACATGAGTGTGGCCGGGAACACTCCTAGCGCTGTGAATAAACAAGACGGGGATACATGAGTGTGGCCAAGATTTCTCGGGAACACTCCTAGCGCTGTGAATAAACAAGACTGGGATACATGAGTGTGGCCAAGATGTCTCGGGAACACTCCTAGCGCTGTGAATAAACAAGACTGGGATACATGAGTGTGGCCAAGATGTCTCGGGAACACTCCTAGCGCTGTGAATAAACAAGACTGGGATAAATTAGTGTGGCCAAGATTTCTCGGGAACACTCCTAGCGCTGTGAATAAACAAGACTGGGATACATGAGTGTGGCCAAGATGTCTCGGGAACACTCCTAGCGCTGTGAATAAACAAGACTGGGATAAATTAGTGTGGCCAAGATTTCTCGGGAACACTCCTAGCGCTGTGAATAAACAAGACTGGGATACATGAGTGTGGCCAAGATGTCTCGGGAACACTCCTAGCGCTGTGAATAAACAAGACTGGGATACATGAGTGTGGCCAAGATGTCTCGGGAACACTCCTAGCGCTGTGAATAAACAAGACTGGGATACATGAGTGTGGCCAAGATGTCTCGGGAACACTCCTAGCGCTGTGAATAAACAAGACTGGGATAAATTAGTGTGGCCAAGATGTCTCGGGAACACTCCTAGCGCTGTGAAGAAACAAGACTGGGATACATGAGTGTGGCCAAGATGTCTCGGGAACACTCCTAGCGCTGTGAATAAACAAGACTGGGATAAATTAGTGTGGCTAAGATTTCTCGGGAACACTCCTAGCGCTGTGAATAAACAAGACTGGGATACATGAGTGTGGCCAAGATGTCTCGGGAACACTCCTAGCGCTGTGAATAAACAAGACTGGGATATATGAGTGTGGCCAAGATGTCTCGGGAACATTCCTAACGCTGTGAATAAACAAGACTGGGATACATTAGTGTGGCCAAGATGTCTCGGGAACACTCCTATCGCTGTGAATAAACAAGACTGGCATACATGAGTGTGGCCAAGATGTCTCGGGAACACTCCTAGCGCTGTGAATAAACAAGACTGGGATACATTAGTGTGGCCAAGATGTCTCGGGAACACTCCTAGCGCTGTGAATAAACAAGACTGGGATACATTAGTGTGGCCAAGATGTCTCGGGAACACTCCTAGCGCTGTGAATAAACAAGACTGGGATATATGAGTGTGGCCAAGATGTCTCGGGAACACTCCTAGCGCTTTGAATAAACAAGACTCGGATACATGAGTGTGGCCAAGATGTCTCGGGAACACTCCTAGCGCTGTGAATAAACAAGACTGGGATACATGAGTGTGGCCAAGATGTCTCGGGAACACTCCTAGCGCTGTGAATAAACAAGACTGGGATACATGAGTGTGGCCAAGATGTCTCGGGAACACTCCTAGCGCTGTGAATAAACAAGACTGGGATACATGAGTGTGGCCAAGATGTCTCGGGAACACTCCTAGCGCTGTGAATAAACAAGACTGGGATACATGAGTGTGGCCAAGATTTCTCGGGAACACTCCTAGCGCTGTGAATAAACAAGACTGGGATACATGAGTGCGGCCAAGATTTCTCGGGAACACTCCTAGCGCTGTGATTAAACAAGACTGGGATACATTAGTGTGGCCAAGATTTCTCGGGAACACTCCTAGCGCTGTGAATAAACAAGACTGGGATACATGAGTGTGGCCAAGAATTCTCGGGAACACTCCTAGCGCTGTGAATAAACAAGACTGGGATACATTAGTGTGGCCAAGATGTCTCGGGAACACTCCTAGCGCTGTGAATAAACAAGACTGGGATACATGAGTGTGGCCAAGATTTCTCGGGAACACTCCTAGCGCTGTGAATAAACAAGACTGGGATACATTAGTGTGGCCAAGATTTCTCGGGAACACTCCTAGCGCTGTGAATAAACAAGACTGGGATACATGAGTGTGGCCAAGATTTCTCGGGAACACTCCTAGCGCTGTGAATAAACAAGACTGGGATACATTAGTGTGGCCAAGATGTCTCGGGAACACTCCTAGCGCTGTGAATAAACAAGACTGGGATACATGAGTGTGGCCAAGATGTCTCGGGAACACTCCTAGCGCTGTGAATAAACAAGACTGGGATACATGAGTGTGGCCAAGATGTCTCGGGAACACTCCTAGCGCTGTGAATAAACAAGACTGGGATACATGAGTGTGGCCAAGATTTCTCGGGAACACTCCTAGCGCTGTGAATAAACAAGACTGGGATACATGAGTGTGGCCAAGATGTCTCGGGAACACTCCTAGCGCTGTGAATAAACAAGACTGGGATACATGAGTGTGGCCAAGATGTCTCGGGAACACTCCTAGCGCTGTGAATAAACAAGACTGGGATACATGAGTGTGGCCAAGATGTCTCGGGAACACTCCTGGCGCTGTGAATAAACAAGACTGGGATACATGAGTGTGGCCAAGATGTCTCGGGAACACTCCTAGCGCTGTGAATAAACAAGACTGGGATACATTAGTGTGGCCAAGATTTCTCGGGAACACTCCTAGCGCTGTGAATAAACAAGACTGGGATACATGAGTGTGGCCAAGATGTCTCGGGAACACTCCTAGCGCTGTGAATAAACAAGACTGGGATACATGAGTGTGGCCAAGATGTCCCGGGAACACTCCTAGCGCTGTGAATAAACAAGACTGGGATACATGAGTGTGGCCAAGATGTCTCGGGAACACTCCTAGCGCTGTGAATAAACAAGACTGGGATACATTAGTGTGGCCAAGATTTCTCGGGAACACTCCTAGCGCTGTGAATAAACAAGACTGGGATACATGAGTGTGGCCAAGATGTCTCGGGAACACTCCTAGCGCTGTGAATAAACAAGACTGGGATACATGAGTGTGGCCAAGATGTCCCGGGAACACTCCTAGCGCTGTGAATAAACAAGACTGGGATACATTAGTGTGGCCAAGATGTCTCGGGAACACTCCTAGCGCTGTGAATAAACAAGACTGGGATACATGAGTGTGGCCAAGATGTCTCGGGAACACTCCTAGCGCTGTGAATAAACAAGACTGGGATACATGAGTGTGGCCAAGATGTCTCGGGAACACTCCTAGCGCTGTGAATAAACAAGATTGGGATACATTAGTGTGGCCAAGATGTCTCGGGAACACTCCTAGCGCTGTGAATAAACAAGACTGGGATACATGAGTGTGGCCAAGATGTCTCGGGAACACTCCTAGCGCTGTGAATAAACAAGACTGGGATACATGAGTGTGGCCAAGATGTCTCGGGAACACTCCTAGCGCTGTTAATAAACAAGACTGGGATACATGAGTGTGGCCAAGATGTCTCGGGAACACTCCTAGCGCTGTGAATAAACAAGACTGGGATACATGAGTGTGGCCAAGATGTCTCGGGAACACTCCTAGCGCTGTGAATAAACAAGACTGGGATACATGAGTGTGGCCAAGATTTCTCGAGAACACTCCTAGCGCTGTGAATAAACAAGACTGGGATACATGAGTGTGGCCGGGAACACTCCTAGCGCTGTGAATAAACAAGACTGGGATACATGAGTGTGGCCAAGATGTCTCGGGAACACTCCTAGCGCTGTGAATAAACAAGACTGGGATACATGAGTGTGGCCAAGATGTCTCGGGAACACTCCTAGCGCTTTGAATAAACAAGACTCGGATACATGAGTGTGGCCGGGAACACTCCTAGCGCTGTGAATAAACAAGACTGGGATACATGAGTGTGGCCAAGATGTCTCGGGAACACTCCTAGCGCTGTGAATAAACAAGACTGGGATACATGAGTGTGGCCAAGATGTCTCGGGAACACTCCTAGCGCTGTGAATAAACAAGACTGGGATACATGAGTGTGGCCAAGGATTGTGACTAAGATTGAAGTGTTTTTTGTGTGTGCTGCAGTTAGGAAATTCGGAGAGCATCTATTGTGTTATATTTAAGTAACATTAGATAACATATGCCTTAATGGCAAGTTATAGATGTCATCCAGGATTGATGCAGTTGTGCTTAAGGTATTGTAGAGAGTATATTTAAGCCTAATTAATATAAGCAGTGGCCTCGGTAAAACTAGCTAGAGTCATGAATAGAATTAGCTCTGCTAGTGAGAATTGTGTAGTGGTGTGATATTTGGGGGAGATTGGGGATGGGGAGAATGTACAATGATGGGATCTTCCAGTGAGGTCTGCTAGGGGTCTACACTTTACATTTTGCTCTGTCGTGATCTTAACCCACTGCAGACCGGAGTGAAGAACTCCTATGCCCATGACAGAGTTGGTTCACTGTCATATATCTGAGTGAGGCGGACCCCCCCCCCCTCCCCCCCCCCCCCATCTAATGGAGGTCAGGGACAGTTGCTATCACAAAATGTGTTGTTCTCTCGTTGACAGGTTCCTTTAGGTCACTCAAGTCACTGAGAATGGAGACTTTAGTGCAGGCAGTTATTCAGCAGCTTTTGCACTGGGCCCATGTGGAAAGGGGTTTGAAGGAAAAATCATGAAAGTATTTATCAAACGGTAGCAGAATACTAGTGATTGTTTTCTCCGCATCATTTTGGAGAAAGACTAAATCGTGAGAATAATGTTTTTTTCAAACATCACATATGAACAGAACACTACAGTTGGTTTTTGTTACATCACATGGGAAAAGTCCAGTGGGTATTATGTTCTCACACGACGAGTAAAAAGACTAATAGATACTGTTTTTCCACATCACATGGGAACAGAACAGTAAAAACTGATTAAGTAATTATTATAACAGTGGTCAGGTGAACAGTAGAAACATTAGACCGGAATTACATTTATTTCAAGGAACAGTATTTTCGTGTCATCAATAGACAAGGATGTTATAAGTCACCGAACAATAGGGACATGTATTAACGGTGTGTGATCCAGGCAGGATCAATTTCAGACTGCGACTAGGTATATACATGATCAATCAACGACCGGTGGAAGTCGACATCTAGCAGGAGGGACACATCCCTTAGTGAGGTTATTGTGGACTGAATGAAGATGTGTTGTGATCCTTTCTGGGATGATCGGGCTGGGCTCTTCAGCTACTTGGTCTAAGTCTGCACCCACTAGAATATTCGACACACATTCTACACATTACACACACACACTTCTCACACCTATACTCTTTGCTTAATAAGTTATTTTGTATTTATTTGTTAAAGCTAGAGTTGTGGAGTATGTTATGTTGGGGAAGAGTGAGAGGGGGCATGATCAAAGGGTGAGTGAGAGTAAGAAAGAGGTGTCGACAGACTAATGGAGTGTTGTGGACGGAGTCTGGTGGTTTCTCTAAGACAACAATATTGGGGTAATAAAAATGTGGTGTTGATTCCCATCACTCCAAGGACGACACTAAAGTAAGTAAGAAAGACTTACGACACCATTCCACACGAAGCATTCCTTTCTCCAACTTACTAAGCGTACTCATTGAGTTCGTAAAGAAGACAATGTGTTTTGCAGTGGTCTCCTTTAACCAACGGAATGCCGCTGTGATGTGCGCCTCCATTATCATGCTGGAGTTCGTTGCCTCATATGTCATACTCTCCTTCTTCAAGAATCGTCCATTTGCCTTCGCAATGAAACCCCAACAACTCCGTTTGTTTCTCACCACTGAACTATCAGTATATATCAATATGTCACCTTGATGTGTATTACTCTGGATCAGTTGTTGCACCTCAAACTCTGTGCGGCCCACTGCCCATTCCTTGCACTCACGATTCAGTGTTACTATTACATTGTGCCAGCCCGTCATGTCTTCCGGTACTCTACATAAGTTATTGGTGTAATGATTTCCTCAATGTTTACATCAATGTAAGACAAACACTCAGAGAAAATATCTCTCTAAAACAATGATTGAACTAATGGTTTCTTTAATATTGACATGCATGTAAGTCGAACTCTCAGAGAAAATATCACTATACAACAGTGATTGGGCTAAAGGTTTCTCCAATGTTTACATGCTTGCAAGACGAACTCTCAGAGAAAATATCACTCTACCTCAGTGATTGGACTAATAATTTCTTCAATGTTTACACACATGTAAAACGAGCCCTCATAGAAAATATATCTCTAAAATAATGATTAGACCAATGGCTTCTTCAATGTTTACATATATGTAAGGCGAGCTCTCAGGTAAAATATATCTCTAAAACAGTGATTTGACCAATGGTTTCTTCAATGTTTACACATTTGTAAGACGATCTCTCAGAGAAAATATCTTTCTAAACAAGCAACATCTAGGACTCAGATCACTCCATCCATCATGTGCCATGCCGATAAGCGTTTTGCCATTTCACTCGATCACCAGAGCTGTGGATCAGCGCAGTGTTTCTGTGTCGACCAGGCCAAGTGGCCAAGCCATCCGGGTATTTACTTCTTGGTCTTCCCCTTGGTTTCTTCCCTTCGACCTTGCCAGTTGTCACCAAGTTCTCCAGTTCATTTCTTCTCATAACATGCCCCCTCCCCCCCCCCCCCCCCCAAAAAAAAAAAATTTGACTGTCTAGGTCTAATGCCCCAAATCAGTTTACTATCTTTATTTGATTCTTGTAGGAACATTGGTTTTTAAGCCTGTCCATGGTATTCTTTGCATTTTCCTCAGAAACCACATTTCCACAGCCATCAGATGTTTTTTTCAGCTTTTCTTCACATTGTCCACGCTTCACATTCATATAAAAGTACAGGTTCTATGTAGAACTTCAACACTCTTTTTCTCGTTTCAATTTATATTTTTATATTGGTCTTTATGATTTTCATCTTGCAAAAGGCTAGCTTCGCAATGACAGTTCTTGTTCTAATCTCTTCAAGGCATCTCCAATCAAATGTTATGACTGTTCCGATATAGTTGTACAGATTAACTTGTTTAAGAATATGGCTATTTAATTGTATATTACACTGTGGTATTTCTTCCTTCCGAGTAACGACCATAATCTGTGTCTTCTTACAATTCAGTTCTAACCCTAGTTGTTCACTGTGTGCAACAATCGCATCTACTAATTGTTGCAGGTCCTGTTCATTCTCTGCATTCAAGACTGTATCATCAGCATAGCTAATGTTATTGATGTATCTACCCCCAATGTTGATTCCTTCCATATCTTCCATATTTCTGAAAATATGTTCACTGTACAGGGAAAACAGAACTGAAGACATTACACATCCCTGTCTCACACCTCTCTTGATAGGCTGATATTGACCTACTTCATCATCAGTTCTTGTGGCAGCTTATTGTTTCCAATATATGATTTTTTACAAGTCTAAGGTCTTTTCCATCACTCAGATCACTATTTATTATTTAAAAAAAAAACAATTGCACAAACACTATTAACTAACCAATAATAACATTAAGTTTGTACATTCTAAAAGTTCATGGTTCTTTGCCATATACCCACATAAATACCTACCTACCTACCTTCCTACCTACCTATCTGTCTACTTGCATTCCTACATACATACATACATACATACACACGTACGCACGCACGTACTCACGGACGGACGGACGGACGGACGGACGGACGGACGGACGGACGGACGGACGGACAGACAGACAGACAGACAGACAGACAGACAGACAGACAGACAGACAGACAGACTGTCTTGCTGACTGAATGATTAAATGAATGACTAACTTACTAGCTGATTGACTAACTGACTAACCAAGTATTTAACCATCTAATTGAGGGACGTACTGATTGACTGACTGACTGAAAGAAAAACTTAATGACTAACTGAATACATGAGAGATTCACTATCTTATTAATCGAGTAATTAAGTAACTGACTGCCTCACTGACTGTCTGAATGATTGTCTGTCTCAATGATTAATGGGATGAATAACTAACTAACTAACTAACTAACTAACTAACTAACTAACTAAATAACTAACTAACTAACTAACTAACTAACTAACTAACTAACTAACTAACTAACTAACTAACTAACTAACTTGCTAGCTAGCTAGCTAGCTGACTGACTGACTGACTGACTGACTGAATAACTAACTAACTAACGGAGTAACAGAATTAGTGTGGGTGTGCTATTGCCCATTTAGAAAACTCTCATGTGTCACAATTGCACTCCAACATAGCACGTCCAAATTAGACAAAATTGTGTTTCACATTTAGCTTTCATGAAGCTGTAATAGGACAATGATATGTCGAATATAATACGTCCTGCAAGGGAAACAATTAGATGAACATGATTTGTCTAATATATTACGTTCTGCAAGGGAAACAATTAGATGTATAATACATAATATAATAAAATAAGAAAACTTACATTAATAATACACAATGACAAATATCATTTAACAGTTGTAATGACATAGACATTATACTTCAGAAAATTTAAGTAGCAACATAGTTTCCCTTTTCTGTAAAAAGTACTTACAAATTATTTTATCTCCTAGAAAATTTAGTAACGAATTTGGCTTCTTGAACATTGTCCTACATATATAGTATTTAATAATTGTTTTCATGGCTTGAACGTTTATGTCTCCAAATTTTGACAGGTACTTACGATATGTGCCTAATAAATTTATGTCATATATTTCTGTTTTGAAAATTATTGGGAACCCTCATTCCCCACAATATGCGCATTTCGGCTAGTGTGGTCCACCGAGGCCCGATTGCAAGTGTTAGTGGTCAGTGGTCCGGTAGCACGTCTATTGCCCTGACTAGTGCTCATAGCTATGTAGGCAGCGTTTAAACTCTGCACCACCCAATCTCCCACCATGACTAGTGCTGATAGCGATTTAGGCAGCGTCTAAACTCTGCACCACCCAATCTCCCACCATGACTAGTGCTGATAGCGATTTAGGCAGCGTATAAACTCTGCACCACCCAATCTCCCACCATGACTAGTGCTGATAGCGATTTAGGCAGCGTATAAACTCTGCACCACCCAATCTCCCACCATGACTAGTGCTGATAGCGATTTAGGCAGCGTATAAACTCTGCACCACCCAATCTCCCACCATGACTAGTGCTGATAGCGATTTAGGCAGCGTCTAAACTCTGCACCACCCAATCTCCCACCATGACTAGTGCTGATAGCGATTTAGGCAGCGTATAAACTCTGCACCACCCAATCTCCCACCATGACTAGTGCTGATAGCGATTTAGGCAGCGTCTAAACTCTGCACCACCCAATCTCCCACCATGACTAGTGCTGATAGCGATTTAGGCAGCGTATAAACTCTGCACCACCCAATCTCCCACCATGACTAGTCCTGATAGCGATTTAGGCAGCGTATAAACTCTGCACCACCCAATCTCCCACCATGACTAGTGCTGATAGCGATTTAGGCAGCGTATAAACTCTGCACCACCCAATCTCCCACCATGACTAGTGCTGATAGCGATTTAGGCAGCGTATAAACTCTGCACCACCCAATCTCCCACCATGACTAGTGCTGATAGCGATTTAGGCAGCGTATAAACTCTGCACCACCCAATCTCCCACCATGACTAGTGCTGATAGCGATTTAGGCAGCGTCTAAACTCTGCACCACCCAATCTCCCACCATGACTAGTGCTGATAGCGATTTAGGCAGCGTATAAACTCTGCACCACCCAATCTCCCACCATGACTAGTGCTGATAGCGATTTAGGCAGCGTCTAAACTCTGCACCACCCAATCTCCCACCATGACTAGTGCTGATAGCTATGTAGTCAGCTCTTGGGTGTAGTGCCCAAATCTGCTTTGCATTTTGGGTGCTCAAACTACTGAACTATGGTGATGATAAATAAGTTCGCCGGTATTGATTGGCACTCGTAGAAAAGATGAAGTAGTGGACATAAGAGGACACATTTCACATTATACAAATTGTAAGTTATGGTTGCCAGACAGGGATCCGAACCTGCCACTTCACATTACATGACGGCAATGTTAGTTAGTTAGTTAATTAGTTAGCCGAGGTTCCAACTTCACTGCAACGGGTCGTCCCCATTATGCTCCATTCCCGTGCCAGCGAATATCACACAAAATGCTCCCAACTGTCCAATGTGAAAAGTGGAATAGACGGGAGTCTCGGCAAGCCAACAGCCCGAACAGGTACACTGTGCATAATGCCACCGCCAGAATGCCAACACAAAATTCATCCACCAAAACCACAGTTCATCGTCGATGGACTCGGCAGTCACCAGAAAGGCCTCATTGACCCGTGTTTTCTCACATGGCTTGGTCTCTTACCGCAGAGCGACCCGCCGAAACTGTGGCACAAAGCACGAACTCCGCAGCTTCAGCGCCGACTCCCAGGAGTCTCCCGAAAAATGCACTCGTGAACCGAAACGGCAAAACAGTCAATTCAGCAACCGCCGGTAGCCATTTTTCCGAACAGGCAGTTCACAGTACATGACAGATGTAAAAGCATTCCACGCGAATTTCACAGCTCACGGTGTCGCCAAGCACACGCTCAGTAGCAGAGCGACGGAACCATGTACTACCAGTCCAACATGAGGAAATTGCGATTGCAAACCGTAGCCACAAGCATAAACACGCCACAGGCCTTAGCGGCTCAACGCCTAACCGCCATGCTGGTGACCGGAAGTCAATGTAACACTGAGGGAATACGTCTAATTCGAAGCACAGTACAACTTTAACAGTGTCATTGTTAGACAGGTCTGTCATCTGCTAGGAGTCTTATTGGCGAAAGTCTTACGTCCACTTCCTCGCGCTCTGTAGGTCGTGGGTTCGATTTCGTGCTACGTCAGTCAGTTCACGTGGGCAATTTTCTCGGAGACTTATGGTGTCGTCGCTGGAGCTACGGAGTGTGTACTTTGTGTGGCACGTTCGGCAAAGGCGCACTCTGGAAAGAAACCCAGCCAGTTAGTTAGTTAATTAATTAATTGGTTAGTTAGTGTAGCTAGCTAGCTAGTTAGTTAGTTAGTTAATTGGTTAGTTAGTTAGCTAGCTAGCTAGCTAGTTAATTGGTTAGATAGTTATTTAGTTAGTTAGTTAGTTAGTTAGTTAGTTAGTTAGTTAGTTAGTTAGTTAGTTAGTTAGTTGGTGTCAGGTCTTAATCAGATATGACTGAGCTACCGTACAACAGTAGACGGTACTACCTGCTTTCTGTTAGCGCCGAACGTTGGGCGGCGGTTGCCAAAAACCGACACCCCACATTGTGCCAACGGCTTCGGGCGGAAGAGCGCAATTGGGAGGGTACAAGCCTTACCCTAGTGCGAGGAAATGCAACCCAAAAACAAAATGTCATGGCAGGGCAGACCAGGCCTTAAGCCTTGGTTGGCGGCTGATCTAGGATCGAAGCTCCGACAGGCAGACAGTTACAGCATTGCTTTGCTGATCCGGCAGCTTCTGCAGTTTGTCTTGTTCCAGATATAGAGGTGTTACCTTTCCTCTGGGGTGAACTAGGCAGGCCAAGAGAGGGATCATGCTGCATGGGAAACACATGATCTCTAAATTTTAGCCCAGGCTTTGTGCTATAGAGAGGCAATAACTCCATCCCTAGTCTTAACCGGTCTCGGAATCAAAGCGAGAGGCAACTATTACGGGTTATAAGTCCCTGTCAACTGGCGTAGAAATGGAGCGCCACGCGTTGCCTCTGACGGTGGGAGACACCTACAGGTATCACTGATCAGCTACCGCCCGTGCAAGCTGGGCAGCCCAAGGCCAATTGGATGCTGATCCGCCACAGCTTGCCTGCTTCAATGGGTGCTTGGAGCTAGGAAAAAATCTCAATCGCAGGCTGTAAAACCAATGCACCAATTGCTAATAAAAAGAAAAATAGAAACCTCTAGCTACGGCTTGCAACCTGGAACGTGAGAACCATGTGTCCAGGAATTTCCACTGACGACCAATATTGACGATGTGAGAAAAACGGCTGTGATTTATGTCGAACTCAAACGTCTTAACATTCATATTGCTGGCCTGCAGGAGACTCGCCTCGCTGAGGAAAACAATTACACCTTTTTTGGAAGGGTAGAGGGCAGGCAGAAAAAAGGCAACACGGTGTGGGCTTTGCAGTAAAGAATTCGCTACTGGGAATGATTGAAATTCCAGCAGGAGGAAATGAAAGACTATTATCCCTGCGCTTGGCAACCTCTTGTGGTTTTGCCACCATTATTACTGCACATGCACCGACACTCGATTCCTCTGATGATGTGAAGGATTCGTTCTATGAGAAGTTAGACTCCGTGATCAAGGCAGTTCCAAAATCTGATTACATTTATATGCTCGGTGATTTCAATGCTCGTGTGGGCAAGGACTCGAGTTCATGGCCAGTGCGCCTTGGAAAATACAACAGCGGTCGCATGAATGAAAATGAGCAAAGGCTGCTGGAGCATTGCACCAGAAATGACCTATGTATTACAAACTCCTTTTTTAGAACAAAAGAGCTGCATACGATCACATGGAAACATCCAAGATCCGGCCATTGACACCAGCTGGACTTCATCATCACACGGAGACAAAATCTGAACCATATATCATTGACTCGAAGTTACCACAGTGCTGACTGTGATACGGATCATTCTTTGGTTGTTGCAAGGGTTAGACTGAGACCAAAGAGAATCTACACAGCTAAACACAAATCTAGCCTTAGGATTAATATTATAAACACTCACGATCCTGAAAAGTGCTTTCAGTTTCAACAGCAACTTAAAGAAGCTTTCACTGATACACCAGAAAATTTTACAGTAAGTGAAAAGTGGGGTCAACTTAAGGAAACTCTTTATAAAACTTCCGTAGGGATTTACGGCACTGTGGATCAGAAGTAAATAGCAAATTATCCCTAGATCAGGAAATCAACATCCGGATTGGTAAGGAAGCAGCAACAATGAACAGGTTAAGAAAAAGAGTCTGGGAGAACAGGAAGCTTACTGCCAAAACAAAAGTCCTTGTCTATCAAGCCTGTGTCCTTAGTACTCTTCTTTATGGCAGTGAAACCTGGACAACATACTCACACCAAGAGAAACATTTAAACAGCTTTCATATGCGGTGTCTGTGAATAATTTTTGGTATTAAGTGGCAAGACAAAATCACAAATACTGAAGTATTGGAAAGATCAGGTTGTGTGACGGTTTATTCAATGCTCAGTCTTCGAAGACTTAGATGGATAGGACATCTTAGGAGGATGGATGATGGTAGAATACCAAAGGACATCTTTTTTTTTTGCTGAATTACAGATGTGTAAGTGATCTCAGGGTTGGCCTCTACTACGATACAAAGATGTGTGTAAGCGGGACATGACTGATACAGGCATTGATAATGCACATTGGGAGCAAGTCGCCGCTGAACGTGTTGCATGGAGGGCAAACATTAGAAAGGGAATAAAGACATAGGAGAAAAATATTGCAGATAAGTCAGATAGTTAGTTGGTTGGTTGGTTAGTTAGTTAGTTAGTTAGTTAGTTAGTCAGTCAGTTGATTAGTTAGTTAGTTAGTTAGTTAGTTAGGGAGTTAGTTAGTTGATTAGTTAGTTAGTTAGTTATTTAGTTAGTTATTTAGTTAGTTAGTTAGTTAGTTAGTTTTTTAGTTAGTTAGTTAGTAAGTAAGTTAGTTAGTTGGGTGATTGGTTAGTTAGTTAGTTAGTTAGTTAGTTAGTTAGATAGTTAGTTAGTTAGTTAGTTAGTTCGTATTTAGTTAGTTAGTTGATTAGTTAGTTAGTTAGCTAGTTAGTTAGTTAGTTAGTTAGTTAGTTAGTTAGTTGGTTGATTAGTTGGTTAGTTAGTTAGTTAGTTAGATAGTTAGTTAGTTAGTTAGTTAGTTAGTTTGTTAGTTCGTTAGGTAGTTAGTTAGTTGATTAGTTAGTTAGTTAGTTAGCTAGGTAGTTAGTTAGTTAGTTAGTTAATTAGTTAGTTAGTTAGGTAGTTAGTTAGTTGATTAGTTAGTTAGTTAGTTAGTTAGTTAGTTCGTTCGTTAGGTAGTTAGTTAGTTGATTAGTTAGTTAGTTAGTTAGCTAGTTAGTTAGTTAGTTAGTTCGTTAGGTAGTTAGTTAGTTAGTTAGTTAGCTAGTTAGTTAGTTAGTTGATTAGTTAGTTAGTTAGTTAGTTAGGTAGTTAGTTAGTTGATTAGTTAGTTAGTTAGTTAGTTAGTTAGTTCGTTAGGTAGTTAGTTAGTTGATTAGTTAGTTAGTTAGTTAGTTAGTTAGCTAGTTAGTTAGTTAGTTAGTTGATTAGTTAGTTAGTTAGTTAGTTGATTATTTAGTTAGTTAGTTGATTAGTTAGTTAGTTAGTTAGTTGATTAGTTAGTTAGTTAATTAGTTAGTTAGTTAGTTAGTTAGTTGATTAGTTAGTTAGTTAGTTAGCTAGCTAGTTAGTTAGTTAGTTAGTTAGTTGATTAGTTAGTTAGTTAGTTGATTAGTTAGTTAGTTAGTTAGTTAGTTAGTTGATTAGTTAGTTAGTTAGTTCATTAGTTAATTAGGTAGGTAGTTAGTTAGTTATTTAGTTAGTTAGTTCGTTAGGTAGTTCCTTAGTTGATTAGTTAGTTAGTTAGTTAGTTAGTTAGTTAGCTAGTTAGTTAGTTAGTTAGTTAGTTCGTTCGTTAGGTAGTTAGTTAGTTGATTAGTTAGTTAGTTAGTTAGCTAGTTAGTTAGTTAGTTAGCTAGTTAGTTAGTTAGTTAGTTAGTTAGTTAATTAGTAAGTTAGTTATTTAGTTAGTTATTTAGTTAGTTAGTTAGTTAGTTTTTTAGTTAGTTAGTTAGTTAGTTAGTTGGTTGGTTGATTAGTTGGTTAGTTAGTTAGTTAGTTAGTTATTTAGTTAGATAGTTAGTTAGTTAGTTAGTTAGTTAGTTAGTTCGTATTTAGTTAGTTAGTTGATTAGTTAGTTAGTTAGTTAGTTAGTTGGTTGATTAGTTGGTTAGTTAGTTAGTTAGTTAGTTAGTTAGATAGTTAGTTAGTGAAAAGTGGGGTCAACTTAAGGAAACTCTTTATAAAACTTCCGTAGGGATTTACGGCACTGTGGATCAGAAGTAAATAGCAAATTATCCCTAGATCAGGAAATCAACATCCGGATTGGTAAGGAAGCAGCAACAATGAACAGGTTAAGAAAAAGAGTCTGGGAAAACAGGAAGCTTACTGCCAAAACAAAAGTCCTTGTCTATCAAGCCTGTGTCCTTAGTACTCTTCTTTATGGCAGTGAAACCTGGACAACATACTCACACCAAGAGAAACATTTAAACAGCTTTCATATGCGGTGTCTGCGAAGAATTTTTGGTATTAAGTGGCAAGACAAAATCACAAATACTGAAGTATTGGAAAGATCAGGTTGTGTGACGGTTTATTCAATGCTCAGTCTTCGAAGACTTAGATGGATAGGACATCTTAGGAGGATGGATGATGGTAGAATACCAAAGGACATCTTTTTTTGTGCTGAATTACAGATGTGTAAGTGATCTCAGGGTTGGCCTCTACTACGATACAAAGATGTGTGTAAGCGGGACATGACTGATGCAGGCATTGATAATGCACATTGGGAGCAAGTCGCCGCTGAACGTGTTGCATGGAGGGCAAACATTAGAAAGGGAATAAAGACATAAGAGAAAAATATTGCAGATAAGTCAGATAGTTAGTTGGTTGGTTGGTTAGTTAGTTAGTTAGTTAGTTAGTCAGTCAGTTGATTAGTTAGTTAGTTAGTTAGTTAGTTAGTTAGTTAGGGAGTTAGTTAGTTGATTAGTTAGTTAGTTAGTTATTTAGTTAGTTATTTAGTTAGTTAGTTAGTTAGTTAGTTTTTTAGTTAGTTAGTAAGTAAGTTAGTTTGTTGGGTGATTGGTTAGTTAGTTAGTTAGTTAGTTAGATAGTTAGTTAGTTAGTTAGTTAGTTCGTATTTAGTTAGTTAGTTGATTAGTTAGTTAGTTAGTTAGTTAGTTAGTTAGTTAGTTAGTTGGTTGATTAGTTAGTTAGTTAGTTAGTTAGTTAGATAGTTAGTTAGTTAGTTAGTTAGTTTGTTAGTTCGTTAGGTAGTTAGTTAGTTGATTAGTTAGTTAGTTAGTTAGCTAGGTAGTTAGTTAGTTAGTTAGTTAGTTAATTAGTTAGTTAGTTAGGTAGTTAGTTAGTTGATTAGTTAGTTAGTTAGTTAGTTAGTTAGTTCGTTCGTTAGGTAGTTAGTTGATTAGTTAGTTAGTTAGTTAGCTAGTTAGTTAGTTAGTTAGTTAGTTCGTTAGGTAGTTAGTTAGTTAGTTAGCTAGTTAGTTAGTTAGTTGATTAGTTAGTTAGTTAGTTAGTTAGGTAGTTAGTTAGTTGATTAGTTAGTTAGTTAGTTAGTTAGTTAGTTCGTTAGGTAGTTAGTTAGTTGATTAGTTAGTTAGTTAGTTAGTTAGTTAGCTAGTTAGTTAGTTAGTTAGTTAGTTGATTAGTTAGTTAGTTAGTTAGTTGATTAGTTAGTTAGTTAGTTGATTAGTTAGTTAGTTAGTTAGTTAGTTGATTAGTTAGTTAGTTAATTAGTTAGTTAGTTAGTTAGTTAGTTAGTTAGTTGATTAGTTAGTTAGTTAGTTAGCTAGCTAGTTAGTTAGTTAGTTAACTAGTTAGTTAGTTAGTTAGTTAGTTAGTTGATTAGGTAGTTAGTTAGTTGATTAGTTTGTTAGTTAGTTAGTTGATTAGTTAGTTAGTTAGTTAGTTCATTAGTTAGTTAGGTAGGTAGTTAGTTTGTTATTTAGTTAGTTAGTTCGTTAGGTAGTTCCTTAGTTGATTAGTTAGTTAGTTAGTTAGTTAGTTAGTTAGTTAGCTAGTTAGTTAGTTAGTTAGTTAGTTAGTTAGTTCGTTAGGTAGTTAGTTAGTTGATTAGTCAGTTAGTTAGTTAGCTAGTTAGTTAGTTAGTTAGTTAGCTAGTTAGTTAGTTAGTTAGTTAATTAGTTAGTTAGTTATTTAGTTAGTTATTTAGTTAGTTAGTTAGTTAGTTTTTTAGTTAGTTAGTTAGTTAGTTAGTTGGTTGGTTGATTAGTTGGTTAGTTAGTTAGTTGGTTAGTTAGTTATTTAGTTAGATAGTTAGTTAGTTAGTTAGTTAGTTAGTTGATTAGTTAGTTAGTTAGTTAGTTGGTTGGTTGATTAGTTGGTTAGTTAGTTAGTTAGTTAGTTAGTTAGATAGTTAGTTAGTGAAAAGTGGGGTCAACTTAAGGAAACTCTTTATAAAACTTCCGTAGGGACTTACGGCACTGTGGATCAGAAGTAAATAGCAAATTATCCCTAGATCAGGAAATCAACATCCGGATTGGTAAGGAAGCAGCAACAATGAACAGGTTAAGAAAAAGAGTCTGGGAGAACAGGAAGCTTACTGCCAAAACAAAAGTCCTTGTCTATCAAGCCTGTGTCCTTAGTACTCTTCTTTATGGCAGTGAAACCTGGACAACATACTCACACCAAGAGAAACATTTAAATAGCTTTCATATGCGGTGTCTGTGAATAATTTTTGGTATTAAGTGGCAAGACAAAATCACAAATACTGAAGTATTGGAAAGATCAGGTTGTGTGACGGTTTATTCAATGCTCAGTCTTCGAAGACTTAGATGGATAGGACATCTTAGGAGGATGGATGATGGTAGAATACCAAAGGACATCTTTTTTTTTTGCTGAATTACAGATGTGTAAGTGATCTCAGGGTTGGCCTCTACTACGATACAAAGATGTGTGTAAGCGGGACATGACTGATACAGGCATTGATAATGCACATTGGGAGCAAGTCGCCGCTGAACGTGTTGCATGGAGGGCAAACATTAGAAAGGGAATAAAGACATAGGAGAAAAATATTGCAGATAAGTCAGATAGTTAGTTGGTTGGTTGGTTAGTTAGTTAGTTAGTTAGTTAGTTAGTCAGTCAGTTGATTAGTTAGTTAGTTAGTTAGTTAGTTAGTTAGGGAGTTAGTTAGTTGATTAGTTAGTTAGTTAGTTATTTAGTTAGTTATTTAGTTAGTTAGTTAGTTAGTTAGTATTTTAGTTAGTTAGTTAGTAAGTAAGTTCGTTAGTTGGGTGATTGGTTAGTTAGTTAGTTAGTTAGTTAGTTAGTTAGATAGTTAGTTAGTTAGTTAGTTAGTTCGTATTTAGTTAGTTAGTTGATTAGTTAGTTAGTTAGCTAGTTAGTTAGTTAGTTAGTTAGTTAGTTAGTTGGTTGATTAGTTGGTTTGTTAGTTAGTTAGTTAGATAGTTAGTTAGTTAGTTAGTTAGTTAGTTTGTTAGTTCGTTAGGTAGTTAGTTAGTTGATTAGTTAGTTAGTTAGTTAGCTAGGTAGTTGGTTAGTTAGTTAGTTAGTTAGTTAGTTAGTTAGGTAGTTAGTTAGTTGATTAGTTAGTTAGTTAGTTAGTTAGTTAGTTCGTTCGTTAGGTAGTTAGTTAGTTGATTAGTTAGTTAGTTAGTTAGCTAGTTAGTTAGTTAGTTAGTTCGTTAGGTAGTTAGTTAGTTACTTAGTTAGCTAGTTAGTTAGTTAGTTGATTAGTTAGTTAGTTAGTTAGTTAGGTAGTTAGTTGATTAGTTAGTTAGTTAGTTAGTTAGTTAGTTCGTTAGGTAGTTAGTTAGTTGATTAGTTAGTTAGTTAGTTAGTTAGCTAGTTAGTTAGTTAGTTAGTTGATTAGTTAGTTAGTTAGTTAGTTGATTAGTTAGTTAGTTAGTTGATTAGTTAGTTAGTTAGTTAGTTGATTAGTTAGTTAGTTAATTAGTTAGTTAGTTAGTTAGTTAGTTGATTAGTTAGTTAGTTAGTTAGCTAGCTAGTTAGTTAGTTAGTTAGTTAGTTGATTAGTTAGTTAGTTAGTTGATTAGTTAGTTAGTTAGTTAGTTAGTTAGTTGATTAGTTAGTTAGTTAGTTCATTAGTTAATTAGGTAGGTAGTTAGTTAGTTATTTAGTTAGTTAGTTCGTTAGGTAGTTCCTTAGTTGATTAGTTAGTTAGTTAGTTAGTTAGTTAGTTAGTTAGCTAGTTAGTTAGTTAGTTAGTTCGTTAGGTAGTTAGTTAGTTGATTAGTTAGTTAGTTAGTTAGCTAGTTAGTTAGTTAGTTAGCTAGTTAGTTAGTTAGTTAGTTAGTTAGTTAATTAGTAAGTTAGTTATTTAGTTAGTTATTTAGTTAGTTAGTTAGTTAGTTTTTTAGTTAGTTAGTTAGTTAGTTGGTTGGTTGATTAGTTGGTTAGTTAGTTAGTTAGTTAGTTATTTAGTTAGATAGTTAGTTAGTTAGTTAGTTAGTTAGTTCGTATTTAGTTAGTTAGTTGATTAGTTAGTTAGTTAGTTAGTTAGTTGGTTGATTAGTTGGTTAGTTAGTTAGTTAGTTAGTTAGTTAGATAGTTAGTTAGTGAAAAGTGGGGTCAACTTAAGGAAACTCTTTATAAAACTTCCGTAGGGATTTACGGCACTGTGGATCAGAAGTAAATAGCAAATTATCCCTAGATCAGGAAATCAACATCCGGATTGGTAAGGAAGCAGCAACAATGAACAGGTTAAGAAAAAGAGTCTGGGAAAACAGGAAGCTTACTGCCAAAACAAAAGTCCTTGTCTATCAAGCCGGTGTCCTTAGTACTCTTCTTTATGGCAGTGAAACCTGGACAACATACTCACACCAAGAGAAACATTTAAACAGCTTTCATATGCGGTGTCTGCGAAGAATTTTTGGTATTAAGTGGCAAGACAAAATCACAAATACTGAAGTATTGGAAAGATCAGGTTGTGTGACGGTTTATTCAATGCTCAGTCTTCGAAGACTTAGATGGATAGGACATCTTAGGAGGATGGATGATGGTAGAATACCAAAGGACATCTTTTTTGTGTGCTGAATTACAGATGTGTAAGTGATCTCAGGGTTGGCCTCTACTACGATACAAAGATGTGTGTAAGCGGGACATGACTGATGCAGGCATTGATAATGCACATTGGGAGCAAGTCGCCGCTGAACGTGTTGCATGGAGGGCAAACATTAGAAAGGGAATAAAGACATAAGAGAAAAATATTGCAGATAAGTCAGATAGTTAGTTGGTTGGTTGGTTAGTTAGTTAGTTAGTTAGTTAGTCAGTCAGTCAGTTGATTAGTTAGTTAGTTAGTTAGTTAGTTAGTTAGGGAGTTAGTTAGTTGATTAGTTAGTTAGTTAGTTATTTAGTTAGTTATTTAGTTAGTTAGTTAGTTAGTTTTTTAGTTAGTTAGTAAGTAAGTTAGTTTGTTGGGTGATTGGTTAGTTAGTTAGTTAGTTAGATAGTTAGTTAGTTAGTTAGTTAGTTCGTATTTAGTTAGTTAGTTGATTAGTTAGTTAGTTAGCTAGTTAGTTAGTTAGTTAGTTAGTTAGTTGGTTGATTAGTTGGTTAGTTAGTTAGTTAGTTAGATAGTTAGTTAGTTAGTTAGTTAGTTTGTTAGTTCGTTAGGTAGTTAGTTAGTTGATTAGTTAGTTAGTTAGCTTGGTAGTTAGTTAGTTAGTTAGTTAGTTAATTAGTTAGTTAGTTAGGTAGTTAGTTAGTTGATTAGTTAGTTAGTTAGTTAGTTAGTTAGTTCGTTCGTTAGGTAGTTAGTTAGTTGATTAGTTAGTTAGTTAGTTAGCTAGTTAGTTAGTTAGTTAGTTAGTTCGTTAGGTAGTTAGTTAGTTAGTTAGTTAGCTAGTTAGTTAGTTAGTTAGTTGATTAGTTAGTTAGTTAGTTAGTTAGTTAGGTAGTTAGTTAGTTGATTAGTTAGTTAGTTAGTTAGTTAGTTAGTTCGTTAGGTAGTTAGTTAGTTGATTAGTTAGTTAGTTAGTTAGTTAGTTAGCTAGTTAGTTAGTTAGTTAGTTAGTTGATTAGTTAGTTAGTTAGTTAGTTGATTAGTTAGTTAGTTAGTTGATTAGTTAGTTAGTTAGTTAGTTAGTTGATTAGTTAGTTAGTTAATTAGTTAGTTAGTTAGTTAGTTAGTTAGTTAGTTTGTTAGTTAGTTAGTTAGTTAGCTAGCTAGTTAGTTAGTTAGTTAACTAGTTAGTTAGTTAGTTAGTTAGTTAGTTAGTTAGTTGATTAGTTAGTTAGTTAGTTGATTAGTTAGTTAGTTAGTTAGTTAGTTGATTAGTTAGTTAGTTAGTTAGTTCATTAGTTAGTTAGGTAGGTAGTTAGTTTGGTATTTAGTTAGTTAGTTCGTTAGGTAGTTCCTTAGTTGATTAGTTAGTTAGTTAGTTAGTTAGTTAGTTAGTTAGCTAGTTAGTTAGTTAGTTAGTTAGTTAGTTAGTTCGTTAGGTAGTTAGTTAGTTGATTAGTCAGTTAGTTAGTTAGCTAGTTAGTTAGTTAGTTAGTTAGCTAGTTAGTTAGTTAGTTAGTTAATTAGTTAGTTACTTATTTAGTTAGTTATTTAGTTAGTTTTTTAGTTAGTTAGTTAGTTAGTTAGTTGGTCGGTTGATTAGTTGGTTAGTTAGTTAGTTGGTTAGTTAGTTATTTAGTTAGATAGTTAGTTAGTTAGTTAGTTAGTTGATTAGTTAGTTAGTTAGTTAGTTGGTTGGTTGATTAGTTGGTTAGTTAGTTAGTTAGTTAGTTAGTTAGATAGTTAGTTAGTGAAAAGTGGGGTCAACTTAAGGAAACTCTTTATAAAACTTCCGTAGGGACTTACGGCACTGTGGATCAGAAGTAAATAGCAAATTATCCCTAGATCAGGAAATCAACATCCGGATTGGTAAGGAAGCAGCAACAATGAACAGGTTAAGAAAAAGAGTCTTGGAGAACAGGAAGCTTACTGCCAAAACAAAAGTCCTTGTCTATCAAGCCTGTGTCCTTAGTACTCTTCTTTATGGCAGTGAAACCTGGACAACATACTCACACCAAGAGAAACATTTAAACAGCTTTCATATGCGGTGTCTGCGAAGAATTTTTGGTATTAAGTGGCAAGACAAAATCACAAATACTGAAGTATTGGAAAGATCAGGTTGTGTGACGGTTTATTCAATGCTCAGTCTTCGAAGACTTAGATGGATAGGACATCTTAGGAGGATGGATGATGGTAGAATACCAAAGGACATCTTTTTTTTTGCTGAATTACAGATGTGTAAGTGATCTCAGGGTTGGCCTCTACTACGATACAAAGATGTGTGTAAGCGGGACATGACTGATACAGGCATTGATAATGCACATTGGGAGCAAGTCGCCGCTGAACGTGTTGCATGGAGGGCAAACATTAGAAAGGGAATAAAGACATAGGAGAAAAATATTACAGATAAGTCACACACCGAGCGTATGAGACGTAAGATGGTGCATGGTGGTGGAAATGACCACGTGTTCACATGCACCCACTGTGAACGGACATTTACAGCGCGAATTGGCCTTATCAGTCACATTCGCTACCGCCATAGGTAAAAGCTATTATGCCTTTTTAAAGCATAAACTATCGTCTGTCAAGACGGCAAGGTGCCAATAGTTAATTAGTTAGTTAGTTAGTTAGCTAGCTAGCTAGTTAGTTAGTTAGTTAGTTATTTCGTTAGTTATTTAGTTAGTTAGTTAGTTATTTAGTTAGTTAGTTAGTTATTTAGTTAGTTAGTTAGTTAGTTATTTAGTTAGTTAGTTAGTTAGGTAGTTAGTTAGTTAGTTAGCTAGTTAGTTAGTTTGTTGGTTGATTAGTTGGTTAGTTAGTTAGTTAGTTAATTAGTTAGTTAGTTAGTTAGTTGGTTGATTAGTTGGTTATTTAGTTAGTTAGTTAGTTAACTAGTTAGTTAGCTATTTAGTTAGTTAGTTAGTTAGTTAGTAAGTTAGTTAGATATTTAGTTAGTTAGTTAGTTAGTTGGTTAGTTAGTTAGTAAGTTAGATAGTTAGTTAGTTAGTTAGTTAGTTAGTTAGTTAGTTCGTTAGGTAGTTAGTTGCAGTTGTAGACATGTTTCAGGCGAACGAAAGAAGAAGAAGAAGAAAGAAGAGGAAGAATTTAGTTAGCTAGTTAGTTAGTTAGTTAGTTAGTTAATTAGTTAGTTGGTTAGTTAGTTAGTTAGTTAGTAAGTTAGTTAGTAAGTTAGATAGTTAGTTAGTTAGTTAGTTAGTTCGTTAGGCAGTTAGTTAGTTGATTAGTTAGTTAGTTAGTTAGCTAGTTAGTTAATTAGTTAGTTAGTTAGTTAGTCAGTCAGTTGATTAGTTAGTTAGTTAGTTAGTTAGTTGGTTGTTTTATTGGTTAGTTAGTTAGTTAGTTAGTTAGTTAGTCAGTCAGTTGATTAGTTAGTTAGTTAGTTAGTTAGTTAGTTAGTTAGTTAGGTAGTTAGTTAGTTAGGTAGTTAGTTAGTTGATTAGTTAGTTAGTTAGTTATTTAGTTAGTTTTTTAGTTAGTTAGTTAGTTAGTTAGTTTTTTAGTTAGTTAGTTAGTAAGTTAGTTAGTTGGGTGATTGGTTAGTTAGTAAGTTAGTTAGTTAGTTAGTTAGATAGTTAATTAGTTAGTTAGTTAGTTCGTATTTAGCTAGTTAGTTGATTAGTTAGTTAGTTAGTTAGTTAGTTGGTTGATTAGTTGGTTAGTTAGTTAGTTAGTTAGTTAGATAGTTAGTTAGTTAGTTATTTAGTTTGTTAGTTCGTTAGGTAGTTAGTTAGTTGATTAGTTAGTTAGTTAGTTAGCTAGGTAGTTAGTTAGGTAGTTAGTTAGTTAATTAGTTAGTTAGTTAGGTAGTTAGTTAGTTGATTAGTTAGTTAGTTAGTTAGTTAGTTCGTTAGGTAGTTAGTTAGTTGATTAGTTAGTTAGTTAGTTAGCTAGGTAGTTAGTTAGTTAGTTAGTTAATTAGTTAGTTAGTTAGTTAGTTAGTTAGTTAGTTGATTAGTTAGTTAGTTAGTTAGTTGGTTGGTTGATTAGTTGGTTAGTTAGTTAGTTAGTTAGTTAGTTAGATAGTTAGTTAGTGAAAAGTGGGGTCAACTTAAGGAAACTCTTTATAAAACTTCCGTAGGGACTTACGGCACTGTGGATCAGAAGTAAATAGCAAATTATCCCTAGATCAGGAAATCAACATCCGGATTGGTAAGGAAGCAGCAACAATGAACAGGTTAAGAAAAAGAGTCTTGGAGAACAGGAAGCTTACTGCCAAAACAAAAGTCCTTGTCTATCAAGCCTGTGTCCTTAGTACTCTTCTTTATGGCAGTGAAACCTGGACAACATACTCACACCAAGAGAAACATTTAAACAGCTTTCATATGCGGTGTCTGCGAAGAATTTTTGGTATTAAGTGGCAAGACAAAATCACAAATACTGAAGTATTGGAAAGATCAGGTTGTGTGACGGTTTATTCAATGCTCAGTCTTCGAAGACTTAGATGGATAGGACATCTTAGGAGGATGGATGATGGTAGAATACCAAAGGACATCTTTTTTTTTGCTGAATTACAGATGTGTAAGTGATCTCAGGGTTGGCCTCTACTACGATACAAAGATGTGTGTAAGCGGGACATGACTGATACAGGCATTGATAATGCACATTGGGAGCAAGTCGCCGCTGAACGTGTTGCATGGAGGGCAAACATTAGAAAGGGAATAAAGACATAGGAGAAAAATATTACAGATAAGTCACACACCGAGCGTATGAGACGTAAGATGGTGCATGGTGGTGGAAATGACCACGTGTTCACATGCACCCACTGTGAACGGACATTTACAGCGCGAATTGGCCTTATCAGTCACATTCGCTACCGCCATAGGTAAAAGCTATTATGCCTTTTTAAAGCATAAACTATCGTCTGTCAAGACGGCAAGGTGCCAATAGTTAATTAGTTAGTTAGTTAGTTAGCTAGCTAGCTAGTTAGTTAGTTAGTTAGTTCGTTCGTTAGTTATTTAGTTAGTTAGTTAGTTATTTAGTTAGTTAGTTAGTTATTTAGTTAGTTAGTTAGTTAGTTAGTTAGTTATTTAGTTAGTTAGTTAGTTAGGTAGTTAGTAAGTTAGTTAGCTAGTTAGTTAGTTGGTTGGTTGATTAGTTGGTTAGTTAGTTAGTTAGTTAATTAGTTAGTTAGTTAGTTAGTTGGTTGATTAGTTGGTTATTTAGTTAGTTAGTTAGTTAACTAGTTAGTTAGCTATTTAGTTAGTTAGTTAGTTAGTTAGTAAGTTAGTTAGATATTTAGTTAGTTAGTTAGTTAGTTGGTTAGTTAGTTAGTAAGTTAGATAGTTAGTTAGTTAGTTAGTTAGTTAGTTAGTTAGTTCGTTAGGTAGTTAGTTGCAGTTGTAGACATGTTTCAGGCGAACGAAAGAAGAAGAAGAAGAAAGAAGAGGAAGAATTTAGTTAGCTAGTTAGTTAGTTAGTTAGTTAGTTAATTAGTTAGTTGGTTAGTTAGTTAGTTAGTAAGTAAGTTAGTTAGTAAGATAGATAGTTAGTTAGTTAGTTAGTTAGTTCGTTAGGCAGTTAGTTAGTTGATTAGTTAGTTAGTTAGTTAGCTAGTTAGTTAATTAGTTAGTTAGTTAGTTAGTTAGTCAGTCAGTTGATTAGTTAGTTAGTTAGTTAGTTAGTTAGTTGGTTGTTTTATTGGTTAGTTAGTTAGTTAGTTAGGTAGTTAGTCAGTCAGTTGATTAGTTAGTTAGTTAGTTAGTTAGTTAGTTAGTTAGTTAGGTAGTTAGTTAGTTGATTAGTTAGTTAGTTAGTTATTTAGTTAGTTATTTAGTTAGTTAGTTAGTTAGTTAGTTTTTTAGTTAGTTAGTTAGTAAGTTAGTTAGTTGGGTGATTGGTTAGTTAGTAAGTTAGTTAGTTAGTTAGTTAGATAGTTAATTAGTTAGTTAGTTAGTTCGTATTTAGCTAGTTAGTTGATTAGTTAGTTAGTTAGTTAGTTAGTTAGTTGGTTGATTAGTTGGTTAGTTAGTTAGTTAGTTAGTTAGATAGTTAGTTAGTTAGTTATTTAGTTTGTTAGTTCGTTAGGTAGTTAGTTAGTTGATTAGTTAGTTAGTTAGTTAGCTAGGTAGTTAGTTAGGTAGTTAGTTAGTTAATTAGTTAGTTAGTTAGGTAGTTAGTTAGTTGATTAGTTAGTTAGTTAGTTAGTTAGTTCGTTAGGTAGTTAGTTAGTTGATTAGTTAGTTAGTTAGTTAGCTAGGTAGTTAGTTAGTTAGTTAGTTAATTAGTTAGTTAGTTAGGTAGTTAGTTAGTTGATTAGTTAGTTAGTTAGTTAGTTAGTTAGTTCGTTCGTTAGGTAGTTAGTTAGTTGATTAGTTAGTTAGTTAGTTAGCTAGTTAGTTAGTTAGTTAGTTCGTTAGGTAGTTAGTTAGTTAGTTAGTTAGCTAGTTAGTTAGTTAGTTGATTAGTTAGTTAGTTAGTTAGTTAGGTAGTTAGTTAGTTGATTAGTTAGTTAGTTAGTTAGTTAGTTAGTTCGTTAGGTAGTTAGTTAGTTGATTAGTTAGTTAGTTAGTTAGTTAGTTAGCTAGTTAGTTAGTTAGTTAGTTGATTAGTTAGTTAGTTAGTTAGTTGATTAGTTAGTTAGTTAGTTGATTAGTTAGTTAGTTAGTTGATTAGTTAGTTAGTTAATTAGTTAGTTAGTTAGTTAGTTGATTAGTTAGTTAGTTAGTTAGCTAGCTAGTTAGTTAGTTAGTTAGTTAGTTAGTTGATTAGTTAGTTAGTTAGTTGATTAGTTAGTTAGTTAGTTAGTTAGTTAGTTGATTAGTTAGTTAGTTAGTTGATTAGTTAGTTAGTTAGTTGATTAGTTAGTTAGTTAGTTAGTTGATTAGTTAGTTAGTTAATTAGTTAGTTAGTTAGTTAGTTAGTTGATTAGTTAGTTAGTTAGTTAGCTAGCTAGTTAGTTAGTTAGTTAGTTAGTTAGTTGATTAGTTAATTAGTTAGTTGATTAGTTAGTTAGTTAGTTAGTTAGTTAGTTGATTAGTTAGTTAGTTAGTTCATTAGTTAATTAGGTAGGTAGTTAGTTAGTTATTTAGTTAGTTAGTTCGTTAGGTAGTTCCTTAGTTGATTAGTTAGTTAGTTAGTTAGTTAGTTAGTTAGCTAGTTAGTTAGTTAGTTAGTTAGTTAGTTCGTTAGGTAGTTAGTTAGTTGATTAGTTAGTTAGTTAGTTAGCTAGTTAGTTAGTTAGTTAGCTAGCTAGTTAGTTAGTTAGTTAGTTAGTTAATTAGTAAGTTAGTTATTTAGTTAGTTATTTAGTTAGTTAGTTAGTTAGTTTTTTAGTTAGTTAGTTAGTTAGTTAGTTGGTTGGTTGATTAGTTGGTTAGTTAGTTAGTTAGTTAGTTATTTAGTTAGATAGATAGTTAGTTAGTTAGTTAGTTAGTTAGTTAGTTAGTTCGTATTTAGTTAGTTAGTTGATTAGTTAGTTAGTTAGTTAGTTAGTTGGTTGATTAGTTGGTTAGTTAGTTAGTTAGTTAGTTAGTTAGTTAGATAGTTAGTTAGTGAAAAGTGGGGTCAACTTAAGGAAACTCTTTATAAAACTTCCGTAGGGATTTACGGCACTGTGGATCAGAAGTAAATAGCAAATTATCCCTAGATCAGGAAATCAACATCCGGATTGGTAAGGAAGCAGCAACAATGAACAGGTTAAGAAAAAGAGTCTGGGAAAACAGGAAGCTTACTGCCAAAACAAAAGTCCTTGTCTATCAAGCCTGTGTCCTTAGTACTCTTCTTTATGGCAGTGAAACCTGGACAACATACTCACACCAAGAGAAACATTTAAACAGCTTTCATATGCGGTGTCTGCGAAGAATTTTTGGTATTAAGTGGCAAGACAAAATCACAAATACTGAAGTATTGGAAAGATCAGATTGTGTGACGGTTTATTCAATGCTCAGTCTTCGAAGACTTAGATGGATAGGACATCTTAGGAGGATGGATGATGGTAGAATACCAAAGGACATCTTTTTTTGTGCTGAATTACAGATGTGTAAGTGATCTCAGGGTTGGCCTCTACTACGATACAAAGATGTGTGTAAGCGGGACATGACTGATGCAGGCATTGATAATGCACATTGGGAGCAAGTCGCCGCTGAACGTGTTGCATGGAGGGCAAACATTAGAAAGGGAATAAAGACATAAGAGAAAAATATTGCAGATAAGTCAGATAGTTAGTTGGTTGGTTGGTTAGTTAGTTAGTTAGTTAGTTAGTTAGTCAGTCAGTTGATTAGTTAGTTAGTTAGTTAGTTAGTTAGTTAGTTAGGGAGTTAGTTAGTTGATTAGTTAGTTAGTTAGTTATTTAGTTAGTTATTTAGTTAGTTAGTTAGTTAGTTAGTTTTTTAGTTAGTTAGTAAGTAAGTTAGTTTGTTGGGTGATTGGTTAGTTAGTTAGTTAGTTAGTTAGATAGTTAGTTAGTTAGTTAGTTAGTTCGTATTTAGTTAGTTAGTTGATTAGTTAGTTAGTTAGTTAGTTAGTTAGTTGGTTGATTAGTTGGTTAGTTAGTTAGTTAGTTAGATAGTTAGTTAGTTAGTTAGTTAGTTTGTTAGTTCGTTAGATAGTTAGTTAGTTGATTAGTTAGTTAGTTAGTTAGCTAGGTAGTTAGTTAGTTAGTTAGTTAGTTAATTAGTTAGTTAGTTAGGTAGTTAGTTAGTTGATTAGTTAGTTAGTTAGTTAGTTAGTTAGTTCGTTCGTTAGGTAGTTAGTTAGTTGATTAGTTAGTTAGTTAGTTAGCTAGTTAGTTAGTTAGTTAGTTCGTTAGGTAGTTAGTTAGTTAGTTAGTTAGCTAGTTAGTTAGTTAGTTAGTTGATTAGTTAGTTAGTTAATTAGTTAGTTAGGTAGTTAGTTAGTTGATTAGTTAGTTAGTTAGTTAGTTAGTTAGTTCGTTAGGTAGTTAGTTAGTTGATTAGTTAGTTAGTTAGTTAGTTAGTTAGCTAGTTAGTTAGTTAGTTAGTTAGTTGATTAGTTAGTTAGTTAGTTAGTTGATTAGTTAGTTAGTTAGTTGATTAGTTAGTTAGTTAGTTAGTTAGTTGATTAGTTAGTTAGTTAATTAGTTAGTTAGTTAGTTAGTTAGTTAGTTAGTTGATTAGTTAGTTAGTTAGTTAGCTAGCTAGTTAGTTAGTTAGTTAACTAGTTAGTTAGTTAGTTAGTTAGTTAGTTGATTAGTTAGTTAGTTAGTTGATTAGTTAGTTAGTTAGTTAGTTAGTTGATTAGTTAGTTAGTTAGTTCATTAGTTAGTTAGGTAGGTAGTTAGTTTGTTATTTAGTTAGTTAGTTCGTTAGGTAGTTCCTTAGTTGATGAGTTAGTTAGTTAGTTAGTTAGTTAGCTAGTTAGTTAGTTAGTTAGTTAGTTAGTTAGTTCGTTAGGTAGTTAGTTAGTTGATTAGTCAGTTAGTTAGTTAGCTAGTTGGTTAGTTAGTTAGTTAGCTAGTTAGTTAGTTAGTTAGTTAATTAGTTAGTTAGTTATTTAGTTAGTTATTTAGTTAGTTAGTTAGTTAGTTTTTTAGTTAGTTAGTTAGTTAGTTAGTTGGTTGGTTGATTAGTTGGTTAGTTAGTTAGTTGGTTAGTTAGTTATTTAGTTAGATAGTTAGTTAGTTAGTTAGTTAGTTAGTTGATTAGTTAGTTAGTTAGTTAGTTGGTTGGTTGATTAGTTGGTTAGTTAGTTAGTTAGTTAGTTAGTTAGATAGTTAGTTAGTGAAAAGTGGGGTCAACTTAAGGAAACTCTTTATAAAACTTCCGTAGGGACTTACGGCACTGTGGATCAGAAGTAAATAGCAAATTATCCCTAGATCAGGAAATCAACATCCGGATTGGTAAGGAAGCAGCAACAATGAACAGGTTAAGAAAAAGAGTCTGGGAGAACAAGAAGCTTACTGCCAAAACAAAAGTCCTTGTCTATCAAGCCTGTGTCCTTAGTACTCTTCTTTATGGCAGTGAAACCTGGACAACATACTCACACCAAGAGAAACATTTAAACAGCTTTCATATGCGGTGTCTGCGAAGAATTTTTGGTATTAAGTGGCAAGACAAAATCACAAATACTGAAGTATTGGAAAGATCAGTGATTAGTTAGTTAGTTAGTTAGCTAGTTAGTTAGTTAGTTAGTTAGTTCGTTAGGTAGTTAGTTAGTTAGTTAGTTAGCTAGTTAGTTAGTTAGTTAGTTGATTAGTTAGTTAGTTAGTTAGTTAGTTAGGTAGTTAGTTAGTTGATTAGTTAGTTAGTTAGTTAGTTAGTTAGTTCGTTAGGTAGTTAGTTAGTTGATTAGTTAGTTAGTTAGTTAGTTAGTTAGCTAGTTAGTTAGTTAGTTAGTTAGTTGATTAGTTAGTTAGTTAGTTAGTTGATTAGTTAGTTAGTTAGTTGATTAGTTAGTTAGTTAGTTAGTTAGTTGATTAGTTAGTTAGTTAATTAGTTAGTTAGTTAGTTAGTTAGTTAGTTTGTTTGTTAGTTAGTTAGTTAGTTAGCTAGCTAGTTAGTTAGTTAGTTAACTAGTTAGTTAGTTAGTTAGTTAGTTAGTTAGTTAGTTGATTAGTTAGTTAGTTAGTTGATTAGTTAGTTAGTTAGTTAGTTAGTTGATTAGTTAGTTAGTTAGTTAGTTCATTAGTTAGTTAGGTAGGTAGTTAGTTTGGTATTTAGTTAGTTAGTTCGTTAGGTAGTTCCTTAGTTGATTAGTTAGTTAGTTAGTTAGTTAGTTAGTTAGTTAGCTAGTTAGTTAGTTAGTTAGTTAGTTAGTTAGTTCGTTAGGTAGTTAGTTAGTTGATTAGTCAGTTAGTTAGTTAGCTAGTTAGTTAGTTAGTTAGTTAGCTAGTTAGTTAGTTAGTTAGTTAATTAGTTAGTTACTTATTTAGTTAGTTATTTAGTTAGTTTTTTAGTTAGTTAGTTAGTTAGTTAGTTGGTCGGTTGATTAGTTGGTTAGTTAGTTAGTTGGTTAGTTAGTTATTTAGTTAGATAGTTAGTTAGTTAGTTAGTTAGTTAGTTGATTAGTTAGTTAGTTAGTTAGTTGGTTGGTTGATTAGTTGGTTAGTTAGTTAGTTAGTTAGTTAGTTAGATAGTTAGTTAGTGAAAAGTGGGGTCAACTTAAGGAAACTCTTTATAAAACTTCCGTAGGGACTTACGGCACTGTGGATCAGAAGTAAATAGCAAATTATCCCTAGATCAGGAAATCAACATCCGGATTGGTAAGGAAGCAGCAACAATGAACAGGTTAAGAAAAAGAGTCTTGGAGAACAGGAAGCTTACTGCCAAAACAAAAGTCCTTGTCTATCAAGCCTGTGTCCTTAGTACTCTTCTTTATGGCAGTGAAACCTGGACAACATACTCACACCAAGAGAAACATTTAAACAGCTTTCATATGCGGTGTCTGCGAAGAATTTTTGGTATTAAGTGGCAAGACAAAATCACAAATACTGAAGTATTTGAAAGATCAGGTTGTGTGACGGTTTATTCAATGCTCAGTCTTCGAAGACTTAGATGGATAGGACATCTTAGGAGGATGGATGATGGTAGAATACCAAAGGACATCTTTTTTTTTGCTGAATTACAGATGTGTAAGTGATCTCAGGGTTGGCCTCTACTACGATACAAAGATGTGTGTAAGCGGGACATGACTGATACAGGCATTGATAATGCACATTGGGAGCAAGTCGCCGCTGAACGTGTTGCATGGAGGGCAAACATTAGAAAGGGAATAAAGACATAGGAGAAAAATATTACAGATAAGTCACACACCGAGCGTATGAGACGTAAGATGGTGCATGGTGGTGGAAATGACCACGTGTTCACATGCACCCACTGTGAACGGACATTTACAGCGCGAATTGGCCTTATCAGTCACATTCGCTACCGCCATAGGTAAAAGCTATTATGCCTTTTTAAAGCATAAACTATCGTCTGTCAAGACGGCAAGGTGCCAATAGTTAATTAGTTAGTTAGTTAGTTAGCTAGCTAGCTAGTTAGTTAGTTAGTTAGTTCGTTCGTTAGTTATTTAGTTAGTTAGTTAGTTATTTAGTTAGTTAGTTAGTTATTTAGTTAGTTAGTTAGTTAGTTAGTTAGTTATTTAGTTAGTTAGTTAGTTAGGTAGTTAGTTAGTTAGTTAGCTAGTTAGTTAGTTGGTTGGTTGATTAGTTGGTTAGTTAGTTAGTTAGTTAATTAGTTAGTTAGTTAGTTGGTTGATTAGTTGGTTATTTAGTTAGTTAGTTAGTTAACTAGTTAGTTAGCTATTTAGTTAGTTAGTTAGTTAGTTAGTTAGTTAGTTAGATATTTAGTTAGTTAGTTAGTTAGTTGGTTAGTTAGTTAGTAAGTTAGATAGTTAGTTAGTTAGTTAGTTAGTTAGTTAGTTAGTTAGTTCGTTAGGTAGTTAGTTGCAGTTGTAGACATGTTTCAGGCGAACGAAAGAAGAAGAAGAAGAAGAAAGAAGAGGAAGAATTTAGTTAGCTAGTTAGTTAGTTAGTTAGTTAGTTAATTAGTTAGTTGGTTAGTTAGTTAGTTAGTTAGTAAGTTAGATAGTTAGTTAGTTAGTTAGTTAGTTCGTTAGGCAGTTAGTTAGTTGATTAGTTAGTTAGTTAGTTAGCTAGTTAGTTAATTAGTTAGTTAGTTAGTTAGTTAGTCAGTCAGTTGATTAGTTAGTTAGTTAGTTAGTTAGTTAGTTAGTTGGTTGTTTTATTGGTTAGTTAGTTAGTTAGTTAGTTAGTCAGTCAGTTGATTAGTTAGTTAGTTAGTTAGTTAGTTAGTTAGTTAGTTAGTTAGGTAGTTAGTTAGTTAGGTAGTTAGTTAGTTGATTAGTTAGTTAGTTAGTTATTTAGTTAGTTTTTTAGTTAGTTAGTTAGTTAGTTAGTTTTTTAGTTAGTTAGTTAGTAAGTTAGTTAGTTGGGTGATTGGTTAGTTATTAAGTTAGTTAGTTAGTTAGATAGTTGATTAGTTAGTTAGTTAGTTAGTTAGTTGGTTGATTAGTTGGTTAGTTAGTTAGTTAGTTAGTTAGATAGTTAGTTAGTTAGTTATTTAGTTTGTTAGTTCGTTAGGTAGTTAGTTAGTTGATTAGTTAGTTAGTTAGTTAGCTAGGTAGTTAGTTAGGTAGTTAGTTAGTTAATTAGTTAGTTAGTTAGGTAGTTAGTTAGTTGATTAGTTAGTTAGTTAGTTAGTTAGTTCGTTAGGTAGTTAGTTAGTTGATTAGTTAGTTAGTTAGTTAGCTAGGTAGTTAGTTAGTTAGTTAGTTAATTAGTTAGTTAGTTAGTTAGTTGATTAGTTAGTTAGTTAGTTAGTTGGTTGGTTGATTAGTTGGTTAGTTAGTTAGTTAGTTAGTTAGATAGTTAGTTAGTGAAAAGTGGGGTCAACTTAAGGAAACTCTTTATAAAACTTCCGTAGGGACTTACGGCACTGTGGATCAGAAGTAAATAGCAAATTATCCCTAGATCAGGAAATCAACATCCGGATTGGTAAGGAAGCAGCAACAATGAACAGGTTAAGAAAAAGAGTCTTGGAGAACAGGAAGCTTACTGCCAAAACAAAAGTCCTTGTCTATCAAGCCTGTGTCCTTAGTACTCTTCTTTATGGCAGTGAAACCTGGACAACATACTCACACCAAGAGAAACATTTAAACAGCTTTCATATGCGGTGTCTGCGAAGAATTTTTGGTATTAAGTGGGAAGACAAAATCACAAATACTGAAGTATTGGAAAGATCAGGTTGTGTGACGGTTTATTCAATGCTCAGTCTTCGAAGACTTAGATGGATAGGACATCTTAGGAGGATGGATGATGGTAGAATACCAAAGGACATCTTTTTTTTTGCTGAATTACAGATGTGTAAGTGATCTCAGGGTTGGCCTCTACTACGATACAAAGATGTGTGTAAGCGGGACATGACTGATACAGGCATTGATAATGCACATTGGGAGCAAGTCGCCGCTGAACGTGTTGCATGGAGGGCAAACATTAGAAAGGGAATAAAGACATAGGAGAAAAATATTACAGATAAGTCACACACCGAGCGTATGAGACGTAAGATGGTGCATGGTGGTGGAAATGACCACGTGTTCACATGCACCCACTGTGAACGGACATTTACAGCGCGAATTGGCCTTATCAGTCACATTCGCTACCGCCATAGGTAAAAGCTATTATGCCTTTTTAAAGCATAAACTATCGTCTGTCAAGACGGCAAGGTGCCAATAGTTAATTAGTTAGTTAGTTAGTTAGCTAGCTAGCTAGTTAGTTAGTTAGTTAGTTCGTTCGTTAGTTATTTAGTTAGTTAGTTAGTTATTTAGTTAGTTAGTTAGTTATTTAGTTAGTTAGTTAGTTAGTTAGTTAGTTATTTAGTTAGTTAGTTAGTTAGGTAGTTAGTTAGTTAGTTAGCTAGTTAGTTAGTTGGTTGGTTGATTAGTTGGTTAGTTAGTTAGTTAGTTAATTAGTTAGTTAGTTAGTTAGTTGGTTGATTAGTTGGTTATGTAGTTAGTTAGTTAGTTAACTAGTTAGTTAGCTATTTAGTTAGTTAGTTAGTTAGTTAGTAAGTTAGTTAGATATTTAGTTAGTTAGTTAGTTAGTTGGTTAGTTAGTTAGTAAGTTAGATAGTTAGTTAGTTAGTTAGTTAGTTAGTTAGTTAGTTCGTTAGTTAGTTAGTTCGTATTTAGTTAGTTAGTTGATTAGTTAGTTAGTTAGTTAGTTAGTTAGTTGGTTGATTAGTTGGTAAGTTAGTTAGTTAGTTAGATAGTTAGTTAGTTAGTTAGTTAGTTTGTTAGTTCGTTAGGTAGTTAGTTAGTTGATTAGTTAGTTAGTTAGTTAGCTAGGTAGTTAGTTAGTTAGTTAGTTAGTTAATTAGTTAGTTAGTTAGGTAGTTAGTTAGTTGATTAGTTAGTTAGTTAGTTAGTTAGTTAGTTCGTTCGTTAGGTAGTTAGTTAGTTGATTAGTTAGTTAGTTAGTTAGCTAGTTAGTTAGTTAGTTAGTTCGTTAGGTAGTTAGTTAGTTAGTTAGTTAGCTAGTTAGTTAGTTAGTTAGTTGATTAGTTAGTTAGTTAATTAGTTAGTTAGGTAGTTAGTTAGTTGATTAGTTAGTTAGTTAGTTAGTTAGTTAGTTCGTTAGGTAGTTAGTTAGTTGATTAGTTAGTTAGTTAGTTAGTTAGTTAGCTAGTTAGTTAGTTAGTTAGTTAGTTGATTAGTTAGTTAGTTAGTTAGTTGATTAGTTAGTTAGTTAGTTGATTAGTTAGTTAGTTAGTTAGTTAGTTGATTAGTTAGTTAGTTAATTAGTTAGTTAGTTAGTTAGTTAGTTAGTTGATTAGTTAGTTAGTTAGTTAGCTAGCTAGTTAGTTAGTTAGTTAACTAGTTAGTTAGTTAGTTAGTTAGTTAGTTAGTTGATTAGTTAGTTAGTTAGTTGATTAGTTAGTTAGTTAGTTAGTTAGTTGATTAGTTAGTTAGTTAGTTCATTAGTTAGTTAGGTAGGTAGTTAGTTTGTTATTTAGTTAGTTAGTTCGTTAGGTAGTTCCTTAGTTGATGAGTTAGTTAGTTAGTTAGTTAGTTAGCTAGTTAGTTAGTTAGTTAGTTAGTTAGTTCGTTAGGTAGTTAGTTAGTTGATTAGTCAGTTAGTTAGTTAGCTAGTTGGTTAGTTAGTTAGTTAGCTAGTTAGTTAGTTAGTTAGTTAATTAGTTAGTTAGTTATTTAGTTAGTTATTTAGTTAGTTAGTTAGTTAGTTTTTTAGTTAGTTAGTTAGTTAGTTAGTTGGTTGGTTGATTAGTTGGTTAGTTAGTTAGTTGGTTAGTTAGTTATTTAGTTAGATAGTTAGTTAGTTAGTTAGTTAGTTAGTTGATTAGTTAGTTAGTTAGTTAGTTGGTTGGTTGATTAGTTGGTTAGTTAGTTAGTTAGTTAGTTAGTTAGATAGTTAGTTAGTGAAAAGTGGGGTCAACTTAAGGAAACTCTTTATAAAACTTCCGTAGGGACTTACGGCACTGTGGATCAGAAGTAAATAGCAAATTATCCCTAGATCAGGAAATCAACATCCGGATTGGTAAGGAAGCAGCAACAATGAACAGGTTAAGAAAAAGAGTCTGGGAGAACAAGAAGCTTACTGCCAAAACAAAAGTCCTTGTCTATCAAGCCTGTGTCCTTAGTACTCTTCTTTATGGCAGTGAAACCTGGACAACATACTCACACCAAGAGAAACATTTAAACAGCTTTCATATGCGGTGTCTGCGAAGAATTTTTGGTATTAAGTGGCAAGACAAAATCACAAATACTGTAGTATTGGAAAGATCAGTGATTAGTTAGTTAGTTAGTTAGCTAGTTAGTTAGCTAGTTAGTTAGTTAGTTAGTTAGTTCGTTAGGTAGTTAGTTAGTTAGTTAGTTAGCTAGTTAGTTAGTTAGTTAGTTGATTAGTTAGTTAGTTAGTTAGTTAGTTAGGTAGTTAGTTAGTTGATTAGTTAGTTAGTTAGTTAGTTAGTTAGTTCGTTAGGTAGTTAGTTAGTTGATTAGTTAGTTAGTTAGTTAGTTAGTTAGCTAGTTAGTTAGTTAGTTAGTTAGTTGATTAGTTAGTTAGTTAGTTAGTTGATTAGTTAGTTAGTTAGTTGATTAGTTAGTTAGTTAGTTAGTTAGTTGATTAGTTAGTTAGTTAATTAGTTAGTTAGTTAGTTAGTTAGTTAGTTTGTTTGTTAGTTAGTTAGTTAGTTAGCTAGCTAGTTAGTTAGTTAGTTAACTAGTTAGTTAGTTAGTTAGTTAGTTAGTTAGTTGATTAGTTAGTTAGTTAGTTGATTAGTTAGTTAGTTAGTTAGTTAGTTGATTAGTTAGTTAGTTAGTTAGTTCATTAGTTAGTTAGGTAGGTAGTTAGTTTGGTATTTAGTTAGTTAGTTCGTTAGGTAGTTCCTTAGTTGATTAGTTAGTTAGTTAGTTAGTTAGTTAGTTAGTTAGCTAGTTAGTTAGTTAGTTAGTTAGTTAGTTAGTTCGTTAGGTAGTTAGTTAGTTGATTAGTCAGTTAGTTAGTTAGCTAGTTAGTTAGTTAGTTAGTTAGCTAGTTAGTTAGTTAGTTAGTTAATTAGTTAGTTACTTATTTAGTTAGTTATTTAGTTAGTTTTTTAGTTAGTTAGTTAGTTAGTTAGTTGGTCGGTTGATTAGTTGGTTAGTTAGTTAGTTGGTTAGTTAGTTATTTAGTTAGATAGTTAGTTAGTTAGTTAGTTAGTTAGTTGATTAGTTAGTTAGTTAGTTAGTTGGTTGGTTGATTAGTTGGTTAGTTAGTTAGTTAGTTAGTTAGTTAGATAGTTAGTTAGTGAAAAGTGGGGTCAACTTAAGGAAACTCTTTATAAAACTTCCGTAGGGACTTACGGCACTGTGGATCAGAAGTAAATAGCAAATTATCCCTAGATCAGGAAATCAACATCCGGATTGGTAAGGAAGCAGCAACAATGAACAGGTTAAGAAAAAGAGTCTTGGAGAACAGGAAGCTTACTGCCAAAACAAAAGTCCTTGTCTATCAAGCCTGTGTCCTTAGTACTCTTCTTTATGGCAGTGAAACCTGGACAACATACTCACACCAAGAGAAACATTTAAACAGCTTTCATATGCGGTGTCTGCGAAGAATTTTTGGTATTAAGTGGCAAGACAAAATCACAAATACTGAAGTATTGGAAAGATCAGGTTGTGTGACGGTTTATTCAATGCTCAGTCTTCGAAGACTTAGATGGATAGGACATCTTAGGAGGATGGATGATGGTAGAATACCAAAGGACATCTTTTTTTTTGCTGAATTACAGATGTGTAAGTGATCTCAGGGTTGGCCTCTACTACGATACAAAGATGTGTGTAAGCGGGACATGACTGATACAGGCATTGATAATGCACATTGGGAGCAAGTCGCCGCTGAACGTGTTGCATGGAGGGCAAACATTAGAAAGGGAATAAAGACATAGGAGAAAAATATTACAGATAAGTCACACACCGAGCGTATGAGACGTAAGATGGTGCATGGTGGTGGAAATGACCACGTGTTCACATGCACCCACTGTGAACGGACATTTACAGCGCGAATTGGCCTTATCAGTCACATTCGCTACCGCCATAGGTAAAAGCTATTATGCCTTTTTAAAGCATAAACTATCGTCTGTCAAGACGGCAAGGTGCCAATAGTTAATTAGTTAGTTAGTTAGTTAGCTAGCTAGCTAGTTAGTTAGTTAGTTAGTTCGTTCGTTAGTTATTTAGTTAGTTAGTTAGTTATTTAGTTAGTTAGTTAGTTATTTAGTTAGTTAGTTAGTTAGTTAGTTAGTTATTTAGTTAGTTAGTTAGTTAGGTAGTTAGTTAGTTAGTTAGTTAGTTAGTTAGTTGGTTGGTTGATTAGTTGGTTAGTTAGTTAGTTAGTTAATTAGTTAGTTAGTTAGTTAGTTGGTTGATTAGTTGGTTATTTAGTTAGTTAGTTAACTAGTTAGTTAGCTATTTAGTTAGTTAGTTAGTTAGTTAGTTAGTTAGATATTTAGTTAGTTAGTTAGTTAGTTGGTTAGTTAGTTAGTAAGTTAGATAGTTAGTTAGTTAGTTAGTTAGTTAGTTAGTTAGTTAGTTCGTTAGGTAGTTAGTTGCAGTTGTAGACATGTTTCAGGCGAACGAAAGAAGAAGAAGAAGAAAGAAGAGGAAGAATTTAGTTAGCTAGTTAGTTAGTTAGTTAGTTAGTTAATTAGTTAGTTGGTTAGTTAGTTAGTTAGTTAGTAAGTTAGATAGTTAGTTAGTTAGTTAGTTAGTTCGTTAGGCAGTTAGTTAGTTGATTAGTTAGTTAGTTAGTTAGCTAGTTAGTTAATTAGTTAGTTAGTTAGTTAGTTAGTCAGTCAGTTGATTAGTTAGTTAGTTAGTTAGTTAGTTAGTTGGTTGTTTTATTGGTTAGTTAGTTAGTTAGTTAGTTAGTCAGTCAGTTGATTAGTTAGTTAGTTAGTTAGTTAGTTAGTTAGTTAGTTAGTTAGGTAGTTAGTTAGTTAGGTAGTTAGTTAGTTGATTAGTTAGTTAGTTAGTTATTTAGTTAGTTTTTTAGTTAGTTAGTTAGTTAGTTAGTTTTTTAGTTAGTTAGTTAGTAAGTTAGTTAGTTGGGTGATTGGTTAGTTATTAAGTTAGTTAGTTAGTTAGTTAGATAGTTAATTAGTTAGTTAGTTAGTTCGTATTTAGCTAGTTAGTTGATTAGTTAGTTAGTTAGTTAGTTAGTTGGTTGATTAGTTGGTTAGTTAGTTAGTTAGTTAGTTAGATAGTTAGTTAGTTAGTTATTTAGTTTGTTAGTTCGTTAGGTAGTTAGTTAGTTGATTAGTTAGTTAGTTAGTTAGCTAGGTAGTTAGTTAGGTAGTTAGTTAGTTAATTAGTTAGTTAGTTAGGTAGTTAGTTAGTTGATTAGTTAGTTAGTTAGTTAGTTAGTTCGTTAGGTAGTTAGTTAGTTGATTAGTTAGTTAGTTAGTTAGCTAGGTAGTTAGTTAGTTAGTTAGTTAATTAGTTAGTTAGTTAGTTAGTTGATTAGTTAGTTAGTTAGTTAGTTGGTTGGTTGATTAGTTGGTTAGTTAGTTAGTTAGTTAGTTAGATAGTTAGTTAGTGAAAAGTGGGGTCAACTTAAGGAAACTCTTTATAAAACTTCCGTAGGGACTTACGGCACTGTGGATCAGAAGTAAATAGCAAATTATCCCTAGATCAGGAAATCAACATCCGGATTGGTAAGGAAGCAGCAACAATGAACAGGTTAAGAAAAAGAGTCTTGGAGAACAGGAAGCTTACTGCCAAAACAAAAGTCCTTGTCTATCAAGCCTGTGTCCTTAGTACTCTTCTTTATGGCAGTGAAACCTGGACAACATACTCACACCAAGAGAAACATTTAAACAGCTTTCATATGCGGTGTCTGCGAAGAATTTTTGGTATTAAGTGGCAAGACAAAATCACAAATACTGAAGTATTGGAAAGATCAGGTTGTGTGACGGTTTATTCAATGCTCAGTCTTCGAAGACTTAGATGGATAGGACATCTTAGGAGGATGGATGATGGTAGAATACCAAAGGACATCTTTTTTTTTGCTGAATTACAGATGTGTAAGTGATCTCAGGGTTGGCCTCTACTACGATACAAAGATGTGTGTAAGCGGGACATGACTGATACAGGCATTGATAATGCACATTGGGAGCAAGTCGCCGCTGAACGTGTTGCATGGAGGGCAAACATTAGAAAGGGAATAAAGACATAGGAGAAAAATATTACAGATAAGTCACACACCGAGCGTATGAGACGTAAGATGGTGCATGGTGGTGGAAATGACCACGTGTTCACATGCACCCACTGTGAACGGACATTTACAGCGCGAATTGGCCTTATCAGTCACATTCGCTACCGCCATAGGTAAAAGCTATTATCCCTTTTTAAAGCATAAACTATCGTCTGTCAAGACGGCAAGGTGCCAATAGTTAATTAGTTAGTTAGTTAGTTAGCTAGCTAGCTAGTTAGTTAGTTAGTTAGTTCGTTCGTTAGTTATTTAGTTAGTTAGTTAGTTATTTAGTTAGTTAGTTAGTTATTTAGTTAGTTAGTTAGTTAGTTAGTTAGTTATTTAGTTAGTTAGTTAGTTAGGTAGTTAGTTAGTTAGTTAGCTAGTTAGTTAGTTGGTTGGTTGATTAGTTGGTTAGTTAGTTAGTTAGTTAATTAGTTAGTTAGTTAGTTAGTTGGTTGATTAGTTGGTTATGTAGTTAGTTAGTTAGTTAACTAGTTAGTTAGCTATTTAGTTAGTTAGTTAGTTAGTTAGTAAGTTAGTTAGATATTTAGTTAGTTAGTTAGTTAGTTGGTTAGTTAGTTAGTAAGTTAGATAGTTAGTTAGTTAGTTAGTTAGTTAGTTAGTTAGTTCGTTAGGTAGTTAGTTGCAGTTGTAGACATGTTTCAGGCGAACGAAAGAAGAAGAAGAAGAAAGAAGAGGAAGAATTTAGTTAGCTAGTTAGTTAGTTAGTTAGTTAGTTAATTAGTTAGTTGGTTAGTTAGTTAGTTAGTAAGTAAGTTAGTTAGTAAGTTAGATAGTTAGTTAGTTAGTTAGTTAGTTCGTTAGGCAGTTAGTTAGTTGATTAGTTAGTTAGTTAGTTAGCTAGTTAGTTAATTAGTTAGTTAGTTAGTTAGTTAGTCAGTCAGTTGATTAGTTAGTTAGTTAGTTAGTTAGTTAGTTGGTTGTTTTATTGGTTAGTTAGTTAGTTAGTTAGTTAGTTAGTCAGTCAGTTGATTAGTTAGTTAGTTAGTTAGTTAGTTAGTTAGTTAGGTAGTTAGTTAGTTGATTAGTTAGTTAGTTAGTTATTTAGTTAGTTATTTAGTTAGTTAGTTAGTTAGTTTGTTTTTTAGTTAGTTAGTTAGTAAGTTAGTTAGTTGGGTGATTGGTTAGTTAGTAAGTTAGTTAGTTAGTTAGTTAGATAGTTAATTAGTTAGTTAGTTAGTTCGTATTTAGCTAGTTAGTTGATTAGTTAGTTAGTTAGTTAGTTAGTTAGTTGGTTGATTAGTTGGTTAGTTAGTTAGTTAGTTAGTTAGATAGTTAGTTAGTTAGTTATTTAGTTTGTTAGTTCGTTAGGTAGTTAGTTAGTTGATTAGTTAGTTAGTTAGTTAGCTAGGTAGTTAGTTAGGTAGTTAGTTAGTTAATTAGTTAGTTAGTTAGGTAGTTAGTTAGTTGATTAGTTAGTTAGTTAGTTAGTTAGTTCGTTAGGTAGTTAGTTAGTTGATTAGTTAGTTAGTTAGTTAGCTAGGTAGTTAGTTAGTTAGTTAGTTAATTAGTTAGTTAGTTAGGTAGTTAGTTAGTTGATTAGTTAGTTAGTTAGTTAGTTAGTTAGTTAGTTCGTTCGTTAGGTAGTTAGTTAGTTGATTAGTTAGTTAGTTAGTTAGCTAGTTAGTTAGTTAGTTAGTTCGTTAGGTAGTTAGTTAGTTAGTTAGTTAGCTAGTTAGTTAGTTAGTTGATTAGTTAGTTAGTTAGTTAGTTAGGTAGTTAGTTAGTTGATTAGTTAGTTAGTTAGTTAGTTAGTTAGTTCGTTAGGTAGTTAGTTAGTTGATTAGTTAGTTAGTTAGTTAGTTAGTTAGCTAGTTAGTTAGTTAGTTAGTTGATTAGTTAGTTAGTTAGTTAGTTGATTAGTTAGTTAGTTAGTTGATTAGTTAGTTAGTTAGTTGATTAGTTAGTTAGTTAGTTAGTTGATTAGTTAGTTAGTTAATTAGTTAGTTAGTTAGTTAGTTAGTTGATTAGTTAGTTAGTTAGTTAGCTAGCTAGTTAGTTAGTTAGTTAGTTAGTTAGTTGATTAGTTAGTTAGTTAGTTGATTAGTTAGTTAGTTAGTTAGTTAGTTAGTTGATTAGTTAGTTAGTTAGTTGATTAGTTAGTTAGTTAGTTGATTAGTTAGTTAGTTAGTTAGTTGATTAGTTAGTTAGTTAATTAGTTAGTTAGTTAGTTAGTTAGTTGATTAGTTAGTTAGTTAGTTAGCTAGCTAGTTAGTTAGTTAGTTAGTTAGTTAGTTGATTAGTTAATTAGTTAGTTGATTAGTTAGTTAGTTAGTTAGTTAGTTAGTTGATTAGTTAGTTAGTTAGTTCATTAGTTAATTAGGTAGGTAGTTAGTTAGTTATTTAGTTAGTTAGTTCGTTAGGTAGTTCCTTATTTGATTAGTTAGTTAGTTAGTTAGTTAGTTAGTTAGCTAGTTAGTTAGTTAGTTAGTTAGTTAGTTCGTTAGGTAGTTAGTTAGTTGATTAGTTAGTTAGTTAGTTAGCTAGTTAGTTAGTTAGTTAGCTAGTTAGTTAGTTAGTTAGTTAGTTAGTTAATTAGTAAGTTAGTTATTTAGTTAGTTATTTAGTTAGTTAGTTAGTTAGTTTTTTAGTTAGTTAGTTAGTTAGTTAGTTGGTTGGTTGATTAGTTGGTTAGTTAGTTAGTTAGTTAGTTATTTAGTTAGATAGATAGTTAGTTAGTTAGTTAGTTAGTTAGTTAGTTCGTATTTAGTTAGTTAGTTGATTAGTTAGTTAGTTAGTTAGTTAGTTGGTTGATTAGTTGGTTAGTTAGTTAGTTAGTTAGTTAGTTAGTTAGATAGTTAGTTAGTGAAAAGTGGGGTCAACTTAAGGAAACTCTTTATAAAACTTCCGTAGGGATTTACGGCACTGTGGATCAGAAGTAAATAGCAAATTATCCCTAGATCAGGAAATCAACATCCGGATTGGTAAGGAAGCAGCAACAATGAACAGGTTAAGAAAAAGAGTCTGGGAAAACAGGAAGCTTACTGCCAAAACAAAAGTCCTTGTCTATCAAGCCTGTGTCCTTAGTACTCTTCTTTATGGCAGTGAAACCTGGACAACATACTCACACCAAGAGAAACATTTAAACAGCTTTCATATGCGGTGTCTGCGAAGAATTTTTGGTATTAAGTGGCAAGACAAAATCACAAATACTGAAGTATTGGAAAGATCAGATTGTGTGACGGTTTATTCAATGCTCAGTCTTCGAAGACTTAGATGGATAGGACATCTTAGGAGGATGGATGATGGTAGAATACCAAAGGACATCTTTTTTTGTGCTGAATTACAGATGTGTAAGTGATCTCAGGGTTGGCCTCTACTACGATACAAAGATGTGTGTAAGCGGGACATGACTGATGCAGGCATTGATAATGCACATTGGGAGCAAGTCGCCGCTGAACGTGTTGCATGGAGGGCAAACATTAGAAAGGGAATAAAGACATAAGAGAAAAATATTGCAGATAAGTCAGATAGTTAGTTGGTTGGTTGGTTAGTTAGTTAGTTAGTTAGTTAGTCAGTCAGTTGATTAGTTAGTTAGTTAGTTAGTTTGTTAGTTAGTTAGGGAGTTAGTTAGTTGATTAGTTAGTTAGTTAGTTATTTAGTTAGTTATTTAGTTAGTTAGTTAGTTAGTTAGTTTTTTAGTTAGTTAGTAAGTAAGTTAGTTTGTTGGGTGATTGGTTAGTTAGTTAGTTAGTTAGTTAGATAGTTAGTTAGTTAGTTAGTTAGTTCGTATTTAGTTAGTTAGTTGATTAGTTAGTTAGTTAGCTAGTTAGTTAGTTAGTTAGTTAGTTAGTTGGTTGATTAGTTGGTTAGTTAGTTAGTTAGTTAGATAGTTAGTTAGTTAGTTAGATTGTTAGTTCGTTAGGTAGTTAGTTAGTTGATTAGTTAGTTAGTTAGTTAGCTAGGTAGTTAGTTAGTTAGTTAGTTAGTTAATTAGTTAGTTAGTTAGGTAGTTAGTTAGTTGATTAGTTAGTTAGTTAGTTAGTTAGTTAGTTCGTTCGTTAGGTAGTTAGTTAGTTGATTAGTTAGTTAGTTAGTTAGCTAGTTAGTTAGTTAGTTAGTTCGTTAGGTAGTTAGTTAGTTAGTTAGTTAGCTAGTTAGTTAGTTAGTTAGTTGATTAGTTAGTTAGTTAGTTAGTTAGTTAGGTAGTTAGTTAGTTGATTAGTTAGTTAGTTAGTTAGTTAGTTAGTTCGTTAGGTAGTTAGTTAGTTGATTAGTTAGTTAGTTAGTTAGTTAGTTAGCTAGTTAGTTAGTTAGTTAGTTAGTTGATTAGTTAGTTAGTTAGTTAGTTGATTAGTTAGTTAGTTAGTTGATTAGTTAGTTAGTTAGTTAGTTAGTTGATTAGTTAGTTAGTTAATTAGTTAGTTAGTTAGTTAGTTAGTTAGTTGATTAGTTAGTTAGTTAGTTAGCTAGCTAGTTAGTTAGTTAGTTAACTAGTTAGTTAGTTAGTTAGTTAGTTGATTAGTTAGTTAGTTAGTTGATTAGTTAGTTAGTTAGTTAGTTAGTTGATTAGTTAGTTAGTTAGTTAGTTCATTAGTTAGTTAGGTAGGTAGTTAGTTTGTTATTTAGTTAGTTAGTTCGTTAGGTAGTTCCTTAGTTGATGAGTTAGTTAGTTAGTTAGTTAGTTAGCTAGTTAGTTAGTTAGTTAGTTAGTTAGTTCGTTAGGTAGTTAGTTAGTTGATTAGTCAGTTAGTTAGTTAGCTAGTTGGTTAGTTAGTTAGTTAGCTAGTTAGTTAGTTAGTTAGTTAATTAGTTAGTTAGTTATTTAGTTAGTTATTTAGTTAGTTAGTTGGTTAGTTTTTTAGTTAGTTAGTTAGTTAGTTAGTTGGTTGGTTGATTAGTTGGTTAGTTAGTTAGTTGGTTAGTTAGTTATTTAGTTAGATAGTTAGTTAGTTAGTTAGTTGGTTAGTTGATTAGTTAGTTAGTTAGTTAGTTGGTTGGTTGATTAGTTGGTTAGTTAGTTAGTTAGTTAGTTAGTTAGATAGTTAGTTAGTGAAAAGTGGGGTCAACTTAAGGAAACTCTTTATAAAACTTCCGTAGGGACTTACGGCACTGTGGATCAGAAGTAAATAGCAAATTATCCCTAGATCAGGAAATCAACATCCGGATTGGTAAGGAAGCAGCAACAATGAACAGGTTAAGAAAAAGAGTCTGGGAGAACAAGAAGCTTACTGCCAAAACAAAAGTCCTTGTCTATCAAGCCTGTGTCCTTAGTACTCTTCTTTATGGCAGTGAAACCTGGACAACATACTCACACCAAGAGAAACATTTAAACAGCTTTCATATGCGGTGTCTGCGAAGAATTTTTGGTATTAAGTGGCAAGACAAAATCACAAATACTGAAGTATTGGAAAGATCAGGTTGTGTGACGGTTTATTCAGTGCTCAGTCTTCGAAGACTTAGATGGATAGGACATCTTAGGAGGATGGATGATGGTAGAATACCAAAGGACATCTTTTTTTTTTGCTGAATTACAGATGTGTAAGTGATCTCAGGGTTGGCCTCTACTACGATACAAAGATGTGTGTAAGCGGGACATGACTGATACAGGCATTGATAATGCACATTGGGAGCAAGTCGCCGCTGAACGTGTTGCATGGAGGACAAACATTAGAAAGGGAATAAAGACATAGGAGAAAAATATTACAGATAAGTCACACACCGAGCGTGTGAGACGTAAGATGGTGCATGGTGGTGGAAATGACCACGTGTTCACATGCACCCACTGTGAACGGACATTTACAGCGCGAATTGGCCTTATCAGTCACATTCGCTACCGCCATAGGTAAAAGCTATTATGCCTTTTTAAAGCATAAACTATCGTCTGTCAAGACGGCAAGGTGCCAATAGTTAATTAGTTAGTTAGTTAGTTAGCTAGCTAGCTAGTTAGTTAGTTAGTTAGTTCGTTCGTTAGTTATTTAGTTAGTTAGTTAGTTATTTAGTTAGTTAGTTAGTTATTTAGTTAGTTAGTTAGTTAGTTAGTTATTTAGTTAGTTAGTTAGTTAGGTAGTTAGTTAGTTAGTTAGCTAGTTAGTTAGTTGGTTGGTTGATTAGTTGGTTAGTTAGTTAGTTAGTTAATTAGTTAGTTAGTTAGTTAGTTGGTTGATTAGTTGGTTATTTAGTTAGTTAGTTAGTTAATTAGTTAGTTAGCTATTTAGTTAGTTAGTTAGTTAGTTAGTAAGTTAGTTAGATATTTAGTTAGTTAGTTAGTTAGTTGGTTAGTTAGTTAGTAAGTTAGATAGTTAGTTAGTTAGTTAGTTAGTTAGTTAGTTAGTTAGTTCGTTAGGTAGTTAGTTGCAGTTGTAGACATGTTTCAGGCGAACGAAAGAAGAAGAAGAAGAAAGAAGATGAAGAATTTAGTTAGCTAGTTTGTTAGTTAGTTAGTTAGTTAGTTAGTTAATTAGTTAGTTGGTTAGTTAGTTAGTTAGTTAGTAAGTTAGTTAGTAAGTTAGATAGTTAGTTAGTTAGTTAGGCAGTTAGTTAGTTGATTAGTTAGTTAGTTAGTTAGCTAGTTAGTTAATTAGTTAGTTAGTTAGTTAGTTAGTCAGTCAGTTGATTAGTTAGTTAGTTAGTTAGTTAGTTGGTTGTTTTATTGGTTAGTTAGTTAGTTAGTTAGTTAGTTAGTCAGTCAGTTGATTAGTTAGTTAGTTAGTTAGTTAGTTAGTTAGGTAGTTAGTTAGTTGATTAGTTAGTTAGTTAGTTAGTTATTTAGTTAGTTAGTTAGTTAGTTAGTTAGTTAGTTAGTTTTTTAGTTAGTTAGTTAGTAAGTTAGTTAGTTGGGTGATTGGTTAGTTAGTAAGTTAGTTAGTTAGTTAGTTAGATAGTTAATTAGTTAGTTAGTTAGTTCGTATTTAGCTAGTTAGTTGATTAGTTAGTTAGTTAGTTAGTTAGTTAGTTAGTTGGTTGATTAGTTGGTTAGTTAGATAGTTAGTTAGTTAGATAGTTAGTTAGTTAGTTATTTAGTTTGTTAGTTCGTTAGGTAGTTAGTTAGTTGATTAGTTAGTTAGTTAGTTAGCTAGGTAGTTAGTTAGGTAGTTAGTTAGTTAATTAGTTAGTTAGTTAGGTAGTTAGTTAGTTGATTAGTTAGTTAGTTAGTTAGTTAGTTCGTTAGGTAGTTAGTTAGTTGATTAGTTAGTTAGTTAGTTAGCTAGTTAGTTAGTTAGTTAGTTAGTTAGTTAGTTCGTTAGGTAGTTAGTTAGTTAATTAGTTAGTTAGTTAGTTAGTTCGTTAGGTAGTTAGTTAGTTGATTAGTTAGTTAGTTAGCTAGCTAGTTAGTTAGTTAGTTAACTAGTTAGTTAGTTAGTTAGCTAGTTAGTTAGTTAGTTAGTTGATTAGTTAGTTAGTTAGTTAGTTAGTTAGGTAGTTAGTTAGTTGATTAGTTAGTTAGTTAGTTAGTTAGTTCGTTAGGTAGTTAGTTAGTTGATTAGTTAGTTAGTTAGTTAGTTAGTTAGCTAGTTAGTTAGTTAGTTGATTAGTTAGTTAGTTAGTTAGTTGATTAGTTAGTTAGTTAGTTGATTAGTTAGTTAGTTAGTTAGTTAGTTGATTAGTTAGTTAGTTAATTAGTTAGTTAGTTAGTTAGTTAGTTAGTTAATTGATTAGATAGGTAGGTAGTTAGCTAGCTAGTTAGTTAGTTAGTTAACTAGTTAGTTAGTTAGTTAGCTAGTTAGTTAGTTAGTTAGTTGATTAGTAAGTTAGTTAGTTGATTAGTTAGTTAGTTAGTTAGTTAGTTGATTAGTTAGTTAGTTAGTGAGTTGATTAGTTAGTTAGGTAGGTAGTTAGTTAGTTTTTTAGTTAGTTAGTTCGTTAGGTAGTTCCTTAGTTGATTAGTTAGTTAGTTAGTTAGTTAGTTAGTTAGCTAGTTAGTTAGTTAGTTAGTTAGTTAGTTAGTTCGTTAGGTAGTTAGTTAGTTGATTAGTTAGTTAGTTAGTTAGCTAGTTAGTTAGTTAGTTAGTTAGTTAGTTAGTTAGTTAGCTAGTTAGTTAGTTAGTTAGTTAGTTAATTAGTTAGTTAGTTATTTAGTTAATTATTTAGTTAGTTAGTTAGTTTTTTAGTTAGTTAGTTAGTTAGTTAATTGGTTGGTTGATTAGTTGGTTAGTTAGTTAGTTAGTTAGTTATTTAGTTAGATAGTTAGTTAGTTAGTTAGTTAGTTAGTTCGTATTTAGTTAGTTAGTTGATTAGTTAGTTAGTTAGTTAGTTAGTTGGTTGGTTCATTAGTTGGTTAGTTAGTTAGTTAGTTAGTTAGTTAGATAGTTAGTTAGTTAGTTAGTTAGTTAGTTAGTTCGTTAGGTAGTTAGTTAGTTATTTAGTTAGTTAGTTAGTTAGTTAGTTCGTTAGGTAGTTAGTTAGTTGATTAGTTAGTTAGTTAGTTAGTTAGTCAGCTAGTTAGTTAGTTAGTTAGTTAGTTCGTTAGGTAGTTAGTTAGTTGATTAGTTAGTTAGTTAGTTAGTTAGTTAGTTAGTCCGTTAGGTAGTTAGTTAGTTGATTAGTTAGTTAGTTAGTTAGCTAGTTAGTTAGTTAGTTAGCTAGTTAGTTAGTTAGTTGATTAGTTAGTTAGTTAGTTAGTTGATTAGTTAGTTAGTTAGTTGATTAGTTAGTTAGTTAGTTAGTTGATTAGTTAGTTAGTTAGTTAGTTCGTTAGGTAGTTAGTTAGTTGATTAGTTAGTTAGTTAGTTAGTTAGCTAATTAGTTAGTTAGTTAGCTAGTTAGTTAGTTAGTTATTTAGTTAGTTCGTTAGGTAGTTAGTTAGTTGATTAGTTAGTTAGTTAGTTAGTTAGTTCGTTAGGTAGTTAGTTAGTTGATTAGTTAGTTAGTTGGTTAGTTAGTTAGTTAGTTAGTTAGTTAGTTAGTTGGTTGGTTGGTTGGTTAGTTGGTTGGTTAGTTAGTTAGTTAGTTAGCTAGTTAGTTAGTTAGTTAGTTAGTTAGCTAGTTAGTTAGTTAGTTAGTTAGTTAGTTAGTTAGTTAGTCGACAGATCATCCTCATTACACATGGAACCATTCAGTCCATAAGTGCTCGGATCCTCTCCTCAGCAAATCCCGCAGCGTGAAGCGGCTACGAGAACAGTTCTGTGTTGGGTTATTAATCTTCTTTGGCTTCCTGCATAGTGGTCTTGTTTCGTTACACCTTTTTTAACTTGCTGTTCTCGTACTTTGACCATAGTTGTCGAAAGATCAAGCCATGTGTGATACATCGCAGTGCAATGAAGTTATTTCTCTTGCCTATTAACACTTGTTGTTAATCATCATCATTACACTCTTTGTTTTGAGATATTAACACCTAACAAACTGGGAAGTCAAATTCGATTGGCTTAAATATCATTATTTATTGTTTAAGACATCTACAAATAACATACTTTGAAGCCAACATTCGCAGGCATGATCCTATAAACAGATATACTGAAGTCAACATTCGCTGGGTGTGGATCCTACAAACAGATACATTGAAGTCAATATTCACAAGGGGTGAATCCTACATACAGACAGATTGAAGTCAACATTTACCTTTATGTGAATCCTGCAAACACTCACATTAAAGTCAACATTCGCAAAACGTGATTTTTACAGACACATTGAAGCCACATTCACAAGGTTTGAATTCTGCTGTTCATTATTATTGAAACACAGAAATACACAATTTTAAATTCTTAATTTCCGCTACATAAATAGAGAGAAAACAATGACACAGAGTTACTAATAGAAGCTGGATAGGCATTACGAGACTTTACGGTGCAAGTAAATAGTCGTAGCACATAATGCAGAATAAATACTAATATTTTAATAACAAGCGAGCAAATATGATATTTAGCAATAGAAATGAGAAGCCATCATTGAACATCACAGTAATGAGGTGACACTAGAACAAGTAACACGCTTCTGATCATGGGCATGAAATAACAGATTACAATAAAAGAGAAAAATAAATCACAGAAAGAAATAAAATACAGAAGAAAATAAAAACAAATGACCAAATTCTTTTAAAAAAAGAGGAAACCATACTACTACCTAAACTGATAAACACCACATTAAAAATAAGAATACATATTTTATAATACTATAAGAGTCGTTCATTTAAAACCAGTTCCAATGGCTTTATTACAAAAGCATGAAAGAAACATTAACAGGTGTGGTAGAATTAAACAAAGCATTAATTTTGAATGAATTATGCACCATGGGTTGGTCAGAAGAAGTCGCCGTAGGCATTCAGTCAAGCATCCCATTGTTTAAGTAGGCGGCGAATGCCGTCCGCAAAAAAGGATTGTGGTTGCTTATTGAACCAAGTATTTACCGCGTTCATTAGTCAGCATCTGTGTAAAATCGTTGACGCTTGAGAGATTTTTTTTAGAGGTCGGAACAAATGATAATCACTTGGTGACAAATCAGAACTATAGGCTGGATGTTGCAGAATGTCCCACTTCTTCCTTGCTAATACTTCCTGCACATTATTTGCAACACGCGGACGAGCAGTATCGTGCAACAATAGCACACCGTGAGAAAGCATGCCGGGTCGTTTATTCTTGATGCCTTTTTGCAGCGTGTCTGGTGTTTGCAAGTAGTGGGTAGAGTTAATGTTGACACCAGGTTCTTTAAAGTCGGCCAACAGTAGCCCTTCATGGTAACAAAACAAAAAAAAAGCGCTCATATAACCTTACCAGCTGAAACCTGTAACTTGATTTTTTTGGCTTTTGGTGATCCAGCATGCTTCCATTGCATGCTCTCTCTTTTGCTGCTCAGCTCAATGTGGGTTTAAAGTTGAAAAAAAAAAGAAATAAATAAATAAAGACACCATGATTCATTGCTTGCCACTATGCGGAAGAGAAAAAAATGCATCACCCTCCACTCTGTAACGCAGCATGTGGTTCAAACACCATCCCATGCGTTCCTCTTTTTGGTGGTCGGTCAACATCCTCGGTACCCACTGTGAACAGACCTTCCGATATTGCAGTTTCTTACGAACGACCTTTTGAATTGTCCCAATTGACACATCAAATTCTTTCATTAACGAACGTATGCTTCGACAACGGTTCATCTGTACTGCTGTATCAATTTTGACGATGGTTTTTTTTTTCTGTTGCGACAATATGCACTTGACCCGGCCGTCGAAGATCTGTCGTGAACTGACGTCCTTTCCGAAACATTCGTGCCCAGTCTGTCACTGTTGTCTTCGACACACATTTGTTACCGTACGCTGCCTGCATATATACGATGAATGTCCACTGGTAAACATCCTTCAAATGAAATAAACTGATTCACCGCTCTGTGAGCTTCTTTGGACGGATTTAGGATCAACCCGGCCATTTTCTCAACGGTCAGAAACAGAACCTGTGCATCATGGCACGATAAGCACTTGCTCTTTTATTTATTGGTCAGTACTTATCACATGACAATGACATGATCATGTTCAACGTACGCAGTTACAGGCGGTGCGGCACGAGTGGATTTCAAATGAACGCTCCTAACACATACCGACAAATCTCAACAATTAACAAGCAATTAGAAAGTCGAATTGTGTTCCTGGAGATGCGTATATACTGTACAAAAGAATACAACCTTTCCCATAGAAAGAAAAATCTTCAAATACAGTAGTTTGGAGAGGTTTGGAATAAAAAGTGACTTGTTGAGAGAAATAAAAAAAAAAAGAGTGAGATAAGTGAAATATTTCGAAAACATTAACAGACACACTTTTATGAACACCATGATAGAGGGAATGGTTGACGGCAGGCAAGCAAGAAGTAAACTGCGGTTAAAGTGCGAAAATAACAGTAATTTGTCAGAGTGAACAATCAGGGTGATGGATAGAGTGTGGTGGTGATCCATTGCACCGAACCTTTATGGCGGAGACGGCACCTGACTGATTCACTGAATTCACTTTCTGAAAACAGTCAGAGGAAGCATTTATGTTGTTCGTCGTATATCGTAGACCAAATACTCTAAGCTTGTCCTATATCCCATTACGTGAACTGTTCACGTCATACATTATGTATGGGAATTTGATTAAAAACAGAAGGATCTGTATCTACCTGTATGTACAACAATCAACGGTCGCAATTATGTTGTTAGTCGTATATTGCAGACTGAAGGCTCTAGACTTGCCATGTATCCTATAACAAAGGGGTGGCCAACACGAGGCCCGCGGGCCACATGTGCCCCGTCGGCGGTCATGTTGCGGCCCGCAGAGCTAGGTCAAATGACCATAAATGTTAACTTTATTGTATATATCACCAAAAGAACATTACATCATGAGTCGTTGTGACATATTTTAAATATTGTCTGCCTATCAACGACACTTAGATTCCCTATTAAAATGTGTATTCAGAGGTCACAATATTAATTCGAGGCCAAGCCCAATCTTCTAACCACAACCTTAAGCCGCCGGTAGGTTTCGTTTGAAGTTGACAGGAGTTGGAAACTGCGTCCACACGACCATCTGGTTGGTGACAAGAAGACGGGAGATAGCAACACTACTGCTCCCCCCCCCCACACACACACACCTCTTTCTCCAGCCCGGCCCTTTCCGATACACCATCCCCATCAAGCTGTCATGTTTCGTGCTAAAAGTGCGCCTAGGATAGGTACATGAAAAGAAATCGAGTGTGTGGATTGAATTGAGAAGTTCTAAAGGTTTTAACATTGAGAACTGTAAGGAGTCTGAGAAATGCTTTTCTAGCGACCAGCTGTATTTTCCGTATTGCATACAGTGGGGTTCTTTGGACTCCAGGATGGTGGACTGTGCCTTGGCCGAACCTGAAGCATAGTACAAATGCTCTAGTTCTCATTTGGAGTGGCTGATTCATCGGCATATGATGAAAAGGATTCGCCTTTATATTGCTGTAAGAGCGGAATTTCCTTAATATTATTTGCTCTCCAAGTTTACGACAGCCTCAACATTACAGACGTCTATTGAGTGAATGATCAATGTATATAAGAGGATGGCCTGGCCAACACCAAAGTACCTACTACTCAAGTAAATGCACCAACTGAGTCCTCCCTTCATGGTAGTTGTTAAATTCAGGAGAAGGGTTATGAACATTGTCGAAACCTGGCAGTTATCCAGATGGACATTTCCAAAATATGGATTGTTTCCACCTGAACATTTTTAAAACCTGAACTTTATCTATGAGGACATTTTGAAAACCTGAACGGCATTATCGTGGATATTTTTCACCCCCTGAAACATATTACTGATCGTCGTTTATCATGTATGGATAATTTCCATCCTTGACTGGTATCATTATGGATATTTATAACTCTTGAAGTTTACCAGCGATATTTATAACGTCTGAACTTTATCTGAACTATGGCCATTTATAACTCCTGAAGTTAATCTGCCCTGTGGATGTTCATAACTTCTGAGGAAATTTATTATCAGGTATATTTCACCGCTTGAGGAATGTTTCACTGGATACTCCCAAATCCGGAACATTTAGCAGAATGAATATGCGCACCTTTTGAACTTATTAACCTGGCTAGTTCTACTCCAGTGACTTAAACATGAACATTCGTAAAGGGAATATTATGGACCATAGACTGTAGGAACCATGGTGGTTTATTTTGTGAAAAGACCTTGTGGTATTAGATATAAACTCTCTGTTCCTGATATTTCTCTGAGTGGATGTTGTTGAAGGAAGAAATAATATTGGTTGGATATTGGCTGAGAACATCAGCGAGAAAGGTATGATTAATATAGATTATTAATATTATTTTGATGTGGGTTTTTGTTGTGTGAATATTCATTATGTGTATTTGGGGTATTACGTAACCATGGCGTCAGCTAGTAAAGACGTTCGACCAAAGAAGAGAAGAATCACAGAAGCATTAAGAAGTATCCAAGACAGGTGGACTATATACTATTTTTTCGTGGAAATTAAATGAAAGCTCATATGCTTGATATCCAACAAACCTGTTTCTGTGTTGAAAGAGAATAACATCTAACGGCACTACGAGATTAAACTTGCAAATACGTTTTATAAGTACAAAGGGCAATTTAGAAAAGACCAAGTAAATGACTTTACAAAAAAACATTTCTGCACAACAAAGGATAATTACTAGAGCCGGTTTATAGTCAACATGCTATGTAAAAGCTAGTTATGTGTTATTTAAAAAAAACGAAGCAATATTCAGATGGTGAAATGGTTAAGGGATGTTTGGAGAGCGTCGTTGAAACTCTGTGTCCAGAAAAGAAGAAGGATTTCTCAAAAAATAAGTCTGTCTCGTCAGGCTATTACTAGGCGTGTTGACGACATTGGAAAATATTCATTCATTCATTCAGTAGCATGTCCTTTGCAGAACCTCGCTCCCATAACAACCCTCCGGAAAAAATCTCGATCATAAGCAAGATGTCCCGCGTCTGATACACCCATCTGGAGATCATTCCCAACATCCTGCACCCATCTTCTCTTTGGCCTTCCTCTTCCTCTCTTCCCAGGCATATACCCTTCCATTATTGTTCTCTCCAAACTTTCGTGACGTTTCAAGTGACCAAAATATTTCAATTTTCTTTGTTTTATCGTCTTTAATAGCCAACCTTCTTCAATATTCAACTCTTGAAGTATGGATGCATTTGTTCTTTTCTTTACCCAAGATATTTTTAGAACTCGTCTATAACACTTATATTCAAAGGCGTTTATGCGCTGTTCAGCTTGTTTGGTAAGTGTCCATGTCTCACAGGCGTATGTTGCAATGGGAAAGATGCATCTTAAAGATCTAATTTTTGTAGTGCTGTCTGTCCCACTCCATAATTTATTCAGCTGTTTTAGTCTTTGAAGAGCAATTGATAGTCGCCGTTTAATTTCTTTCATTGTGTCCCCGTTGTTGGTAATCAATGACCCAAGATATTCAAAATTTTCCACCACCTCCAATTTTTCCCCATTAATGTATATTTCTTTCTCCATGGTAGTTTTAGCTGTATGCATTATCTTTGTTTTTGCTATGTTAAGATATAAGTTGTGATTTTCACTATTCAATTGGGTTGAGGCTATTAGGTTTTCCATGCCATTCTGTGTTGTGGATAGTAATACTGTATCATCAACATATCGAATCTCCGGTATGTCATGACCGCCAATATTTAGGGCATCATATAGCTCCCTGGTTATATCATCTCTTACATTTCTCATTATATTTTCAGCGTACAGGTTAAACAAATAGGGCAACAGCACGCAGCCCTGACGGACTCCTTGCTTGATGTCAAACCAATCTGATGCCTCGCTATCTATTCTAACTGCTGCTTGTTGGTCTAGATAGAGCATTTTTATGAGTTGTACTACATGTGATGGAAAGCCCATAGTCCTCATGATTTCCCAAAGTTTCTGATGCTGTACACAGTCAAATGCCTTTGAATAATCCACAAAACATGAGTATAGGTTTAAATTAAATTCTCTGCACTTCTCTATTATTAAACGCATGTTGAATATGTGATCTCTTGTTCCTCTTCCTTGTCTAAATCCAGCTTGAACTACGTTAATCTCTTCTTCAATTTTCTTACGAAGTCTTGCCATTATGACTTTTAGTAGAATTTTACTTGCATGACTGATCAGGGAAACAGTTCTATAGTTGGTGCATAATTTCAGGTTGCCCTTTTTTGGTATTGGAATGAAGATAGTTCTCTTCAAATCTTTTGGCCATATACCATATTTCCAAATCTTTGTACATAATGCATGATATATGTGTATGCTTTCTTCTCCTCTCGCTTTAATTAGTTCAGCTGGTATCTCATCACATCCAGGAGATTTACCATTCTTCAGGTGCTTTATAGCCCAAGCAATTTCATCTAATGAGGGTTCATGTTCTGTCTCTGCTGTCGTTGGCTCATGTATCTCATTCATATCCTCACTGTCACTCATATCATACATTCCACTGCAGTACTCTTGGAAAATATATTGAAGATAATTTGAAAAGTCGAGCATTCGAGTTTATATTTTATGTTCTAGCATTGGATGAAAGCACAGATATAGCAATTACTGCACAACTGGCAATTTTTATCGTGGGTGTTGATCATCATCATCTTCTTCCACTTCTGCCATCAAAAGTTGTGGGGAGGAATAATTTGCGTTCCAGAGCCCGGTGGGCGGCACTGGATAGTGTCATTCCGTGTGGCTGTACAATGTCTTTGATGTCGTCAATCCATTTTCTTCTTGGACGTCCACTTGGTCTCGTTGCAGATGATCTTTGATGTAAGGCCAGTGATGGTAGTTGCTGTTGTTGCATTCTAACAACATGGCCAAACCACTTGATCTTCTGTCTTTCAATAAATGTGGCACAAGGTGTTGATCCCATAGTCTGTCTGATAATAGCATAATAGTTGACACCCATTTTAAAAAGACAGAAGAATTGGCGGCTCTGTATCCACCTAAGGACACTACTAAGTTACGAGATGTTTTTAGAAGTAGTTACATCGACATTGAATTGCTTTTTGTTACAACTTAACAACCTATCGGGTTTAACAACGGATGGTGCTCCAGCAATGGTTGGGAAACCCGAAGGTTTAGTAAAATTGATTGAAAATTAGGCCTCCAAAGTAGGTAACACTTCAATGCTAAATTTTCATTGCATTAATCATCAGGAGAATTTATGTTCGAAGCCCCTCAAAATGGACCATTTCGTGAAAGTAGTCGTCAAAATAGTGATCTTCATGAAGTCGAACTGGTTGAGTCACCATCAGTTCCAAGAATTTCTATTCTTTGGACTCATATTATCATGACGTTACATTTTATGCAGAAGTAAGATGGCTGACCCGTGCCAAATTGTTGAAAAGATTGTTTGATTTGCAACTCGAAATACAATCATTCTTTGCAAGCAAGTCGAAAAGTATCCCAGAGTTTGAAGACAAAGAGTGGGTTTGCGAATTTGCATTTCTGGTCGATATAACTAGCCACCTAAATGACGTTAATAATAATACTCATCTACAAGGGAAAGGTAAATTAATTAACAAGATATATTTTTTTTTGGTTTACATTAAACCAGGCAAGCGTTTGAGCACGATCTCACCTACCGGGAAGCGACTATGTGGTCGAAGTTGTAGCACGCTTGCTTATTTACTTTAATTAATAACAACAATTAAAAAAAAAAAATTAGGTGCGTGGCCCGGTAGGGAATATTATTTCCGAAATTTGGCCCGCCTGCTGAAAAGGTTGGCCACCCCTGCTATAAAATGAACTGTTCACATCATACATTAAGGGTGAGAATTTAATCAAGAACACCAAGATCGGTATCTAACTGTCATCCCCAGCGATCACATTGTACTCAGACAGCAGGACATTTTGTTGTGTGACTCGAATATTCAAATCCCACAAACCAGTTAAATACATATGTTGTATTTATCTTATTAATCCCACGAGATATCCAGGCGATTTGAGGTGACTGAACAGATTTGAAACTTCGTTCTATTTGGATGTCATCGATGACATGGTGGTAGAGACACGACAGAAATGCATTATCAGCAACTGATCTGTAGAGTACTGGGGCGTTTAAAATATAAGAGTAGTCAAGCGACTCTATTAAATGATTCGGCACGTTAATTTATTCGGTACGTTAACTGGTTAATTCAGTGCGTAATTATTTTACACTCTGGTCGAAATTATGCATCCATCCATCCATCATGTGCCATGCCGGTAAGCGTGGGCGGTCATGTTCTGCCATCTCACTCGATCACCAGAGTCGTGGATCAGCTCCGTGTTCCTGTCTCGACCATGCCATGTGGTCAATCCATCCATGTATTTACTTCTCAGTCTTCCCCTTGGTCTCTTCCCTTTGATCTTGCCAGTTGTCACCAAGTTCTACAAGTAATTTCTTTTCATAACATGCCCAAAAAATTATGACAGTCTACGTCTAATGACTCTAATCAATTTACGATCTTCATTTGTTTCTTGAAAGACTTGCTCATTGGTTTTTCTGTCCGTCCATGGTATTCTTTGCATTTTCCTCAGAAACCACATTTCCACAGCCATCAGCTGTTTTTTTCAGCTTGACTGCTTATTTTCCACGCTTTACATCCATACAAAAGCACAGGATCTATGTAGCACCTCAACACTCTTTTTGTCGTTCCAATTGAAAATATGCAGCAAACCATGAAAATCGGGACACATGCAATTTACATTAAAACCTGTAAAGGACCATTTTTTTAAGGATTCAAAACATATAGTTGCTACTTCTTGGTAGGTTTAGTTTTTCTATTACCAGGGTGCACCGCCTTGTGGTGAACCCACCTCAACTTCTATGTACTTGTAATTTACGTGTCCCAGTCAAGGAGGAGAAGTCAACATTTAGACGCAGCTGGACATATTTCAGAAAACAGTAAGTAGACTATTGGTTTCTTCAGTGTTTCCATGCATGTAAGACGAACTCTCAGAAAAAAATATATTTCTAAAACAGTAATTGGCCTAATAGTTTCTTCGATGTTTACATGGGTGTAGGACGAACTCTCAGAGCAAATATCTTTCTGTAACAGTGATATGACTAATGTTTCTTTAATGTTTACATCCACGTAAGACGAATTCTCTAACTAACTAACTAACTAACTAACTAACTAACTAACTAACTAACTAACTAACTAACTAACTAACTAACTAACTAACTAACTAACTAACTAACTAACCAACCAACCAACCAACCAACCAACCAACCAACCAACCAACCAACCAACCAACCAACCAACCAACCAACCAACCAACCAACCAACCAACCAACCAACCAACCAACCAACCAACCAACCAACCAACCAACCAACAAACCATGACATTGGCACCTTGCCGTCTTGACAGACGATAGTTTGTGCTTTAAAAAGGCATAATAACTTTTAACTATGGCGGTAGCGAGTGTGACTGATAAGGCCAATTTGCGCTGTAAATGTCCGTTCACAGTGGGTGCATGTGAACACGTGGTCATTTCCACCATCAAGCACCATCTTACGTCTCAAACGCTTGGTGTGTGACTTTTCTGCAATAATTTTCTCCTTTGACTTTATTCCATTTCTGATATTTGCCCTCCATGCAACACGTTCAGCGGCGACTTGCTCCCAATGTGCATTATCAATGCCTGTATCAATCATGTCCCGCTTACACACATCTTTGTATCGTAGTAGAGGCCGACCCTGAGATATCTTACCCATCTGTAATTCACCAAAAAAGATATCCTTTGGTATTCTACCATCATCCATCCGCCTAAGATGTCCTATCCATCTAAGTCTACGAAGACTGAGCATGGAATAAACTGTCACACAACCTGATCTTTCCAATACTTCAGTATTTGTGATTTTGTCTTGCCACTTAATACCAAGAATTCTTCGCAGACACCGCATATGAAAGCTGTTTAAATTGTTCTCTTGGTGTGAGTAAGTTGTCCAGGTTTCACTGCCATAGAGAAGAGTACTAAGGACACAGGCTTGATAGACAAGGACTTTTGTTTTGGCAGTAAGCTTCCTGTTCTCCCAGACTCTTTTTCTTAACCTGTTCATTGTTGTTGCTGCCTTACCAATCCGGATGTTGATTTCCTGATCTAGGGATAATTTGCTATTTACCACCGATCCTAGATATGTAAAATGGTCTACTATCTCTAGTTCGGCGTCGTCAATAAAGATTGATGGTACCCCATGTGCACCTTGTGACATAATCTGTGTCTTCTTTTTGCTAATTGTTAAACCAAATTCAGAACAAGCATTGGAGAATGCAGATAGTACCAACCAACTAACTAACTAACTAACTAACTAACTAACTAACTGACTCACGGAGTAACTAACTAACAAACTAACTGACTAACCGATTAACTAACTGACTCACGGAGTAACTAACTAACAAAGTAACTGACTAACCGATTAACTAACTGACTCACGGAGTAACTAACTAACAAACTAACTGACTAACCGATTAACTAACTGACTCACGGAGTAACTAACTAACAAACTAACTGACTAACCGATTAACTAACTGACTCACGGAGTAACTAACTAACAATCTAACTGACTAAATGACCGATGGACTGACTGACTAATGCGCATGTTAGTGATTCAATATAAAAGGATCAAATAAATAGTAGCTAACATGAATTCAAGACGACAGAATTAGTGTGGGTTTACCACTGCCAAATTAGAATGATCTCATGTGTCACTTCTTTAATCAAAATTTTTGTTTCGCATATTCTTTATAGGGTATTGCAGTCAACACCAATATTTTTCAACTGCTATCGATGTCTTAGCAGTTTTACATTCAATGGTTTGCCATTACTTTTTGAACGACCGGCTCACATACCTCCGTAAGCAACCAACGCGACGCGGTCCGCTTGCGAATCTCGCGCAGCTGTGTTTCGTACGATAGAATACGGGATTAGGAATAATTACGAATAACGCCCACGTCAAGGAGGAGTAATCCGACATTGTTTTTTTTTGTTTTTTTTTAAATATTCGTATATCCTTTACTGGACATCGCTGGCAACAGCATCATCTTTCAGCTGTCTGTTGATTTCTTGGCAAGATTATGCTCAGTAGTTTGCTATTGCTTTCTGAGCGGCCGGCTCAGTTGTCCCGCATGTCACCAGCGGGGGTAAAACCGCTTCCAGTTCTCGCTCGCTACGAGACTCTGTGTGATAAACTGGATTACGGAGAAAGTGGTGTAACCCCTCGGCCAGAGACACCGGCTAATCCGACATAGCACGTCTAAATTAGACAAAAATGTATTTCAAATTTAGTTTTCATGAAGCTACAACAGGGCAATAATAGGCCGTGCAAGGGAAACAATCATAATTATTTTTAAAAGAATCATATAATAAATGTAACTTCTTTTGCAATAAAAACATTAAAATACAAATTTATATTAACAGTTATAATGAAATAAATAAGTTTCTTTAAAAATTTAAGCAACAACAAAGTTTCTTTTTGCTGTAAACAGTATTTACAAGTTGTTTTATTGCTTAGGAAATTTAGTACCGTATTTGAATTCTTGATCATTGCCTAATATGCATTATATTTAATAACTTGCAACGAAATTGATAATGATGGCGAAAAATAATTTTTGACAGGTGCATTCATGTGCCTCATAATTTTCTGTCATTTTTTTCTGTTCTGGATCAAATCTGCTGCTGATATTCTTCCATGCCACAGTCTTAATCCATCAAGCATCATTTCTCTTGGTCTGCCTCTGCTCTCTTCCCATCGGTCTTTCCAGTTGTCATGATGTTGTGCCATCACATAACCATCTGGCCATAACATGACCAAAGAAAGTTGTTTGTCTCTTTCTTATTGTTGTATATAATGTTGTAGTTTTATTAGCCTCTGTCAGGCAATCACCGTTAGTTACTCTGGCAGTCCGAGGAATTCGCAACATTCGTCTCAGGAACCACATCTCTGTTGCTTCCAAGATCTTCCTAGTTTGTTCATTTACATTCCAAGATGTACTGCCATACAGCAAAACATGTTCTATATAGTACTTCAGCACTCCCTTTATAATATTCAATAAGGGTGACTTATTGAATAAGATACTTTTCATTTTCTGAAATGTAGCTTTTGCCTTTCCTATTCAGTTCATATAATTTCTGTTGTGCACATTCTGCCTGGTGTTTTAAATGCCCCTGGGTGTTTACAATTATCCACATGGTTAAGAATTTTCTCTTCTATTTCCATTTTACATTTTGGTGTCACCTTTGTCGTTGATATCACCAGCATTAGTGTTTTCTTAATATTCCAGGAGAGTCCTTTCTTAGCACTCTCTGTTAATACGGTGTCCACAATCGTTGTAGATCTTTTGAATTATCCACATCCAATACTGTTTAATCTGCATATGGTATATTGTTTATACCAGAGGTGAGAAAACTACGGCCCGCGGGCCGCATGCGGCCCGCCAAGTGATTTTATGCGGCCCGCGAGGGCATTTAGAAATAAAAAAATTTAATTCGTTTTTAAGTTATTTTGTTAAATTTTACAGAATTTCATGTACCGTTATGATGAGTGTCAATAACAAACGTAAGATTGAAGATGAATGCCATGTTTTTAATGATGAATGGACAACTAAGTACTATTTTATAAAAGTTGGTAGGAAATCAGTTTGCTTGTTGTGTCCAGAGTCAGTGGCTGTCTTCAAGGAGTACAGTTTAAAAAGACATTATCAAACAAAACATTCTGATTTCGGATACAATTTAACGACCGAAGAGAAGGAAAGGAAATGCCTTGAGTTGATGAAAAATTTGGAGAAACAGCAAACTGTTTTCACTAAACAGTCTTCAATTCAAGATGCTGCAACTGAAGCTAGTTTTGTGCTGTCACACAGAATTGTAAAACAGAACAAGCCATTTTCTGATGGCGAGTTCATCAAGGAATGTTTGCTAGATGCAGCAAACATTAAGTGTCCAGAATAAAAAAAAAATAACAGATTTGACAACATTACTTTATCAAGAAGAACTGTGGTCAGACGTGTTGACAAGATAAGTGTCACTTTGAAGCATAAACTTCAAGATGCAAGTAAACAATGTTTGTGGTACTCTCTTGCATTGGACGAGAGTACCGATGTACATGATACTGCCCAATTATTAATATTTATACGTGGAATAAACACCTCTTTCAAACAAACTGAAGAGTTACTGAGTGCTGAGTCACTCAAAGACACAACCACAGAGCAAGATATATTCAATGCTGTTACTAACTGTGTTGAAAGAACTGGGTTGGTTTGGAACAAGATGGCAAGTGTTACAACTGACGGAGCTCGTGCTTTGACTGGAAAAAAATGTAGGTCTGGTAAAGTTGATAAGTGATAAGCTTAAAGTAGAATATCCGACCACACGTTATTACCACTTCACTGTGTGATTCATCAAGAAAGTCTGTGTAAAACTGTTTGAATATCAAGCATATTATTGACCCAGTTGTCAGTGTCATCAACCTCATCAGATCAAGAGGACTTAATCACAGAAAGTTCAAATCATTACTTGACGATTTGGAAACTGAACATTCCGATGTCCTGTACCACACCAGTGTTCGATGGCTGAGTCTCGGCAAGGTGTTGAGGCGAGTGTGGGAACTCAGAGAAGAAATAGTGATGTTCCTAGTGATGAAGGGTATTGCATGTGACTTTATTACTTACATTGTCAATAAAGAGTCGCAGTTAGACTTTGTGTTTGCAATTGAAATTATGGAAAAGTTAAATGAACTGAATGTCAAACTTCAGGGCAATGGGGTGTTTTTCACATGAATTGTATGTATATGTAAAATCATTTCAGGCAAAACTCTCACTGGTCTCCAGATAAGCAAGTGAAAAAAGATTTTGTCACTTCCCTTTGCTGAAACAAGAAACCATTTCTGGTGAAATGACTGAAAAATACAAAGCCCAATTTGATGCATTGATTGAAGAATTTGGATGGAGATTCCAAGATTTCAAGAAACTAGAGCCATAGTTCAATATTCTCAGTTCACCTTTTAGTGTAGAAGCTGATACAGCCACACAGGACATACAGTTGGAGCTACTTGACTTACAAGCAGATCATGACCTGAAAGAGAAATTCAAGACAGATGGTTTGCTGGATTTCTATGGATCTTTATCACAAGAATCATTTCCCAACTTGAAAAACTTTGCAGCTAAAATTTCATCATTATTTGGATCAACATACATTTGCGAACAAGCATTCTCTTCCTTGAAGATCAACAAATCTAAGAATAGGTCTTTATTGTCGGACTGTAACTTGCATGCTGTCATGCGAATTTCAAGTAAACTTGCTCCATATTACAAGAATATTGTCAAAAATTGCAAGCAGTTACATACATCTCATTAGAAATCAACAACTGTAGTGACAATGTAGCCGCTGTGTGTCTAAATTAAAGCCATTGATAGATAGTAAAGAATATTTGTTATAATAACAAGTTGTAAAATCGTGTTAACAAACTAGTGAAAGTTTTTGCCCATATTGTCAAATATAATGTATAAGTGTATAAGTAAAATAAAATTGGAATAATTAGTTATTTATACTGCTTAATAACCTATAAATAATTAATAATTACTTATTGTGATAGGTTGCTGTAAACACAATGGATATATATATATATATATATATATATATATATATATATATATATATATATATACACACACACACACACACACA